>JAJHZJ010000131.1:3334418-3934418 GCA_023548195.1 Bettongia penicillata ogilbyi | reverse complement strand
TCCGTTTCCTTTCTTTAGCCAGCCGTCCTGGTACTGTAGTTTAGGGGTTGATGGTGGTTGAAATTGATTTCTGGCTGGTTACGAAGGTGCCTGCTAGCCACTGTATAAAATTAAAACATGAAGAATATTTTTTTTTTGAGCATGGCTAGTGGATTTAAAACAAAACAAGCAGATGTCATTGCTGGAGTCAAAACTTATAAAAAGCCTTAAGCTGAAAATGGTCCAGACGGAGACTTTAAGTAAATAGAGGAGTAGAAGCTGGTGTTTAAAACAGTTCCTGAGACGCACATGGCCTTGCCAGAAACTCTGTGTTTAATGTACAGCCTTTTCACCTCTCACTTATCCTTAATCCTGGCCCCAGAAGCCAGAGCTGCCCATCAGCCCCTCTTGCCCAGGCTGCTTGTGGCTGCCAAGGTGGTCCATAGGGGAACTCCTAGGAGGCTGGAAAGGTAGGGGGCAAAGGGAGGAGGGTGAAAACTTTTATACCAGACTTAATGTGGAAAATCTGTCTTATCACTTGGAGAAGAAAAGAAAGAGAGAGCCTTTCCTTGAACATTAACTCCCCCCAGACTAGTCTACAAAATACATTTTTCTACCTAGGATCTATAGACTCTGTATTGGTCTCATTGAGCCTGATTGAATCAGTACTGACTAGGGAAACTGAAACCTGACTGACTCTTATTTACCATTTGCTGGGTGCAGGGATCTGATGATTGATTCGGTAAGGCTAAGTTACAGCACGGTGGCCATGGGGATGGCTGGGTTCTACAGACAGTTCTCTGTAGCTGGACTTCACTGTTGGTGGTAAGGAATGGGGGAGGTGGGTGGGGGTACATTTCCTAACAAACGGAAGTCAGTAACAGTGTTGGGAAACAACCAAGGAGCAGCAGCTGCCTTCAGAGTGTTACCAAGATAGTCACATGGGCTCATCACCTGTTACTATGCAGCCTCATAGTATAAGGAAAAAGCTGTCACATGCAGTAGGAGAATATGACATGTATTACTAGAATCAGGAAGATCTGGACCTCCCGAGAACAGCTGCTGTGGGTCAGGGACATCTGAGCACACTTGCAGAGGGGTCCCAGCATCTCCTCACGTGGGCATGGGGGAGTTCTATTGCTGGTAGCCAGGCCTGAGTGGGAGTGGACTGGATAAGCAGGAAGGAAAGAGGATCAAAGGTAATCGACTTGTTTCCCCTGAGTTGCAAGAGAATTATCAACCAGGTACTGTAGAAAATTGTGAGAGGAAATGAGGATGAGGATGAAGACTGGGAATGAATGGGTGGAGGGAGACATTAGAATCACCTGGAACTTGAAATATTGGGCAAAGTCAAGATGGTACAACTTTAAAACTGCTTCAGTCATGTGGACAATAAGAGGGTCCCTGAAGAGACCACTTGGGTCTCCCTACACTTAGGCTGCTACAGTAGTTTACCCCAGCAACTTAAGTTTTAAAAAGAAGAGACCAATGCTATGTTTGCAAATCACCTACAGTGAAAGATGTGGGAATTAGAAATGTTTCTTAATCTAAAATGTTTGAGGAAATAGGAAATAATTCCCCTCTTCCTTTGCCTCTCCTCTAAAGAAAATCCTTTTAAAAATCTTCAGCCTTAATATTTTTCATAGTAATGGTCTTAGCTCCTCAGTGGAGGACAGGGGGCGGAGACCTAGTTGATTTGGTCCCCATACTTGCCACTGTTCTAAAACAGCCTCAGCACACACTGTCCACTGAGTTATCCACAGCGGCATCCTGTGTGTCTCACTCTGGGGATACTGGACCCAAGCTCTCCCTTGCCTCCCAAGATCCTCCATCTACCTTTCCTGTGCCTGCTTGGCCATTCTTAGGCACTGCTGGCTTAGAGGTAGCCCAAGGGAGAAGCTGCCTTGGCAAGCAGGTCCTGGTGCATTATGGGTGATGTTAACGCTATTGACAGTCACGTTGCTGCTGGGGGAGGAGGTAGGGCTTGTTCTTCCAAAGTATCTGTTCTGTGAGGTTTGTTAAATGTAAGGAAAGCTTAAATTCTTGTAACTTTAAAAGGAAACAAAATCTTATTTAACCCTTTTGTGTTCTAGATTTACTTACACACGTAGCCTAGAACTCCGTTTTAGTTTAACATTGTGAAAATATTAAAAGAATCTTGTAACTTTATTCCTTTTTTTTCCTCCTGCTGAAAAAAAAACCCATTAAACCAATCAGATTAAAGTTTGAATTCCTCTCTATTTCACCAGTTCTCTGGACAAGTCCCAGGCCTGCCAGGAGCCACCTGGGGAACTGCAAAGCACAGAACCCAGGCCAAGGTGAAGGTTTTTTGTTCTGGCAAGAGCTTCTTATTCCCAGATCACCAGTTACAAACTCTCCCTTGTAGGTGTGTCTGGCCCTAAATTTTCTGTAGGGTGATCTGGTCCTGGTAAACTGAGTCTTAGTGGTGACTTAACACAATTGAAGATGTGCCCCTGCCACCTGAAAAGCCCAGTCATTGCTCAGAGCGGCCCAGATTCACAGCAGCCAGATGTGCAACAGCACAGGCTCGGGGTAGGAGTGGGGATAGGTGGGTACAGCCTGGTGCCTATCTCCACCCACGTTGTGTAACCCACAGAGAGCCCATATTCTTTACACTTAGCTGGCATTGGAATGAAACCGGGAAATTTGAAAAATGGAGACTTGCTGGAATTGTTTTCACTTGTGGTGATGAGATAGCCCTCATTTCCCACCAGATCTAAGCTAGGAAGCAGGTTCTTCACAGAAACATTTGCTTGGCTATCCCAGCTGCAAGGGGTCTGGGCCAGAAGACAAGGCACCTTAAAGCTCTTTGAACTGTGAAGGCTCCCTGCAGGGCCCAGGGGAGACCCTTGTTATCTTCTTCGCAGACACGAAGGCATAAGAGTAGTCTGCCCTGGTGGTGGGAGGGTCTGGGGGACTGGTCTCTGGATGCCTGTTGCTCTAGCACTGCCCTGGATTCAGATCCAGGCAAGTGTCCTCCACCATCCGAGTCTTGCACTAAAGCCCCCACGTCTGTGTCTTGCAGCATAGATTGGCAGGATCCTCCCACAGTCTTTGGCCTAGTTGACTGCCCAGCCTGAAGTGCCCAGTTATGGTTTTATTTTTATTTGGGGCTCTTCTGGGCTTTAGGTAATGGGAGGAGCAAACTATGACATGATGGTGAGGGAGTCAGCTACTAAAGTGGGGGGGAAGGTGGAGGGGAACAATGGCTGTTTTTTCTTATTATCCTTCCTCACCAACCAAATCTCAGGATTGTGACCTGCCTCTGAGCCAAAACCAACTTTGGGGGATGACAGAGACAAGTCATACCCTATGCACCCTCACTCCCATCCGGTTCTTCTGTCCCCACTCACTTCCTCATAGGCTACAACCCTGAAGGCTACGGCTTACCCCCTTTGGTTCTAGTTCACTTGTAGGCCCTAGGGGGAATCTCCACCTGTAACATTATCTCCATCTCCATCCAGTAGGAGTTAGCCAGTGATTCCCCTCTGTGTCCTTGGGCTGAGCAACAGGTTTCTCTCTCAAAACGTTATAGCTCCCTGACTCTAAACTGATCATGGCTGAGGCATTTATTTAACCTGTGTCAGCACACCAGGGCTTCTAGGTGGGGAATAGGAATCCACACATCAGGCCCTTGATCAGATCTATTGTCATTAGCTGAATTATAATTTCCTTGTCCCAATTGGAAAGGAGTGTGGTGAGGTATAAAATCATTTCACAAGACTCAGAGAGCAGAATTAACTTGGTCAAGCTTTCAAAACAAATTCCTGGCAGATCCAGGTCTAGAACCAGGCCAGTGTTCTGTGTCATCACAATATTTACATTTAATTTCCTTAACTGTAATTGGCATGATTCCTTGAGATCCCAGAGGGTGGTGAAGAAGATTGTCCCTTTTCTGTTTGTATCCAAAGTGCTTTGCACATAGTAAGGGCTTAATAAACTCTTTTCGGTCAGTCATTTCCCATGCCTTACCTCTTAATGTAGCCCAGCTGTTAGACTGCTCACACATCAGCGTATCAGGGAACTGCCTCTTAGCCCCAAGGTGGAAGGGCAAAGAGGGTTTGGCTTTGCTACTTTGGGTGAGAAGGATCAGGGTTCCTACTTAGGGAAAAATTTTGCCTTCCTTCTTCCGACTCCCAAAAAAGAAATAATTGAGATTTACAAAGCATTCTCACACTGTTGGTACTTAAATAAAGCAGGTGGTATTGTTATTAATTCCCCTTTTATACACAAAATAAGTTCAGAAAGGTTGAGACTTGTCCCTGGTCAGAAATGGCTAATAAGTGTCCAAGTCCCCCCAGCCTTCCACCCCCCATCTCCTCTCCTTAGGTTCTTACATCATTTCACTCTCCTGATTCTGTCTGGCCCCTTAACGAATGTCCCTCAGCCTGTTTTCGTCTTGGGTTCTCTTGTCCCTAGGATGAGGCAAGCATGGTTGGACCGGATGGGGAAAGGTGCTAGAATCTAAAAACAGGAAAGAACTGGATTGTCCCACTTTTAACACTAGATGTGTGATGATGTGTGTCATTCAGTGACCTTTCTGAGCCTGTTTCCATATCTGTAAAATGGGGCTAATGATAGCACTTAACTCACCAGGTTGTTATGAGGGTCAGGTGAGATAATGTATGTAAAGCACTTTGCGAAGCCTAGAACACTGGGTAGCTGTCAGCCTTTACTATTATCACTGGGGATCTCTGCTCCCAGGGGATCCGTTTTCTCTATGCAGATACCTCCCAAATCCCTCCAACCCTGACTTCTCTCCCCAGCTCTAGTCTCACATCTAGGTCTGTCTGACCTCTTCGGCCCCTCACTCTCCCTGCGTCCAGAACAGAAATCCTCCTTCCCCTAAACCCAGACATCTCCCCAGTATCCCTATTTCTGTCGAGGGCATTGCCCTCCATCCAAGTTGCTCAGGTTTGCAGAACCTTCCCTTCAGCTCTTCATCCCATGTATCTGACCAGTTGCCAAATCTTGTCCTTTCTACCTCCACACATCCCACATCCGACCTCTTGTCCACACTCACAGCCACCACCCAGTTCAGGCCCTCATCACCTCTCACCTGAACTGCCAAAATTGCCTTTTAAGCGTTCTCCCGCCTCCCCTCCAAATCTGTCCCATAGCTGCCAAATGGATACTCTCAAGCACAGGTCTGACTGTGTCACTCCCCTGATGGGTCCGTGGCTCCCTCACCCCTAGGATGAAGTGCAGACTTCCTGTTTGGCATTTATAGCCCTTCTAGGCTTACTTCATACGATGTACCCCTCATGACTCAACATTTCAGTCCCACAGGCCAACTTTGCCATCCCCATACATGACCTGCTGTCTCTGGCCACTGTGCCTGGAATGTTGTCTCTCCTCAGTTTTAGAATCTCTAGCTTCCTTCCAAGGCCTAGCCCAAGTGCCATCTCCTCCACGAGGCCTTCCTTCCCTAACCCTGCTCCCCTCCACCCCCGAAATTGCTCTGTATTTACTTTGTATATATATTTTGTATTATCTGTGTACATGTTGTTTCCTTCCACTAGGATGTGAGCCCCTTGAGGGCAGGGACTGTTCCATTTTTGTCTTTGTATCTCCAGAGCCCAGCACAGTGCCTTTCCCATGGGCACTTACAATAAATGTTTGTTGAATGAATGAACGAGTGAGCCGGAATTTGAACTAAGATCTCAAATACTGCTTTCTACTGGGGCTTGAAAGCATGATCATCTTGGACCCCTTTGATCTTTCTCCCACCATCCATCCCCAACACCCTACCCCAGCCCCCGCATATTACTGGCCAGCCCCACAGCCTTTGGGTGCTTAGGCTAGTACTCCTTGACCCCAGCCTTCGCTGCGCAGCAGGAGCCCATCCTGTGAGGCCTCACTGCCTCAAAGAGAACCAAAGGCAAGGAGCCAGCCCCACACCGGACCTGAAAGTATCATTTCCCCATTGGACCGTATCTAACTTGGTTTGTTATAAAGGGGTGGGAAAGACGGACCTTATCAACTCGTTGTCAGTATTAATGGGAACAACTGGGGGTATGTAAGAGGCTGAGAAAGGAGACCTGCCCCAATCACAGACAGGGTAGGAACAGAAAGGTCCTTCCAAAGACCCTCTGCCCTGGGCCAGTGATACAGTCGGCTCCAAACATGAGATGAATTTCTTTCTCCACACTTATATTCTAAACCCTTGTTTTGTAAGGGTAGTCCAGCATCTAAAGAGTCATTGACATGCAGAACACAGGGTCATGTCACCTAGTCCAATCACCTCTACTTGTCTACACGTAAGCAGGGCCATTTCCCTGAAAAGAATGGAAAACCGGTCCCAAACTGAGGTCTCCAGCGGGCACGGGTATGGATGCACCAAGGTTACAGCGAGTCCCTGTCGCAAGAGCTGAATGTTGGCTCACCCGTGGTGGACTTAGCAGGAAAGCTATGAGCTGGGCTCTACCGATCCCTTCCCCTAGTCCTGGGACAAAGGCAAGTGTGGGCGGACGAAATACTTCAGTCTCTGTTAACCCATCTGTAAAACTGGGGGTGGAGCGAAGGAGGTTGAACTAGAGAACGTGCCTTCTAGAATTCTGGGGGTGCCCCTTCTAGGGCCCGCGCGTGAGAACAGGGGCCCCTGAGGAAGGACGTGGCAATAAGTAATGGGAAAGGCAGCTTTCGTTTGGCTCTCCAATTGTCACCCCGATCTCTTGCCTTAGTGGAGTCGGGTGGACTCCGAACCGATTACATCCCCGCGCCCAGGGCCTGCTCCCCCAAAGCTGCAGACTGGAAATGGGCTATCACTAAAGAAGGGGACCCCTAGACCTTGCCCTAGCCCCCGTCCTAGCCCGGTTCTGGGCGCCATGCACACCGGCAGTGGGCCCGCCCTGCTCTGGGACACCCCGACCTCGCCTCCCGGACCAGGGCCACGGAGAGTCTGGGGTAGGATCCGAAAAGGTTCCGAACTGCTGGAGGCGGAGAGAAGGAAGGGGAGGGTGGAGCGGGCGAGGATGGAGGGCTGCCCCGAGCCCTGCTGGGCGCTCCCAAGCCGCCCCCCCGTACCCCCCGGCCCAGGCTCAGGTGTTCCGGGCCGCAAAGCCATCAGTTTGGCTGGAGCCCCCGCGGCCCGGATGATGGGGAGCCGGGAGCGGGCCGCGGAGCTCGGCTCGCAGGCGCCTGGGGGCCCGGAGCCCAGGGCGGGCGCGTGCGGCGGAATCGCTCCGAGCAATCAGCGAGGACGCCCGCTCCTCCCCCGGGCCCGGCCCGGCCCCGGCCCCGGCCCTCCTCCCGGCCGCGTGCGTGCTCGCAGGCTCGGGGACACAATCAGCTCTTAATGCGGCCTCTGCGGGCGGGGATGGGGGGCGGGGGAGGACCGGGGGGGCCACGAGGGTCAGACCGCCCCGCCCCCTGCCCCCCAAGCCGATCTGGGAGGCAAGAGCCGCCGCCTCCACGCTGGAAGGGATCTAAAAACAATCTGTTCTCTTTGGTTTGTAAATCACGTTCTGCTTTAAGGTCTCCCTTCCCCTCCCAAAGAGCTGACGGCGAAACAAAGGATGAAAAGGAGGAGTGGGAAAAACCAGCCCAATCAACCCAGGGCCGCCCGCCGCCCTCCTCCTTCCCCACCTGCCTGCGCCGTTGAATTTCCTGGGCTTCAGTTTCAGCTGTTATTCCAGTGCCTTTTTACCCAGCAGGAAACTGGGGGCCAGAGACAGGGGCAGATCTCTGCCGGAGGGTCCAGGGGCGGACAGTTCCACAGCCCAGCGGGCACAGCCGGGCTGCCCAGTCCCCTCTTGGCCCTTATTGCAGTTTCTTGAGAAAGGTTTTTAATCATAAACTTTATTTCTGAATGTGTCCTTGTGGCCAATGCCATTTTGCCAAGGACGGGGAAGGGGGCAGAGGCCGGGGAACGTCAGAGGGTCCAGAGCACTTGGGGCAAGGGGGATAAAGTAGCAGGCTGCCTGGGGGGGCATCCTCCAGCCCTGTTCTGCCCCTCAAACTTTGGCGGGGCTTGCTCTGGTTGGGATGCCTCCCCTCACCCTCTTCTTTTCCATGGAAGCTCCCAGGGTGGCACCAAGCCTAAGTCGGCATCACCCACGGTCTTGGCCAGACAGTCGCCCGACAGAGCCCTGGGCTGCAGAAAGGGCTCCCTTGGGGGTCTGGCACTGCCAGCTGCCAGCTCAGCAGGGGGTGAGAGGACAGAATCACAGAAACTGTGCTGGAACACAAACGGCCACGCTCACAGACGCGTGTGCGCACAGTCACACCAGCCTGTAGACACACATGCACAGAAACACGCGAGCGTCTCGGACTCCAGCTGTGCCCCAGGACCTGCCGCCCGACGGCAGGGAGAGTAGGAGAGAGTTGGCAAAGGGGATCTTTGTGTGCTGGCTGATTAGACATTAAAATTACATCCGGGGACTTGTCTCCCATGTTTCCATGATTAAACTGTTAGAAAACAAGACATTTCTCAGACCCCTCCACTGACATCAATTATATTAACACATCTCGGCAACGGAGTGATAACTTAACGGCCAACCCGATGATAAATTGCCTCATTAAGTTTAATGGACTAGGGAAGATGTTTGTTGGCCAAGCCCCTGCAAGCGCTGTGGAGGCTGCCGGACTCCCTCAGCCCTTCTCCATCTTCCTCCAAGCTCTGGGTCCAGGTTTCTAGGTCTTTTTGGAGGTGGGGTGAGGAGACACCCGTGTGGGGTAGGTAGAACTGGGAGTGGGAAGTTCTACCCATCTTCCACCTCCCAGAACCTGAGTGTGTGGCATTGGTCAAGTTATTTGCTATCCCAGGGCCTCAGTTCCACCTCCTGCCCCATAATATAAGTTAACATTTATCCAGTACCTCAAGGTTCACTCTTAACACAGCACCTGACACATAGTAGGCATTCATTAAATGCTTGTAGACATAGCTCATGTGATCCTCACATCAGCCCTGGGAAGGAGGTGTCTTAATTTTTAAAGATGTGGAAATTGAGGCAGACAAGTCAAATGACTTGCCCAGGCTCACAGAGCTAATAAGTGCCTGAGGCTGGATTTGAACTCAGGTCTTCTAGATTCTTATCCAGCACTCAAGTTACTTTACCGCCTAATTGTCTCTGTGAGCTAAAAGAAAGCTGATCCTTTCAAGACTAAGAGGAAGTCGGGAAAGGCCAGTCCCAAACCTAGAGCTGAAAGAGATGTAGGTCATATGGTCTTATCCCTTAATTTTTAAAATTAATTTATTTTTAATTTTCAACATTCACTTCCATAAGATTTTGAATTCTAAATTTTCTCCCCCTCCCCAAGATGGCAGCAGGCTGATATAGGTTCTACATATACATTCATATTAAATATTTTCAGTCATATTGTAAAGAAGATTTAGAACCAGTGGAAAAAACCACGAGAAAGAAGACTCAAAATCAAATTTAAAAAGAGAGCAAATAGTGTGCTTCCACTTGCATCAGACTCCAGAGTTCTTTCTCTGGATGTTCCACCTGCATCAGACTCCAGAGTTCTTTCTCTGGATGTGGACAGTATCTTCCATCGTGAGTCCCTTGGAATGATCGTAGATCCTTACGTTGCTGAGAAGACTTAAGTTGAAGTCAGTCATCCAACAACGTTGTTATTACTGTGTACAATGTTCTCCTGGTTCTGCTCATTTCCCTCAGCATCAGTTTGTCTAAGCCTGAAGTCTTTTTGTCCTTTCTTATAGCACAATAGTTTTCCATTACATTCATATACCACAGTTTATTCATTCCCCAGTTGATGCCTTTCCCTTAATTTTACAAAGAATTGAGACTGAGTATAAATTACTTGCTCAAGGTCACCCAGAGAGTAATGGCAGAGCCAGAATGCAAACTCAGGCCTTCTATCTCCTAATTCAGCCATACTTACAGTGCATATAATTCACTGTCCCCAGGATACGTCTCTTTTGAAGCCTCCCCTGAACCTCCTACTCCAGGAGAGGGACCCCCAGCCCAAGACTCTGAGCCCATGGTTAGGCCCTGCCTCAGGGTCTGGGCTCCAGGCACAAGGATCAGGTAGCAGACAGTAAATACTGGGGCCATCTCTAGGATAGAGGTCACTTAACCTTTTCTGTAATTAGCACTCATTAGTTACAATTATAACCAGATGCAAACACCTTGGAAAGCCTCAAGAACTCTAATCAATAAATGGTCAACCCTGGATTCCAGAGGCCTAAGGATGAAGTACATAATACCCATCTCCAGAGAGGTGACGGATTCAAGGTGCAGAACAGAACATTTTTAGCACAGTCAGTGTGAGGATGTGTTTTGCTTGTCTGTACGTATTTGTTTCAAGGGTTTTCTTTTTCTTTTCCAGTGGTGGGGGCAGAAGCAAGATGGAAGAGAGGAGAGGATCAACGTCTCTCCCCAACCTCACCCTCCAAAAATAAGAGAACAGAAGAAAGGGGAGAGGGAGGATGAAAGAAAGAGTACTGCTGGGAAATAGGAGGATTTGCGTCTAGCAATAAAACGTGCGGGTCAACCATAAGATTTAGAAAATATCACCAAAGTGATGAAAAGAGGAGTGTTGATCTCTAAGTCTCAGTTTCCCTATTTGTAAAATGACGGGCTAGATTGCCTCAGACATTCTATGTTCTAGGATTCCCCTCCTGCTTGGGAAAGGACCTTCCCTTGTCCCCACCTCAGCACTGGTTACAAAGAAATTTCAAAGATGTACTTGAGTAGTCTGTAGGAGAGAATGGTAAAATATCATAAGACCCTGAGAAAGGGGTAGGTTAAGGTTTAATACCAATTTTCTAGAAAAGGGCACCTCTGATGCAGGGGGGAAGATGGCAGTTTCCATATAAGGATGCTGTTTCACTTTACCAAAAGCCCCCAAAAAGGGGCAAGAGACCCACTGATATGACTTATAGGATCTGTACTCTCACTACTGCAGGAAACCCTCAAAAGAAGTCTGGAACTTTGCTCTAGAGATGCTGAGTTTTCAGCTAAGACACAAAAGGCCTTCTGAGTGATAGTTAACACTTTGGAAGAGAAAGGTGGCTTTTGGATATGAACCTCTCTCTGACAAGATGGGGCTGAAGACCAGGATATTGGTTACAGTCTTTGGCCCCGGATGATGCATTCCTAGCCAGGGATGGAGGGGAGTTCATCCCAGAGTGATCTGGGGATGAGGTTTTCTTGGAAGGATACTTTTTAACTTGATCAAGGGGATTTTTAATTGACATTTGAATGGGAAGGGAGGAAAGCCTAAGCAGTGTACATACAACCTGGAGAGGTAGGAAACCCAATCACTGTCAGGTGAGAAATGAGGACAAAGCTAGGTGAGGACAATACTTATGGCCAAAGAGGTTGGGAAGGAAAGCTCTCTCCTTACTATTGGAGAAAACTTGGCCATAGTTAATATTTTTTTAAATGTTTATGTTTTAAAATATATTAAAATTCACATTTGACCCCAAATTGAGAAATGGTCAAAGGATGTGAAGAGATAGTTTTCTGATGAAGAAATCAAAACTATCAATAGTCATAAGAAAAAATGCTCTAAATTATTATCGATTAGAGAAATGCAAATTAAAACCACCGTGAGACATCTCACACCTATCAGATCGGCTGCAGTGAGATCACAGAAAATTGGGACATTAATGTCCTGTTGGTGGAACTGTGAGCCGATCCAACCATTCTGGAATAATCTGCAATTATGTCTGTGCCCTTTGACCCAGTAACACCACAAGTAGGTCTGTTTCCCAAGGTAATCAGGGAAAAACAAAAAGAACTTACTTTATAAAATATTTCTAGTAGCTCTATTTGTGGTTGAAAAGAACTGGAAGTTACAAGGATGTCCATCAATTGGGGAATGGCTGAACAAGTTGTGGTATATGAATGTAATGGAATACTGTTGTGCTATAAGTAATAAGAAGCAGGCAGATTTCAGAAAAACCTGGAAAGATTTACATGAACTGATGCTGAGTGAAGTGAGCTGAGCCAGGAGAACATTGTACACAGTAACAGACACGGTGTTTGATGACTAACTTGGATAGACTTGTCTCTTCTCAGCAATGCAAGGATCCAAGACAGTTCCAAAGGACTCATGATGGAAAATGCCATCCACATCCAGAGGAAGAATTGCTGAATCTGAATGTAGATTGAAGTATACTACTACTACTACTACTACTACTACTACTACTACTACTACTACTACTACTACTACTACTACTACTACTACTACTACTACTTCTCTCTATTTTGTTTCTTCTTCATCATGGTTCATTTAATTGGTTATAATTCTTCTTTACAACATGACTAATGCTTAATATGAATGTGTATGTAGATCCTATATCAGATTGCACACCATCTTGGGCAGGGAGTAGAGGAGAGGTAGAGAAAATTCAAAAGCTTGTGGAACTGAATATTGCAAACTAAAAATAAATAAATAATTTTTAAAAAGAAATGATGAACAGGTTGACTTTTAAAAAAACATAGAAAGACTTGCAGGAAATAATGAGGAGTGAAATGGGTGGGATCAAAAGAATGCTATATACAATAACAGTAATATTGTTTAAAGAATAACTGTGAACAGCCAAATTATTCTGAGGATATAAATACTCCAATCAACTATGAAGGAAGATACTATCCACCTCCAGACAAAGAACTGATAAGTAGAAGTACTCATATTATGGTTTTATATATATATATATATATATATATATATACATATATATATTATACATCTGTGTCAGATGGTGGCCTTCTTTAGTGCAGAGGAGGGAGGGAGGGAGGGAAAGAGTAAATGTAACAAAATGTAACAATGTAAGAAATGTAACAAAAATTTAAATAAAAAATAAACTGAAAAAGTGTTTGATGCATTTCTATAACTCTTTTAGACCCTTCCCTGGTGCCCTAATGTCATGTAGCCTTCAAGGAAATGAAATACCCCAGATGTCCACAAGACGATGTTCTACTTGAACCACAGGCCCAGTGGTCTTGACGTCTCATAGGTATATAGGACAGATTTTCTAAAAGGTGCAATATCCTCCCTGGTCACTAGAGGTACTCAGTCTGCAGGTGTGATTTTAAATGCCAATGTTGGCCAGTTTTCAAATTAATTTAGGTGGGGGATAAAATGAAATATCACTCACAACATTAAAATGCAAAACCTGTTTTCTGTTCACTGCTTATGAACCCCTACCCCACCTGTAGGGAAGCTTTTCCCTCAGGTCATTCCCCACCCCACCCACCCCCAACATTGACTGGACTTGGGTGTTTAACTGTGATCAATTTTAATAATAGCAAAAATGGGAAGAAATAGGTCAAGTGACCCTATAGAGAACCATCTGCCTCAAGTCATATTGCATACCACCTCCTACTTGCCCTCTCAGACCTTTGAGAGTAAAGGGGGAAATTCCTGGAGAGAGAGAGAGAGAGAGAGAGAGAGAGAGAGAGAGAGAGAGAGAGAGAGAGAGAGAGAGAAGAGAGAGGAGACCTCGGGACTCCTTACAGGAGTCACAGTTTCTAGCTTCTCCTTCCTTCTGCTCTAGTTCCCATCGTGTCTGGGTGGCCTCTGACAGTCCCCATCACTTGCATCTCTGGTGGTGGCAGAAGCAGCTACCTCTGTTATGAGCCTAGTTGGGAAGTCTGACTCTTAAGGACAGTGGAAGAAATCTGGGAAGAAAATTCTATATGCCAACATGTACAGATTGTGTGATTTACTACAAACAGTATGGCTTTCCTGTCCTTTTTTTGTCCTAGAAATAGTGACAGGCTCACTTTGGGGTGTCATCTGTGTCCTCCTATGGAAACTTCCAGAACCCTGAGATGTAGAAGCCCTGACTACAATAGGATTCTGGGATAATCCCTTTCTGGACACTGGTATTGGGGAGAGAGAATGGAGGCTGCTCCAAGGGAGAGCTTGCTAAAGAGAACCTGGGGAAGGGGAAAGAGTATGGGAGTGGTAAACTGAAGCAGGACAGAGCTGCTCATTCACTTGGACCCAAGTATCATCAGTCATCTCTGCTCTACCAAAGAGGTGAGTGCCAAAGGCATCCCTTAGAAAAGAACTGAAAACTTAGTGTGAGGGTTCTTCGCCAAGGACCCACGAATCATGGGCAGATTTCAGGGGCAGGCTATAAATTCCGATGGGGACAAAATACGTCTGATTTTCATTTACCTTTGGGTTAGTTACCTGACTGAGTCCCATTATAAATCCGACTCTCCTTCCTTTCTTTCCTTCTTTTTCTTCTTCCCTCCCTCCTTCCCTTACCTCCTTTCTCTCTTTCCTCCCTCCTTCCCTTTTTCCTCCCTTCTCTCTTTTCTTTCCTTCCCTCCTTTGTTTCTTCCTTCCTTTCTTCTTTCCTTCCTTTTCTTTCTCTCCTTCCTTCCTCTTTCCCTTCTTCCTTCCTTGCTTCTCTCTTCTTTCTTCCTTCTTTTCCTTCCTTTTCTTTCTCTCCTTCCTTTTACTTCCTTCTGTCCTTCCTTCCTTCCAAGAGCTCAACGATTTCACTGATACAGGAAGCTCCCAGAGAAGAAATTACTTTACCCATGCAAATCAATGCCTGCTTTGTATCTGGTCGTGTTGGAGGATTGTCCGTGGACACCAGAGATGGGCTGAGCAGCCCAGGCAGGGTGTATGTGAGAGGCCGGTCTGAGGGGGAGCCTCTCCCTTGACGAGCTCTGGGCTGCCTCTCTAGACTCTGGTTTTCAAGGCTAAGTTCTCTGCTCAGCAGATTTATAGGGTCTGCTCTTTTCTGTTTTGTTTTGCTTCCCTTCTCTCCCAAAGAAAACTAGTCAGTAAAGTGTCTTTTTGGAAAAAAACAAAAACCTCACTGTGTTTTGGTTCAATTTAAGGAAGGATAGCACTTGATCCAGGGAGATATGTGTGTGTGCGTGTGTGTGTGTGTGTGTCCAGAGGCCAGGGATGCTGGTGCTGTGGCCAGAGCTGAGGCTGTCTCAGTACTTGGGGTCAAGGTAAGAGAAAACTCGGGCTCTGAGAGCTGAGGATCCACTCTGCCTGGTGTGTGTCCTCACAGGTACCATGTGCTACAGCTCTTTAGGGGGATTTAGACTCTTCCACAGAAGAATTTGGCTAGCTAGAAATGCTAAAACAGTGGGCCTTTTAAATGCAGATGCAAACCCACCAAGTAAGGCCTAATTTGAGATTCTCGTGAACATGGATAGAGCAAGGGAAGAAAGAATCAGGACAAAAGATACACATAGGACCAAGGTCCCTGCTAAGATAGCTGTACCTGGGTGGTGAGCGCCAGACGTGTCAAAGCACGTCTTAGATTCAGCCTCACCGGGGCCTCTGGTACAGTCATCTTCTGCTTTTCCAGAAAGAGGAAGAAAGAAATTAGTAATCCTAGAAGGGGCCACCTTCTGGACATAGGACCCACTTTCTCTCCCTGGTTGTGAGTGGGAATCCCTAGCTTCCATCCTTCTCACTGCCGAGCATCTCAGTGATGGGCAGAGGAATGCAAAGATTTTATAAGGATGGAGGTAGGGGCGTGCTGGAGCCAGCTTGAACTAGTTCTTGAAAGCTAATTTTAAAATTTTCACCATGAGCATTTACACCTTGGAAAATCCACAAATGCTACAAATCAGGGTTTGATTTTAGTGTTTTATTGATTATCTAGATTTAAGAAAGTGGTGAAGAAAATGTTAATAATGCACATCAAGGGAGAGATCTTTAGAGAGGAGGGGAAGGGGAGAGGTAAAAGGCAGTACAGAAGGGTGTTTAGATTCATGGGAATAGGAGTCTAGGGGAGGGATCCTTGGAGCGGGTTGGCAAGTAATGGGAGGATAAGGTGGTGGGTAGAAGTTAAGTAGAGGAGGCAGGAGGGACAGGAAACTAGAGATATGCCCAGAACTTGGGAAAGTGTATATGTATGTGTATATATATATATATGAGCTCTGAACACGTGTAGTATTTATATAGGCTTTCTTGAAATGAAAAATTTATTAGTACATATTTTGAATCCTCTCATGTTCTGCTATGCACATGACAGACATTTTTTCCCTTTCTTACTTTGTATTTAAGTTTCAATATTTAAGTTTATGATATGTTTTTGTTTCTTTTCTCTCTGTATTTGTCTTCTGATGTTTGAGTCTAAAATAAAATAAAAAAAATAAAGCACATTAAAGTTAAAAATGTGTCAGGTATACCTTTCCCCACATAGAGCAAACTGTTAAACATTCGTCAGCACGGCACTGGATGGATGCAGCCTGAAGCCAGCGTGTCTGGTTGGTCTCCTTCCTCATGTCACAGGCAATGAGATGTCAGATGGTTGGGAGACCTGCATGAATAGAACTCGTGGATGGATGTAGAGTCAGCTCTGTTAAGCGCTTTCCCCAACCCAACATGAGCCTTATGGATCTCAACCCTATTTCAGTCATGTCTAATTCTTCATGACCCCATTTGGGGTTGTCTTGGCAGAGAGCCTAGCATGTTTTGCCATTTCCTTCTCCTGTTCATTTTACAGATGAGCACACTGAGGCACTAAGTGACTTGCCCAGGGTCACACTAGTCAGTGTCTGAGGCTGGATTTGAACTCAGGAAAACTCATCTTCCTAAGTCCAGTTCCAGTGCTCTATCCACTGGGCTACCTAGCTGCCCCCCCACCTCAACACTATCAGTTTTCAAAAATGTATAATTATCGACTCAACCAAGATAATATTTACCACCTTTTGTTAAATTCTATCATTATCTCTGAAAATTTATGGGATGGAACACAAGGTACCAGTGGTTGTTGTTCTTCCTTCTCGAGGAGGGCCAAAATGATATTACTGGATCTGAGTCAAGGTAAGTGTGAACATCTGTGGCTGACCAGATTAATACGAGCTTGGAAGGCTCTGCCACAAGTTGGGTACGAATAGTGCATAGGAATATTTGGAGTGCAGACACCTCTAAATCTGGGCATCTCACATTTCTTTGGAGTTACCACAAGTCTGCGAATCTGACCTCTGGCACAGGTTAGTAGCTTGTCTCTTAAGCAAGTCTCTTCACCTGCCTCAACTCCCTCAGTTGTAAAATGGACATCATAACAGCACCTACCACCAGGGCTGTGGACAGAGCAAATGAGATAATATTTGCAAAGTGCTTAGCGTCTACTGCCTAGCACACAGTCGTGTTTGTGTTCGTCCTTTGTTGCTGAAGACCATGCCATCAGAGAAATGATGACATGATTTGCACTTGACTTTGTTTTGAGTGAGGGAGGGCTGTGCAGGGTCACCAGCCTCACTTCTCCTCCAGAGCCATCTGAATCCATTGACTTGATATTCCTCAGGATGACTGGAGATGGCCCAGGATGCACTGGGAGACCTTGGGCCCTTTAGGCCAAGGTCTTTGCAGGTACTCATTTAGGGTGAGGCAACACCCATTCACTGAATAGGCCTGTTTAAGAAGTAGCCAGGACATGTCAAGGAAAACAAAGACATCAGGCTGGGTGAGAAACAGCAACAGTTACTATTGATAATCACTCTAAAACTAGGGGTGTCCAGAAGTCCTTGGCAGAGGCCTCTTGGAATCCCAGTTTCAGAGTGTAGTAGGTTGAAGGTTTTGGGAAAGTTCAGGATAGGGGAAGGGAGAGGAGAGGAAAGGGAAGGGGAAGGAAGGGGAGGGAAATAAATGCTTATTCCTCTGCCCCTACCCCTGCCCTCCCCAATCCCAGCTCTCATGGAATAGGAGACTCTAATAAATGAAATTCTGACTCTACCATTGTGAAGAATTCCAGTGAGAGACGATAGGGAGGGCAACTCAAGAAACTGTCAGATTTTGAGGTAACATCTGCAACCTGTGTAACCCTGGAGAAGTCACATAATGGCTCTGGGCCTTAGTCTCCTCATTTGTCAAATGCAGAGAGTAGACTGGTTGACTTCCAAGGTACCTTCACTCACACTCAAAACAGACAATCCTATGAGTGCAACATTGCTGCAAAGGGAACTCTACCGTGAGCTCATCTTTTACAGGGATACATCCAGAAGATGGGAACAGAGATATGACAGCGAGGGTTACCATGGGAGAGAGGCAGGAACTTTTTTCAAAATTAGTTTTTTTAATTTTTATTCCGAACTTGACAAACTCCAAACAGAATGTGCATTTCCACATGCATAGTAAAGCAGAAAAAGAGGATTGCATAAGAAACCGTGGATCTCAATTCCATACAGTTTGCTTTTCAAGTATATAATAAGATTTCTTTCAAAGCAGTCCCTTTTGTCTGGCCTTCTGGGTTTTTTTCTCCATAAAAAAAAAGATGCTTCAGTTGAGTCAACAGGCAAATTTATTAAACTCCTACTATGTGCCAAGCATTGGGGGGTCAAGAGAAAGGTTAGGCAAAGAAATACAAAGAAATATCTACAACTCCCTTTTCTTTCTTGTCTTTTCCTTTTGTTATTTCATCTCTGTCCCTCTTTCTCCCTCCCATTGAAAAAAAAAGAAAAGCAAAACCAAAGCCTTTGAAACAAATACTTATAGTCAAGCAAAGCATTTTTTGACTTCTGGAGCCGGGAATGATAGAAAAGGGGAAAATATAATTTTCTTCAGCATCTTGAGTCCATCACCTCTCTCTGGGGGTAGGTGGAATTCATCAGTCCTCTGGAATTGTGGTTCGTCATTGCATTAATCCAAGTGCCCAAGAATTTCAAAGCTGATGTTCTTATTTACAAATTTAATAGCTGAAGACTGCACTGATACTTTTGGGACATCCTGTATAATGTCATTTTGTAAAGTGTTCTCTTGCGTCATTCTGCATGATGTCTGCCTGGTTTCTCTAAAATTGTTCGTCTCATCATTTCTAATGGCTCGGTAACATTCCATTCCATTCATATGCTGTAATTTGTTTAGCCATTCCCCAAGAGATGGGCACCCCTTGAGTTCATGAAATTAAAAAAAAATTAATCTTATTTTTTTTCAAGGAACAAAAATTTACCTTCTCACTCTCCCACCTCCCTCCCTGATGGGAAAAAAAAAGAAAAACAAAACCCCTGTAACAAATATCCACAGTCAAGCAAAACAAATTCCTGAATTGGCCATATCCAAAAAATCAGCGCTGCAATCTGCCCTCTGCATTTTAGCATGACTAGAAGACCATTGTCAGGGAGGCGAAAGCTCCAGATGAGTTAAGAATGATGAAAAAACAGAACAAATCAAAAACTCAGGCTCCTACAAAGTACTTAAAAAAAATAACCCTGCGTTTGTGTGTCAGGACTGTTTCTGATAGACTTAGCCCTTCACAGAAGTGCAAGGACCTAAAACATTCCCAAAGGACTCGTGTGGCAAAATGCCATCCACATCCAGAGAAAGAACCATGGAATCGGAACGCAAATGAAGCAGAGTATTTCCTCTTGGGTTACATTTTGTTTTGTTTGGGTTTTCCTCATGTTTTCTCCCATTCATTTAGATTCTTTTATGCAACATGACTAATGTGCAAATGTGATTAATAAGAATGTATGTGTAGAACCCAAATAAATAAATAGATAGATAAATAAATAATTGTATTTGGGATAAGAACAAGAGGGGAAGGACTGAAGCTGCTGCTTTGGGCCAATCGTGTAGGAAAAAGCCAAGGCTACTTAATTTCTACTTTGTCTCCATCTTCTTCCGCAAGGGGAATGGGTTTTTTAGTAGGAAAAAAATAGAATAAGCCAAGTTAAAAAGGAGATGGAGCCCAAATTCAGCGAAGAAAATGTTAGCTTCCAGGCCAAGCTGAATTGCTTCCTTGCATACTGACGACAGAATGATCATACATAGTCTCTGCAAAGTCATGGAGGATACAAGATGTACCAGAGGACCAGAGACAGGCAGATGTCATGCTGATTTTCAGAAAGAACAGGTTCAAGAAACCATAGGTCAGGAGGCTTCCTGTTGATTGATCTCAGACAAAATTCTAGAAGGCGTCATTAGACATGGAACATTTAGACTCACATGAGATGAGTGAGCATTTGGATAAGAGGCAGCTAGGTGGTGCAGTGGATAGAGCAATGGACCTGGTGGCAGGAACACCTGAGTTCAAATTTGAGCTCAAATACTATCTGTGTGACCTTGGGCAAGTCACTTAACCCTGTATGCCTCAGTTTCCTCATCTGTAAAATGAGCTAGAGAAGGAAATGGCAAACCGCTCCAGAATCTTTGCCAAGAAAACCCCCAATGGAGGTCACAAAGAGTCAGGCAGGATTGAACAGTAACATTTAGATAAGAATTCAGGAATCCCTAAGAGCAAATGCGAGTTTACAAACAACAAATCATACCAAGTGAACTTTACTTCTTTCTCTGATGATAGGCTAACTTGTGTGACATCAAGGGTATAGATCGGAGGTGTCAACACTGAAGCCTTCGGCGCTCTTAATTGAAGCCCAAACCAGTACAGCAATCTGACAGTATACACTGTGTGTTCCATTCATGCTGTCTGGGGCTACACTTTAATAGGCAGACTGAGTGAGCACAGAAGATCATCACAGAATCGTGAAAGGAGACCCAAAACACGTCTCCAAATACAAACAAGAATGGAAAGAATCCTAACAGAAGGCTCTCTTCACATATTTGAGTCTGTCTGGTGGAGGAGTAAGTAGATTTTTAAATCTAGATGGTAGAACTGGGACCAAAAAGTGGGACTTTACAGGGAGGTTAGTTTTGACTCAGTATAAAAAACCATTTTCTGATAGCTGGAGCTGTCCAGCGACAGAATGGGCTGAGTTGTGTGGCAGTGAGATCCCGTTACAGGAGGCATTTAAGGGGCCAGATGACCATCTGCTGCCAAGAGAGTAGAGGAGTATTCTTTGACTCAGTGTTGCTGCTACTGGGCATCTATCCCAAGAGGTGAACATGCAACAGCCCAAGAGGTTGAGATGCCACAGTATTTATAGCAGCACTTTCTGTGGCCCTAAAGAATTAGAAGGAAGGTGGGTGCTCATTGATTGGGGAATGGCTGAATAAATTGTTGCACAGGAATGTAATGGAATAGTGTCGTGTGGCAAGAAATGACGACTAAAGAATATGGATTTTGTAGAAGGGTAAGGGAGACTATCAGGGAAGAGAGGACTTCTAAGGTCTCTTCTGTCTTAAGATTCTTTTTTAAATATATAATTTATTTTTCAGTTCTCAACATTCACTTCCACAAGAATTTGAATTCAAAAATTTCTCCCCATCTCTCCCCACCCCCACCCCAGAAGAGCATGCACCCCCTCCACCTCTTCCTCCAGTCTGTCTTCCCTTCTATTACCCACCCTTCTTCCATCCCCTCCCCTCTACTGTCTTAAGATTCTTGTATCCCGGACTGTTTGTCCCACACTGTCATAATAAGAGTGAATACGTGTGAATGTCTGCAGCTTCTGTATCCCAGGATTACCTGTCCCAAGTCATCAGCATCCAGGATAAAGCCCTGGAGTTAAATGCTTCAGTAGGGGTGGGATCTGAGAGGGATTGAGAGGGATGGTATTAAGCAGGTGGCCTGAGAGGGCCAGAGAGACCTTGGTCTACGGCATCAGAAAGCCACTTGGAACTCAACAGGATCCCTTGATCCTGTCCAATCATCTTGTAGGAGAAATGGTTCCATTATCTGCTTCTCTCCCTCCCATTTGATGGAAAGGAGGGGCTCCATGGGGTTGTGAGTTTTCCTGAGTTATCATCCAGGTAGGTACTTTAAAAAAATTTTTTTTTTTTTTGGTGAGGCAATAGGGGTTGAGTGACCTGCCCAGGGTCATACAGCTAGTAAGTGTCAAGTGACTGAGGCCAGAGTTGAATTTAGGTCCTTCTGACTCCATGGCCCTGGGAGATACCTCATAGAATTTAAACTCCATGCCGACCCCTCCCCCCATGCCTATAATGCCCTCCTCACTTCCACTTCCTGGCTTCTTTGAAGATTTAGCTCAAATCCTGCCTTTGGCAAGAGTCCTTTTTCTGGTCCTGTCCCACCTTCTCCCACGGCTAGTGCAATGAGATCACCTTCCGTCTATGCTGTGTAAATCTTGTAATTTAGTTGTTCAGGGGTCTCTAGAGTTAGAGGGGCAGGGAATGCTTTTGTCTTTCTTCGGGTCCCCAACACCCAGCACAATGACTGGTTCAAACCAAGTGCTTAATTGGATAGGGGAGAGGAGGGACATAGTCAGACCCATGCATTAGGAAGGCCGCTTTGGCAGCTGAATGAGGCATGGGTTGGAGTGGGGAGAGACTTGAGGGCAGGCCCACCAGCGCTGACTGAAGTGACCCAGGCGGGAGAAGATAAGAGCAGGCAAGTGGACCTTTTCTCTCAGGGATCTCACCCACATCATTCTCGAAGAGGTGCACGGCAGGATTTTGTAAGTTGAATTTGAAGATGATTTTTTTTCCTGGTCAGATAATTTTTTTAAAATGATGACGGCACTGGCCCCAGAGTCAGGAGGACCTGAGTTCAAATCTGACATCAGACACTTGATACTTACTAGCTGTGTGACTTTGGGCAAGTCACTTAAATCCTATTGCCATGCTTCCCCCCTCCAAAAAAGAAAAAGAAAGAAAATGATGAAATAATCTGTGCATTTTTTTTAAAACAAGGGTTGTTTTCTTTTTTCCAGTGGGGGAGGGAAAAAAGGGTGATTTGGTCATCTTTATAAAAATGCAGAGAACAGAAGCCAGTTAGAAAGATCTGCAGACAAGCAGGACAACTTTGAAAGCTATGGGTTAAACTTATTATATACTTAAAAAGAAACACATCATATATAATAGAAATCTACAGTTTCACATATAATCCTCTTTTCCTTTTCTACTCTCTATATGGAAATATCCATTTTATTTGACATTACATTCAGAATAAATTTTTTAAATAAGCAAGAAGCAGGGAACAGGGCATTATCAGCATCTTTTGAGAGGGGTGGGGCAGTCACAGGTCTCTAGGAACTCTTGTGGTTTCTTCTGAGATTTTGAAATAGGCCTCTCCCCTCCTTACTTTTTCATACAGGACAATTCAGACAGCCTGCCTAGGGACAAATTGCCTTTGCCAGGTTTCCTAATTCTCCCCTATTCCCATGGGAGGGAGTTGAGGTTGGGAGGTAGGAGGGGAGACAAAGTTTACGCAGACAGTTAGCAGGTCCACCCTTTCTCCTTCTCCCACCAAATAATAAAATATCGAACTAGTGTGTCGGCCTGCCCAAGTACAAAGGAAGTGGAACCTCTAGGTCAGCTTCATGTTTAACCTCAGGCCTGGTCACATGCACATCTGAAGAGCTGGTACTACCCACAGGCAGGGCCAGTGATATCACCATCTCCTTTCTCCAGCCTTTTCTGACGGTAAGGAGATCCTGCCAGGAAGGATCCCCATCCTTCATCCCCAAATACAAGTCATCAGCCTTGGGGCCAGAGCCAAGGGCATGATGCCTGTTTTAGTTTTGGCTGTCACCCTTAGGGAGTACAGTGGCCAGGAACGGGTATTTCTTGTTTTTCACCCAAATAACCTTTTTTTTTTTTACAGTTGTAAAAATTTTTAGGTAACGGGCCCAAGGTTAACCTGTTCTAGTCCATTCCCCTCATCTGATCTAAATAAATTCTGAGGTCAAAAAACATGAAATCTACAGCCTTAGAGCTCACAGTTTAAGCTGAAAATTCTCAGACCCAGATCCTCTAAGTCCAGTACCTTATACTGTGCCCTGACCAGATAATAGATCCCCTGTAGTAGGTACTCCATCATTTCTGTAACACTGCTGGTCTGAAAAATGCTCCACTGCTTGGACAACTGATGCTTGGTTGAGTATTTGAACCAAGAAACAACATATGGAAGTTAAAGTCAATATAATCTCTTGGGAAATTTGAGGAATGGAAGGCACTGCCTAGAACTCAGGAACTGACTTCACATCCAGCAAAATCTTTTTTACTGGATCTTTTGTTTTTGCATCACTTCCCTCTCCAAAGACATCTTCTTGTGGATGTAGCACTGACTTGGCCATGCTTCTGCTGGTTGGGGCAGAAATCTCCTAGTGTCCTCCTCAATTTCCTCCCTCCCCGACCTACCCTCAGGACTTTTGCCCTGACCTTGGTACTGACTGACTCAGAAATACACTATTCCCACATCTGAACTTGTGAAAAGAGAAGCTGTGAGAGCCAGGGAACATAGTGAAGGGGCTGCCCCTATGGGCACCAAGAACTCTGGCCAATACAATGCAGTCACATCATACAGGAAGCATGTTAGGGTAGTCTATGCGACAGAAGTCTGTTAAGATTGGAGATCAAGCCAATGTTGGGGTCACCTGACCACCATCTGCCTCAGTTTGCTCATCTGTAAAATAGGAAAACAGTACCTATCTCTCAGGGTTGCTATAAAGATCAGATAATAATTGTAGAGCACTCAGCACAATGCCTGGCACATGGTATTACATAACTGTTATTTATCATTATTTTAACCTGATATTTCCTTGTGGTAACTATTATCCTTGCTTCATTAGTAAATGGTGGCGCTACTGCTATTCAAACAAATGCTGCTGAGCATGGCAGGGTGGGGGAGGGAGGCATAACTGGGAATGCCTGGGGAGGACAGATACATTTAAAACTGATGTTTGCCAGAGTAGAGACTTCTGGCTAGAAGCTTGGAGTCAAGAGGGAGTAACTGATTGATTTCCCCAACTTCCCTGGGCAAAGAGAATATGTTAGCATGGGGGTATCTGGGCAAACGAGTCAGCAGCTGCAGCTGAGCAGCCACTGCTGGACATTGAAGCAGGTGTCTGCCATACTTGCTTGATGGCTTCCCCAAGGGGAGGAGCTGGAGAAGGAAAAAAGTCATATTTTAAAGGAGGAATAGCCCACCCTACAAGTGTCAGGAGAATTCAGAGCGACAGCTCAGCTATAAGGAACCCACTACTGTTACTTAAGAATAAAAAGGAGAAAGGAAGGGGAGGGGGGACAATTTCCACACAACCAACAAATCAACTTAGAACATGCAACATTCCACACCTAGAATGGTGGAAATGCCCTTGGAAGAAAGAAGGTGGGTTTTCTTATTTCTTCCTTGGGGTAGTTAGGAAAGGGGTATTTCTGAAAGAGAAATCCTGACTGAAGAGGAAAGAGGGCTTCAGGCTCGCCTGCTGCCTGCCTTGAAGTTAGCTGGTGGTGAAGGATCAGGTAGTTGGAGATGGGAGATTGGGGAGAACTGTCCCAGAGGCCCTGGTTGAGCATCTGTCACTTTTTGATCCCAGGTCCATTTCTGATTCTGGATGTCAGAAGCCCTCTTAGGATCTCCGGCCCCTGGAATTCTGGAAGGTGACTTTCTTGAATCATGCTGGTGGTGGCAAGGTGAGCAGGCACTGGAGTGGGACCCTCTTGGGGTTCCTTGTTTTTTCCCTCCAGAATGGTCCCTATATTGTCCAACAGGTCTAAACAACTGCCACTTTTAAAAAATTTGGACATTTTATTTACTGAAAGGGGCAGGAAAAGGACATTTGTTTGAGAAATACAGAGAAAAGCACCTGAGGAGAAAGAATACAGATCTGAAAGGCCCTGAGAGAAGGTGACCTTTGTGGCCAAAAGGAAAGACTTTTCTTTTTCCTGGAGGTAAAAATGGCGTAGTACCTTGGTTGCTTAGCAGTAAATTTACCTATGTCTGGGTTTTTAGAACTTATTGAATTTAAAATTGGGAAACTCTCAGAGCATTATGTGGGGGCTATGGGGCAATTGTAAATTGATTCTGTATTATCTAATGTGGCACCTTATGCAAGCACAAACACTGGAGGACCTGGAAACAGGCAGGCCCTGAGTGATCTAGTAAAGGTCTTGTTGATTTAGAGCAGGTCCTAAAAGGAAAAGTTCCTTCTGCAGGCTCTGGCTGGTCCCAGGGACCAGGATAAGAGACATTAAGGGAAAAGAGAGCAGATTTAGGTGATGGGGTGGAGGACTGGGAGGAGTTGGGAGTAGCCATCAACCTGCAGATCTGTGGAAACCTCAAGTCTGTGCAGCTCTTGGGGCAAATGTGATCTACTTCCCATGATAGGATTGTACAGGGAATGTAATTTTTGATGCAACAGACCTCCACATCTTGCCAAAAAAAAAAAAAGAGCAAAGAACCTCCAAGTCCATCGAACCACAAGAGAAACCCAACTCGATGGCAGGCTGGCGTCTAGTTTAGGAGAGGTGGACAGGTTTCTCCATCCAAGGGCCTTTTGACTCTGGACTTTGTTGAGGACAGTAATGCCCTCCAAAGTCTCATGGTGATCTTCCATGAAGTCACTGAACATGGGACATGGCATGGGAATATGCCCGAGTGGTCATCAGTAATCCAAACCACTCATTTCACAGCTGAAGAAACCCACAGGCGTGGAGTGACTTACTGAAAGTTTCAGAGCTAGATCCTAACCCAGGCCTTTCACTTCCAAGTCTGGTGCTAAGTGTGCTGCTCCTGTCACTGGCTGATACTGTTTCTCTCAAGCTCACTGTGGACACACTGAGCCATTAAACATCTACTGCACTTGAGTCATGCTTGGAGATGGCCATACCTGGCTGCTCCCAAGGCCTGGTGTCTGCAAACCTCCGGTCTCTTCCCTGTGCAGGTCCTATGTTTGACTGTGTCCCTTCTGGCAGCACAAACCTGCCAGGCCAGGCCTTCCTAACAGACAAGTCCAGTCACACTGGCGGTGGATTCTTTCCTTTCTCAGAGGCCAACTGATAAGAGTAAGGGGTTTAATTGGACAATCTCACAAGGTGCAGAGGCCGCTTCCAAAGATTCTGAAAGGCTGGGCATGGGTGTTTTGGTTGTTTCTGGTTCTCTGTGTGACTTAGGAAAACCACAGATCCAGCCTGAGACCCTCACTAGCTGTGTGACCTGGGAACACTATTCATATGTGTGTGTGTGTGTGTGTGTGTGTAAGTGCTGCTTCTGACGAGGAGGAAGAAACAAAGGCACCGACAGGTGTGAGACTTCCTAGGCTCCCTCCCCTTCACTATAAATACCCACTGATGCAAATGATGAATGCTATGAGATATTTATCATAAATTACAGGTGGATGATTGGGAGTCTAGGCTGTGGGGCCCTCTGGGGAGATGTTTCAGTTTTCAAAAAAAATTATGATTGGAAGAAGGAAGGGGCCTTTTCAGAACTGCAGATGGCAGTTGTGCTGTGGGTAGGGTACCATGGGGCCCAAGGAGCCAAGGGTGGACACCAGGGACAGGGGGAGGTGGAAGGAGAACAAGACACAGGTTTGGAAGTGAGCAGAGACTACACACTATAGGGGGTAACCTAGTTAATAAATAAGGAGTGTTGAGGGGGTGTTTGCGTGCTTGGGGAGGGCCCACACATGGGGCCTTGGGAACACTTCTCCGGCAGAGGATTTGACGAGCCATGAAAAGTTTGTGGAATTATGGAAAGTCCCAGTAAAGAGTGTTTTCTAAAAGAATGTTCATTAGGATCAACTTACCTCTGAACCTTTCAGAGGTACTGTCCTGTAAGATTGGGAGTGAGGGCAACCCCCCCCCCCCAGGTTAAAAATGAACCCTGTCAAGAGATAAAAGGGATACACTCTTTGGTTTTTAAGAGAGCAAGATGTCCCAGATTCAGGTCCCACAGCTCAGTAACAGGTAAGTTGAATAGGCTTGTATGTTTGCTCAAATCTGAGGCCACCCTAAGAGGAGGTAGCCTCAAGTGCCCCTGCAAGCCAAAAAACATGGCACAGTAGAAAGACTGCAGGCTCTAGGGTCAGAGTACTATGGCACTGGCAGGTGCCATATTCCTCCCTTTCCCTGGGCTTCCGTTTCTTCACCTGTAAAAAGAACGGGGTGCACTAGGCTGGATGACCTCTCGGGTCCCCTCCACTTGTAGCTCTAGGATTCTATTCTCTACATACAACTTCCCCAGGTTGTTGGATAATATATTTCTATGGGGTTATTAGTACACACGACCTGATCCACATCTGAGTGAAAAGCTAGGTCTGAATTTTCCTTGAATGATCCCCATCACCTTCTCTCCACTGCCCATCAGAAGAGACCCACCAGCAGGTACCCAAGGCCAACACTGTTCAGCAGGATGGTTTCTTACAATGTTAGAATGATAAACACTAGAGGGGGTGAAGATCCATCTATAAAGTCCATTTTAAATTCTTGGGGCCACTAACGAGCACTGACCTACACTGCAGCTGTTGTCAAGACAAACACTCGGAATTGACTGCTGAGGCTGCAGAAGTGAACAGCTCAGAAGGCAATGTGTCCTGGGCACAGAGTGGTGGCTCAGCTGGCTTTCCCTGCCTGTTCTACATCCCCACAGTCCCAGATGAACTTAGCCTCTTACCATTCAGATGGAACACACTATTTCAGAGGGAGGGAAGAATGAATTTTTTTTTAAAGGACAGAAAAGGATGTCACTCCAAGAGAAGAACTCTGGGAAGGCGACACATTTAATTCCTCCCTTCACATGAGAACTTCTTAATTGAAGTCTGCACTGGAGAACATTTTCTCTATGTTAACAAATGCCCTTCTGCAGGAAAAAAAAATACTTGGTTTACTGTAGATTGTACCACACTCTTTTGGCCTTAGCTTTAGAAAGGATGAGTCATTATGGTTTTGTGATTTTCTCAAAAATGAAAAAGAAGCAGAGTTCACGTGGCTGGGGCTCACTTGAGTGGCAGTGGTTTGCCAAATGAATGACAACACTGTTGTCATGTCTGTCTTCTGTTCCATCAAAAAACTAATTTTTGTTAATGTTGGAGCGGCTGTGGTAAGACGGGCACACCAATGAGCCACTGGTGGAGCCTGGAAGTGATTCAACTCTTTCAGATTCTAATTTGGAATAATGCAAGAAAAGTCAAGTGATCCCTTGGTCCAGGTCCAGCAATCCCACGTAGGGGCACAGACCCCTCTCCTCTCCTACTTCTGCCCAAGAAGTCAAAGAGAAGAACAGAGGCCGGATGTACATCAACATATCTAAACATTTTGTTGTCCCAAGCAATGGGGGAAAAATGAGTACCTGATTGGAGAAGTGCTGAAAAAACGAATGGATTAGCATTTTGCAACAAAATATGATATGAGGAATTCAGAGAAACATGGTAATATTTGTAGAAATTTATACAGAACTTGGGGAACTATATATATATATATATATATATATATATATGTACACATATGTATAATGACTAAAATAATATAAATGAAAACAAATCACTAAAAGGAAGCTTACTTCTGAGTTCCCTGAGAAGAGATAACAAATATCCCTCTTTTCTCATAGCAGAGAGAGGTGAGGGGCTACTAGGGCAGGGCACTGTATACATTGTCTGTTGCAGCTTTGTACTGGATATTTTTGCTTGTTTTTGTCACAAGGGAAGACAATCTGTGCAGTATGTAGGAAATCACTGTAAAGACAACAGGATGTGTAAAACCCCAATTTATGCAGTAGAATAATTCACTTTTCTTCAAATTTTCAAGGAATATGACACAATATATTTGTTAGGGATCAATAGTTCATTTAATGGGGAAGCTGGGGAGAGCAAGGAGTGACACTTGTAAGAGAAATAGATGAATTTCACATGCCAACTAAAAATGGTTTGAGCAAAAATTCAGATGAAGGAAATGAGTAAATGCATGAGATGTGGAGAAAAAGGGGGAAGGGGTTAGCAGCAAGGAAAGATAAAGGTTTGGTTATTATTGCTATTTTAAGTTTGCAGTACTAGGCAACAAACCTCCTTCCACTTAAGTGTAAAGCAATGTCCCTAAAATAAAATTGTTCCCAGCCCTAAGTCCTTGAAAGGGCCCAGGACCTCTGGTCTCTTGACCCAATCACACAGACAGCACGTGCAAAGTCAAAGCCCCACTCATCCTTTTGGAGGCATCCTGTCCCTTTGCCCAGTGTCTGTCTTGTCCTCAGTCTCCCTTAGACACGTGAATTCTAGTGCTCTAACTTCAAAATTCTGCAATATCCTCATCCCCACTCCCTTCAGAAAAATAAGAAGCCAAAATACAGGACAAGAGAGAGGCAAGGAAGAAAAACCACTCACATCTGCTCAGACTTCTGCAGTTTCTCCAGTGAGATCAGTTGGTGTCAACAAGCAATGTCACCACAACAAATGAGAAAATTTACCCCAAACAAAAGCTCTATGAATAACTGCTGCTGATGCAGGCTTCTTGTCTCATGGCTGGCTAGGGCCGAGGGGGCTGGAGGGCACTCTCCTAAGGAATCGGGGGCAGGGCTGGGCATGCTCAGCACGCCTTTTCCTCATCCAGGCCAAGATCCTGGACTCAATATCGATCCCATCTCATGACCTCCCATCCTGCTCCTCACCTGCTGCCCAGCTAAGGCACCTTCTCTCTCCTCTCAGTCTTTTCCACTTGGCCCCCACTTTGGGCATTGCTCACCTTTTCGCCGCTTCATAGCATTGCCTCCTAAAACATCCCAGTCTCCCCTCCCACCCGCAGTTCTCTTTTTTGTTCCAGTTGATCAGTTCATTCTTGGAGTTTATAGTTCCAGTGAGGAAAGTCAGTCTGGGGTGGGCTGGGCTTCTTCCTTAAAGCCCTGCAGACACACACTAAAGCAGTTCGGCTATTGAGTTTCAATACTTAGTAAATTCTTAGGCCTTTTTATCAGGGTCCTAAGACGGGACTCACTCTTCCTCCTTAAGCCTTTCTTAAGTGCTGGGCATTCTTTCCACTTCATCCTCCAGTGTGATCATCTTGAAATGGGGCTCTTCGACATTTCTCCAGAGGCTGCCTCACAGCTCTGGGGAGGTCACAGACATTTTTCTACACCTCTCCGTATCTTGTATTCTTGAAGAAACAGAATGGTGATAAAATGTCTTCATAGGTAAGAATGGCCCTCAGTAACTCTTCACTGTCCTGCTGATGGGTTCAAAACCAAGATTTTTCCTTCAAACTCCCCTCAGGTGAAGGCCAGAGCCAGGCTGGGACTGGAGGGCAAAGTGGAAAACTTAGCTAGGTCCCTTCTGTTGGATTAACATCCCTTCCTTTTTCACAGTTCAGGAGTGAACAGGGTAGCAAGTATTCTTAGTTAAGTACTTACTATTTACTGTAAATAGCTAGGAGCTAGCAAGAGAGGAGACACCGAGCTCTTTCTGGATGGCTTCCACAGAGTTCAGTGAAGGAGAAAGCTGGAAGATGCCAACACATAGGGAAGAATTGGTCATTGGGGTTCCAAGGTGAGGTGGCTGCAAGGATTGACTCTGGGTTCTGGAGCTCACTTGTTCTACTTTATTTCCAGATGTGTAACTTGGTCAGGACATTTTCATAGGCAGCAGGAAGTTTCTTCCACACATACTTAAGTAATGGCTATGGAAGGGCAGGCAGTATGTATGCGCAGGTGAAATGTGGCCAGGAAGGGGATTCAAGCTCTTCTTTAGCTCTATTTCTCATCTCCATGGGGGATGGGGGGGAAGATATGTGAGATAATCAAAACCAGGTACCTGTCCCTATAAAGGTGGCTTTAATGTTCAAAATGAAACTTTTGCCTCAGCAATTTCTGAAAATATTAATTCCATCCTATAAAATGACTAAACTGGCTAATTTGCTTTCCCTGTCCAGGAGCTTGGCTTGGTGGTGCCCAGGAAAGTGCTGAGCAGACAGGAATTCATGCTAATTGGCAACTGGAGGTTACTCAATGAAACAAGTAGCATCCAAATCCCAGAAGACTGTCATCCACTATGGGAGGAGTTGGCAAAATAATTTGTTAAGGAGAGGCATATTCCTGAACAAACTCTCTGCACTTCTGCGGGGATATCTATGATTCAAAGTGAGGAAAAGGGGTAGAATGAAGACACAAAACCCTCAGGAGCGGAGAGCAGAACAAGGAGGATCCAGTCCCTACCAGAAATGATCCAGCTGGGGTCTGGAAAGTGACCTCAGACAAATTTGTGGCCCCTTTGCAAGCCTCTCATACCTTTGCTCCAACTCCTTCCCCTCCATGCTACCTATTCTTGCCTTGGTCTACCTCTGCTCTGCGTTGACCTACATTCAAAGACAAGGAAAACCTTTCCCTTAATCATGCAGTTTGATGTTATCTTACTATTTTAATATTATCATTCAGCATGAAATTAAATCAGAAGAAAAAGCATATTTAATGAGCTGACCTGTTGGATCTTCCTATAGTCTAAGCAATGTTTTTCAGATGTCAGAAAAAGGAAAATACCCAAACCAAAGTAAACCACTTTTTTTCTGAGCCCGATCCTGAAATTTGTTGATGTCCCCTAAGTCCAATACAGATTTTCTTAAGCTTTCCAAAAGCACTAGCATTCCCCTCTTTGGTGCCCTCTCACATTCTCCCCTCCTACCTGCCCCATTGAGCAAACTTGGAGCTCTCAGAGCACAGCACTGGAGGGAGCTGATTATAACTGTGCACATGGCAGCAAACTCCCAAGATACACCAAAAGCAGACAATAATAATCTGATCAAGTTACAAAGGATAGTTAACACTAAAAGGGGAAATGTGATGTGAGAGACAGGATCAAGGCAGATTGGGCTACAATAATCAAATGAGATCATTTTTATGAAGATTGGGAAGAAAGCTTCTTCTAGCAGACTTTTTAAATCCCCAGTTGAATACTGTAGTCCACAAAAACACCTGAGAGAGAGAGGGAGAGAGAGGGAGAGAGAGGGAGAGAGAGGGAGAGAGAGGGAAAGAGAGGGAGAGAGAGGGAGAGAGAGGGAGAGAGAGGGAGAGAGAGGGAAAGAGAGGGAGAGAGAGGGAGAGAGAGGGAGAGAGAGAGAGAGAGAGAGAGAGGGAGAGAGAGGGAGAGAGAGGGAGAGAGAGGGAGAGAGAGGGAGAGAGAGGGAGAGAGAGGGAGAGAGAGGGAGAGAGAGGGAGAGAGAGGGAGGGGGGGGGCGAAGCTTAATTGCAAATTCCCAGTTCTACATTCCTGGTGCCCATCATTAGCAGAAGTGCAAATAAAACAGGAAGCCCTGCACCTGTGCAGATTCCTGTAGAAACTTCAACCACACCAGAATGGTCAACAGATATACTTCCTCTATCTACACCTAGAGATATAGGGATGCACACATGTATATTTTCCATTAAATTAGCAGGTGCCAGGACTGTTGATGTGTCAGAATCCCAAAGTAGAAAAGAAACACATAGTTGTTCCAGATACATTTCAGGAATGACAGGTTAATAACTCTGAAATTCAAGTGATTATTAACTACGGAGTCCAAAGATTGGCTTCCTCATTGTGTATTTTGGTATGCCTCCTTGAAGGCATCTCCTTGTCAGACCAGGTGCTGCAATCAGTTGCATCTGGGCCTCATTTCAAAGACAGGCTTGATATTTTCCTATTCTACCCCATGCATAACCGTTCAGAAATAAGGGAGGGGAATATCTGCCTCAAAAGGGACTTGGAAAAAATTACCATCTGAGCTTTTCAAAGAGATCTGGAACACCTATGATTCAGCAAATCGAGAGTAACTAAAAGAAATAAAAATCATTTAGTTGCCAGGGCAATGTGTTCCATAAAAATAAACACTCCCACCAAAAACCCATTTCCTAAAGGGTGCCTCCAGGTAATAAATGCCTAATGTATTCTCGTCCCAGTCTAGTGTTCACATGCCATTTTTGTATTCCAACACGAGTCGGTCTATTATTTCCTTCCGTTCCCTTTGCCTGGCTTAGATTAGAGAGGTAGGGTGTTAATGGTGGACTTGATGAAGATTGAAGACCCATTTTGTCCCCCTGGAGACCAGTCTGATTGGAACAAATTGAGGCAAGCGAAGCAGCCCCCTTTCTGTCCTTGGGAGAAAACCTGTTCTATTTCCGTATTTTCAGGTAGGCCTACTCCCCTTTGGAAACAGCAGCAATAGGGAAAAAAGTAATACAACAATTTGTGTCCAAGATGGATGAGGACTTCCTAGTGTCATTTGGGCCCAAACCAAGTCCATGCATCCATCCTTTGTCTTCCTCTTTTATTGGGGTTGAACAGGTGATCGAGAAGTGGATCCTGGGAGGGACTGGTTTGAATTGTTGCTGGAGGGTCGATGTGGGAAAGGGACCAGCTGCTGCCCCCCAGGGCTCTCTTCTTCTCCTGATACTCCAGATGCTCCCGATGCTGCTGCTGCTGCTGCTGTGGAGGCTGCTGCAGATGCTGCTGCAGATGCTGCCACTGCAGCCCCTGCCACCCCTGTGGCTGACCCCCCTGTTGGTGCTGCTGCTGTGGTTTCCTCCTTGTCTTCCTTGTGGGGGCTGCTCTGCTCTGGACATTCAAAGTGTACACAGTGGAATACCTGGAGGAGAGAGAGGAGAGAAATGGAGAATCTGGTGAGCAGTGGCCAGGGAGAGCGCTGTGGGGATCCTGCAGCAGACCCAGCACCTTCCTAGAAGAGTTACAAGGAAATAAGATTTGCAAGGAGTTATCAGGTAATCTCTGACAACCATTAGATCTAAAGTGCTTGAAGATCACACTGCACACAATTAGTTATTCTCAACAAGATTCCAGCATTTCTGGTCTCTTTGGCCTCATCTCATCCTTCCTTTCCTTTTGGTCTAAAATCCATGAGTCTCTTTTTCTGAGGTTTCAGGTTTTTATAGCTTGAAGCTGGGACATTAAAATGAGAATACCACCCAACCAAAAACATCAAACGGAAAACACATTTATCTCTAAATGGCTGTATGACTCTTCATTCCATTATCCACCTGTAATGTTCAAAGCAAAGGAGTTAAGCCAGAGCACAAAGCTAGTGACATTCAACAACCTTAAACATTGCTGCATTTGAAAAATACAAAACGGGATAGCAAGTCCGTCTTGTGACTGGAGTTCACAAGCACTGAAAGGAATATGAAATGGCCTATATCACCTATAATAAATCCCTTTGGTGTGAAGAACTAGGACTGGGTTTGCTGGAGTCACTTTTCCCAAGGATTAAAAGCAAAGAGGGCTCCTCTTCAGACCTAGGACCAAATACGTGGGTAGAGTTTGCTGGATCCAGTAGATCCCATTAATGACTCAATGGTGTCACTACCATCAGGGATGAAGGATAATTATGCTGTGGCATCAAGCAGGTAGTAGCTGCCACCAACAGTCCTGATAAGGGCAAGAACCTATCTCCTATTCTCTAAGCAATGAGTAAAAACGAGGAGACCCAGGATCAGTGGATTAGTGTTTGAGGCAGTTCCACCAGACTTCCGTTACACAACTATTTTCTGGAAGAAAGGTGAGCAGAGCTAGGTGAAACTTCTTTGTAGCCAAGAGTGCAATTGCAGGCACCTGGAATTCCAGGATTTGCTTTCCGTATGTGTATCTGTGTGTTCCTGTGTTGTATACATGCTGAAGGGATCCCTGAATTATGCTGTAAGTGGCTCAAAACCTTGGGTACAGAGAGCACTGAAGGGAGGGTGGGTGATCACTCTGAAATAATAATAAGGTTAGTGATGGCTTCATCCTTGACATACCTGTGTGTGACCCTCGCTATTTTGGCAGTCAAGTTTACATCAGAGGCTGCAGGTCCTTGGTAGGGTGGTCTGTTGCAAGGATGTTGCTCTAGGGGGTCTTAAGACTGGGGTTCTAACCCTGGCTCTGCTACCTTTGTCATCTGGAATGAGTTATTCCCCTCTCTAGGCCTCAGATTCCTAATCTGTTAAAAGGAAGGAGGCTGGACTGGATGATCTGTAAGGTTTCTTCCAGCTCTGAGATTCTGTGACTATATGGATCTATTCAACTCCTACTGTGTTGCCCAGGCCCGGGGCAGACTGTGGGATAAGCTTCAGATTTCAAGGATCTTGTTTAGGAGATAAGACCAACATACTTCAATCAATAACAAAAATACAAAAAATCAGCAGATATGAAACTGCATGTTATAGACATGTTACAGGAACTTGGAGGATGAGACCAACACAGCCAAAGTAGCCGCAGAAGGCTTGTTTCGTGGAGGGAGGCCTTCACCTGATCCTTGAAGGATGGGGAGGATCTGAACAAGAGAAAAGGGACATTACTGTTGGTGAGGTGAGATACTGATCCAACCATTCTGTAGAGCAACTTGGAAATATGCCCAAAGGACAATAAAACCATGCATACCTTTGAGAAAAGGGGCATACCAGGCAGGGGAACAAGATAAATGCAACATGGAAGCGGGGTGAACACAGTATGTTTTGAGGGGCAATAAGGCAGCTGGTCTGAGTAACACGGTGGGTGGCTGCTAAGGGGACCATGGAAGCTAGGCAGAAGATTTAAACTTGATATCATAGGAAACAGGGAGAGGGTTTTTTGTCTTTATTTTTTGGGGGAAGAAGGTTAGTTACATGATAAAGGTGATATTCTAGGAAGATTAGTATGGTCGCTGTGTACGAATGGATTGGAGGAGGAAGAAAACTGTATCTGGGGTTGAGAGGCTGTTACAGTAATCCAGGTGTTAACATGATCCTGACTGAGGATGCTGGGCAGAGGAAATGAAGTGGAAGGGGATGGACAACAGACATTTCAAAAGAAAAATGAATGGGACTTGTTGACTAAAGAGACACAGGGGATGAGGGAGAAAGATGAGTCCAAGATGGTTCCCAGGTTCGGAGCCTGGATACCCTGGAGAACAACAGGTGATGTGACTGAAGTCTGGGCCACCTACAAATAGAGCTGAATACTCTCTACTGCCTTGGTTTTCTCAAACTTTGTTTCAGAGGAAACAAAAGTTCCATCCCACCCACACACCCTTTACATTAGAATAAAGTTTAGGGGTGGGGAAGAGACAAATACATTATCCAATTATGTAATATATTTAAAATAGAACTTCCTTTCTTTTCTTCCTGCATCACTCTTTCTCCCACATCCTTGTTCCAACTTATATATCATTCCTGTAAAACTCAGAGTTTCAAAATCTTATAAAGAAGATGAGCTGTGCTCCAGGGATCTTCTTAGTTCCCCAGACTCCGTTTTCGTCCCCATAACCCTGGAGAGCTCATTTCTTTCTTTCCTTAGAGGTACTGGGCCTTAGATATTGTCCTTTCTGACAATGTTTTCATGGAGCAGCTTTACTCCTGCAGCAATCTCTGTTGTAGTGGCATCCAACAGATTCAGCTAACGTTTATTAAGCACCTGCTGTATGCCAGGCAGAAAGACAGGATGGAATTCCTGTTCAAGGAGCTTATTAACTGAAGGGAAAAGAGCAGACTATATATACATGCACAGAATTGATAAAAGTGAGTGGGAAGGGGAGGAGCACTAAGGAGACCGACCTTGGGGGAATGAGAAGGAGCTCAACAGGTATCACTTGAACAGAAAGAGTGGGTGCTCCAGTCTTTCTTAGTGATTGGGTCTGATGACATCCTCCTTTCAGAATCCATGCCTGAGCTGTCCATAACCATATCAAAGGCCTAGATGCCAAATCTTTTGTTTCTAGGATCCCACCCAAAATCATTGCTAGGCTCCAATGCACTCAGTCAGTCAGCTAGTATTTATTAAGTGCCTACTATGTGTCAGGCATTGTGCTAAATGCTAGGGATAAAAAACAGTAAACAAGCCAAAATCAGTCCCTACTTTCGAGGGGCTCATGGTCCAATGTGGGAGTTGACATGAAAACAACTATGTATAAACACACTACATGTAGGATAAAATGGAGACAATCAAGAGAGGTAAGGCAATAGCATTAAGGAACATCAGAAAAAGAACATTAAGGAATATTAGATCTTAGCTGGGCCTTACAGGAAACCAAGATGTGGGGATAAGGAGGTAGAGTACACCAGACGTAGGGTACAGTCAGTAAAAATGCCCAGAGTCTGGTGGTGGAGTGTCTGGTTCAAAAAATAGGTCCAGTGTCACTGGACTGCCGAGTGTATGGAAGTAAGATGTGAGAAGACTGGAAAAGCAGGAAGAGGCCAGATTATGGAGGGCTTTAAAAGCCAAAGGATTTTATATTTGACCTTGGAAGTAAAAAGGAGCCTCTGGAGTACACTGAAATGAGGTGGGTGGGTGGTGTTAGGGAGAAGATCCTTTGGACATTCTGACAGGATGAGTTGGAATGGGCAGACCAACTCTGAGGTAGGTGCCGTGGCCAGGAATGAAGGAGGGTTAGAAGGGGAGATGTTACCAAGGCAGGAATAACAGCATTTGGCAACTGATTAAATAACGGGCTGTGAGTGTGAGAAGTGGGGTACATGACATTTAGTTTGTGAGTCTGGGTAACTGGGAGAAAAGAAAAAGGGGGAGTTGGTGGGGGAGAGGAAAGGTAATGAGGTAAGTGGTGCGCAATTTGAGTGTCATATCTGGTAAAGACAAGGTTTCAAAAGGGTGGTGAGCGTGATAATCAGTGTCAGTCGTATTATATAACCTATCTTTTTTTCCCAATCAGTCAATCAACCAATCAATATTTATTAAGCATCTACTTCTGTCACGCACTGTACTAAGTGCTGGGGCTACAAAAAGAAGCAAAAGACAATCCCTGTCCTCAAAGGGCTTACAGTCTGATGGGGGAGACACGATGTAAACAGATATCTACGAAGCAAGTTATATATATGATAAATAGGAAGTAATTAACAGAGGGAAGGCACTGGAATGAAGGGTTGGGCTGGGACTTCAGTTGAACCAAAGAAGACTTCAAGGTTCCTAGCACTGGAGACTGGAGCAATGGTGGTGCCACTATCAGAAATGAAGATCCCTGAAGAAAGTGGATGGCATATGTATTTGTTCTGGGCTCATTTCATCTGTAGGCTCCACATCAATGCTATAGCAGGGGCCAGGATCCCAGTCATGATAAACTGTCATCGTTTTAAGCTAAGGTTCACCACTGCAATTAACATATTTTTGGATAGTATAAGCTTCTTGTACTAGGACCATATATATCCTTTCACTGACATTTCAGTGAAGAACTGGGCCTGATGTGCAAAGGACTTGTACCAAGACACCTTAACTCTAGATGTACTAAGAGTGTGATACAGAGCAATGATACCCTGGGCTCCCTTTCACTCCTTCTGCAGAATGATTTGTACAGCCTTCTATCTATTATGTATTATTCTACATTTTTCTTGTGAATATGGTTTAATCTGTTTTCATTACATATTTCTCCTTTCTCTCTCCTGTCTTTTATCCCATTTGCAGTCTTCTGGTTACCTAACTCAGGTGTGTGCCTGGAGTCCCCCTGTAATTTGAGGGGCTCACTCGGTACACACTGAGTTAGCCTGCTTAGAGGTGGCTCTCTGGGGAGATTCTGACTTTTCGCTCTAGAATGGGCAAAGGGTGCAGAACCCTTATATTATGACTGAATGTTTGAGTCATCACTGCTCCCTTTTTTGCAAAGAAACTACAGAAAGTCACTCATGTCATTTACTTCAGTAAGTCCACGTAGGAGATATTCTGAAACGTGTAGGCAGTGGCTACTACACTCCTGAACTGCCTCCTTGGCTGACTTCTGGGTCTGGCTGGTGCACCACAGTGCTTCCTTCCTCCCATTCCCTAACTCACCACTTTGCCCACATTCTTTTCTTTGTGTGCTCCTTCCTCTGTCCCCTCCTTGGTAAATGGCTCAAACTAGGGCTTTCTATTCCCTTGGGAACCAATGGGATCTGACTTCTTCTTTCCTGAACCTTCTCGTGTAAGCAACACCATTGTGGAAAGGAAGTGACCAAAGCTGAATGGGGCATAAAGGGTGCAGATGCACTATTGATTTATGCAAAGCCATTATCATAGTAGCTGCATTATTTTCTCTTCTCCTTTTCTGCAGTCGTGTATCCCATTAGCCTGTTTGATTGCCACTGCATATGAAGCGGGCACCTTCACTGAACCATCTTCAATAGCCTCTGGATCTTTTCCCTGAGAGGAGCTGGCTAATTTAGAATGTAGTCGTGTGTATGAATCCAACACAGCTTTATTCACAACCCGCGCAGCCTTCTTTGTGGCTGCTGTTTATTGTCATTTTGTCTTTCCTCTTGGAGCTGTAATTCTCAACCCTGTTTTGGGTAGTCTGGTGTGTTATTTTCCTCCCAATTCTTGGGAGTGATATATATTAATGTGCTAGCCCTCTCTCAGTGATCAGACTAATTCATTGTCTGGCTACTCCCCACTATCTCTTATTAGAGGGATTCCTCAAACACTAATTGCTCATCAGACTTTCAGGTTTTGAGAAGCCAAAGACCCTGCCAATTTTCTTAACACAGGAATTCTCTGCAAACTGTAGCAAGATTCAGGAAAATTTAATAAATGCTGATCAATGGTTCTATCTTGTTTTCTGGCTTCTCCTAAGTAATTTTCACTGACGGCTTCCATGTCAACCAATACAAATAGGATTTCTCATCCAGCTTTCAACTTCCATTTACCCTGTGACGTATCTTTATACAATAGATACCTACTTCTCACTGAGACACAGATATCTACCCATAAGTCAGACACAAAGATATGGCTTCTAAATCATGTTATCTTTCAAACTCCCCATGTTTCTTTTACTGTATGACACTATGCACCCACTCTATTCAATAAATATTAAATGAGGATGATGATGATGGCAGGCAGCTCATCTTAGGTGTTGAAATATGAATACTTTACGGACTTGAGAAATGTTTTATCTCTGCACATTTAGAAACGCAGACCAAGTATTTTTCCAAATATGAAAAAAAACCTTTCTGCAAATAGTTTTATTTAAGCACGCTGCAACAATTCATTTATGGGGTAGGGAAAAAGGGCTGGGAGGGATAGTAACAATATTTCTTACTAGGAACTATTTCTAAGCTGGAAGTAATTTTTTTCAGCCCTGCACCTCAAATCTACATTGCCTTAGGTACAAAAGGACAAAAAAAAAGTCTACAAATGTTTCTGCCATCACTAGACATGAGAACAGCTTCAGCTCCTGGATCCAATGGGCTGCCACTAGGCCCAAGGTTGTTTTTTCTTCTGAATCCCCAAAATGTGACATTTGTTTACATTGTCACCACATGGGGATGGTCTGCTTTGACCAGTTTTTGCCCTGCCTTGGGCCATGAGCTATTTTTTGGTCATCCTTCTTACTGTCTCCCAACTTTTCTTTGTGGATTCTGGACTCTGCTTGAATAGTCCTCCGACTCTGGCTTGCATCTTGGCTATGCTTTCCTTGCCTCCCCTCTAGAGCTGGACTCTCTTGGACAGGTCTTGCTTTTGTGGACTACAGATTTCCCCATCCCAATGGCATTCTCTGCTAGGCTGCTGCTGCCCTCTGCAGGCTCCAGGGAAACCTGTAGTTTCACAATGTTATCCAGGTTAACCCTGAATGTTCTAAGGCCACGCAGGGGTCAATGTTTATGTGATTGTAAAGGTTTTCAACTTTGAAAGAATTTTGGGAGTTGGAAGAGAACTTGGAAGGCATCAAACACCGCTTCTTGCAACATCCAAGAATTCTCCCGACAACATCCAAGAGCAGCAGTCATTCAGTCTGGTTGGGAATCTGCTATGTTCTGAAGCAAATTGTTTCAATGTTGAAGAACAAAAAATTGTCAGAAAGGCTTTCTTTATATGAGCTGAAACATGCTTCCTCCTAATTGCCAGTTTTTAGTTCTAGTTCTCTTCCACTTCTTGGGGGGAAAAGATGTCTACCCTCAATGTCTCCATTTTCAGCCCCTTACAATCTAGCGTCAGGTTTTAACACAGTGATACAATTTCTTCCTCAAAAGTCACCAATAATTTTCTAATTCTCAAAGTCATGTAACAATATTCCTCATTTTCTTTGACCTCTCCTGCAGTACGTGATTTCAATAGTGCTAATTTCTTTTGGGCACATCTCCTTCCTAGCTTTATAGGTACCACAGTCTTCTAATCATTCCCTTTTCTGCCTCATTCACCAGCTCTGCACCTTCCCAAACCCTTACCAAATTTCCTTAAGATTCTGTTCTTTGTCATATCCTTTGGCCTCCTCTATTTTCTCTCTATAACTTGGCAAACTTATTTATTCCCAATGCTTCAACTATCACCTCTACATAGATGATTCCCTAAAAGTATGTTTCTAAACCTTGACCTTTCTGCTGAGCTCTATTAATCAGCAAGCACTTATTAAGTGCCTACTATGTGCACTTTATATTCTATTAGGGGAGATATATACATCCATAAGTACACAAGCATATATCAAAATAAGTCCAAGTAGTTTCAAGAGGAAGGGCTCTGGCAGGTGGAATGGGAGAGGGGACGCTGATAGAGGCCAGGAAGGATTCTGACAGGTAAAGGTGAGGAGGAAACGCATTGCAAAGTTTGAAGACAAATGCAAAAGCACAGAACTAGGAGACTGGGTGTCTTCTATGAGGAGCAGCAAGACAGCCCAACTGGTTGGACCCCAGAGGACAGAGGCGATGACTGCAGAGGGAGGCTGGAGAAATTGGTTGGGAAGGCTTTTCAACGTCAAGTTGAAAAGTTTATACTTGATCTTAGATGCCACAGGGTTCCACTAAATTTAATCAAGATGGGGAGTGACCAAGCAGATCTGCACTTGAGGAAGATCACTTTGGCAGCTGTGAAGATAACTTGGGGTAGCTTGAAGATAGAGAGGAGTGAGGTAGTGAAGGTAGATTCTGTGAAGGTAGAAATGACAGGATCTGACAATTGATTTGATATATGGGGTAAGGGCAGGGAGCTGATGATAACACCAACACTGACAATCTATGACACTGGAAGCATGGTGGTGCTCTCGGCATAAATACAAAAATTCATATGAATGATGGATTTTGGGGGGAAAGTAGAGACTTCTGTTTTGGACATGTTGAACTGAAGATGTCTATGACACATCCAATTTGAAATATCCACTGGGTAGGTGTGTAGTGGTAATTTAATTGGAATATCTTTCCTATTCATTAATAGGCCTGCTAAGTTACATGGAGCCTGTGTTGGGAGGAGTTTGCTGAAAGGGTGGAGCAGAACTGGGAAGAAGTGAGTGAGGGTAGTTGGATCAGAGCGGAGAGGATGCAGACAGGCATGCGTGGGAGGGTTCAGCCTTGTCAGCGTTTGCTTGTGAGAAAGCCCTGTTGTTGGGAGAAGGCTTGGAATAGTTCTGCTCCCTGGGGTGATCATGTTTTTTTAATTTCTTGGTCACCATGACAGATTTTGCTTTCTGGTTCTGGGATTTGACTTTCTGGTGTCTAAATAAATGGTTTTCTTCTGCCTTCCATATGGAGAGTCTTTTATATTTTGAGACTGAGAACTATGCTGGCATATTCATAGTCACCACCAATGCTGTGAATATTGCCTTGGTGATACAAGGTGGTAAAGCAAGACTGGACCTCAGGATTGAGACTAGGGCTGGAAAGAGAGTGGTTGTTGATGTTGTCAAACAACAACAAAGGCCATGGGAGTTGATGAGATCGCCAAACCAAGAGTATAGAGGGAGAAGAGAAGAGGGCCCAGAACAGTCTTGCAATATGCTTACAGTTAAGGTCAGAATACAGATCCAATGAAGGAGTGTTTAGACAGGTTACAAGGAAAATCTGGAGACAGCAGCGTCATGGAAACCAGAATAGGGGAGTATCCAGGAGGAGAGGTTGGCCAACAATGCCAAATGCTTCAGAAAGATCAAGAAAGATGAGAATTGAGAAATGGCCATTAAATCTGACAAGAGATCAAAGAAAACTTTAAAGAGAGCAGTTTTAGTTGAGAGATGAATTTGGAAGCTAGACTACATGGAGTTGAAATGTAAGAGGAAAGGAAGTAAGAGCAATGGATAATGTGGCAGTCAGAAAAACTAATTCAATCTTGGGTTGCATTAAGAGGGTCAGAGCTAACATGAATGAAGAGGTGACATTTCCATTGCAGTTTGCTCCTGACAGAAATCACCAAGAATATTGAGTTTGGTTCTGGGTGTCAATTTAAGAAGGACACTCTTAAGTAGGAGAATGTCCAAAAGATGGTCAAGGGTCTTTAGTTACTGGCATATGAGGACTGGTTGAAGGAAATGGTCAGTTTAGAAAAAAGATGACTCAGGAAGGGTATCACATATTTGAAGACTTGCTTTGAATTTGTAAAAAGATCAATTTTTTTTTCAGTTCCAAATTCTTTCCCTTCCCCCTCCCTCCTCCCACTCATTGAGAAGCTAATAAATACAAAACCTATTACAAATATGAAGTCATGTAAAACAAATTTCTACATTAATTATGTTCCAGAACAAAAGACAGAAAGAGAAATATGTTGCAATCTGCATTCTGAATTCATCAATTCTCTATCTGGAAATGTGTCCTTTGAAATTGTCGTAGGTTACTATATTGATCAGAATTATTTTTTCTCCTTGTGTGAAATTATTTAATTCTCATGATAAAAAGTGTTTGATAAATATATTTATGCATATATACATATGTCCTATATGCATTTTTCTGGCAATGTATTTATGAATTTTTCACTTTAATCATTTCTGAACTAGTTAACCTTGTGCTAATCAAGATAAAAAAAATTCTAGCAAATTAAAAAAAAATTTTTGTTAAAATTTATCCTTTGATTTTGATCCCCTTAATCTCTGAACTCAAATGGGTAGATTTATATCAGAGGAAGCCTTAAAAGACTGGTTATTTTTTTTATTCATTTTGCCTTCACTTAAAGTTTCCTCTGGGAAACTACCAAATATATAGAAGCTATTGGTGGTGCTTAGATTTCTTAAGATATGACGAACAAGGTCCCTTGCTCCTAGACAATCAATAAAAAAAATTTTTAAAAAAGAAAGAAGGAATAAACCACTGGGCCCATGGAAACTTACAAAATGTGACCAAAAAGATATACTGGAATCAGAGAGCTCTCATAATAACCAATACAGTCTCTGACATTCTAGCAAAATTCTTTTCCTTACTTGCCCCAAACTACCTTTTCATACTTACTACCATTATTATATACCAATCACATTAATTTATGTATTAGTTTCCTATGGTGTGGCTTATTTTTTCCCCACTTAATAGTATTTTATTTTTTCCAGTTACATGTAAAGATAGTTTTTGGTACTCATTTTTATACGATTTTGAGTTCCACACTTTTCTTCCTCCCTCCCTTCTCTAAGACAGCAAGCAAGCTGGTATAGCTCGTACATGTACAATCACATTAAACATATTTCCACATTGATCATGTTGTAAAAGAAGAATCAGAACAAAGGGAAAAACCATGAGAAAGAAAAGAAAACAAAAAATAGAAGTGAAAATAGTATGCTTTGATCTGCATTCAGACTCTATAGATAGAATTTTCCATCATGAGTCTTTTGGAACTGTCTTGGATCATTGTATTGCTGAGAAGAGCTAATTCTATCATAGTTGATCATCACACAATGTTGCTGTTATGGAGTACAATGTTCTCCTGGTTCTGCTCGCTTCATTTGGTATCAGTTCATGGAAGTCTTTTCAGGTTTTTCTGAAATCTGCCTGCTCATCATTTCTTATAGCACAATAGTATTCCATTATATTCATATGCCACAACTTGTTCAGCCTTTCCCCAACTGATGGGCATCCTCTTAATTTCTAATTCTTTGCCATCAAGAAAAAAAGAGCTGTTATAAATATTTTTGTACATGTGGGTCCTTTTCCCTTTACAATCTCTTTGGGATATAGACCTAATAGTGATATTGCTGGATCAAAGGGTATGTACACTTTTATAGCCCTTTGAGCATAGTTGCAAACTGCTCTCCAGAATGATCTCCAGATCAGTTCACAACACCATCAAGTGCATTAGTGTCCCTATTTTCCCAAATCTCCAACACTTATTATTTTCCTGTTCTGTCATGTTAGCTAATGTGATAGGAGTGATGTGGTATCTCAGAGTTGTTTTGATTTGCATTTCTCTAAACACGAGTGATTTAGAGCATTTTTTTCATATGACTATACATAACTTTCATTTTTTTATCTGAAAATTGCCTATTCATATGCTATGACCATTTAGCAATTGGGGAATGACTTATATTCTTATACATTTGACTCAATTCTCTATATATTTGAGAAATGGAGTCTTTATTAGAAGCACCATAAAAATTTCTTCCCAGCTTTCTTTCTAATCTTGGTTGTGTTAAAAATCTTTTCGGGGGGTAGGAGCCAAGATGGCAGAGTAAAAAGACTCATGTATGCTAGCTCTGAACACATAGCCCATAAATTTTTTGTAAAAAGAACTCCCCACAAATTCTGGATCAGAGCAAGCCGTGCACAAACGCAGTGGAGGGGATTTCCGTTCCAGAGAGCCCTGGAAAGCCGTCCCCAGGGGTCCGTCGTGCACCAGACAGCAGAGCCCACCCCGGCCCTGACCTGGCCGCGTGGCCCCAAGAGGAGCAGATCTGAGCAGGCTTCAGGGACGGAATCTCCGGCGGCCCCAAAGGTCCCTCCACCCACAGGCGCTACAGGTCAGTGAGAGAGACTTCTAGATTGGCTGAGAGGGGAGTGGGGTGTCTCCGTGACTCGGGACCCCTCGGGAGGCAGCACGGAGACAGGGACAGCAGCAGACCCGGGCTCCCGGAGCAGACTGGAGCTCTGCTCCATTACTGAAGATCTCTGCATAAACCCCCTGAAGGATTTGAGCCTGGGAGGTGGCCCTGTCCCCACCCGAGCACCAGCACTTAAGCTCACATTGAATAGCAGCCATGCCCACCGTGGAAAGCCCTGAGGCTGGGGAGCAGCATTTAAATCTCAGACCCCAAGCACTAGCTGGGCAGATCTAGGAGGGGGTGGAGAGGAATCTCAGAAGTCAAGTAACTGGCTGGGAAAATGCCCAGAAAAGGGAAGAAAAATAAGACCATAGAAAGCCACTTTCTTGGGGGACAGATGTTCCCACCTTTCATTTCTGATGACAAGGAACAATGCTTACCATCAGGGAAAGACGTGGAGGTCAGGGTCTCTGTATCCCAGACATCTGAAGTGGATGTCTGGTGGGCTCACGCCATGGAAGAGCTCAAAAAGGATTTTGAAAATCAAGTTAGACAGATGGAAGAAAAACTGGGAAGAGAAATGAGAGAGATGCAAAAAAAGCATGAAAAACAGGTCAATACCTTGGTAAAGGAGACCCAAAAAAATGCTGAAGAAAATAACACCTTCAAAAATAGGCTAACTCAATTGGCAAAAGAGGTTCAAAAAGCCAATGAGGAGAAGAATGCTTTCAAAAGCAGAATTAGCCAAATGGAAAAAGAGGTTCAAAAGCTCACTGAAGAAAATAGTTCTCTCAAGATTAGAATGGAACAGATGGAGGCTAATGACTTTCTGAGAAACCAAGAAATCATAAAACAAAACCAAAAGAATGAAAAAAAATGGAAGAGAATGTGAAATATCCCATTGGAAAAACAACTGACCTGGAAAATAGATCCAGGGGAAACAATTTAAAAATTATGGGACTACCTGAAAGCCATGATCAAAAAAAGAGCCTAGACATCATCTTCCATGAAATTATCAAGGAAAACTGCCCTGATATTCTAGAACCAGAGGGCAAAATAAGTATTGAAGGAATCCATCGATCACCACCTGAAAGAGATCCAAAAAGAGAAACTCCTAGGAACATTGTGGCCAAATTCCAGAGTTCCCAGGTCAAGGAGAAAATATTGCAAGCAGCTAGAAAGAAACAATTCCAATATTGTGGAAATACAATCAGGATAACACAAGATCTAGCAGCTTCTACATTAAGGGATCGAAGGGCATGGAATAGGATATTCCAGAAGTCAAAGGAACTAGGACTCAAACCAAGCATCACCTACCCAGCAAAACTGAGTATAATACTTCAGGGGAAAAACTGGTTTTTCAATGAAATAGAGGACTTTCAAGCATTCTTGATGAAAAGAGCAGAGCTGAAAAGAAAATTTGACTTTGAAACACAAGAATGAGAAGAAGCATGAAAAAGTAAACAGCAAAGAAAAGTCATAATGGACTTACCAAAGGTGAACTGTTTACATTCCTACATGGAAAGGCAATATTTGTAACTCTTAAAACTTTTCAGTATCTGGGTAGTTGGTGGGACCACACACACACATGCACGCACATACTCATTTTGGCATGAAAACCTATCTTACAATACAGGAAAGTGGGGGAGGAGGAGATAAGCAGGGTGGGGGGGATGATGGAAGGGAGGGCAATGGGAGGAGGGAGCAATTTGAAGTCAACACTTGGGGAGGGACAGGATCAAAACACAGGATATAAACAATGGGGGGCAGGATAGGGTGGAAGGAAATACAGTTAGTCTTACATGACACGACTATTATTGAAGTCATTTGCAAAACTACCCAGATATGCCCTATATTGAATATCCTGCCTTCCCAAAGGGAATGGGTGGGGAGGGAGGGATGGGGAGAATATGGAACTCAAAGTTTTAGGAACAACTATTTAGTATTGTTCTTGCTACTAGGAAACAAGAAATACAGTTAATGGGGAATAGAAAGTCATCTGGCCCTACAGGACAAAAGAGAAGATGGGGACAAGAGAAGGGAGGGATGATAGAAGAGAGGGCAGATTGGTGACAGTGAAAATTAGAATGCTTGGTGTATGGGGGTAGGGGTAGGGGATAAATGGGGAGAAAATTTGGAACCCAAAATTTTGTGAAAATGAATGTAAAAAGTTAAATAAATAAATTTATATTAAAATGAAAAAAACAAAACAAAACAAAAACAAGTGAAGAAATATTCTAACAAACTGAATCAGGGTGAAACAGGGGATTATACAATATATAAATGTGATTTAGTTTTGTGAGGGCACATTTTCATATACATTAGACTGCACTGAAACTGTGGACCTTTATATATACAGCTACTTTTTAAGTTATATTGATGTGTAATTTTAACCATGAGCAATCTCTTGTAATAAAGTACAGCAATGAACTAAAAAAAAAATCTTTTCAATTTAATATAATCAAAATGATTAATTTTGCATTTCATAATGTTCTCTATCTCTTGCTTGGCCATAAATTCTTCCCTTCTCCAGATCTGACAGGTAAACTATTCCTTGCTCTCCTAATTTGCTTATGATATCACCCTTTATGTCTAAGTCATGTACCCATTTTGACCTTATCTTGGTATATCGTATGAGATATTGGTCTATGCCTAGTTTCTCTCATGGTGTTTTCCAGTTTTCCCAGCAGTTTTTGTCATATAGTGAGTTCTTATCCCAGAAGCTGGAATCTTTGGATTCATCAAACAAAATAGCAGTAGATTACTATAGTGATTGATTATTGTATCTTGTGTACCTAACCTATTCCTCCACTGTTCCACCACCCTATTTCTTAGCCAGTACCAAATAGTTTTGATGACTGCTGCTTTATAATATAGTTTTAGATCTGGTACAGCTAGGCTACCTTCCTTTGCATTTTCTCCCCATTTAATTCCCTTGGTATTCTTGACCCTTTGTCCTTCCACATAAATTTCATTATTTTTTCCTAGCTCTACAATTTTTTTCTTAGTAGTTTGATTGGTGTGGCACTGAATAAGTAAATTAATTTTAGGTAGAATTGTCATTTTTATTATATTAGCTCAGTCTACCCATGAGCAACTAATATTTTCCCAGTTATTTACATCTGACTTTATTATTTGTGTGAAAAGTGTTTTGTAATTGTGTTCACATAATTCCTGGGTTTGTCTTGGCAGGTAGACTCCCAAATATTTTATATTGCCTACAGTTATTTTAAATGGAATTTCTCTATTTCTTGTTGCTGGGCTTTGTTAGTAATATACAGAAATGCTGATGATGTATGTGGGTTTATTATACATCTTGCAACTTTGCTAAAGTAGTTAATTATTTCAAGTAGTTTTTTAGTTGATTCTATAGGATTCTCTAAGTATATCATCATACCATCTGCAAAGAGTGAAACTTTGTTTCCTCAATGCCTATTCTAATCCCTTCCATTTCTTTTTCTTATCTTATTGCTGAAGCTAACATTTCTGGTACAAAATTGAATAATAGTGGTGGTAACAGACATCCTTGTTTTACCTTTGATCTTCTTTGGAAAGCTTCTAGTTTATCCTCATTACATAATAATGCTTGTTGAAGGTTTTAGATAGATTCTACTTATAATTTGAAGGAAAACTCCATTTATTCCTATGATTTTCAGTGTTTTTAATAGGAATAGATTTTCTTTTGTCAAAAGTTTTTCCTGCATCTACTGAGATAATCATATAATTTTTGTTAGTTTTGTTATTGATATGGTCAATTACACTGATAGTTTTCCTAATACTGAACCAGCTCTGCATTCCTGGTATAAATCCCGGTCACATATTATTATCCTCATGATAAATTGCTGCAATCTCTTTGCTAATATTTTATTTAAAATTTTCATATCAATATTCATTAGGGAAAATGGTTTATAATTTTCTTTCTCTGTTTTGGCTCTTCCTGGTTTAGGTATCAGCACCATATCTGTGTCATAAAAGGAATTTGGTAGGACTCCTTCGCCTAGTTTCCTAAATAGTTTATATAGTATTGGAATGAACTGTTCTTTAAATGTTTGGTAGAAATCACTTGTAAATCCATTTGGCCTTAGAGAATTTCTCTCAGGGAGTTAAATGATGGCTTGTTCAATTTCTTTTTCTAAAGTGGTGTTATTTACTTTATTTCCTCTTCTGTTAATCTGGGCAATTTACATTTTTGCAAATATTCATACATTTCACTTATATTGTCAGATTTATTAGCATACAGGTGGGCAAAATAGTTCCTAATTATTGCTTCAATTTCCTCTTCATTGGTGGTTAATTCACCCTTTCCATTTTTGTTACTGGTAATTTGGTTTTCTTCCTTCTTTCTTTAAATCAAATTAACCAAAAGTTTATCTATTTTATTGTTTTTTCCCCATAAAGCCAGCTCTTGGTTTTATTAGTTCAATAGCTTTCTTACCTTCAATTTTATTAATCTCTTCTTTGATTTTCAGAATTTTAAATTTGGTATTTAATTGAGGATTTCAAATTTGTTCTTTTTTCCAGCTTTTTTAGTTGCATGCCCATTTCATTGATCTCATCTTTCTCTATTTTATTCATGTAAGCATTTACAGATAGAAAATTCCCCCTAAGAACTGTTTTGGCTGCATCCCATAAATTTTGGTATGTTGTCTCATTGTTATTCTCTTTGATGAAATTATTGACTTTCTCTGATTTGTTGTTTGACCAACTCATTCTTTAGGATTAGATTATTTGGTTTCCAACAAATTTTTAAGCTATCTTTCCATGGCCCTTTATTACATTTAATTTTTATCGCATCATGGTCTGAAAAGGATGCATTTAATAATTCTGTCTTTCTGAATTTTGAGATTTTTATGCCCTAATACATGATTAATTTTTGTGTAGGTGCCATGTACCTCTGAGAAAAAGGTATATTCCTTTCTATCCCCATTCCATATTCTCCAGAGGTCTATCATATCTAATTTTTCTAAAATTCTATTCACCTTCTTTATTGTTTATTTTGTGGTTAGATTTATCTAGAGTTCTGAGAGAGGGAGGTTGAGGTCCACCACTAATACAGTTTTGCTGTCTACTTTTTCTTGTAACTCCCTTAACTTCCCCTCTAAGAATTTTGATGCTACACCACTTGGTGCATATGTGTTTAGTTTTGATATTACTTCATTGTTTATGGTATTTTTTTTAGCAAGATATAGTTTCCTTCCTTACCTCTTTTAATTAGATCGATTTTTGCTTTTGCTTTGTCTAAGATCAGGATAGCTAACCCTGCCATTTTTTTTTTAACTTCAGCTGAAGCATAATAGCTTCTGCTCCAGTCTTTTACCTTTGCTCTGTGTGTATTATTCTGCTTCAAATGTATTCCTTGTAAACAACAGATTGTAGGATTCTGGCTTTTTATCCACTCTGTTTCCGTTTTTATTTTATGGGAGAGTTCATCACATTCACATTAACAATTATGATTACTAACTGTGTATTTCCCTCCATCCTAGTTTATGCTTTTCTCATTCCTTTCACCCTGTCCCTCTCCTCACCAGTGTTTTGCTTCTGCCTACTGCCTCCCTCCCTCAATATGCCCTCTCTTCTAACAGTCCTTCCCCTCCCTTTTCTTTTCCTTTTTACCATCGTACTTATATTTTTAGGGCCAAGTGTGTATGGCATTCCTTCTTTGAGCCAAATCCTAAGAGAGTAAAGTTCAAATAATATTCACCCCTCCCTTTTTTCCCTCTAATGTAATAGATATTTCATGCCTCTTCATGTGATATAATTTGCCCTATTCTGCCTTCCCCTTTCTTCTTTTTCCATTACAATCTATCTACCCCTTAATTTTTTATGTCATCACATCAAAGTCAACTTATACCCACCCCCTCTGTCTACATATATTCCTTCTAACTGCCCTAATAGAGATGCAGTTCTCAAGAGTTACAAGTATCATCTTGTCATATTAGGATGTAAACATTTTAACCTTATTGAATGACATGTTTTTTCTTTCCTGTTTACCGTTTTATGCTTCTCTTGAGTCTTGTACTTGAAGATCAATTTTCTGTTCAGCTCCAGTCTTTTCATCAGGAAAGCTTGAAAGTCTCCTTTTTCACTGAATGCCCATCTTTTCCCCTAAAATATTATACTCAATTTGCCTGAGTAGTTGATTCTTGGTTGTAATCTAAGCTTCTCTGCCTTCTGGAATATCATATTCCAAACCCTCTGGTTTTTTAATATAGAAGTTGCTAAATCTTGTATAATTCTGATTGTGGCTCCTTTATATTTAAATTATTTCTTTCTGGCTGCCTGCAATATTTTCTCCTTGACCTGATAATTCTGAAATTTGGCTACAATATTCCTTGTAAATTGAACGGTATTGAACTCTTTGAGGAAGTTATCAGCAGATTCTTTCAATGAATATTTTACACTCTGTTATAGGATATCAAGGCAGTTTTCCTTGAAAATTTCTTGAAAGATGCTATCCAGGCTCTTTTTCTGATTGTGTATTTCAGGTAGTCCAATAATTCTTAAATTATCTCTCCTTGATCTATTTTCCAGGTCAGATTTTTTTCTAATGAGGTATTTTTCATTTTCTTCTATTTTTTCATTCTTTTGATTTTATTTGACTAATTCTTGAAGTCTCACTGAGTCATTAGCTCCCATTTGCCCAATTCTAATTTTTAAGGAATTATTTTCTTTAGTTAGCTTTTGTATCTACTTTTCCATTTGGCTGACTCTACTTTTTAAGGAGGTGTTTTTTTCAGTTTTTCCATTTAGACAATTGTATTTTTAATGGAATAGTTTCATTTAGTCAATTTTTGTTCTTTTCTAAGCTGCTAACTCTCTCTTGCATAACTCTCATTTCTTTTCCTACTTTTTCTTCTACCTCTTATTTTAAAAATCTTTTTTGAGCTCTTCCAAAAAGACTTTTTAGGCATGAGACCAATTCATCTTCCACTTTGAGGCTTTATATGTAGGCGTTTTGACACTTTTGTCCTTTCCTGAGTGTGTGTTTTGATCTTCCCTGTTGCCATAGTAGATTTCTATGATCAGATTTCTTTTCTGTTTTTTACTCATTTTAGCCTATTTCATTACTTAAAATTGAGTTCTGCTCTTGTGGCACAAGCTTCTTGGGGGGAGCGGGGGAAGGCAGAGGCCTTCTCACTGACTTTCTACTGGAGGCTTTGTGTGCTGGCAATTTGCCCACCACCCTGGGGTGGCCCAGCCCAGTTGTATCTGTTGTGTAGGGGGTTCCTGGGCTGGCAGTTTACCTTCTATAGTGGTTACTGTGTTAATTTGCTTCTGTATGTTGTGTACCTAATCTGTTCCACTGATCAGGCATTCTTATTTCCTACCCAGTACCAAATTGTTTTGATGATCAGACTCCTATAATATTAGTTTGAGATTCTGATAGTGCTAGGACCCCTTCTTTCCTAATTTCTTCATTAATTCATTTAATATTTTTGACCTTTTGTTCCTCCAGATGAATTTTATTATAATTTTTTCTAGGTAAATAAAGTAATTCTTTCATGGTTTGACTGGAATGGTGTTAAGTAAATTAATTTAGGTAGCTCTGTCATTTTTATTATTTTGGCTCAGTCTACCCATGGGAAGTTACTATTTCTCCAAGTATTTACATCTATCTTTGTAGGAAGTATGTTTTGTAACTGTGTTCATGATGTTACTATGAGAAGACTTCCCCAAATTTTATACTGTCCATAGGTATTGTAAATGGAATTCCTCTATTTCTTTGTTCAGTGTTGTTGGCGACATAAAAAAAATATGGATGATTATTTATACAGGTTTATTCTATATCCTGCAACTTCGTTGAATTTGTCAATTGTTTTGATTGATTTTTTTTTACTTGACTCTCTCTGGATCTCTAAGTAAACTATCATATCATTTGCAAAAAGTGATAGTTTTGTTTCTTTGTTGTCTATGCTTATTCCTTCAAATTCCTTTTCTTGTTTTATTGCCATAGCTACACAATATTTTAATACAGTACTGAGTAGTAATTGTGATCTTTGCTTCACCTCCAGTCTTAATAGGAAGGTTCTAGCTTGCCTCCATTACAGAAAATGCTTGCTTTTGGTTTTGGATAGATACTACTTACCATTTTATGGAAAGCTCTATTTATTTCTATACTTTCTAGTATTTTGCTTTAAAAAAAAAACCGGAATGGAGGTCGTATTTTGTCAAAAGTTTTCCTGCATTTGCTTTGTATTTGAAGGGCTGTCATGTAGAAGTAGTACACTAGTACACAGTAGTACACAAATGCGCTCCAGAGGGCAACCAGGATCAGTAGGTGGAAGTTGCAAAGAGGCACATTTCAGTTTGATATCATAAAAACTTAACAGTGGTCGCTGTCCAAAAGGACAATGGGCTGCCTTAAGAAGTGAGTTTTCCCTCCTTGAAGATCTTCTACTGGGGCTGACTAATTTTTATGTCAGAGTGGGTATTCTTTTTGTGAATGATTTGAACGAGATGGTTGATAAAGGACCTCCTTACTCTCAACATCTGTGATTCTAGTGTAGAGTGCTTTTTTTAGTCTGAGGGGATGATAAAGTCTAATAAGTGCTTTTTAAGGGAGGGTAAAACTTGAGTGTATTTGTGGGCAGCAGGGCCAGGGATGGACTTGATTAGAGGTGGGAAAGATACATACCCATACCTTGACATCTCTTTAAAAATCTTCAAAATCAAACTGTTCAAAACTTTTTATCTTTCCTCCCAATAAAACTGCTCATTTAGTCTTTGCTATTTTTTCCCAATATCTCATGCTAATAATTTTGCTGTTAGCTCTTCTATTCCTTCATCTCCCTCACTTCTCATATCCAATCTTGTTCTGTCTACCTTCTGCAATACCATGCACCTCCCTTTTCCAAATCTCACTGTTCCTCCTCTACTAAAATAAATCCTTATTCTTTATCTCATGGATGACTGCAACAGTCTTAACAAATATTTCTCCACTCTCTGACCTCCTCCAATCTACCCTTCCCACTGATGTCAGAGGAGTCTTTGAAAGACCCAGTCTCATTACTCCTCTGCTCATACATCTTCAATAACTCCTCAATGACTACTGAGGGAAATTCAAACTATTTTGGCTAGCATTCAAGGGCCTTCACTATGGCACAATGCTACCTTTCTAACACTCCAACACTCCAATCCAGCTAGGTGGTACAGTGGATAGAGTGCTGGGCCTAGAGTTTGGGAGACCTGAGTTCAAATCCAGCCTCAGATATTTACTAGCTGTGTGACCCCGGACAAGGCATTTACCCACTGCTTACCTTGGTTTCCTCAACAACAACAGAACCTGCTTCCAAGGGTTGTTTTGAGAATTGAATGACATAGTATTTGTGAAGTGCTTAGGCCAGCGTCTAGCACAAACCAGGTGTTTAGTCAATGCTTGTCCCCTTCCAAATATGCTTTTCTATGACTATGCCTCTGATCACACACACTATTCCCCATTCCTGAGTTGTTCTATTTCCCTGTCTTTGTCTGAATTCTTATCCATTATTAAAGTCAAATTTAAATGTCCATGAACTTTTTAAATTTTACCTCTTCCTCTTCAACTCCACCCATCCCCTAATTCCTTAGTTGCTCACAACATGTTCCACAAATCATTTTGTACCTCCTCTAATGCACCTGTGCTTGTAATGCACTTTGCTTTGTTCTCCTGTCCTTTCCTGATCTTAAACCTTAAACCTACTGCACTCTGAAGTCCATAGACTGGGTCCCTGCCCAAACTCCACTTACGGGCTGGTTCCCAGACCCTTCCTGGCTAAAGAGTCATTATCAATTGTAACTGTTTTCCTTCCCTTCCAGCTTGATTTAGTTATTTTCTTTTGCTCATTAAAGGGACCATTCCCTAACTACTTCTTAAACAGGCCTAATCACTGTATGGGCCTTATGTCACTCTACGTAAGAACCTGAATAGGCCCAAGGCCAAAGAGGCAAAGCTTTCCCCTTTCATCCTGGGCTGTCTCCAGTCATCCTGATGAATATCTGGTCACTGGATCCAGATGGTTCAGGAGGAGAAAGTGAGGTTGGTGCCTCTGTACAGCCCTCCCTCACTCAAAACAAAGTCAAGTGCAAGTCATGGCATCATTTCTCTGATGTCATGGTCCTCTTTGAAAACGAAGGACAAACACAACAATGCACCTGTGAATTACTAGAGTTATCTGTGCACGTCATCTTTTAGCTGGATTATAAACTTTATGAGGGGACAGATCATGTCTCAACTAAATGCTGTTAACTCCCCCTGTGCCTAGCACAATGCTTTGCACATAGAAGGGACTTGAAATATTTGCTAAGTTGAATTTCACATTTCTTTTGCCTAAAAATGCTTTCACTTTCACATTTGATCTCCCTATACAGTGTGGCATGCTATGACACAAAATCTGCCAGAATACTAATACTGGAAAGACCCTGGGAAAAGAGACCCTGGGTCATTTCAGATAACGTTTTTTTGCATATCTGCTGCCCGAGCAGCAGTGAGAAAAATTACATGCTTGTAACACTTTCATCATGGAGTTGGGATTATGTAATCCAGACTTATGTGCTGGGATTTCGGAAACTGTGTCAGCCTTTTCTTGACTATTTTTTACAACAGAAAAGAGCAAATAAATATAAAAGATATAATTTATTAGATTCCTGTGGCTGCCTGAGCCTTCTCCAAGAGACAAAAGTACCTTAATTACTGCTACCCTTTCCTCTAGACAGATGGCAAGAGAACCCAGTTGACACCCCCAACCAATCCCTTTGTATTTTACATAAACTTCCTTGGATATCTCTTTATCTTAACTAGCAAGATTTTTCTGTGCATCTGGAGATGGGCTGTTTGTGTTTGCTCTGCCTGGAACAGCAGCCTTGCTCCATGACAGCATGTACATTTCAAGCCTACCTTACTGCAAGGCTCGGCAGTAAAATAGCACTGGAGTTTATCAGCATAAGCTGGAGACTTCAATTTATCACACTGATCAGGACCAGCTCCTATGTGTTTACCTGTAGCAGGTACTTTTTCTCAAGTTAGGCCCTTGCTTGCAATTAACAGTCATGGCAATGCTCCAATACACTGTGGTTACATTGCTGAGTGTTTGAAACTGATTGGTAATCAATGCTGTGTCACTTTCATCTCTTTTGTATCCATTCAGGTACTCATTTTCCGATAAAATCTTCCATAGCATATGGAAGTCCAAGTATAGACAGCCATAAAAATATCCTTTTTGAGTAATAGTATGACTTTGTATTAATTTTTTTTTACTATGCTCTTTTCTTTGTACAGCTTAGACAGTATGGTCTTGATGGAGAGTCTCCAAAGACCTGGCAAACTCGGTGGTGTTTCCCCTCTTCTTTCCAGTCCTCTCTTAAGTCACAGATACTATACTGTTGGCCTCTCTCATCTCAATCAGCCAATCCATCAACAAGCATTGATTAAGTATCTACTACATGTAATGCACTATGCTAGGCTCTGAGGATAAAAAGATAAAAAAAGGTTGGATTTCTCTTGTTTTCAAGGAGCTTACCTTCTATCAAGGGAGAGAACACGTACACATATGGGACAGAATATCGCAGGCACTGCCAATGCAGAAGCACAAAGGTGGGATGTGGAATGGTGTGTGTAAGGAATGCATGCATGTATGAATAAAAGCCTTCACTGAGTGCTTACTATGTACAAAGCTCTGTGCTAAGTGCTGGGGACACAGATACAAAAATGAGAGCCACTGCTCTCCAGGAACCCCTCTTCTAATGGGGGAGACAACTCCGATAGTTTCTGCTGAAAAGTCCCATGGTCCTTAAAGTGCAGCAGCAAAGCAGATGGCAATACCTCTTCTTTAATGTCTTTCCACTGACAAAATGATATGGTTTCTTGTGATGAACCATCCCATAGTGCCAAAAACTTTGGTGATAAGACTTTCTTTCCTGGGTCTTCAGCAGCAGTGACTGCAGTGCTTGCCCGGAGGGGCTGCTTCCCAGGCTGGTGGCTGTGGGAGTTGGGCTATGAGCATTGCCATTCCCAGGTCTCTAGAGCTCTGGGTCCTGGGCTGACTCCACATGGAGCTTCGTGGAGATGGTGGTCAAGGGGGGGCATTGGGCTTGCTGGGACACACTGCCCCCTACCTCTCTCAGGTTGCCCCAAGGCTTTAGTTAGGCTGGTGTGTCTGCTTTTTGTGCGTTATTGGGTAGGGGTGGCTGTCCTCTTCTCCACAGGGGTTGCTTTTATGGGAACAAGCATAAGGGCTGGGCTGGAAGCAGAGGCAGGGGCCTGAGGAGTGCTATCATGGCCAGGACTCCTGTACCCATCTGATGGGGCTGGTACTTTACCCCTTCATCTTTCATCATCTATCTCTCTTGCTGGTGGTGACTGATTACTAAGGTGGGCCCCTTCTCCACAGCAATGACTGTGGGGCTGGGTAGGAAGTTAGGTCTGGTGGTTTGGGGGGCATTGCTCTCTGGCTCAGGGTCCTGGGCTGTCTCCATCAACATGATAAAGCTCAATGATTACTCAAAAGAAAGGATTTCAATGGAACTTTCAGTTTCAAGAAGAAATTTCTCAGTCTCAGTGGAGTAAGCTGGGGATGGGGACATGAGTGAGGTGCCAGTTCTTCTACATGCTGAATTCTTCTGAGTCTTTCTTTTCCTGTAGAGACCCAAAAAGAGTCTGCAAGAAGGCCACTTTGGCTAGACTACAGAGTGAAGGGAAACAATTTGTAATGAGTCTGGGAAAGTACACTGTAGTCAGGTTGTGAGGGCTTTAAATGGCAAACACAGGAGTTTATATTTTGTTATGGAGGCACTAAGGAGACTGTAGCTTCCTGAGCAAGGGAGTGACACAGTCAGACTGTGCTTTAACAATATCACGTGGAGAGCTCTGTGGATTGATGGATGGGGGAGAGATCTGAGGAAGGGGGACCAACTAGGAAGCCAATGAAAAATTCCAGGGAGAGGGGATGATGGTGTGAACCAGAATGGTGGCTTTGGGAGCAGAGAGGAGGGGGAAATGAGAGCAATGTTGTGGAAGGAGAACAGACTCTAAACAGCAACTAAATGGATACAGGATAATGGATAATATCAACTACATGAGATACTGAAGATGACTCTGAGGTTGTGAACCTGGGCCACTGGAAGGATGACGAAGCTCAAAAAATGAATGGATTTGAGGGGAAAGATAACATGGACAAGTTGAGCTGGAGATGCTTGTGTAAAATTCAATCTGACATGTTCAGCAGGCAGTAGGACAGGGGACTGGAGCTCAGGAGAGAGGTAAGAACTGGACAGACAGATTTGGGAGTCATCTGTAGAGAGGTGATGACAGAGTTGATGAAGTCACCACGACAGAAGACACTTGAGGTTCACTCGCATTCAGTGAGTACATTTACAGCAGATGATCCAGCAAGAGAGACTCAAAAGCAGCAGCAAGTCAGGAAGAGAACAAGGGAGAGGAGTACAACAAAAACCCAGAAAGAAGATGATATCTAGGAGAAACGTTGAACAATGCAAAATTCTATTGAGATGTCAAAAAGGACAAGCACGGATTGAGAAAAACTTAACAGATATGGCAAATAAGAGGTTAACTATAACTTTGCAAGGAGAGAGGCAGTGAAAGAGACTGTTTTTTCTAGGAGTTTGTGAAAAGGAGGATAATGGTTTGAGAGGATGTGATATCATTTCAGGGATGCTGTACTCTCTTGTTTTTCCTCAGGGAATCACAGAGCACTGGAATTTTTGAGCTTGAAGAAGGAACCTTGAGGTCAGTGAGTCCAGCCTCCTCAATTAATTGTTGATATTTTCCAGGACTAAATGCTTGGCCCCCCTATTCTCATCATCATTCCCTGTTATCCTCACTCCCCAGAGCTTTTGCAGTCTCATGGTTTCAATTATTATTGATACAGAGCATGTTATTTTCCTTTTGATCTTCCTATAGCACTTACTACAGGGAATACATACAAGGGGTGCTTCCTTAATGGTGCTAGCAATCCTACACAACTATGTATGATCCTTCAAAATAGCATCAAATGGGATAAAAGTGTAATTGTAATAGACAGTATATGCAATCTTACACAGTAGGTTTCTATTTGTTATATTTTATGTTAGTACCAAGGTTACTTATTATTTTAATTGTGTTTTTGGCACTTGTCTTCATTTGTAAGGTGCAGAGCTTCAGTATCTTGTTCTTTTGGTTCTGTTTTGTTCACTACTTTATTTCATACTGATCTTTTTCATATTTCTTTGATTTCTTCATATTTATTCCTCATGAAATTACAAAATGCCATTGCTTTCCCCTACTATAATTTGTTCAGTCATTATCCAATCATTCAGCACACTGTTGCCAAATTTTCCCATTATAAGTAGCTATAATTTTTTTCAGAGAGATTAGTATTTTCATGTTATCAGTAAAGTGCTGGGGTATAAACTGGAGAATAGGATTGCTGTGTCAACGGGTATGAGCAATTTTGTAACTTTTTTGGGATGCATAATTATTAAATCATAAATTTCCATTTTATACCCTTTTACCTTTCTCCACTTTTGGTAGAAGATATTTCCACTTGACTCTCTTGACCATACTGAAAATAAAGCAGTCTTAAAACTGACCTCAGTGTCTCCATGCCTTCCAAACTCCTCCATTACAACAGCCTTGCAATCTTCTGCCCATATCAGGTTGCTAACTCTGGTATTTTCTCCAATCTCCTCTTCTCTGCTAGACAAATCAGGGTTGTCACCAGCCAAGTGTTCCCTCTGCTGTATTTCTTTTTTTTTTTATTATTTTTTTATTTTTTTTAATGTTCTACAATCACTTCCTTAAAATTAAGATTTTATCCCTCCCACACATCCCCCCACTACCCCCTTCCCTCCCCATGACAGCATACAATTCTGTATAGGTTCTACATATACTTTCCTATTGAGCACATTTTCACTATAGTCATGCTATGTAGTCGCACTAAAATAAATGGAAGAAATCATATAACAAATCAAAACATAATACACTAAAACCCACACACACACAAACATGATCTGATACATTCTGCGAATGACTTCCATATTTCTTTCTCTGAGTGTGGAAGGCATTTTGCCTTAGAAAACTGACACTGGGATTTTTTTTTCTCAGTAAGTTCTTGTGTTATTACAAAGTTCCAAGTCTACCAGAAAAAACTCTCGCACACTGTGGTCGTTGCTGTGCACAAAGTTCTCCTGGTTCTGCTCCTTTCGCTCAGCATCAGATCATATAAGTCCTTCCAGGCCTCCCTGAAGTCTTCTTGTTCATCATTTCTTATGGCTCAATAGTACTCCATTACATTCATATACCATAATTTATTCAGCCATTCCCCAATTGATGGGCATCCCCTTGACTTCCAGTTCTTGGCTACCACAAAGAGTGCTGCTATAAATATTTTTGTACACGTGGGACCCTTTCCCATTTTTATAATCTCTTGGGGATACAGTCCTAGTAGCGATATTTCTGGGTCAAAGGGTATGCACATTTTTGTAGCCCTTTGGGCATAGTTCCAAACCATTCTCCAGAATGGTTAGATGATCTCACAGCTCCACCAACAATGAATTAGTGTTCCAACTCTCCCACATCCTCTCCAGCATTTATCATTTTCTTGTTCTGTCATGTTTGCCAATCTTATAGGTGTGATGTGGTACCTCAGAGCTGTTTTGATTTGCATCTCTCTAATCAATAGTGATTTAGAGCACTTTTTCATATGATTATAGATATCTTTAATTTCTTCCTCTGAAAATTGCTTGTTCATATCCTTTGACCATTTATCAATTGGGGAACCCTCTGCTGTATTTCCAGGGCCTTCCTTTTCTGGTTTGATTCCCAAGAGGTTTATAAACACATTCGTGATGGGACCATGTCTCTCATCAGACTAAGAACTCCCCATCATTTTTCTTGTTCTGCATGTAAGAGATATGTTCTCAGGGATCCTAGCAGTCTTGAGGAAGTGGATGAGGATGACCTAGAATTTGAGGGTGCTTTCTAGGGCACAGAGCACCTCCAGAGGCAGCTATAAAGAGGAAGTTAAAGGAATGAGAAGCAGCTTGACAAAACTTGGGCCAACCAAGATATCTGGGAAATATTCATCCACTTAAGGAATATTTATTTCTTTACTGAAATCTATTTTCTTGTTTTCACCACAGCAACTTTTTCATGGGACCTTGGATGAAAATGGGAACCCATAGCTACTGACTGGCCTGTCAAAAGTCTGGTAGCTAATTTTTGCAAGGCTGCAGGTTCAGGGCTGAGTGGTCCTGGAGGGTGGCTCAAGCAGACACTTGTAGGCTTCTTGCCTTGTTGATGCCTGACTTATACAGTTCCAGATGGGGCATAGCATTCTTAGTGGACAAAACAAGTTTGCATCTTGGTGCCTTTTCCTGTTAAGACTAACAACACAAAACCTGACATCTTCTATCTCTATAGGCAAAAAGTATTTTCTTACCATAATCTTATTCATCTTTACTAAATCTCAAGAGGTCAGTGCCAATCCTCTCCATTTACAAATGAGAAAGTTCCACACACTTTTTGTTGTGATTTAATTTAAAGAGGGTATTGAAAACATGGAGCTGGGTGGTCAGAAGATTAGTCATCATACTATATGTGGCTTGAAGAGCTGTGGATGTGTGGCCTGGAGAACAGACTTAAGGAGGACGAGACTGTCTTTAGGTATTTATGGGGCTCTCCTACAGAAGAGGGATTAGACTCATCTTGCTTTCTGCCAGAGGCCAGAACTGAGAACAATAAGTGGATGCTGTAAAGAAGATGATTTTGGTTTGATGTAAGAAAATGCCTTCTTCACTGCTAGAACTGTCCCAAATGAAATGGGTTATTGCAGAAATGGGCAGCCCTTCCTCTCAGGGAAGTGCTTCAAAGGGAGGCTGGGTGATCAGGAACACTGTGGAGGGGATTCCTGTCCAGGAAGATGCTGGCCTAGATGACGCCTGAGGAGTGCCCTCCCATGCTGAGATCCTGGGATTCTCTAAGATCCAGGTCATCAATTGCGTAAAGAATTCCCCAAGAGCTTTAATTCACACAGAGATCTCATTCTCCTCTAAACTCCCAGATGACTTACTCTCAGTATTCAATCATCTGTCATTTTAAATCTAGCCCCCCTTGGACTTTTAGTTAACTTTTCAACATGTTAGTCTTATCTGTCCAACAAGAAGATAAGCTCTTGAAGTCAGAGACTGTATCTCATACCTCTTTATATTGCCAATTCCACCTTAATAAATATTTGACTGGCAAATAATTTGGAACAAGCTATTTCAGCAGGTGGTAGCAGAAGTGGTCCCAGCAGCTGGAGTCTTGGTATCATAGTATCATTTATGCTGAAATTTCCACCTCTAATTTACAAAAACCTTTTGTTTTTCATAGCTTGAAAGGTTAAAGTTGGGAGAGACTCTAAAGCACATCTAACCCAGTCCTTTATTTTGTAGAGAAAGATACTGAAGGATAAAAGGGATAATGACTAGCTTAAGGTCACACAGTTAGCCAGGGGCAGAGTTGGCAACAGAACATAGGTCCTCTGAGTCTCAGACCAATGCTTTTCCCTGTATGTTACAGAATTTTAGAAATTACATTTTACATAGCATGCTTTTTAGTGAGAACACAAAACTTTGCTTGCCTGAAGTCAATCAGATGAAATACTGGTTGCTGCACGTGAGGTTCAACACCCCCTGTATTTATGTTGTAGCAAAAGCTTTTGTGTACGTCTTTAGGGTCAGGGATCTCATCTTTTCTAGGCCCAGAATAGTTCATATTTTCCATTCTTTCCTGTCCCCCTCCTGCCATCTTTGTCTCTTGTGCCTGGATCAAATATGCTCCAGAGTTTCCCTCTAAACATGAGTTTACATGAAAAATAACTGTCAATAGAAAGGAAAGACAGACTTACTACAATTTCTCTAAATCTCACTAGCTACTACCTAACTACCAGGATCCTTAGTTATCATCTCCTTTAGCCCAGCCTGATTTAATGACCTGAAAATTTGCTTATTTTCATGGCTATATCAAAGCTAATAAATAACTCAGGAGTACCCAGGGGAGAAATATGAAGAAGCTTGTGAAAGAAGCCACATCAGGACCAGAGTAACATTTGGGCACAGTAATCTGGGCTGAAATTTAAACATATCCTGGAGAAATAAGTTCCTCATTTAATAGATACAGTGATAATTTATGGCTTCTAGATCATTGCAAACAAGTAAGAATTAGAAAAAAAATTATTCCAGCCATCTGAAAGACACAGAAGAACTGATGAGAGAAACAGAGGCAGCTGACCAGAGGAGCTGGAATGACCACAGTTTTGCTAAGCTGGCATCTGAGACCAGAGAAAAATTATGTTTGTGGGGAAAATCCAAAGGGACAGACTTTTCTGGCAGCAGACACTGGGGGAAAATCAAATGAACTAAAACAATGGAAGTATAAGGATTAAAGAAGGCTAGAAGTGCTGACATCTAGTGATAAGTGAAAGAGAAAAAATATTTTTCCATTTATTGCTTGAGGTGGAATATTGCAAATGAGCAAGAAATGTGAGGCAAAGGAGGATGAAGGAGAGGGACTTGAGAGCAACGTTAAGCACAAGCAACGTGAGAAGGGGAATGAAGGATGAGGGGGATGAACACAGGAAGGAAAGAAGAAGAAAATTTCCTAGGAAGTTAGGGTAAACTTAAGGATTTGGCTAAGTACACAAGGAAGCTGAGGTCACTGAATGAAGCATGAAGCCCTTAAGAGACAAGCCCTAAGGAGCTTTATTGACAGAAGCAGTAAGCACCTTTAAAAAAAACAACCAAACTTAAATGAATCCATTGCCTCAGCATTCACAAAGGGAAGATGAGATGCAGATGACAGAAGCAGACACAGACTTCCCAAAGGATGAGGACAAATGCTACAGGAAATCAGGAGTGTGTCAGGACAGGTGATTAAGAAACCTGAACAAAGCCTCAGGTGCCTAAGGTCCTGCCTACATTCTAAGGGAAACAGAAAAATTAGCAAGCGGCAGATACATTTCAAACTTTGTGGCTGTGGTTTGGCAGGGCAGACCAGGGAGAGAGAGAAAAAACACTTACAAATCCAAAAGGAATGCCTAGAGCTCTGGGAAGTTTCTTCCCAGTGACATGGACATCTTCTAAATGGCTTGGCCTATGTACCCTACAAGACTGCAGTGTCCTAATAGCCAATCAATCAATCACCGTGGTCCCATTTGATACACTTCATTCCCTACCTCTTGCAGGTGCTGTTTAAATTCTAGATCCACAGATGCCTTCTTAACTGACAAATTTGGGTTTTCTTGGCAAAGATAGTGGAGTGGTTTGCCATTTTTTTCTTTAGCTCTTTTTACGGATGGGGAAACAGGCAAACAGGGTAACACGACTTATGCCTAGATTCACATGGCTAGGAAGTGTCTGAGGCTAGATTTGTCTTCTGTCATCTTTTACTCTATCCACTGCATCACCTGGCTGTCCAAATCACAAATAGTCCTTCTCAACTCATATTTTTTCCTTGCACTCACAGATCCTGGTCCTTCCTCAGACTAGAGAAGGTGGGACTTGGAGAAAATAGGGATCTTGCTTGGGTTACAGGTAACTACTGAGCTATCTATTTCTATTGAGCCTCTTTGCATATGGGCAACAAGAAGCGAGCTCCAAGAATCAACATTATCTATATCTAGAGTATGATCACCATAAATTTTCATAAGATCTTCAAAGTTGTAACTAGTAAATACTTAATTTTCAAAATGAGATATTATGCTGAATGTAACTGACTAAAATAGATGCTCCCTCCTCTTTTATTGATATGGCAGAGAAAAATGGAGACAGGGAATCTGCAGCAATTTTTTTCTTTTAAAATTTTATGAATGTCCTTTGTGACAAAGTGATTTTTTTTTTAGTGAGAACATCAGTCCTGCTTAGCCTCAGCCAGGTACTCCCTTTGGTAAAAATACACTCAAGGGACAAATAGTCATATCACCTTTGTTGCTGAAGCTCCTTTAAATCAGGGGCTCTTAACCTGGGGATCCCCAAGGATCTATGTTTAGGTTTCAAAGGGTCTGAGAACATGATACTTTAATATTTTGATATCTTTCCTTCAATATAACTGGATTCCTTTATAATTCCATTTTATTTTATATATTTGTAGAATATTCTGAGAAGGGATCCTCATAGACTTCATCAGATTTTGCAAAGGGGTCCATAATATAAAAAAGGTTAAGAACCTCTGTTTTAACTGCAGAATACAAGAATTCATCCTTCCTCTCCTACCTAGCAAGATGGAAAAAACAAGCAAACAGCAGCAGCAGCAACAACAAAAACCAGTTCAGCAAAACTAACACATTAACCATACCTGACAACTCACACCACAATTCACAACCCGGTCCTCTGACTCCTCAGCTACAGGACAGAGGTGTAGAGTTTCGCATCTTTTCTCAAGGACCAAGCTTCAAGCCACAGGATTTCATCTGCCCCTTCCCACCTTCTCTTGCTTTTATTTACATCATAATGATGGGGATTCCTATGACCTTCCCTTTGCTATGCTCAATGACCCTGGATGGAGGGGATCCATGTAATTAGTCAGATCTGAGGGCTTCCTGGTGACGTGGTAACTCACCAAGACAGGATGCTCCATGGAGAGGGTTTTCCCTTCCAAATTGCCACCAGTGAATCCATAGCATTTTGATGACAAGAGCACTATGAGGAAGAGGGTGGAGGCCTTCATGGAATTCTTGTGGCTGCTACATATTTTTCCTGTTTTTTTCTCAGTCCTGGTTCTACATCCTTGTCTTGATCATCTGGGTTTCTGTCACCTCCACTTTATAGCTTCTCAAACCTTCTCTAAGGCCATCACTTAACACAATAAACATTCAACTTTTTCTTCTTCACCACATCCTTTCTCTTCTCTAAACTTCACGCCAAGGATTTCTACTCTAGCAAAAATTTCCTTTTTAGCCACCACTATTCTCCAACCCAATCAATTTAATATGTTTCCCACTCTCAACTTATTTCTGGTGATTATAATGTTTAGATGCTCACGTTTCTGCTGTTTTCTCTGTCCCGTTAGATTGTAAATCATTTGAGGGCAGAGACTGAATATTTTTAAGAAGGGCTGTTCTAGCTCCTAGTGTTCATTTTAAGGATGCGCTTGCTTACTAAGAAAATTTAACAAATAAGCTTGTATTTCCATTTCTGCTCTAAGGGAAACTTTTGGGTTGACAATCATTTCCTAACTCATTTGTGTATCTTGCCTAATGAGGCTGCTATTTGTTTTGTGGTTTAAGGTTGTTTTCGCTTGACAAGAATAAATCTACATTAGAAATATTTGCCACAAGCAAGAGCAACTCCAAGAGACTGCTAAAATGACATAACTGCCCATTTGGCTTAAGTTAATTGATTAGTAACTGACCAAATCAAAATGGTCACATTGGCTGCTCAAAGTCTAGAGCAGGGGTGGGGAACCTGTGACCTTGAGGCTACATGTGGCCCTCTAGGTCCTTAAGTATGGCACTTTGACTGAATCTAAACTTCATACATTAATAACAGGGAAGTAAACATTTATATTATTTGATTTGGAATGATTTATATATAGCAGGGACTCTGGTTCTTTGAGGGACTAAGCAGTGCCATAGACTACTAGAGGAAGCAAAAGATAATTGGAAGGAAGTGATTTTTTTCAGTGAGAACATGAGTCCTGCTTAGTCTCAGCCAGGTACTCTCTTTGGTAAAGATACGCTCAAGCCATATCACCTTTGTTGCTGAAGCTCCTTTAAATCAGGGGCTCTTAACCTGGGGACCCCCCCAGGATCTATGGATAGGTTTCAAGGGGTTTGAGAACATGACACTTTAATATTTTGATATCTTTCCTTCAATATACCTGGATTCCTTTATAATTCCATTTTATTTTATATATTTGTAGAATATTCAGAGAAGGGATCCTCATAGACTTCATCAGATTTTGCAAAGGGGTCCACAATATAAAAAGGTTAAGAACCTCTGTTTTAACTGCAGAATACAATTATGAGTAAATATCAACCCTGTAAGTCTTCCTAGAAAGGGCTGAGAAAGTCCCTAGAAGGGGACTTGCTCACAGTTAAGTAGATGGATGGTTTATGTGACCCACTATGTCCAGCTAGTTCTCTGACAGGCTATATCCTGGACATCTTTTTGGTGTTAGCCCTACCACTGCAGGCATACCTCTTCCTGCCGTCTCTTGTATTGGGAATATTAATCAGTATTACCACTGTGCCTGCTAAAGATGTGTTAATTGACTATGCTATTGCTCCAATCACCATCCCTGTGACTTCTGAGACTAAAACACACTTCCCCTGGTTATCTACCATTCCCTGTGTGTACCAGTTTCCTTCTTATAAATAAGCTTCTTGAGGGCAAGGACTGTCTCACTTGTATTTCTATCCCCAGTGCTTACTATAGTGCTGGGCATGCAATAAGAACTTGACAAATGTTTATTTCGCATTCGTTAATGTTTTCTCAAGATCTCTCCCAACCCCTAATTGTAATAGAGAAAGAATCAGGAATGAGCAATAATTTTTCTTTGCCAGTAATGATATTCTCACTGTGTTAAGAGAAGACTTTTTTCTACAATAAGCAATTCAAACAACAGACTATCAGTAGAACCAAAAGACATATACTTTCATATGAAAAAATATCACAGCATCTTTCATGAAGGAAGCTCCTTACCTCATTTGCTGTGTTGTGTGTTCCAACTATTCGGATGAAGGATGCAGGCTGTTTATCAAAAGTTACTGATTGCCAGGACCTGTGAAATAAAGCACAGGGATATGCCAGGTTAACCAGATCAGAAGTTAACATGACTAATTTGTATGTCTCTGGACTGGGCAATATGGAAATATGCAAGAAGAACATTAATTTTACCTGTGGAAGCTGCTGGTCTATATATGGTTTCCCTATTCAGGGAGCCTACACAACATACAGGCAAAATCTTACAAAACAATTTCTAAGCGAGAATGAATAAATATGGCTCAGACTGGGTGCAGAAGACACTGGTCAGGGTTAAGGTGAAGGTTAAGCAGGAAAGGGCCCTTAGAGCAGGAGAGTGCTGAGTCAGATTTCTGAAGAGCAGCAGGAACGTGAGTCAGGGGAGAAAGAGGCCCTGCCCTTGGGGGGCTGTCATTTAGAAAACTGTCTCCAAGGTCAACCTGTCACATGGCTATAAAATAAAGCTTTCAAATGAAGTGTGGCACTAGGACTTAGAACAGAAGGAATTTCTTTAGGAACCAAGATCCTCTTCTCACTGGACTGGAAAAAGCAAGTATTTGTCTTTCGTACCACCTTCTTCCCATTCTGCTCCCCTCTCTACACTCTCTGAGGACTTTCTAGTTTCTAGGTGGTCTGTGAGAGTAACTAGCATTTTAAAGCAACTACTACTAGATGGCCCAGAGTCAGGTTTGACCATCTCTTAAAATTCCACTGTGTAAATTCTAAGCAAACATCTTCCTCACATCCTTCATTACTTCTGGCTGCACAGCCAGCTTCTCATCAGCAAACATTGGAACAAAGGGCGGCCTCCACAACTGTATGACTCTGATAATATTTTCTATTGGAAATGAGAAGGGTTCACAGTAGCTGCAGTTCTCCTCTGCTTATATAGTGTAACTGCCAGCTGATGGGAAGCTGTTTGCTGTAACTGTCTGATTATAAAATAATGCTACAAAAGAAAATAAATTTATTATGGGGGTGGGGGTAGAAATCCCCTATTTTAGTTCCAGCTGTTTCATCTTTCACTATAAACATCCCTCGAGATTAAGTCATTAGTGCCTGGATACTGGTCCCCTGAAGGTCATTATAGCTATCTACATCCTAAGTATGAAATCCATGGTTCTCAACATAGGACATCATCCTAACAAAATTTCTCTTGTTCATACATGAAGATCATGCTATTTCATCATCCATAGGTTATGTGTTTTACAGGGTGTGGACCCCTGCCTAGTCTTCTATGTAACCACTATCTGTGACCATGGAACAGAAAGAAACTAACAGAACCATGTGGGGTTCAAACACATATGACCAAACTCATTGGATTTACAATAAATGGCCATTTTCCCTCTAGATAGTGTCAGGGAAAGTCTGTGAGGCTCATTCTACCGCAGTGAGCAGCCTTCCCCTTGAACCTGTGCCCCATTACATTCTCCAAAAAGCCTGTAAACACTAAAAATATGAACTAAAATGATCATGGAACACTTCTCTAACTTTCTATGGAGCCAGCTAACACAGATAAATGAAAAAGGCTTTTGACAATTACTTGGTTCAATCCATTAAGACACTTAACACAAAATTTCAGAGTTGAAGGGTACCTTAGAATTCAGGTAATCCAACATAACAGGGAAAGAAAAACAGGCTCATGGGGGAAGGGAGAAGGGGGAAGTGGGAAAAGGAGCTTTGCTGAAAGATCCAGGAGAAATTATCCGGTTACCAGTTACTCAGAAGAATCCAATAGTAAAGGTAATAACTGCAACTGCTACAAGGGACATCAGAGATAAACTGTTAACCTCCCTAATCTTACAGATGAGCAAACTGAGGTGCAGAGACAAAATGACTTGCTCAAGGTCATACAGCTAGTGAGTGGAAGATCTGGGACTGGAACTCGGGTTTCTGATTCCCAGTAGAGACTCTTCTTTTTTTTGGTTGGGTTTTCTCCCCGCCCCCTCCCTCCCGCCAGCTTAACAGTATTTTATTTTTTCTAATTATATGTAAAGATAATTTTCAACATTCACTTTTATAAGATTTTAAATTCCAATTATTTTTTCCCCTCTTTCCCTTTTCCTTCCCCAAGATGGCAAGCAATCTGATATAGGTTACATCTGTACAATCATATTAAACGTATTTCCACATTAGTCATGTTGTGAAAGAAGAATCAGAACAAAAGGGAAAAACCACCAGAAAGAAAAAACGAAAAGAGAAAATAATATGCTTTGATCTGCATTCCTACTCCACAGTTCTTTCTCTGCTTGTGGATGGCAATTTCCATCATGAGTCTTTCAGAATTGTCTTAGGTCATAGCACTGCTGAAAAGGGCTAACATTGCGCAATGTTATAGTGAATGTATACAATGTTCTCCTGGTTCTGCTCATTTCACTCAACATCAGTTCACGTAAATCTTCCCAGGTTTTTCTGAAATCCACCTGATCATCATTCCTTGTAGCACAGTAGTATTCCATTTCATTCACACACCACTAATTCTGCCATTCCCCACACGATGGGCACCCATTTCCTCAATTTCCAACTTTCTGCCACCACAGAAAGAGCTACTATAAGTATTTTTTGTACATATAGGTCCCTCTCCCTTTTTAAAAATCTCTCTGGGATATGGACCTAGTGGTGGTACTGCTAGATCAAAGGGTGTGTAAAGTTGTATAGTCCTCTAGGCAAAGCTGAAAGTGCAGGGTCCTCTTTCCACTGCTCCACACGGCCTCTCTCCACCATCCACAAACAGCATGGAGCATTGCGTCTTAACCCCAGACTGCCTCTGTAACTGAGTGCAAGTCATTTACCCTTTGGGGTCTCAGCTCCCTCATCTATACAATGAATAGTTGGACTAGATGGCTCCCTAAAGGCCCTTCCAGCTTTATGTCTATGATGGCCTACAAACCTTGGCAACACTTGCTTTTGCTTATGCTTAGGAAAGTAGGGCTGATAGCACGGTACAATGAAGGGGAAGGTGCATTCCTAGAGTAATAAGATCATAAGGTCTCAATTTAATACCAGTCTTCCATTACACTGCATTAATATATAATCACATTAGAGTTCATTTTCACTAACACAGCCTGAAAGTTGAATATATGATTTCACTTTCACAAAATTGTCAGCAGATGGAAGAGCAGTCACTGCAGGGTAAGGAATAACTCTCCTCCCCAAAATCAGATTCTGTTTCTCCTGAACTTCTTCAAAATAACTTCAAATGCTGCTCAAGGGAGCTCAAGTGGTGTTATGGTGGTTATCTCCACACCAGAAGTATACCTCTGTAACCAATCAAAGGACTCTGTCCAAAGCAGGAATTGCACATAGTCTGGAAACTGCCATTAAAATGCAGTCTACACAAACACTCAGATGAAATTATAAATCAGATATACTGCTGTTCTATTGGATGCAGTAACCTTGTCAGGAATGGCATGGCATATATATCCTCCCTCACCTAAAACCTGAAGTTTACTTGGTTAGTAAAACTTCCAGATGAGGAAATAAGGATAGTTACCTCTCCATTATTTTTGAATAGAGCTGCTATTAATTTGGGGAGTGGGGAGGAATAAGTCTTTGAGTTTGGGGAAGAGGGAATTATAATCTCCTTTTCTTAACACTCCCTCCCCCCACCTTGGAACTTCCAGTTCTGTCAATTTATCCACCATTCCCTGAACAAACGCAAATTATTTTGTTGTATGGTAGAAAAAATTCTGGACTTAGTGTCAGGAAACTGTGCCTCTGCTACCTGGTAGCTATGTTACTTTGATCCAGTCAACTTTTTTTCTGAGTTGTAGTATCTTTATTCAAATTGAGGAAATTGGACAGGTAATATAGAAAGTGTACTGCATTTGAATTCAGGATATATGAATAGAGAGCCTAGCTCTGACGCACAGGAGTTATATGATCATGGGAAAATTATTTCACCTTTCCAAGATTTATTTTCTTCATCTATAAAGTGGAAATAAATGATACTTAAATAGGGTTGTTGTGAGGACAGTGCCATATAAATATGAATCATCATCACCTCAGAGACAGAGGGACACTGGAGATAAAGAACCAGGCTTGAGGCCAGGAAGATTTACCTTTAAGTACATATGACACATTCTAGTTGTGTGAGCCTAAGACAATCCCTTAAGCCCTCGTGGATCTAGGCACCTCTCTAAGAAGACACAGAAAGTGTAAACCTATATTGGTAGAGAAAGTTTTCTCACTTGAGATATTCCCTAAACCAATGAAATCTTAAATCTCATCTCTAACTCTGTTTATAATCTCTAAGGTCATTTGCAGATCTAACATTCTGTGACTCAGTATTTGAGGCTAGGGTACACAGGGTGTTTCACTTTATTTCACTTTTTCACCTTAGCCTTGCAAATAGTAGGTACCCACTAACCAGCTGTTGAATGAAATGAATTAATTCTTTGCTTTGAGATAGATGGGGAGTGGTGCTTTGTTAAAATTCACTAAACCTACTGGGTGCTTGATGACCGCATGATATTTCCTGACAGGTGATGTAGGAGAGAGACCAAAATGTATTTTTATCTCTATAAGCTTATAGTCTTATTAAGGAATAAGATACACATATACAAAGCAGAATAATACAAGAAAGGACAGTATAGGTTTCACTAATTTACAGTATCAAGAATTCACTTGTGAATTGGGTGGTTGTTTTTATGGGAAAATCTATTCCAGTCCCAATGTGATAAATGGTGGTAAGGCTCCCAGGTCAGTGCAGAAAAAGTGATTTAACTGAAATACAATGTTTTTGCAATACAGAATATAGTAGAAAAAGACATTGTGGTCATCCTAATAATTTAGCAAAACAAAGAAATGGTAAAATGATTTTTTTTTGTTTCAAATGTTGATATTTGAAAAATAGTTGGTCTCATTAGATGATAAAGAAATATGCAGAGCCTTCTGTGGAAAATGTGAAGGGGCTTTTGGGCATTTTCAAGGGCTTGGAACTGATTAATCACATTAGTCCTTTACTGTCTAATTTTTCTTAATAACTTATATTTACACAGCACTTATACTTGAAGATTAATGGTCTTTGTTTTACCTAACAAGGAAATTCTTTCTGTATTTGAAGTATTGGCACAGACTGTGGTCAGGTTTTCTTAGAGCAGCCTGGGAGTTTACTGACTTGATTATTTCCAAGACAATTTCCAATTCCTACATTCTTTGAGTAGAACTTGACAGGCATATAGCATTTTAGAATTGGTGAAGTTTTATAAACATTGGCTCATTTGAGTCTCACAATAATTCTGGAAGGTCATTTCAGGAATTATTTGGAGAGATGTTTGTAAATTGAAGTAGGTCCAGAGGATGGCAACCGGATGGTGAAGGGACTTGAAATCATGTTATATGAGCAAAAGCTGAAGGAAGTCATCACTTTTAGACTGGGAAAAAGATCTAGCCTGGCAGAATGGAGGGCAAGAGGGTCTTATAACAGCCATCTTCAACCATTTCAGGTGTTGCTGTGTAGAAGAGGGAATACATTTATTTTGTGTAATACCAGTAGAAGGATTTGGTCCAGTAGTTGAAAGTTATAGGAACACAGAGTTCAGATGAATATGAAAAAAGAATTTTTTTCCAGTTGTAGTGTTTCCCTCCTCTGTGCCTCCCCCCTCCAAAAGGAATGGACTACTTTGTAAACTAATAAACTTCTTGTCATTGGGAATATTCAGCCAGAAACTGGATGACCACTTGTCAAGGATAGTAATAATAAAAATAATAAAACAGTAGCTTATATTTATAAAGAATTTTCTGGTTTACAAAGTGTGAGACAGCCCATTCCACTCTTTGGAAGCTCTAAATGTTAAGAAGTTTCTCTGCATCAAGCCTATATCTGCCTCTTTGTAACTTTACCCATTGCTTCGGGTTTTGCTCTTTGGGTCAAATAAAGGAACTCTGAGCGCTCTTTTGTGTGGTACCTCTTCAGATACTTGAAGACAGCACTCATGTCCCTCCTGAGTGTTTTCTGTGCTAAATCTCTAGTTCCCTCAGCTGATGCTCACACGACAAGGGTCCAAGACCCTTCAATATCTTGGCAACTCTTCTCTGAATACTTTCTGACTTACCATTGTCCCTTTAAAGATGTGGATCCCAGAAAAAGATACTCTGACCAGAGCAGAGTTCAGACAGAGTATCAATTTTTTGTTCCTGGAAGTTACATCTCTCTTAATGTAGACCAAAATTACATTAGTTTTTTAAGATGGCCACATCATACTGCTGACTCATATCGATCCTCCAGTCCACTAAAACTCTCAGATATTTTTCAGGCAAAACACTCCTTAACTCTACTTCTCTGTCCTGTACATGTGTAGTTGACTTTTTTAAACTAAAGTTAAGACTTCACATGTTTCAGTTTCTTCTAATCTAAATCTTAGATTCAGTCCAATGCTCTAGTTTCATCAATATCTTTTTTGAACTTCATTTTATCATTCAATGTATTAGCTATCCTTCCCACTTTTGTGTCATTTGGGAATCTGATAAGCATGTCATTTATGCTTTTATATGATTTATTAGTAAAACTGTTAAACATCAGAGGGCTAAGCAGAGATCGATGAAGCACTCCACTGGAGACATCTTGCTGTAAGTTGATACTGAACCATTACTGGGTATGCAAAGTGAGGAAAGTGAGCAAGCAGTCTTTTGTGCTCTGAATCTGGGCATTCAGGTTTAAATCCATCTGCAATCATATACATACATATAAAAGATATATATATGTATATATATATACACACACACATATATATGTTTTTAGTTCATTTCTATCTTTTCTATACAGATATTATGAAATATCAAGTATTCTGAAAAAAATTTAGGTAAACTCTATTTGAAACATTCTTCTAAACTAACTTAATATTCCTGTCAAAAACAGGAAAAGTTAAGTCTGTTCTTTGATGAAGCTATGCTGGTTCTCTGCAATCACCACTTCTTCTTCTAGATGTCCATTATATCATTATATTAGTGATCTATTAATATAGGATTTCCCCAGGAATTCTTTGCCCATAGGTTCTTTTAAATGTTCTCTGCCATATTCTAGGAGAATTATATGTCATTGGCAGGATCCTTTTGATTCATTGTGATTGGTCTTTAAAGGCTGTGGAAGCATTTAAAGTACCAGCAGAATAAAAATCAGATGGAATCTTTTGCATTGGCCCTTCTAAAACCTGAAAAGATCAGTTTGCAGAGCTCATGGTTGAGAAAGAGAGAAGCCCTCCAGGGAGTGGGATCTGGAAGTATACATGGGGAACACATTCACTTTTCACCTCTGAGAGCAGAGCCAGGAGGGAGGCTGACATGATTTTTCTGAAGATTCCCCCAAAGGGAGGAAGTAATAAAGGCTGTCACCTGTCAGGTGAACTGAAGTCAATGACAGAGGGACATTTTCTAAGTTGTGTGGTGCTGAGATGTGACAGATATTAAAGGCCTTCAACAAGCAGTGAGACTCCCCTGAAGACAGTGCTGACAATTCTTTATGAGTGTGCTTCTTATGCTGACCCTCCCATACCCACCCGTCCCCTGCAGCACGCTGTTCTTATTGTCTGCCACATTGTTGTGATTGCCCAAGGACCACATTCATCTCTTTAATCATATCTAAAGATGATCTATGGATGGAGAAGAAGAGGAGGAGGTTTTTCCCTCTCTGGTATTGGTTGAAGAAACAGTGCAGTTGACAGTTTTTATGCTGGGTTCTATATGTCCTTTCTAGTCCAGCTTTCCTACCTCTCTTCAGCCTGAGGCACAAACCATACATTTGCTTAGAACTTGTGTGAGAGAAAAAAAAAAGTCCTAATCAACCATGATGCAGTCAGCCAGTAGTTAACTGCTTGCTAACCTCCAAGAGAGCTCCCTTCCTTCCGTGTTTCTTCTGGCCCAGCCTGGAAACCTAACAATTTTCTGAGTTGTTTGGGGGTGAATATAAGGATGTTACACTCTCAGATGGAGAGGGCACCTCAGATCTCCTGCCAGTAAATCTATTTTACTTGGATAGCTCTACATTCATGCCTGCTAAAAGTTCCCTCTCAAATAACAGGTCAAGTGCCATCACTCATAGTACTGGATGAGGCTTGTGTCAGGCTGAAAATCCCTGGATGGATGATGTCAGCACTGGAAGGTATCAGTTTCAAGGACAGAAAACTGGTTTTATACTCTGTATCTCACCTTAACTATCCCTTTACCCAATCCCCGCCCCCCCGCACCTTATGCTTCTGCCTTGCTCCCCTAAGGAGACACAGTAATTGATGATTAGCATTCCAAAGCTTGGCTTGCATCCTGTGAGCCCGTCATATTTAATTACATTTTAACTATATTCGTCTTCGATAATAGCACGAACATAATTTAGATAATTATCTCGCTCTCTTATTCTCTGACTCTGTCTCACTTAGAGCTTGCAACAAAAATCGCTTTCTCTGCTGAAACATATAAACAGACTCTTGGGCCAAGTGCTTTCCTCTCTCTAGCAGCAACAGCTGTTATTGAAACCTCAGTGGTTTTGAGAAGCAATTCAGAAAAAGAAAATTGATGGTTCTTCCCATCTTTTTATTTATGTTTACACACAGAGTGTGTGTGAGTCTGTATGTATGTGTGTCCACATTTGGGCATATACTCATGCACACTGAGGAAAGGGAAGCCTAGTCAGTCAAATTAGCTCCTGTGAAGTTCTCTCCTAGTTCTGGCAGTTTTCTTTTTATAAGGTTTAATGGCCTTTTCTCCAAATTAAAACTTTGCCAAACAGTTCTAAATGTCTGGTAAGCCTTCTGAAGAGATGTATTCTTTCTAATAGGGTTTCTGTCACACTTAGATCTTATAATTAATGACCTTTACCCTTGCCTATTATGTGCCTCCTCCAGAAGGCAATCAGATAAGGAGAAAACTGGACCTCTTCTAAGGAATAGTGCCTCTGGAGCACGTTTATATACAATACACATTACCAGGAGGTTGCTCCAGTTCCATTCCAGCACAAACCTGTCCAAAAAGTATAAATCCAGTTTCTCATTCTATGACTCTTATCCATGAAGCCAGAAAAAAGAAAGTAAATTCCTGGGTCCACTACAGGGACACAGAATAATAAGATTTAGAGCTAGAAGTATGTTAAGACTTCCAGTCTTCTTTCCTTATGTCGAAGATGAAGACAGAGGCCCAGAGGAGGTGAAGTGACTTCCCTACAGTCACACAGGTGGATAAGTAATCAAGCTCTGAACCCAAGTCATCTGATCCCAAACTTGGTATTGTATCTGTATGATAATTCTTGTTAAAATAACAGATTTTCTGGTGAAGCCGGACAAGGCCCAAACCTTCAACAGGATCCAGTGGGCATAGCTCCTTGGCTACGATGGTGACCGCTTTAGCCCGCCAACTCTGAACTACTTTAGGACGCTGGGCATACTAATTATTTTCACAGAGATAAGACATAAGAAGAGAAATAGAAAGTGGATAAACCCAGGTGTTCTGCTGTCAGTACATTACTGAGGGCAGGTATGTGGGGAGCTGTGTCTAAAAGCAAGCATCATATGGCAGCATTCCCAAAGGATTCCCTGCCCTCCTGTTTTGTCTTGGTCTGAGCTTTGCTACTACAAATATTTATGAAACCACTCTCAGACTAATAAATAGCTTCAATTTCTTTAGTGCTACCTACCCACCTACACAGACTGAAATAATGTCCCTAGATTGCCCAGATCAGAACTCTGTTTATTTAACTAAGTTTCTGGACTTATGTGGAAGTCATTGTTCCAGATGCTTCCACAAAATTCTGAAGTCCAGGGACAGAAGGAACCTCAAGAGGCCAACCCTAAAATAACATTGTGGAGGCAGATGAGGGGAAAGCTGTGCTGTGGTTAGAGTTTCCCTAGATTTTAGCAAGCTTTTGGTAGAATATCTCATACTATACTTGTGGAAAAGATGAAGGATTGACTGGTGAGACTAAAAAGCAGCTGTTTGATGATTCAGTGTCATCACAGCAGGAGGACCCCAGGCATCTCTACTTGACCCTGTATTTTGTTTAATGCTTTTATCCATGACTTGAATAAAGTCATACATAGTAGGATCACTGAAACTGCAGAAAACTCCAAAGCCAGGAGAGATTGATAACATACTAGATCAGACATGTCAAAATACTCAAATGTAGCCAGAACTAGATTAAAATGTAACTGGGGAAAGTTAACAAATAAAAATACAACATAGATAATGTTAATTTGTGGTTTCCAGATGCAGGGATCTGACACCACTGGATGAGACGACAGTCAGGCTCCAAAAAGATGACAGGCTAGAGTACTGGGCTAAATCTAATATGATGAAATTTGAAAGAGAAAAATATCCAATTTTGACCTAGGACACACACAAAAAAATCAACTTGACAAATATAAGATGGAGGTAGTATGGATAGACAGCAGTTGTCCTGACAAGGAGTAGGGGGTGGACTGAAAGCACCGTCTAGGTCAGAGTGTGGTGTGGTGGCCAAAGTATCGAATATAAACTTGAGCTGCTAGATTAGGAAGGGCAGAGCTTCCAGGAGCAGAGAGGTGACATCCCACTTTACTCTGCCCTTGTCAGGTCTCATATGGAGCATTCAGTGCACAACAGCTTGAGAATCACATTGATATCCAGAGAAAAAACTATGGAGTCTGAATGCAGATAGAAGCATACATACTCTTTTCTCTATTTTTTTTTTCTTTCTCATGGCTTTTCCCTTTGGTGCTAATTTTTCTCTGACTAATGTGGAAATGTATTTAATATGACTGTACATGTATAGCCTATATCAGATTGCACAGCATCTTGGGGAGAGGGAGGAGAGGAAAGGAAAGAAAATTTAGAACTCAAAATCTTACAGAAGTGAATGCTGAAAACTAAAAATAAATAAAAATACACACACACACATATTTAAAAATAAAAAAAAAACACTGATAAGCTGGAAAGCTCAAAGAAGAGCACACAGAACAACAGTAAAGGGCCTTGAGTTCATGACATCTGGCTAGAATGAAGAAACTGGGTGTGAGTAGCCAAGAAAAAAAGATATCTTATCTTCTAATACTTTAAGAGTCATTGTGTGTAAAAGGGATTAGACTTGTCCTTTTTAGCCCCAGAGGGAAGAACCAGTGGCAATGGGTGGAAGGAGCACTAAGGCCAATTCTGGCTTATTAACAACCTTATTAATAACACCCCAAAGTGGTAACACTTGCTTTGAGAAGTGGTCAGAGTAATTTTCACCTATTGATTCTTTAAGGGACATTTACAGAGTTTTATCAGAGATCTCTAGAGTCTTCATCAAATACTGTACTTATATACAGTACTACCTTCAGCTAAACCTTTGATTTTTAGGAAATATCCACTTGCTAAAGGTCTTCACCTTGCTGGGGTTTTAATCCCCTCTATATTTCTGGGTACACAGGAAACAATATTACATCCAGGAAGCATAAACAGTACCTCTTAGTAACTCTTGCACTTATTAGGGAAAGATGTTCATTTTGTTCAGAAGGGGAACAATATCAAGCTCATCCCTGACTTTATACTTTCACTCACCTCATGTAACCAATCGGTGGCAAAATCTTGTCGACTCTGAACCATCTCCAGCATCCATCCCTCCTCTTCAGGCACATAGCCATCCCCCTAGCTCAGCACCTCCCCTCCCCTCCTCTCCTCTGGACTACTGCAAAAGCCTCCTACTCAGTTTCCCTGCTTCTCAAGCCTTACCTTACTCTGACTCATTCTCCATACAGCTACCAGATATAAAGGGAATGTGACAGTCTGGCTCTCAAGAAGCTTATAATCTAAGGAAATAAAAATCTTAGCGAGAAACAGGCACAAAAGGGTATTTTCCTTGAGTTCTGGATAGAGACACATAATAAATTAATTTGTGATAACTCTATGAAAAACTTTATGTGGATGCTTTTAAAACCGGGGGCTGAACTGAGAGGTATCTGGGCCAAGGTAAAGAGCAGGAGCTTCTGTACCAACACAGTGAGGTAATTTCTTGTACTTTGCTGCAACAGTCAGGAAACATTTATTAAGTGCTTACAGCATGCCAAGCACTGTGCTGAGTGCTGAAGATACAAAGAAAGCTCCCTCCCCTCAAAGAACTCAAAATCCAATGAGGGAAGACAACATATAAAAAGAAGCTGAAAGTGGGGTGGGAAGGCTGATGGAGTCCTTTGGCTGGAATGGGAAATGATCTAAGGAGTAAGTTTCAGAATTGATTTAATTTCACAGAATGGTGAGTTTCTGGAGAACATGAGCTCCAGGAGGTCAGCAGGGACACAATGAGGGGAATTCCCTAAAGTGTCTCCCATAAATGGTAGAGGATTGGGGAGAATCTGATGTCCACCCTCTACTCCCTCCAGATCAGACGGAGGGAGGTGGTGAGGAAGTGTGAGTTTCAGAGTTGATTTCATCAGCTTGTTTAGGGGAGATATTTAATCCTCTATCTATGGGGTAACCTCTTGGGCTCCCTATTCTATTATATGGAACTGTTCCAATTCTTTCTACATAAGAGTATCATATTCTCTTAGCAGACCCAAATTCATGAGACCATGGACCATGCTTTTTCTAAACTTTGAATCTTAACTTCTAATACAGTGCTCTATATGACTTCTAATGCAATAGACAGCATTGAATTGAATAGAATGAACTGGTCTGTGGGTGTTGACACCTTCAGTTTCAGTGATTAGGGAATGGGCAAGAAAAAGAAACAGTACTGCCACAGGTTTAAAGATACATGGCTCTGGGAGGAGACACTAGGGTTCCTTAGAATTTGAAAAATGTACCAACATAAATGGCTTTTCATCCTCCATTTCAGCAGCCAAAGAATTTTGCTTGAAATTAACTAAAATGTAAAAATATAGGTGTAGCTATTTAGAAGCTGGAAACAGAAAAACTAGGAGCACTATGATACTCTCTGCCAGCAGCATGGTTCCTGGGCTGGTGCAAAGAGAGGCAATTCGTTGGCTCTCAAGAGAATTCCCAGGCCCCAATAGGGCCTAGTGTTTAATAGAATAACTGATCTGGTAATATAAGTGGTTCCTTTCAGTCCATGAAGACATGGGACCCATGAAAAAGGCTGATGCTCCTTACACACATCTATCTACGTTACTGCTTCATTCCACCTCCATTTTCTGTAGCCAACACATTCCCATGGAGACGAGCATTGAAAATTCTATGAGTGCAGATGTACAGAAGCCAATTTTCAAATGTTAGGAATTTGGCAGCTTTATTTCCCCACACTTCAAATACCAAAGGGATCTAGACCACATGTGGACTAAATACCTGCAAATTTCAGTTTTAAGAACAAAGCCATTTTAATGAGTTCATGCCAAAACTGAGCATGAAACAAAGTCTGACCCAAAACCCAGAAATACACTAGTTGAGTACTTGAGCAGTCCTTTCAAAATGGCAGTGTCAAATATGCATAGAACAAAGCACAATTCAATCCCAAACGTTGGAAACTAAGCATTTCCTATGGGTCACCATCCCAGTAATACTCTAGGACTGACCAAGAAGCACTTTGTATTATTTTGCTGCGCTGGGCAACGGGAGAAATGCAAATATTTAGAAGTTGTAGTCATTCCCACTGTGAAGTTTACAGATTAATAGGGGAATATGACACAAAGGCAAAGTAACTGTGATACCAAAAAGGACAATGTCAGGTGTCAGTATATAGAATTAAGTACCACGTGTCAATATCTGACTCTTAAGTGACACTGAACACAAATTCCAAGAAGTGGTTTTCCCCCAGTCCAAAAAATGTCAGATACTTTGGGGAAGCCATGGAGGGCACTAAAGAGAAGAGTCAAAATGCCATGAAACCAAAGAAATGTTCTTTTGGAGATTCCTTAGTTTAGATTTCTAATACATCTTTTAGCTATTTAATATACTTGGATCTCTAAATATGAGGTATATGATAATAATAAAAAAGGGTCAATACCTTCATGATAAGCTTGATAATAGACCTTTCAGAATTTCCATTAACTGCTAAATTCAAAACAATTAAAATTGCACATTCTACATGAAAACTTAAGAGTAAATAAGCAACAAAGCACTTTAAGGTATTACTTTGTATGTAATCTTTTTCACTAAAAGATGAATTTTTAAAAAAAACCTGTCTTTTTTCATTTCAAACACTTTCTTGAAAAGAAAGTTTCAACAGCTCCCTTCCTGAGGGCCTAAGTCTAGTCCTGTTTACTCTCTCTTTCTGGACACTTGTAATCTGGTAGTCAATGAGATTCATCATCTCTTTTAGGCTCAGGAGGGAGCTACAATCTTTCTGATGCTCTCCTTAGATTCTTTCTTCCTTCCCACTTTATGCCTCAAGGGCAAGTTTACTCCACTGGGCACAAGAATTTGGTCAAACACCACATCAAAAACATGATAAACATAGGCTTTGAGCTACAATGTGTTAAGTGAATTCAAAAGACTGAATTCTGATACTCCAAGAGTATATGAATTAAGACAGGTAAGAGTGATAGAATTCTTGAATTTATGTACTCAGTTAACATATATTTCAATATATTAAACAAATAAACAACTTAATACATTTTCTAAGTGTCTCCTCTATGCAAGCAGCACTGTGCCTGGCATTATAAATTAAATTGTAAACACTTACATGCAAATTAACATAAAAGAATTCTTTGAAGATGAAGAGTGAGTATCTGGACTTCTGAGTGAATCTGGGGAAATCAGCAGGACAGACTGAAGTAACCAGCAGAATGAACTCATCTGTTGGTCTACCAACAGATTCTGGAGTCTGAATGATGGTGAGCAAGAATAGCCTTTATCCTTGCCATTTCTGAAAGCCTGAGAGATTTCCCTCTTACTCCTCAATCTGTTCCCATACCCAGTATAAGCTGGGCTGAAATAATGGCTTTTATTCCTCCTCTTGTCTTACTGTTGTCATGGTCTCTCTCTGTACCCCTTTTTACCTGTTATATTCCTTCTAATCTTTTAAAATCCAGTTCAAATGGCATCTCTTCCATGAAGCCTTCCTGGATGCTTCCATTGGTAATGTTCTCCCCGACCCCCAGACCTCATGTAAGTTATTACAGAGAATTAAGAGAAAAGCTGCTAACATATAATGTTGCATTTTACTGCCATCTGTGTATGTATTCTATCTTTCTACTGGACTCTAAGTTTTGTAAGGATATGGACCATGACTCGTGTAAGTTGGTGTGCTCTGTACACTATAAGCACTTAATGTTTTCTGAATTGAAAAAAAATTTAGCAGAATATATCTTTAATGATATCCATGTGTAAGACTTTGCTTCAGCATGTTATTTAAAACTGTTTTTGAATTTTTAAAATGTTTCCCTAAGTTGACATATGAAGGGAAATCTAAGAGCTTTTAGGATTAGGAATATCCCTCCTCACTCTCCTTGGTCCTGAGGTTTTTGTAAACTGGAAGGCAGATTATCAGGAGGTTAGATTATGTTCAACAAGGTTAAATGTTTTCCTTGTCACATGTATATCATCTCCTGTGATAAAATACCATACCATTCTTACAGTTAAATCAGCTTACTTTTCTAGCATCATATTTAGGGGGAGGAGAAAACTGACTAGTAACTCTTTTTGATTCTATTGCCTCTATTCTATAAAATTAGATAGATCAGCTATTAATCTCAAAAGACCTGTGTTGATTATGTCTAATAAATTTATTACCACTATATGAATAAGCTCTAGGTCATAATGACTGGATGTCTGACATTTCACCATTTCCATGATATTCTTTTTTTTTTTTTTAATCACCTGTATTTAGGGCAACTTAGTAAGGATACTGTTTATGTTTCCAGAGGTACTTGGAGTGATACAGATATAGAAGAGAGACACACCATGCCCTGCCTCTAAGTGTCAGGATAGGTTGAACAAAATGTTTTCAATGCTAGCAGCAATAACTCAAGGGGATGTGAATCAGGACTGGAAAAACCCTTAGCCTTTAAAACCTGCTAATGAAAAGCCCCTTAGCACTAGATGATTTTTGGATGCCCATTAGTTTTCTGTCAAAGCATCTCAGATAAAGATGTCTGTAATCAGAGATGGCAAGTAGTTTAGTCAATATTTTTGAAAAGTACAACCAAGCATTGAAAACACAAAGAAGATTTTATAAAAAGTTATTCAACTTAATTACATTGCCCCGGTTTTTTGGCCTCTGTCTCTATCATAACTATAATATTGGAGGTACCTGAAGCAGGGGGAATCGATGTTCCTATACTACTTGCTACTGCAGGACAGTCTAGAAAGGATATCATAAAGGGGATGAAATTGTATCTTATTATTGTTCAGCTCTTTTGGTTTTTTTTTAACAAGTGAGAATTCAATTCAACCAAGTTCCTGTTCTACAAAAGACACTATGGTAGGTGCTAGGAGTATAAAAATAAGGAAAGTAAACTCTTCTGCCTTTAGGAAGTTTATGTGTTACTGGGGGAAATACAACACATCACAGAATCTAGAGTTGGTAGGGACTTCAGTGTCATCTCTAGTTCCTGGAAAAGATTTCTACTATAACATAGCTGAAAAGGACCTATCTAGTCCCTACCTGAAGAGACCCAATGGGAGGGAACTGATCAGCTCCACTTTTGGACAGCTCTTTTTTCCTGACATCAAACCTAAATTTGTCTCTCTGCAGTTTCCACTCACTGCTACTTCTAGTTCTGCCAAACAGAACAGGGCTAATCCCTCTTACACATGACAACTCTTCAGATTGCTGAAATTGGCTATCATGCCCCTGGAAGGCTTCTCTTCTCCAGCTAAATCTTCCCACTTCTTTCAACTGATCTTCATATTCTATGAACTCACCATTGGCCTTCATGAGATGCTTTCTAGCTGACTGATGTCCTTCTTAACCTTGGTTCCCAGAACTAAACACAATACTTTAGATGGGATCCAACTTAGGCAGATAACACTGACACTATCACCTCCTTATTCTCAGAAGCTGTTTCTCTGACTGTGTTCAAAACTGCCTTACCTACCACAGCAGAGCTTCCTCAAGTGCAGGCCTGACCACATTACTCCTATTACTCAGTAAATTACAGCGCCTCCCCATTGTCTTCGTGATCAAATACCCATTGTGGTTTGGCTTTTAAAACTCTTTCCTACCTTTGCATTCTTACTGTACTTTATTCCTCTTCACATATTCTAAGATCTCGTGACAACGACTCTGCTGCTCCTTTCACAAGACATTCCATCTCCTGACTGCCTTCTCGCTGACTGCCCCGATGCCTGCAATCCTCTTCCTCCTCATCTCTGCCTCCTGATTTCTCCAAGCCTCTCCTTCCTCTACCCTCTTGCCAGTGTCTTCCTTCTGATATTATCTCCAATTTACTTCTCATGTAGATTCTAAGGACATAATTGTTTGCATGTTTTGTCTCTCGTTAAAGTACCAGATCCTTCAGGGCAGAAACTGGTTTTTAGTACCTTTGTATCCCTAGGATTTAGCACAGTGCCAGGCATATATAGTAAGTGCTTAATAAATGCTTACAGACTTTACCATCCCTATGAATAGGTAAGGTATGAAAATGTAGACAGGTTATTCAAATAGAAAAGACTGATGAAATGAGAGCCATGGTGTTGAAGAGACATCCCCAGGTATAAGGAGGATAGGTTGGGGTTTGAGAGAATGATTCCAGGAACTGAACTCTTCAGAAGGAAGAATGGCCACTAAATGACTGCAATAAAGACCTCGTTAGAGCGATACAGACAGATGTGAATCTCAAAGAAGGGATGCTGAATGATGGCATCAAAAGGCAGAGTCTAGAAGTGAAGTGTTTGAAGTTTCTTCTGGAAATGGCTTCTTTCTACATATTTCCCCTTTGAGCTGTTCTTCTGACTTTCTGGTTTCCAAGACCATGCCTAAACTGCCCTCTTTCCCTGGAACATCTACCAGTCCCCGTGGCCTTTTCCATCTGGAATCCCCATCCTTCTGCCACTGGTCAGGTCAGCTCATCCCACTGCCTCCATTTTGGGGAGGGGCCCAGGCTGGCTGGCCTTTATTGTCCTCCCGGTGGTGATTCTGATTTTCTAGACTTCCACAGTGCTCCTGCATTGATGCCTTTAATCCAGCTCTTCCCTCCTCTCTTCACTTCTTTTCTGTATGTTGTCTTTCCCCGTTACAATCTGAGCTTCCAAAGGGCAGGGGGGTGTCTTTCTTTTTGCTTGGTTTTCTCCAGTGCTTAGCACAGCGCCTGGCACATAGTAAGTGCTTTTAAAAAAATGCTTGTTGCCTGCTTATATTCTCAGTCTTCTACAGGGTAGTTGTCCTTCTGTGGGATCAGACTATGACTGAGTATTATGAAACAGAAACATCAGGCATTCATTTTTTAGCCACTGTATAAAACATGATGAACTGTGCAAGTCATCCAATTGTACTTTTTTTCCAACATAGAAATTCATATTACCTTTAAGTTCTTACTTGAGGGTTTTAAAAAATACTTTTTAAATCTCAACGGGGTTAGAAGGCTTGAGGGGGAAATCACACAGGTAAAGTTTGAATTGACATGATTAATACTGGATTTAAACAGAATAGCAGGGTGATCCAGGGAAAAGGTAATTTGTATCATATTACTAAAATGCTTCCAATTTAGTAGTTGTAAATGAGAATGATCCTATTCGGATTAGAGAATTCATGAACCTTTTCCTGTCCTGTCTCTCCCATCTTCACAAGTCAGATGAAATCTCTACTTACATTTTTTGATAACTCTTTTGGAAGTACTTCGACAAACTTAACAGACCAAAATTTCCTTTATTTACTTAAAGTACACATTTTATTCTTCTTCGTTAGACTGGGAAGAAATCATGTCTTATCTTTTTATGTTACTTGATGCCTAATGAGTGCTCAATAAATGCTTGTTATTGAATTAAACAGATGATTTTGGAAACTTCCATAGATTTATTTCCCTGGACATAAGAGTTATTTTTCATGCATAGTAAAGGACCAGGGAAATCAATCACACCTTAAACTCTCTAACTTCATGGTTTCATTTAATATAGATAATAAAACATGGATCTGTACTTAATAGAATTATGTTTAGCAGCTAGCTACAACACTGAATGGCAGCCTGAGCTACCATCTTAATGAAATTCTCAATGGTTCCTGTAAGCAGAGGAGAGTAGTTTACTTATCAATTGAATTTAGCCATGTGGTGAATCTGTATTGTATGTGCATATTCTAATCAGCTACCTGACAGCCACTGAAAAACACCTTCTACAATTAAAGACAGCAATCCTATACCCCACTAGCTGGAAGGTGACATGTCAGAGAAATAAAGGGCATTTAGGCATAGGTCAGATAAGGAAGAATACAGCTAGAGACTCCATGTAGGGCCCTAGGGATATGGAGTAAATACCACACAAACTTCATGGGAAAATATTTTCTGCATGTGGCAACAACACACATACATATACATAGAGTTTAAATGTTCGTTCATGTGTTTAACACCAAAGGGAAACAAAGGAAAATCTCAAAAGCCCTTGTCACCATTTCCAACTCTCTCAACAGGCATCAGCAATAGACTGAATTTCTGAAGTGATGACAGTGAGGAGTCAAGCATACTGTCTAATTTTGTGAGCCTGGGTGACTGGAGGGATTGTAGTGCCTTTGATAGTAACAGGGAAGTTAGGAATAGTGGAGAGTTTGGGGGTACATTTTGGGCATAATGAGTTTAAGATGTCTACAGGACAACTAGTTCGAGGTATCTGCAGTGGGATATATGAGCCTGGAGGTCAAGTGGTCTTGAAGTGTCTTAACATATGGATGGGTAATACCTTATTGGAAGTGATGCTTGGAGGCTATATTTTGCAATAATAAGTAGTTATAGAATAAGCAGAGCAGAATCTTCTATGCTCTGTCCCTTTCCATCAACTGTAAGACTATGAAAATGTTTGCTATAGACAATCCTGAGGAAGTCTGTTTCCTTCCAATATTTTTCACAAGGAAACACTCAACACCTGTACATAATCACTGTACTTTTCTGGCCTGGGATCCTGATAAAGAACTTGCTATACCAATATGAGCACGCACCTTCTCTGCAACTTCTAGCCTTAGAAAGTTGCTTGGGGGGACTGAGAAATTCAGTGATTTGCTTTTAGTGTCACATGGTCAGTATAATATTAGAAGTAGGACTTGAACCCAGGTTTTCTGACTGAGGTCAACGTTTTATCTAGTATTCCATATTCTTTTTCACTCACAAATATTTTATAGATATGAGAAAGTAGGCATATGGGTCAATAACTATCAATATATTCTCAGATGTCCATGACTTTTCTGGCTTTTGGGGACATCTTTCTTCTCCTTCTTCAGACATCTTAAAAAAAAAAAAATCACTCAATTCTTTTCACATTGTGTTGTCTCCAGAACATATTTCTTTGGTGAGTCCTATGTTTGGCCCAGCTGCTCTTCCCATCTTGGTTTTTTCTAGTGTCTTTTTCACTTCTTCAGTCCCTAATTTGCCAATTTTCTGAGTGTGGGCCATAGCTGTTTTAACATACATTTCTCCTATTATCAGCAATTTGGAGCTATCTTTTGTATGGTTGTTAATAATTCGCAATTCTTCTGTTGAATATAGTTTACTAATCTCCTTAGACCACTTATGAATAACCTGAGATGTTATATACTTGTATTAATTCCCTATATCTAATGTATCTGTATCTAATTCCCTGTGTTTAATGCTCTGCTGGCATACATTCTACCCATTCTAGTTCAAGATCATTCTTTTTCACTTCTACTTTCTCCATCAGGAGTTGCACGGTCTAACTTTTTACTGTTTTCTGTTAAAAACCTCCTTCCCCCAAATAGTAAGCTAGCAGCTTTCTTGTTTACTTCCTGGCCCTGGACATAGTTAAAAGAAATCAGTCCTTCATGTGTCCCAGTCCTGGTGAAACTGTTGGGCAAAGAACATTATTTCTATGTGGGTGCCCTGGATACATCCTAGGACCTTGCTGCTAAAGATACTATTCTGCCATGTACTGTTGAGCGTACAGATGCCATGTCAATACTGTAACACTGAACCAGTCAGCTTCCCTAAGATCACACTGGCCTCCCAGGTTTTGTTTCATGATTTATTCTCTATTGATTATATTCAATTCAACATACACACATAAATGTGTATCTATTTGTCTATCTATACTTAGACAGCATGCAAGAATTTGGTGACATTTTTAAGGTAGATGGGTAGAGTTTCTCTGGATCAGATTTTTTTTTTTCCCATTTATTATCCATTTGTAGAATTGTCCTGATTTTGCAAAAGAGTTCAATGTCTTTTATTTAGCTTGTGCTTTCCTTTCAGTGTGTAGTCTAGTGTTAGCATACTAACAGCTCCTGGATGCATGTTTCAAGGTTGGTGTAGTGTCTAGGAAAGAATCATGAACATCTGGACCTTCTGATATAGAAGATGCGTACTGTTATTAAATCATTACTTCAATACCATTTTTTTCTTCTCCTCTATACTAAACAATCCTTTCTCATCAGCATCAAACAGTCAGAGTCTGACTTTCCACCTCTTTAATCATTTTGGCTTCTTTTTCCTGGAGCCTTTCCAATTATTTCACATCATCTAAGAGGTCAACTCTGCCACCATCTCATCTTTGTTTTTAATTTTACTAATGTGATGACACAGTCAGCAGAGTTAGTTCTCCAATAAAGACAAATAGGAGTAGGGGGCTCTAGAGATGGAAAAAAAGGTTATTAAGGTAAAATGAACTCACCAGGTCAGTGAAACATCTCTACTTTTATATCCATAAACAAATGCAAATGCTTTCAGGTAGCAAACACAATGTTGTGCTACACATGCCATCTCTCCTCAGTGCCATTCTCTCCAGAATATTAAAGATTGAATATACTCCCCAAAGAACTGGCAATTAGGCCCTCTTTGGCTAATTTATTTTTAATATGGTACATGAGATTCATGAGCTGAGGCGGCTGTGTTTTAAATACTAATAAAAAAACTCAGGAAACTAATTTATTAAAAATGAAGGTAATAAAAAAGTGATCCACTTATAGCTGGAGTGTCTGCTCATGGGGATAGGTGGTCACGAAGCACTCACCACTATAGAGGGCCCAGAGGGAGGCAGCAAGGATTGCGACCAATTTGTATGGGGAGAGTGAGGTCACTCTGACAGTCTAGCCCTACTTTTCCTTCCATCTTACTTCTATATTAACCTGCACCAGGTTCCCTAAAGAATATGCTGTTTTATCAGTTCCAGTTTGAAAAATCTGTCCTTCTGAACAAGGATTTTTATTTATTAATCTCCAACCCTGGTGTTATGAGGAAGGGACAGAAAATCCCTATAAGTTAAAAGTTGCTTCTACTTAAAATATCTTCTATAAGAAAGGTGTGTTTTGTTTTCAGGGTTTGGCAACACACACACACACACACACACACACACACACACACACACACACACACACACGTTGTCCAAGTAGGAATCTTTTTCTCAAGTCTCATAAAGTTTTATGGCATGTGATTCATTACAGAAATAACACTTGATAATGCAGATTTATGATACTGAAAAGCCTAACTTTAAAAAGTGATTTAATGATGTCTATACTTATTTTCTGACATCTTTACAAAGCTGTTAGTATAAAAATAAATTTTTCTTTTTCAAAATAATTCCTCCTTTTACAACTGTCGTGCACTACCAGAGCAATGCATTAAAAATGTGGCAGAAAGAGTGGCGGGAGTCTAATTATGCTGAACAAATGTCACCCCTAGCACCAAGCATTTAGTTCCTTAGATCCTGGAGGAAATCTCCTCTTCTCCTCCATATTCACAGGTGTATCTTGTGCTTCTGGCTGTTACTATATACTAGAAGAAAGGAAATGAAGGCTCCTCCAAGGTCATATGGATGTAGTAACCAAGTATACAAACAAGCTACTGATTATAATTTAAAGCTTCTTTTCTTCCCATTGTAACCAGGTTTATGAGGAATCTTGATAATTTAATTGATTGACAGCAAATGAATAAATCACATTTTAGTACAGGAGGTAGAATCATCCTCTCCTATTAATCCAGCTTCTGTGCCAGTATGTAGGTAACGTAATATTTATCATGCCATTTTGTTACATTCCCTTGGGGTGTCATTTCATGGCCTACCAGTAAAAACTTCACATTTACAGCAACTGCCCCTCTATTACTGTCGATAACATCTAATTGATATGTCAAACCTCCAAGGAGTGTTGTAAATTGTAACACTGCCTCCCCAAAGAAAATAAACTGGTGAAAAGGTAAATCAGCATTGGTCTTCCTGTAATAACCTGGCCCTCTTGAGGTCTAAGCATATCCCAGCAGGAACATGCCCATCCATCCTTTTCCAGCTTTGGCATTCCTTAGCACAGCCAAGTTTGTAAAGCTCTGCAAAGCACTGCTACCTTCCTGCACTAAAGGGCAAAGTGAGTACTGAGCTTTAACTCATTGGCTGGGGACATGCGAACTGTTTTATGAGTAAAACTGTGTCTAGACGCTGAGTTCAAAAGTAATTCACAAAAGAAAAACAATAATAACCAAATTAATACTACTATACACTTTGCTTCTGAAGGGCAAGAAGCAGCGATCAAAAATATGACATTATTGTCAATATATATGTACTTGCTTTTTGGAGACTGGTTCTGCCTACTGCTATATACTTTTCTCATTTCTGTCTTCTCATTTTTCTTACAGTTCTAATGTGGGTATGGCAGACAGAAGTGACCCTTGAGTTTAGGCGAGATTTTTATGGTTATAATAATAAAAATTTTAACATTAACCCAAGAGCCAACTCTACTTAATGTGAGTTTAAATGTTTTTCCCCTATAATTCAAATATATTTGGAGTGAAGTGCAGTTGAAGACGGTTTTTTGTAAGAGCTAATTTAGTGGACTGAGACAGGGAAAACTTGGCTTCAAATTCTGTCTCCAGCACTAGTTTGCACAATCTCTGAGTCTCATTTTCCTCATCTGTAAAATGAGACTAGTAATAGCACCTGTTTATAGAGTTTGAGAACCAAATGAGATAATCTAAGTAAAAGGATTTTCAAACAGGTGACACAACTGTTATTAGTAGTAGAAAGGTCTTTAATTCAGATACAGAATCATCTTTTTGATCAATTCATCTATCCATTCCTTCATAGCTTTCTTTTTTTCATTTCTGATACCCATAATACTCCTACCATTTGCTTCTTCAGCCAAGCATTTCTACATTTTTCAGTTTTTTAAATTTTATTTTCAGTTTAGAAATCTCTAAGTCTCTTCCCCTCTCCCAACTATTGAGAAGGCAAGAATAATAAAATCCACTACAAATATGCATGGTCATGCAAAAAAAAAATTCTCTTATTAGCAATGCCAACCTCCAAAAAAAAAAAAATAGAAAGAAAGGAAGAAAGAAAACGTGCCTCAAATTGCACCCTGAGTCCATCACCTCTCTACATGGAGGTCCTTTGGAATTGTTATCTGGTCATTGTGTTGATCGGAGTTCCTAAGGACTTAAACACTGATTATCTTTACAACATTGTTTTATTATATAAATGTTTTTGGTTTTGTTCATATAATTGTGCATCAGTTCCTACAAGTCTTCTCAGGTTTTTCTGAAAATAATCATCATTTCTTCATCCTTTCTTATAATACAATGGTATCTCATCACATGCGTATGCGTATACCACAATGTCATTCAGCCATTCTCCAACTGAGGGATGCCCCCTCAGTTTCCAATTCTTTGCCATCACAAAAAGAGCTGCTATAAAATACTTTTGTATAGATTCTTCTACCCTTTCTTTGAACTCTTTGGAGTACAGACCTAGGAGCAGTATCACTGGACACGTAGTTTAATAGCCTTTGAGGTATAGCTCTAAATTGCTTTCCAGAATGGTTGGACCAGTTCATAGCTCCAACAGTACATTAAAGTGCCTGTTTTCACATTAACTCCCATGCCCCACCCCCACATTTGCTATTTTCTTCAAGCACTTCTATTCACTGCATGCTTCCTTATTTCCTTCTGTTACCCCTCAACCCCATGTAGCCACTTTGATCCAAACAGCCCGGACCCTGCCCACGCTGGTGGTTTCCAACACAGTACTTCTTTCGTTTTGCTCTGCTTTGACAACAATCATCCTAAACCATTTGTAACACATAAAAATGCTCAGGCCTAGGAGACTCAATGATTACCAAAGATTAATTTTTAACTTTCCTACAGTGAAATTACTTTTCTTGGATTTATCTGGCTAGCTGACTGCTCAGTGGGCAAGCTTCTTGGCGTTCTAAATCCTGTTTCTGTGAATTCACTGCTGGCAGGCATTGCCACCATAACAGTATTAGGAAATGAAAAGAACACTAAACTTGGAATCACAAGATTTGGGTGAGAGTCCCAGCTATAATACCTATTAGTTGTATCGCCTTGGGTAAGGCACAGACTCTGTGGGCCTCAGCTCCTTCACCTGTGAAGTGCAAGTAAATGTATTCCTTACCTCACAGGGCTGCTATGAGGATCAAAGGAGATAAACAGATTTTTATTAAGCACCAAGTGCTTAGTTACATGTAAACTATTACCTTTATTACTACTGTGGTTGTAATAAAGGAGTAGGGAATAGATGGATTATGTCAATGATACAGGGCATCCTTATTAAGGACACTTCCTCTGCTTTGCAAATTTTCATCTTAGAGTTGCCAAGGGCACTGAGAGATTCTGACTTGTCTAGAATGTGTCAGGGGCAGGACTTGAATCCAAGTCTTCTTGTCTTTGAGGCCAACTCTTTTATCCCCTATACCTCATTGTTGTATGTGCAATTAGAGAAGAAAAGAAATGCTTGAATTCAAAGCCAATAATTAACAAGACAGTTTTGGGGGTAAAATCCCCAAGAGATGTATGTAAAAAATACACGCAATGTGTAAATAATAGTAAAAGTGAAATTTGTCATGGAAAGTTTGATCATATGAAATAGAGTTCCAAAAAAAGAATGAAAAGTATCAGGAAAAGCTGGCATACTGGGGCATCTAGGTGGCCAAGTGGATAGAGCACCTGGCCTGGAGTCATGAAGACTCATCTCCCTTTCCTCAAATGTGGTCTCAAGATACTTATTAGCTGTAAGACTCTGGGCAAGTCACTTAACTCTGTCTCTGTTCTTTATCTATAAAATGAGATGAAGAAGGAAATGGCAAATCACTTCAGTAATTTTGGCAGAAAAACCCCAAATGGGGTCAAGAAAGTGTCATTCACAACAATTCTAGTTCTACAACCTAATCCTAGGTTATGGAACAATGTTGGCCAAGCAAAAGAGGAGAAACACCCATCACTTTAAGTGCTTTAAACCACACTGGATCAAAGCACCAGTAAGCAGCAATTTTAGTCACTTCTACAAGTATGAATCTATTATCTTTTCATTCTCTGTGTCCCACGATTTTTATATTTAATCTCTGCTAATCCAAATATATGGCTCAACATGAAGCTTGTCTTAGATATATATGCTTTATACTGCCATAGAAATGGTGTGGTTGTCTAGGATGAAACTGTAATTTCAAGGCTATGATGAAGTATGATACTGTATGCTTACAATATAATTAGAACAAATCTATAAGGATGGATCAGAAAGTCACATTCAGATAAAATGCATTAACCTTTGATGGAGTTCCTGCCCTAAATGATTATCACTGTACTATTTAACATGTTCCCCTGCAATGGGGAAGGAGCCAAGAATATGGACAAAAGAGTAACTGTTCTGTCCCTATTGTGGTTCACCAAGGGAGTAGCTTTTTCTTTTTTTAAGCATCATCAAGGATTCAGAAGATAAAATTGTTTGAAATTTATTTTATAGCATTCTCTCCACCTACTCTGGTAAACCAAGGTGTGGCAAGCCAAGCTCTATACTTACGCAAACCAGGTTCAATATCAGGGCTTCTCTAAATCGCTCTTTGGCTTATGCCCAAAACTCGGGCCTTCTGCAGTAACTTCAGAATATTTAGCTCATGTTTAGTCTCTACAGATGGAGAGATAAAGTAGCTGTGCAATGTACTAGAGACCTTTCTCTACAATTTGATGTTACTTCAGCTACATGAGCTCACATATTTGAGTTATTTTTTTCCTGATTACTTCCTAAAAGCTGTTGCCTCTGAATAACTTGCCTTCCTTCCAGAGTGCTACCAGGGTTGCTACCCACCTTGGGACTCTCCATTGCCCTATGGGTGATCCTTAGCTTCAATTCTTCAGAAACTGTTAGTAATCCTTGGCTCACAGTCATACAATATCACTAGTACGACAGTTTGTTAAATAAGAAGGACTTTTGTTTTCAGGAGAAGCATGGGGTCATGAAAAGAACTGCAATTTCCTAAAATTTCCCAGGGCACTTTTATCTTCCTATTTAATTTTGGGTCCAGTTCCTTGTTCATTTGCAGTGTCTATCTAAGAAACTGTACTTATAGACAAGATGTGTGGGTATTCCATCAAACTGTGTATCATAATTTAGACAACAGGGTTTTCTATAAAAATTGTTATTTACTTATTCTAAACATTCTTTTCTTTTGAAATTTAGAGCTCCATATTCTTTCCCTTCTTCCTACCCTTCCCCCACCCACTGAGAAGGCAAAAAATATATTAATTAGTATGTGGAACTACGCAAAACATATTTATACATTAGCCATATTGCCAAAAATATAATGTGAGGAAATTATCCTTAAATTTACACTTGGAAAACATTTTTTCAACATGAATTCTTTGAAATCGTCTTGGATCACTATGTTGATCAGAGAAGCTAAGACTTCCATAGTTGATCATAATTACAACATTGCTGTTACTGTGCAAGACTGTTCACTTCATTTTGTCTCGGCTCACACAGATTTTGCCATATTTTTTGAAACCACACCCCCTATCCTTTCTTATAGTACAACAGTGTTCCATCACAATCATATGCCACAACTTGTTCTGCCATTCTTCAATTGATAAGCATCTCCTATATTTCCAGTTCTTTGCCACCACAAAAAAAAGCTGCTCTAAACGTTTTTTGGACATATGGATCTTTTCCCTTGACCTCTGTGGGGGTATAGATCTAGTAGTAGTATTATTGGATCAAAGGGTATGTACAGTTTAATAACCCTCTGGCATAGTCCCAAATTGTTCTCTAGAATGACTGGATTAACTTGCTACTCTATCAACAATTCTTTAATGTACCTATTTTCCTTCAACCTTTCCAGCATTTATCATTTCTAATAAGTATGAGGAGGTACCTTAAATTGTTTTTTTTCCTTAAAAAATTTAAAGTTATTTATTTTTAGTTTTCAACATTCTTTTCCACACAATTTTGAGTTCCAAATTTTCTCCCATCTTTCTCCTCCCACACTCCAAAATGGTATGCATTTTGAGTATTCCTTCCCCCAGTCTGTCCTCCCTTTTATGATCCCCTCCTCTTATCTCCTTTCCCTTTACTTTCTTGAAAGGCAAGACAGATTTCTATATCCCATTGCCTGTATATCTTTATTTCCCAGGTGCATGTAAAAACAATTTTTTTAAAACAAATTAACATTAACAGTTGTTTTTAAAACTTTGAGTTCCAAATTTTCTCCCATCTTCCCTCCCCACCTATTTCCATTGAGAAGGCAAGCAATTCCATATAGGTTACACATGTGTAGTTATGCAAAACACCTCCATAATAGTCATGTTGTATTTCCCTCCATCTTATCGCACTCCCCAATATTCTATTTTTTCTTTTGACCATGTCTTTTCTAATGGATTTGCTTCTGACTACCCCTCCCCCCATCTGCCCTCCCTTCTATCATCTCCTCCTACTTTCCTGTAGGGTAAGATGCCTAACTGAGTGTGTATTTTATTCCATCATTAAGCCAAATCCGATGAGAGTAAGGTTTACTCATTCCTTCTCACCTCCCCCCTCCATTGTGAAGCCTTTTTCTTTGTGAGATAATTTACCCCATTTTGTCTCTCTCTTTCTCCCAATATGTTCCTCTCTCACCTCTTAATTTTATTTTTCAGATATCATCCCTTCATGTTCAACTTGCTCTGTGCAACCCCCTTCTCTCCTCCTACTACCTTAATACTGATAAAGGTCTCATGAGTTACAAATATCATCTTTCCATGTAGAAATGCACACAGTTCAACTTTAATGAAGCTGATTATTATGTTACAAAGTTAATACAAGTTAATATGTCTATTATAATTTCTCTTTCCTGTTCACCTTTCCATGCTTCTTGATTCTTGTATTTGAAAGTCAAATTTTCTATTCAGCTCTGGTGTTTTTAGCAAGAATGCTGGAAAGTCCTCTATTTTGTTGAATGTCCATTTTTCCTCTGAAGGATTATATTCAGTTTTGGTGGGGAGGTGATTATGGGTTTTAATCCTAGTTCTTCTTACCTTCAGAATATCATATGCCAAGCCCTTTGATCCTTTACTGTAGAAGCTGCTAGATCTTGTGTTATCCTGATTGTATTTCCACAACACTTGAATTGTTTCTTTCTGGATGCTTGCAGTATTTTTCCTTGACCTGAGAGCTATGGAATTTGGCTACACTATTTCTAGGAGTTTTCCTTTTGGAATCTCAGGAGGCGATCAGTGAATTCTTTCCATTTCTATTTCACCCTCTGGTTGTAGATTATCAGGGCAGTTTCCTTGATAATTTCTTGAAAGATGGTTTCTAAGCTCTTTTTTTTTTTGATACTGGCTTTCAGGTAGTCCAATAATTTTTAAATTATCTCTCCTAAATCTGTTTTCAAGATGAGTGGTTTTTCCAATGAAACAACTATATATATATGTATATATGTATATATACACACATGCACACAAATATACATATATACATATTTCCATATATGTTCTCAATGAAACATTTCCAATGAAATATCTTCTATTTTTTCATTCTTTTGGTTCTGTTTTATAATTTCTTGATTTCTCATAAAGTCATCAGCTTCCATTTGCTCCATTCTAATTTTGAAGGAATTATTTTCTTCAGTAAACTTTGAGACCTCCTTTTGCATTTGACCAATTCTGCTTTTTAAGGTATTCTTTTCCTCATTAGCTTTTTGGACTTCTTTTGCCATTTGGGTTAGTCTATTTTTTAATGTGTTTTTTTCTTTAGTGTTTTTTTGGAGTCTCCTTTACCAAGCTATTGACTCAATTTTCATGATTTTTCTTGCATCACTCTAATTTCTCTTCCCAATTTTTCCTCTACTTCTCTTACTTGATTTTCAAAACTCTTTTTGAGATCTTCCATTGCCTGCAATCAATTCATATGCCTCTTGGAGGCTGCTGATATAGCTTTGATTCTGCTGTTGTCTTCTGGTTTTATGCCCTGATCTTCCTTGTTACCAAAGTACGATTCTATAGTCTGCGTGCTTTTACGATTTTTACTCATCTTCTCAGTCAAACACTTGACTTTCTAACTCTTTGTCAGTGTAGGACTCTGCTTCCACTGGGGGTGGAATTTTGTATCAGCCACTCAATCCTCCACCTTCTGTGGGCCCAGAGCTCCAGCCTCTGCAGCTGCTGCCACCACAGCTGCAAGCCCCAGCCACCACCACCCCCATTGCCCTGGGGCTCATTCAGGTCCCACAGAGAGTTTTCCCACTGACCTTTTTGATATTTGTGGGTTGAGAAGTCTGCAAACTGCACAGCTGTCAATGATTCAGTCCCCTGAGACCTGCTCCATCCTGTCTGTGCTGGTGTGGCCCACAATGTACTACACTCTACTCCCTGCCCAGTGTGAAAGATCCTTCCTGTCAACTTTCAGGTTTTCTTCAACTGGGGATTTGTTTCACTCTGTCATTTTGTAGGTTGTGTAGCTCTAGCATTTGTTTAGAGTCATTTTTTTACAGGTATCTGGAGGGCTTTGGAGGAGAACTCAGGGAAGTCTCTGCTTTTACTCCACTATCTTGGCTCCACCTCTCCCTTAAGTTCTTTTAATTTGCTTCTCTCTCAACAGTAATGATTTAGAGCATTTTTTCATGACTATAGAAAGTGTTAATTTCTTCTTCTGAAAACTGCCTGTTTATATTCTTTGACAATGTATCAATTGAGGAATAGTTGTTATTTTTATAAATTTGACTCAGTTCTCTATATATTTAAGATATGAGACCTTTATCACAGAAACATGCTATAAATTTTTTTCACATAACTTCATTTTCTATGGTACCTTTTAGAAAATATAGTTTCCATGATTCTCTCTTTCAATTAGGTTTAATTTTGCTTTTGCTTTGTCTGAGATCATGATTGTCATTTCTGTTCTCTAAACTTCAGCTGACGCATAACACACTCTGTTCCTGCCTTTCATCTCACCTTTCTATGCGTCTTTCTGTCCCTAGTGTGTCTCTTGTATACACCATATTGTTGGATTCTGGTTTCTAATTCATTAGTCTGCTATCTACTTCTACTTCATGCGTTAGTTTAGCCTATTCACATTTACTATTATGATTATTAACTGTTCATTTCCCTTTATTCTATTTTTGTTTGTCCTTCCCTCATTCACTTTTTATCCTGTCCCTCCTCCAAAGTCTGTCTTGTTTCCAAACACCGACTCTTCCAATCTACCTTTTTTCCCCTTCTATTTCTCTTAACCTCTAACCCCTGATACAGATAAGATAGATTTCTATACCCAGTTGTGTGCACGCACGTGCGCGCGCGCGCACATGTGTGTGTGTGTGTGTATTCACAGTCTTCCTTCTTTGAAACAATCCTAATGAACGAGGTTGAAATATTGCCCTACTCCATTTTTCCCTCCATTATAAAAGCTCTTCTTTGCATGCCTCTTTTATGTGGGAAAACTTTCCCCATTCTACTTTTCCCTTCCCCCTTTTCCCAGTACTTCTCTTTCTCACCCCTACATTCCTACAGATCATCTGAACATAACTGACTCACATCTTTGCTCTCTATGTGTAAACTTCTTCTAACTGCCCTAATAATGATATAAAGTTCTTAGGAGTTATGTGAATCCTCTTCCCATATAAAAGTGTAAACAGTTTGAACACCATTTAATTCCTTATGGTTTCTCTTTGATGTTACCTTTTTATGTTTCTCTTGAGTCTTCTGTTTGAATGTCAAATTTTCTATTTTTTTGGGGGGGTCTTTTCATTAAGAGTTCTTGAAAGTACTCTATTTCATTAAATATTAATTTACCTCCTGAAGGACTATACTCAGTTTTGCTGAGGTTATTCTTGGTTGCAGTCCTAGCTCCTTTGCCTTTCAGAATATCATATTCCAAGACCTCCACTCTTTCAATGTGGAAGCTGTTAATTCTTATGTGCTCCTAACTGTGGCTCTATGATATCTTAATTGTTTCTTTGTGGCTGCTTGCAATATTTTTTCCCTGACCTAGGACCTCTGGAATTCGGTTGTAATATGCCTGGGAGTTTCTGTTTTGGGATCTCTTTTAGGAGGTGATCAGTAGGTTCCTTCAACTTCTATTTAACTCTCTGGATCTAAGATACTAGGGCAGTTTTCTTTAATAATTTCTTGAAAGATGACATTTAGGATTTTTTTAATCATGGCTTTTAGGTAGTCCAATAATTCTTAACGTATTTCTCCTCTTCTATTTTTTATTCTTTTGACTTTCTTTTACTGTTCCTTGAAGTCTCATGCAGTCATTAGCTTCTACTTGCCCAATTCTACTTTTAAGGAGTTATTCTCTCTAGTAAACTCTGTTTCCATTTAGTCAACTTTGCTTTTTCAGAAATCCTTTTCTTCAGTGAATCTTTGTGCCTCTTTTACCATTAGGCCAATTCTGTCTGTTTGTGGGTTTTGGTTTTTTTGGGTTCTTGTTTTTTTTTTGGTGTTACTTTCTTCAATATTTTTGTGCTTATTTTACCAAGCTGTCAATTCTATTTTCATAAGTTTCTTGCATCATTCCCATTTCTTTTCCCAATTTTTCTTCCACCATTCTTAGCTCTTCATTTAAATTCTTCCAGGAATTCTTGTTGGTCTTGGGTTCAATCAATACTTTTTTTTTCATGTTTTGCTTGTGGATATTTTCATATTATCTTTTTCTAAATATGTATCTTGGTCTTCCATGTCACCATTTAGGGTCAAGTTCTTTTTCTGTTTGCTCATTATCCCAGTCTATTTCTTTACTTTGAACCTTATGTTAAAGTTGGGCTCTGCTCACCTGGGGGTGGATGGGCACCTTGGTGGTGCCAAGTTTCAGGCTTTTTTTAATCTTCCTGTTTTCTGAGCTAGTTGGGGATCTGCAAGTTTTCAGTGCTTCCCAGTTGGGTTATCTTGGGAGAAGTGTGTTGACTGCTCTGGTCTTTACCCAGGAGGGGTTTCTGTTCTTCTGCAGCCACAAGTGCTAGTGTTCACCTTAGACCTACAATTGTGTCCTGGTCCCCTGATTTTCTGTAGCCACAAGAGTAGTGTTTCTCTTGGCTCTGAAACTTTGACCAGAGTCCCTGATTCTTTGTGATTGATCACAACTGCTCTTTTCCATTCTAGAACTGTGACTCAGAACTCTTTATGGGCCAGAGAATTGCCAATCAGTGCTAGCTGCAACCAGTGCCAGCAAAGGGTCCCTTTTATCTTTCTGATTAGTTGCTTACTGCTTCCAGGCTGAAAGCTGTTGAAATTAATGCTGCTGCTGTTGCAGTTGCCTACAAGGATCACTGCCGATTCTCTTGTCATTTTATGCACCTGTGCCCACCTTGGCATTGCAGACCTCTCCTGTGAAACTCCTAAGTTGTCTTAGGATGGAAAAATGCATCCCTCTGACATTTTGTGGGCACTTCTCCAAAATTTCAATTGAAGCACTATTTTAAAGTTGTTTGAAAGGGAAAGATGAGCGAGTTCAGTTGGGTCCTGGTCTGAATGAACTTTGTCATCCTCAAGAATAGCATTCTTAATCCACTTGATTTTTTCTAGACATACAATAAGATAAAACTATTTTAAATGATTATGGACTTCATTTAGGAAGTTCTGCAAAGTTCTAGCACTTGATAGATTCAGAATAATGACACCCACAAACAAGAAAGCAACTAGAGGACCTCATTATCTACAGGATATCCCTATTTGTTTATGATTTGACTTAGGGATTAACTGGACATCCCCTAAGGCTGTGGCAAACATCTTGGTGAAACATTTCTTTCCCTATTTTATGTCTCACCTGATAATAATAACCACAGGGTTTTCAAATGAAGTTATTTCTGTTTCTAAATTATTCAAGATATCTTGTATGATTCTGACATATGCATGGTAGACACTGCTGGAGGAATGCCTTTAAGGCAGTATTTTTCTTTGTTGAATCAAATACATTTTAACGGTCAACAAACAATAAGCATATTCAGATCTTGTATTTTCAATACTTTTCCATCAATTGTGTGACTGTAAAGATGTGGTTTACTGTAGAATACTGTTTGTCTACCTAGTCTTTTCTTATAACTTCATCAAGTATGCTCCCAAGTCCATGTAAACATTGTTTTCATAAAAATCTGGTAGACCTAGAAACATGTGGGTCCTTAATTGTTAATATTCTCTTGATTGTTCCTTTTGATGATGATGAAGTCTGAGCCCTCTTCAAACCTTTGGTATCTTCTTCTGTCTTACATACTTTGAGAAGGATGCCTTCAAAAGTTTGTCATCACCAACAGGACCTACTCTGGTTGTACTAAATCTGGTAGGCTGCCTTTTCCATCTTTGCTCCCCTGGGTATTATTTTCATTTTCTCATTCAATGCATCTCAAACTGTGATAAAAAGAATCTGAATGTAGTGGCTCCACCATCCTTGATTGTGAAAAGAGTCTGTCATAGAAATATTTACAGGTCTTTTCCATTCTTCTTCTGTTTCTCATTCTTCTTCCAGTTTTATCTTTAAATGTCTTCTGAATTACTTTGATTGGTTAGGGTCTCTTGCTAAACTTTCTTAAAAAAAAGTTATTTCCTCTCACCCCCAATTTCATGTAAGCCAAGCTTACTTTAAATTTATTTTTTTGTACTATTTTTCTACTGCATCTCACTGTTTAATTATTAAGTGATATTTCTAATAATCTTCCAAAGTTCAATTCTTTAAGATTTTGCAAATGAGTTTATATTCTTAGGTGGTGCTGCCCCCTTTGGACATCACTCTACTTGTCAAGGTCAAGTCCTTGTAGGCTCTTTTTTCCTCTTCACTATGGCAATTGATTTACAAGGGTTAAACTTCCTTAAAAAACACATACCCAGTATCAATGTCATTTTTTGGCATCAATAACATGTTGAAGTAGATTAGGGCTGAGCTACCAGCATTTGAATAGGTCAATCAGCATCTAAATAAGCAAAGCAAAATGCTGCCTTTAAACCTTCAGCAAACCAAGGGTCTGTCATGCATATGTCAAAATCTTACAACAATACTCAAATGATATAACAAAAGATACTTTCATTCAAAAGCTCTTCATATCTTTTTCTCATTTTTATTCCTTTCTCTAAAACATCACCCTCCCAAATACACATCACTGATAAACTATTTTCTGTCCATAAAAATATGATCAATTTTGATTTTTTCACATAATTTGGTAATTACCACTTTCAGTTTCTCCTAATTTTTTCCTGAAGCAAGTATTTATTGCTTTTTAGTACCTTAAAAACCTTGACTCCTCTTGTTTCTGATTCCTGAATCATTTTCCCATCATCCTCTTCCATGCCTATCTTCATTAATACTTTGCATTAAAGCATATGATGATGCAGCAATATCACTTCTAGGGCTGTATCCCAAAGAGATCATAAAAATGGGAAAAGGAGCTACATGTACAAAAATATTTATAGCAGTTCTTTTTGCTGTGGCCAAGAACTGTGTGTGTGTTCATCCTTCATTGCCAAAGAAGACCATGCCATCAGAGAAATGATGACATGACTTGCACTTGACTTTAAGTGAGAGAGGGCTGTGCAGGTCACCAGCCTCACCTCTCCTCCAGAGTCATTTGAATCCAGTGACCAGATATTCATCAGGATGACTGGAGATGACCCAGGATGAGGCAATTGGGGTTAAGTGACTTGCCCAAGGTCACACAGCTAGTGAATGTCAGGTGTCCGAGGTGAGATTTGAACTCAGGTCCTCCTGACTCCTGCACTGGTGCTCTATCCACTGCACCAGCTAGCTACCCTGGCCAAGAACTGGAAATTGATGGGATGCCTATGAACTGGGGAATGGTTGAACAAGTTGTGGTATATGGATGTAATGGAATGCTATTGTGCTATAAGAAATGGTAAGCAGGAGGACTTCAGAAAAAACCTGGAAAGATTTATATGAACTAATGCTGAGTGAAGTCAGAAGAACCGAGAACATTGTACACAGTAACAGCCACATTTTGTGATGACTGACTTTGACAGACTTACTTCTTCTTTAACAATTTCAAAAGATTCATGATGGAAAATGTCATCCAGAGAAAGAAATATTGAGTCTGAATACAGATTAAAGCATACTACTGGCTCTCTCTTTCATTTTGTTTTTTTTCTTTCTCCTGGTTTCTCCCATTCATTCTGATTCTTCTATACAATATGACTAATGTGAAAATGTTTAACATGATTCTTAAACTGTCTTGAGGAGGGAGGTGGAGAAAATTTAAAACTTATGGAAGTGAATGCTGAAAACTAAAAAAAATAAATTTATTAAAAAAGGCATACAATTAACTAAGTTGGAGAATCTTATTTAGTTCTTCACAGAATTTACCTACTTTCTCATCTGCTTTTACAGATATTGGTACATAACTATTTTCAACATGGTGTTCTTTCCAGATATTGATCATAGGCACCACAATAAGCAATAACCAAGTATTCCACGGAATGACTGCTATTAGATACATATTAAATCCCATACAACCAATTCCTTTAATTTCCTTTCTGAGAACTCAAAAGCCATCCTTCTATTTACCTGTAATTTCCTTTTGTCTTCTGGTTTCATTTACAGTTATAATGTCAATGCTGAGATGATTCAGTTCTTCCAAATGTATGCCCACTCACTGGTCATCAGATAAAAATCTCATATTTAAAGTACTGGTACAAACACTCAAACTAAAAATTTATAATAGACATGGGACATTCTTTATTTCATCTCAGAGACAATACAGAGTGCACAATCAAGAAAAACTCTTTCTCTGGCCTGCGTCACTTTTCCTTATGACCACATACGATCTTTTAGACAAGAAGTTCTTAACCTCTTTTGCCTCATGAACCCCTCTGGAAGTCTTGTTATGTCTATAGACCCCCGCCGCAGAATAATATTTTGGTAATATAAAACATTATGAAGGAAAACAATTATATTGAAAAAATAGTTATCAGAGGGGCAGTTATCAGAGGGGCAGAGCGAAGATGGTGGAGTAAAGGCAGGGACTTACCTAAGCTCTCCCAAACCCCTTCAAATGACTCTAAACAAATTCTAGTACCCACAAAAAGATGGAATGAAACAAAGTTCCAGCTCAAGATAACCTGGAGGGTCGACAGGAAAGGGCTGTTGCACAAGCCTGAGATAAAAGTGCAGTCTGGTGTAGGTTGTGCCAGCACAGAGCTGGCACCAGGAAACCCAGAGCAGGCCTTGGGGTGACTGAATCACTGGCAGTAGTTTCAGTTTCTAAACTTCTGAGCCCACAGATGCCAAAGACAAATTAGAAGGTTAGCAGGAAATCTGGGTGAGAGTGGAGCACAGCCCAGTGTAGGCCATCCCAGCACAGCCCAGTCCACTGCAAACCAGAAGTAGGCCTTAGGAATAACTGAATCAGCAGTGGCAGCAGCTACTTCCAGAGCTCTCACTCCAGAGAAGGTAAGGGCATTGAACAACTGGTCAGAAGGAGATTACAGGAGCTTCTTTGCTAACACTGAAGCAAGACTCTTTTGCTTTGCCCATGCTTGGATCCAGATCACAGTCCTAGGTGGCAGTCCCAAGGTGAGGAGCGCTAGCACAGCAAAGTTTGCAGAAGCAATGAATGGGGGGACCCTCCTAATGGTTTCAGATCAGAAAAGAGTGCTTGTAATCACTCACAGATCAGAACAAAGGCCAGGAACATATCACCTTGAAAGAACTGAAAACTTACAGGTCCCTAGAAGCATCTCTGAAAACAGTGGCACAAAACCCCAAAGCTTGCGACAGCTTGCTCTCCACCCTGGAAGCAGAGTCCTATTTTAACAAGCAAACAATAGGGGGAAAAAACCAACTCTGACTATTTAAAGTGACTTTGATGACCAACAAGAGCAAAACACACACTCAGAAGAAGACAAGAAATTCAGAGCTCCTACACCCAAAGCCTCCAAGAAAAATATGAATTGGTGTCAGCCCAGAGAAGACCTCAAAAAGGATTTTGAAACTCAAGTAAAGGGAAGTAGAGGGAAAAAGTGGGAAGGGAAATAAGATTGATACAAAAAAAATCATGACAAATTGGCCAAGAGCTTGGTAAAGGAGACACACAAAGAAAACACTGAAGAAAATAACACCTTAATAAACAGACTGGCCAAATGGTAAAATAGGTCCAAAAATGAGGATAAGAATGCCTTAAAAGGCAGAGTTGGTCAAATTGAAAAGGAGGTGCAAAAGTTCACTGAAGAAAATAATTCCTTAAAAATTGGAGCAGGGGCAAATGGAAGCTAATAAAACTAAACCAAAAGAATGAAAAAAAAAATAGAAGAAATTGTGAAATACCTCACTGGAAAAACAACTGTTCTGGAAAATATATCCTGGAAAGGTAGTTTAAAAATTATTGGACTACCTGAAAGCCATAAAAAAAAAAAAAGCCTAGATACCATCCTTCAAGAAATTAGCAAGGAAAACTGCCCTGATATTCTAGAACCAGATGGTAAAATAGAAATTGAAAGAATACACTGATTACCACCTGAACGAGATCCCAAAATGAAAACTGCTAGAAATCTCAGAGGCAAATTCCAGAGTTCCAAGGTCAAGAAGAAAATGTTGCAAGCAGCCAGAAAGAAACAATTCAAGTATGGTGGAGCCACAATTAGAATACCACAAGATTTAGCAGCTTCTCATTAAAGGATCAGAGGGCTTGGAACATGATATTCTGGAGGGCAAAGGAGCTAGGATTATAACCAAGAATCATCTACCCAGCAAAACAGTATAATCCAGGAGAGGAAAAACTGACATTCAATGAAAAAGAGGAATTTCAAGCATTCTTAAGATCAGAACTAAACAGATAATTTGACTTTCAAGTATAAGACTTGAGAGAAGCATGAAAAGGTAAACAAGAAAGAGAAATCATAAGGGACTTATTAAAGTTAAGCTGCTTACATTGCTACATGGAAAGTTGTTATTTATAACTCATAAGACCTTTCTCATTATTAGGGTAGTCAGGAGGAGTGTATATAAATGAGGGCACAAGTGTGAGTTGAATATGAAGGGATGATATCTAAAAAATAAAATTAAAGAATGAGAGAAGAATGTACTGGGAGAAAGACAAAGAAAGGTAGAAAGGGGTAAGTTATCTCACATAAAAGAGGCAAGAAAAAGTTTTTACAGTGGTTGGGAAGAGAGTGGGATTCTCATCAGAATTCTTTGAAATAGGGAATAACATACACATTCAATTGGGCATAGAAATCTATCTTACTCTACAGGAAAGTAGGGGAAGAGGGGATAAAAGGGGTGGTGGTGATAGAAACGAGGGCAGATTGGGAGAGGGGGTAGTCAGAAGCAAAACACTTTTGAAGAGGGACAAGGTGAAAGGAGAGAGAAAGGGAAGAGAGTAAACAGGAGAGGGAATAGGATGGAGGGGAATACAGTTAGTCTTTCACAACATGACTATTATGGAGGTGTTTGTATGAGTACATGTGTATAGACTATCTCAAGTTGCTTGGCTTCTCAATGGAGTTGAGGAGTCAGGGGAAGAGGAGAGAACTTGGGGCTGAGAGTTTTAGAAATGAATGTTAAAATTGTTTTTACATGTAACTGGGGAAAAATGAAGTGATAAATAAAGAAAAATAGTTATCAAAGTATTTTTAAAAGTTCACAGACCCTAAGTTAATAATCTCTGCTCTAGACTTATAATGGAGCTTGTGTTTGAAACACTTCCATCAGATACTTGGGCTGGCCAGAGAGACAACCTCTTACCTTTCAATGAACCGACTACCTCTCCAGTGACCTACAGAATCCTCTTGACTAGGGAGATCAGGAAAACCTGAGGAGGGAGTGCATTTCAGACATAGGTGACAGCCTGTGCAAAGACATAGAGGTCGTAGATATGATACCAATTTGAAAAAGAGCAAGTCGATCAATTTAGGCTGGAGCTAAAATATGTGAAGAGAGTAACATGGCAAGAGCCTGGAGCCACAAAGTGAAGGACTTAAAATGACTACCTGAAACGTTTGTATTTTATCCTATAATCAAGAGGACATAGCATAGCTGGTCCTATGTTTTAGGAAGATTATCTTGACAGTTATTTTGAGGACAGGCTGGAGAAAGAAGAGATTGGAAGCAAGGAGGTCAATCAGAAGGCTAGTTCAATAATTAAAGCAAAAGGAAATTTTGCAAAAAACCTCCACACTATGTTGGTGACTGTTTGATTGCACATTAGAGTGTGATGCAAGAGAGGATGTGGAAGTAGAGTGACAACACTTGGCAAGAACCTAGATGGAGAGAAGGGGTATGGGGGAGTAAAGAGCAGAAGGCAACTTTGAGGTAAATCTGGATGATGAGGAGAGAGGAATCCTTAATAGAGACAATGAAATCTGGAGGAAAGTTGAGTTTAAAGGAGAGAGATAATGAGTTATATTGTCAATATGGGTAATGATTTCTGCCATGGTAGGAAAAAACAAAACAAAATATTATGCATTTGATACAGATCATAGTAAAATACTTTCCATTCTCTATACTTAATAGAATTAAGATGCTTAATACATTTTATAATAGATGAAACTGTGTCAAAAGATTGTGTTATATTCTGCTCATATTAAACAACAGCAATGAACTCAGAGTTAAGAAGATACTAATAAGCAGCACTTCTAAAGCACATTAGGTTACAAGCCCTGGATAGCCGGAAGATAAATTTCAATAACCTCTCTACTTAGAAAGACTCATGCCACTAGAGCTATTGTCTAACCCCAACCATAACAAACTGACCTGAGGATTCTTCCTGGTTTCTTATTTATGAACTAAAGGGGCAGAAACTCCTGGGAACAAAGTATCTCTTCAAGTGTCTAAGCCTAGTACACATTGCATTAAGTCAGCTAAGTGAACCAAGTTTTCTCTGTCTTATTTAAGAAATTTCCTCAAGCAGAACAATGAGGCAAAGATGGAAGAAGGATCCAATCAGTGGAGCATAAGAAATTTCAATGCTCAAGACAGCCAGTAGAAACAAAATTAAGTAGTGATTAGTTTGATAATCGTCAGGAATAGGGGTGTTAATAATAAACTCCTCTGTAACTGTGAAACATTATAGTAATGAAAGCTATGATAATTCATTAAAAAAGTACTTATTGGAGCTCAACTAGTGAGTAAAGATGGTAGAATAGCAGGAAGAAGTAACTAGAGCTCAGCTGCTCTACCACACTCCCACAAAGATTGAGAAAATACACTGGACTGAATCTCTATTGGGAAATTTAAGGGAAAAAAAAAAATCACACCGAGTAATTTTTCTAGGCTAGGTTGGCTTTGGGAGACACAGAGAAGTCAGTAGACATTGGGGAAGGGGTCTGGTCATAAGCATACCATGAAAAGCATTTCAGTACCAAGGTCTTAAAGAGGACCAAGATGTACACTGAGGCAGGAAGCCCTGGGGAAGGATAAGGTTCCAGAGTTTCTTGAATTAGTGCATGGTTTAGAAAAGGGTGCTATCTGGCAGATGTCAATTCACTACCCAGTTTTAGGTGACAAATCCAAGGTAGACTGAGAAGGGGATCTAAATGCAGGTGTGGTAAACAGTAGTGATTGAGATACCTAGTTGTGAACTGAATCAGGAACAATTTCAGAAGCAGATATGTGATATGTAGCTATGAACCCAGGAGAAGAGCATGAAGCCTGCACTAGACTAACCAGGGTAGGAATACAGACCAAGGGATGCCTGTAGATAAGTCACTCTGAACCTGCAGAGTTGCTCATCAGATGAAGAGTGGCTGAGCTTAACAGCAATCTGCTGAAATGTGCAGTTGGAACAAGACGACAGGCCTGTTTTTCAGACCTGAACCTGGATCAGGAACTTGCCACAGGTTTTAGTCAGCAGGTTTCAACCCATATCACATGTGTGTGGGTACACTGAAAGTTTGCAGGTCTGCAGACTGAGCTGTTTCTGAGATCCTGGTTTAACAACACTATTTAATCACTAACCCAAGAAAACAACAGAAGGACACAAGAGAACAAAAGTTCAATGTAGACATTACCTCCGGAAGTGTACAGAGCCTAGACCTAACAAAATCTAAAGTCAAGACGTATGCTGGTAGAATGAACAAAAGAAAAAACCTTCCCACTGCTATTATTGTGAGAGTGAAGTTCAAGAAACAAACCCAGAAAAAGAATGAGTCTAAGATAACTATACGAAAAGCCTCAAAGAAAAACATAGCTTGAGCACAAGTCCAACCAGAATTCCTGGAAAAGATAAAGCAAGAGTTTAAAAAAATAAAGAACTAAAAAGTGATTATAAAAAACTAAATAAAAGTTATGGAAGAAAAACAGGAAATGAGAGAAGGGAGAAGAACATAGAAAATTATCTCATATAGATAAGTTAAAGTTCCTAAAACAAGGAGGAAGAGGTAGGGAAAAGCAAGAGACATCTGAACCTCATTCTTATCTTAACTGGTCAAATGAAGGAAGAATACATGTATGTGCACAGTAGGGCAAAGAAATACATTTCACTCAACAGGAAAATAGGAGGGAAAAGTGTTGAAGAGAAAGGGGGCTGTGAAGGAAGGATAAGCTATGAAAGGGATTAGTAAAAATCAAAACAATCTTTTTAACAGGGGATGGAAGTCAAAGAGAAGGAAAAGCATGAGAGCAGGATGAAGAGAAACACACAGTTCACAGTCATAACTGAATATGATTAAGATGAACTCAACTATAAAAAGAAGAAATAAGCAGAATGGTTTAAAAGTTAGAATATAACATACAAAAAACACAAACAGTTAAAATGAGAGGCTGGAACAGAATCTTTCATGCTTTAGCTTAAGTAAAAAAAGGCAGGGGTAACAATCATAATTTCAGTCAAAGCAACAGCAAAAAAATCTAATTAAAAGAGATAGACAAAGAAACTACATTTTGCTGAAAGGTGTCATAGGCAAAGAATAAATATCAAACTTTTATGTAAAAAATGGCATAGCATCTAAATTCTTAAAGGAAAAGTTAAGTGAATTATAGTGAAAATTAGAGAATGAAATCATAATAGTGGAGGTCCTCAATCTACCACTCAGACCAAGTTAAGTCTAACCAAAAAATAAATAAGAAAGAAATGAAGGACCTGAATAGAATAGTAAAAAGTTAGATATGATAGAAACCTGGGGAATATTAAATGGGAATAGAGAGCATTCAGGGTTACGGTTAGTGTATGAGACAATCTTTGCAAAAACAGACCACATATTAGGGCAGGTTTGCGCAACCTGTGGCCCCACAGGCCACTTGAGGCATGCCAAAGAATTTTGAGTGGTCAGTGAAAAAAGTAGAGGAAAAGATCCTCTGCGTTTTGTATGGACTGCCAAAAATCTTTTGGTTTGTCTTTGGGCTGCAAGAGGCTCGAAGGTCACAAGTTGTGCAAGTCTATATTAAGGCACAAAAACCTGGTAAACAAACGCAGAAAAGTACAAATACTAATTGCATCTTTTACCAACTATGATTCAAAAAATTGTATTCAACGAGGAATTTTTCAAGTCAAAGATAAAAAATTAATTGAAAACCTTAATCCTAAAGAATGGCTATATTCTTATTTAAGGATGACAATAACCAGACAATATACACAAATTTTGGAGATGCAGTCAAAATACTGTTTAGGGGAGAATTTATGTCTCTAAACACTTTCATCAATGAAAGAGAGAGTAGTCAGTCAGTCAATAAACATTTATGAAGCATCTACTATGTGCAAGACACTGTATTAAGTTCTGGGAATACAGGAAGGGGCAAAAGAGATAGTTTCTGTTCTCAGGGATCTCACCATCAAACAGGGGAGAGAACATGAAAAAGAACATGTACAAACGGGGATATATACAAGATACTCAAGAGAAGGAAGGTATTACAAGATTAGGAACAGTTTTCTATACAAGATGGGACTTTAGTTGAAAGAAGCAGGGGAAGCCAATAGCTAGAGATGAGGAAGGGGAACATTCTAGACATGGGAGACAATCAGAAAAAATATTCAGAACTAAGAGGGGCAGTGTCTTGTTTGTGAAGCAGCAAGGAAGCCAGGGTCACTGGACTGACAAGTAGCAAATGGGGAGTAAAGGGTAAGAAACTTAAAAAGTGTGGGGGGCAGGGGTGGGGGAACTAGGTTATGAAGAGCTTTGGAAACTACATAGAACATTTTGTATCATGGATGTGGACTGAGAGTCAATGGAGTTTACTGAATAGGGTGATAACATGTCAGACTCTGTGTTTTAGGAAAATCACTCTGGTGATTGAATGGAGGATGGTTAGGAGTGGGGAAAGAGTTGAGACGCTCACCAGCAGGCTATTGCATCAGTCCCACTAGGACTCTAGCACAATGCTGGCAGCATCAGAGGAGAGGAGGGGTGTCCAAGAGATATTGCAAAAGTGAAATCAAAAGGTACTGGCAACAGAAGAGATATAGGGGTTAAGGGAAATAATGAGGACTTGAGGGTATCTAGAGTGTGAGTCTGAGGGAATAGAAGGATGGAAGCATGCTGCTCTCTACAAAGATAATGAGTTTTGTATTGGACTGGTTGAGTTTAAAATGTCTACTGGACATGTAATTCAAGATGTTTGAAAGGCAATTGAAAATGTGAGTTTGGAGGTCAGCAGAGAAATGAGGACAGGATAGGCAGAACTAAGAATGATCAGTGCAGAGGAGGTAATTAAATCCATGGGAGCTGATAAATAGTACAGAGGGAGGGAAGAAGAGGGCCCAGGACAGAATCCTGTAGGACACACAGTTAGAGAGAATGACCTGAATAAGGATCTAACACAGGAGAGTGAGAAGGAGTCAGCAGATAGGTAGGAGGGAAATCAGGAGGAAGTGTTATCCTAAAAACCTAGAGAAGAGTATCCAAGAGTGATTAATACTGTGAAAGGTTGCTGAAGGGTCAAGATGAATAAGGACTGAGAAAAGTTCACTGGATCTTCCAATTGGACATCACTGGTAACTCTGGAGAGGGTAACTTCAAGTGGAATGATGAGGTCCGAAGCCGGACTGTAAGGGGTTAGGAAGTGAATGAGAGGAGAGAAGTGGAGGCACTGACTGCTGATGTTTTGTCAAGGAGTTCCCCAACAAAGAGCAGAAGAGATATGGCACAATTAATGGGGATGGAAGGATCAAGTGAAAACTTTTTCAGGATAAAAGAGACATGGGTATATTTATAGACAGTAGAAAACGTGCCAGTAGACAGGGAGCTTGAAAATAAGTGAGAGAGTAGGTATGACAGAATAGGCAGATCTATGAATTGGGTATGCAACTAGAAAAACTAGAAAACCAACACATTAAATAAAACTCCCCAATTAAACACCAATAACAGAAATCCTTCTTGATCATAATCAGATAAGAGGAGCATGGAAGATTGTATGGAGAGAGGAAGAGATCATGACCAAATAAAATATAGAAGTTCACAGTAAGTAAAATGGACAATTTTGATTATATAAAATTTAAAAGTTTGTGCAGAGGCAAAAGCAATCCAGTCAAAATTAGAAGAGAATCTAGCAAATGGGAAAAAAAAATCTTTGCAGCATAGTTTCTCTGATAAAGGTCACATTTTTACATTAGATAGGGAACTGATTCAAATTTATATGGTTAGTGCCTAACTGACAAATGATCACAGGGTATGAATGGGCAGTTTTCAGATGAAAAGAATCCAGGCTATCAACAGCCCATGTGAAAAGATGCTCTAAATAACTTAGAATTCTGATCAACACGATGACCAACCACAATTCCATAGGATTCTTGATGAAACATGCTACTCACCTCCAGATAGGTTGATAGAGATATTGTCAATGTAGCAATTTATTTGACTTGACAATATCTACATATAATGGGTTTTGTTTTTCTTCTCAATGGGAGCAAGAGAGGAGGCGAAAGAATGTAGATCTAAAAATAAAATTATACTAAATAAAAAAGTATTAAGTACTTTGAAGAATTAAAGTTCTTTATTAAGAATAATAAAAAGTATTAAGTACTTACCATATGCCAGCCAATATGGTTATTATTATTTTTGCTATTATTAAGATACTTTTAGATAACTGAAATATTTACACCATTCATTCCATCACTAAATACTAAGTGGATATCTACTATGTGTAAGATACAGTACTAGGTTTTACAGGAGATGCAAATAAATGTAAGATTTAGTACATACGTTCAAGAAGCTTACAGTCTAATTTAGGAAACTTCAGCTATGTCATAACAAAAGCTCATGAACAATGCCAGTGGTATTGATGTGAGTAAAACTAACTGGGAAATATATAAAATGCAATGCAGAAAGAAGTCAGATGTAAATTAGTTCTCACTACCAAGCAATTAAGCATTTGCTGTATGGCCTAAAGTGCTTCCTTTGTCTCTTTCCCATAGGCTACCTCACTTTGTCTATAACCAGTAAACCTGTTTTAGGGTTCCCTTTATGCCTATCCTACTCTTTACTCTGAAAATTTTTCAAAGTAGTGTTTTCCTATTCCAAATTTCTTAAGTGTTGATTCCTCATCAAAATATCTAGCAAATCATCCCTCTTTTTTTCCTTTGGTCCTCTCTCACCTACCTATTTACAGATGGAAAAATAATAATGAGCAGAAAGGCACATGCGGTGAGACAGCCAGAATGGAAAAGCAGAGCAGACAGTACTGCACACTCAAGATGCCCAGAGCATGAGTGGGCAGCTCGTGAGCTGGGACTCGACACCAAAAAGGTTCTTCCTTATTCTGATGTGGTGTTTGTAAGGCGCAGCTAGACAGATGCTCAAAGGAGAAGGGAGTTAACAGAAGAAAGAACCACAGGAAAGCGAAATTCTCTCACTGTTTTTAACAGTCCCTTAGATATATGAGACTGTTGGTGATTTGATAGCAGATTTCAGTGTTGATTCTGAAATGGAAAAAGAGATAAAAGATGCAATACAGATGCACCATAGTTTAGAGCTCTGCCTCAAAGATACTTCAGGCTCATGACTGTCACTGGGCTTCTCAGCTATGTTGAATTAAATGAAGCTTTTTAAAATGGTCTTCCCTGAATTAAGAATTAATGCTCCACGCAGTAACCTGGATGCATCACTATGTGCTTCTGCTGCAGTAGCCAGCCCAAGCTGTTGAATGACTGAGCACTTCTTGGCCAGCCCCTTGAATGCCCTCAGTAACTGTGCCTATCTTGTTTCCATATGATGGGTAGCTGTGCCAACAAGAAAATGACTCAAAAGACCTTTGATTTGGGGACAAGTTGGTTATACTATTTTTTAGAGGAAATTTACTCCTCCCCCAGATATGAATGTTCAAGTTCAGTGATTTTTAGGGTTCACTTCTGACTTGGAATTTAGTTTGGATTAGTTTTAAACTTAATTGTACTCTTCTCCCTGCTGACAGTGTTAATCCACTGATTTCATTGTGCAAGAGAGTTGTCCTTTAATCCCATGTGAGAATTCAGAGTTTGCCTTTGTTCTTCAGCTGAGGATTTCTGCAGTGAATGTTCACAAACTGGCTCCCCCGCAGGTGCCAGGCACCTGTGCTGCAGAGGGGTTTGGGTAGAAAGAACAGGAAATCAGGTCTAGTTATGGTCATCAGTCAATTCTGTAGCCATGGTTAACTCTCTGAACCTCAGTTTCCTTTTAATGAAATGAGGGGATCAGACTAGATGACCTCCAAAATAACTTCTGGCACAACCTTGAAGATTACCCTCCCCCAAATTAGTATGAGCTCTCAAGGAGGCAAAGTAATTTTAACAGTAGTTGGAGTTAAGCATGATTGAGAGACTAGATCTGCTACCAGGAGAAAAAAAAATAACCTATAATGTATTTTAATGCCAAAAATGATATAGAAAATAATTTTGGGGCTATTGGTTTGCATTGTCTGTACTGAGATTTCCCTTTGTTAATCTGGACAATTCAGACGTGGTAGCATTAAGTTCCTTACAGGTGAGTGTTAGGCTAGTGTTTGATAAGTATCTGTTGCTTGATTCCACCTGGTCTGCTGCCATGGCAGGCATCACCAAATCAAGTCTGCTTTTCACTTAGGCCTCAACTTGCCCAGCTGCAATGACCATCAAATGCATGAGAAAGCTGGTGACCTTTGCATTCATAAAACGTTTCTGCCTCTCCAGCCTGAACATCCAGCACTTCCAATTGTGCATCTGAATTCGGCTGCTACATTTGCATGCATAATGCTTTGAAAAACGTTCTTTGTGATGTTTACTTCTCTCTTTTCTTCTAAATGAAATCACTGAAGGGCAAATTTGATTTTCAAATCAGTTTTAAAACATCTGTATCCTAAAATATAAGAGTAAGGAGAGGAGGCCTTTTGTGTTACAAGTAAAAGGCTAATTATTTTAACTGATACTACTGTGTCCATATTAAAAATACAAATGTTAAGACATTTTTAATGCACCAGAGAGACCTAATGGATATTAATATTTCATAGGGGAAAGGCATCTAGTCATGAGGTGTGAACTATGTGACTGCAGAAGAAGATGACTAACCTTTTTTTTTTTAAAGCAAGCTTTTCCAACCTTGTATTTCAACATCTCCATCTGTTGCTCTTTCTATCTGGTGATAGATCTTTCAAATTTACGACAATATGTGTTACAGCAATCACCTCAAAGAAGTTCAAGGTGTTTAACACATTTTAATTTATTGTCATCATGTCTTTAAAATGTCTGGTGCTAAATTGCTGTTTGCAAATTATGTTCTTGGTTCTAGGACGCTGCATTCAGGAACATGACAGTTTAACAACAGCATGAGGTTAATGCTATTATTAGGAATCCTGTTAATAAAGATATAGATTATTTTGGACTTGATATGTTGGGTTAAATTTGATAGTGCTGTCATAGTAGATGGTAATATAAAATTTTCTAGAATAGGTTGGAAAAATTCTAGCTTGCATGTAGTAGACATGGGCTTTGAGTCTGCATCACCCCACTACAAATGCAGCTAGTGGCAGAGAGGACAGAGGTGGGCTTGGAGTCAGGGAATACTGAGTTCAAATCCAGCTTTAGACACCTGCTCAAGGATAAAAGTTTGAACTTTATCTTATGAAGAGTGAGGAACTAAATTCTGAGGCTTGGGGAGGAAGGCCGGAGATGAAGAAGACATGATGATAACAACTAAGATCTATAGGGGATGGGGATACCTGTGACTTCATTTACACAGGCAATTTCCTGCATGAGGAAACACCCTCTACCTATGTAAATGGTACCTTCTCAAGCACTTAAATATTGTCTTCCTGACTCAATTTCTTCAATTGTAAAACTGGGATAATAATGACACCCACCTCCCAGAGCTGTTGCAAGGATCTAAAAAGATATATGTAAAACTCTTAACAAAGTGCTTGGCACATGGCAGATGCTTAAAAAATGCTTGCTCCCTTCCCATACCACACTGCTCTGCTCCAGTCCCCCTCACAATCCAGCACTCGGTAGCATACTACACGAGGAAGAGACAGCATGTGACCAATGGCTGAAATGTTCTTATTGGTTATTTTTGTATGTACTGCTTTATGTCTATGAATTAATATTAAGGATCGGAATGTGCATTAGGTATAAAGCTGCATGCACAGAAATCTCATTTCTAATGGAGCTTGTTGCTTGATTTACTCTTGAAAATATTTTAATCTGTGTGAACAAAATTCATTTTAAGAGCTGATTTATGGGAAATATCTATTATACTACTATCTAGCTGTCATCCAATGAAATAAAATAATAAAAACACAATCCTCCAAGGCTTCCCCAACTCCACTGCCACAACACTGCTAAACAACCCTAGACCAAACATTCCTCCTAGTAATTACCCATCTAAAGCAGCTGGGAAGGGTTACAGAATGCAACCAATCACGTTTTAGCTCCAGCAGGTGACCGTAGGGAATACTTTCCAGAGAAAGTGGGTCTCAGTTGAAAATACAATGTTGTAATTCATAGTGTGGAAGAAAAAAATTCAGTACTCTTTGTGTCTTGGACACAAGCTTGCTAGAGACAAATGTATTAATCAATTCAATCAAAAGTGGAGATAGGTAATGGTCTTAATTAGATTAAGTTAGTGCCAATCTAAGTCTGGTTGTCACCCTAATCCAATTTCCAGAAGCTTAATGTTCCTTCATAGATTCTGACCCACTTTCTTTTCAGAAGTGGTTAACCTTTGGAAAGAATAATGGAAAAACAACTTCAGTGTAGGACACCATTTGATTATTGATAATTAAGAAAGAATTATAAGGATTTTTTATTTAGATTGGACCAAGGACTTCAGACTAAAATACTCTGCTAATACTCTGTAATACAGTCTAAAGCAGCATGAGAAGTGGTGACGGTGGAGGTGTTCAGCATGCTTCCACAGTAGAGAGCATGATCTCTGAATCCAACACGATAGCATGCGTAATCCAAATATCTTCATCATAGAGGGGAAGCATGGTATAGTGGACAGAGTGAAGAAGTTGGAGTCAGGAAGACCTTAGTTTTTATTCTACTTATTACTGGGTGTCCATGGGCAAATCACTTAACCTTACTGTGACCCAGTTTCTTTATCTATAAAATAGGGATAATTCCATTTATAGTTCCTATTTCATAGCGTTGTTGTGAAGCTTGAAAAATAGAATGTATGTAAATAATTTTGCAAATTTTAAAGCACAATGTCACTTGACTTCTCAAGACTCTAACAACTCTCTAAGGCTGTACACTGCTGAGAAGGTACTGATTTATATAGGAAGAGGGAGTTTCATCATCCAGTAAGTTGCCTGTGTAAAAGATATCATAGTGTGCAATCCTACCCACTAGCTGTCAGCTGTTATCATCATGTCTCCAAGCCTCTTTATATCTGAACCCAACCTCCCCTCTTCCTCATCTCTCTTCTACTTGAACCCTTCAATTGAGTCAAGTGTGGTCTACTCATTCCCTTTCTCCCTCAAACGCCTTACACATGTCAGGATGAGACAGGGACAACTGTCCTAAGAATGTAGCAGGTATTTAGTAAACATTTGTTGCCTGAATTATAGTGAGAATCAGTCTAAGGAGGGTTTTCTCTGTGCCTACTCCCAAGATCAGTGAGGGATTTGTTTTGCCAGTCTCTCAGTAAACGTGCTTTAGACTTAAGGGTTACTAGAATTTTCCCAAGATCTAGTGTCTAAATCTCTGCTAGCTTATCCTGTAGCTTTTATGCTTGTACTCATGACAGCCTGCAATATGGGGGCAGTATGTTTCTTACAAGCAGATATTATAATCCTTCTCCTTAGTGAAATGGACACATGGAATAGACATGGCTGAGGAAATAAGAAGGGCTAATATAAAATCCTCTGATGTTCAAAGTCTTTCATAATGTGCTCCCTTTCCTCCAGTCTTTTCATATTTTTTATGGCTCCCACAAATGGCACCCCTGGCCCTATTGTACTTTCTGATCCAGTGACCCTGGCCTCCTCCCTGTTCCTTTACCAAGATATTCCATCTTCCAACTCTGGGTATTTTCTGCCCTATGTCCTGGAAAGCTCTCCCTCTCTTCACTTCTGCCTTTTGGTTTCCCCAGCTTTCTTCAAGTTCCATCTAAAATCCCACCTTCTACAGGAAACATTTCCAATTCCTTTAAATTCTAGTGACCTCCCTCTGTTACTTCCTTTATCCTGTATGCAGCTTGTTTGTACATAGTTGTTTGTATGCTGCCTTCCCTATTAGATTGCAAGCTCCTTCAGAGAAGGGGTTGTTTTTTACCTTTCTCTGTATCCCCAGCACTTAGCACAGTGTCTAGAACATAGTAAGCATCTAATAAACGTTTACTGACTGATATGCTGTGTCTGAAGTTTTATAAACATTACAATGGCCCTAAGCTTGCAGTTTGGGGCTTATATAACACCTTGACCTGCAAGTACAGCTAGAAATGGGGAAATGATACAGAAATTCGAGCCTGGTGATACAAACTTTAAACAGCTCACATAACCATATGAACTTCATTTGGCCTTCACTGCAGCACTGAAAGAATATCAAGCATACTTAGCAATATTGTTGGGAAATGGCAAAGGCAAAAATGAAATTTTTCAAGACTCATGTCAGGTTCCTTCTTACAAGTAAATGGCCCCAGATCTGTAGCAAATTACTAGATGGAAGTGGACATAGAGATGGCTAGTAAGGGGATACACCCCCTTCTTCCTGCTGAGTCTCAGAGGGACATCAGGGAAAGGAAGAATAACAATATAAAATGATGACAACACTGATTACTTTCTAGTCATCCTCCAATTTCCTATTATTTCAAAATGTTTTCATAGCTATTACCTCATTTAATTCTCACAACATCCCTCAGAGTTGAAAGGACAGGTATTATCATTGTTTTTATGAATGGGGAAACTGAGGCTAAGTGGTATTATTCCTTAGGGGCAGAGGCTCTTTCTATTAGCTGACATCATGTACATCCCATGTTGATAACAGAATTTGCCCAAGAAAGGGAGAAAATTGGTGGAAGGATTCATTGCTGGATGGAACCCTCAAAACTCATGTACTATCCTGACAAAGAGATACTGATTCCTTCCTAAACTATGTTCCTCTCCCCAAAATGTTCAACCAGTGATTTTAACTTTATCCAAAGAATGCGACCATTACCCACTTCAGGTCAGGCATTTCACCTCTCTTTACTTCCTTAATTCAAAATTCATAAGAGCTGAATTTCAGGTATCCTTGTTCAGAATTTAGTCCTCAGTAACTCTATAACACACTCAGATTACTTTTATTCTTTGGAGGGGGGTCACTTCTAATTTCATCTAGAATAGAAAACTATTTGACAGTGTATTTTTTCTTAAATCAGACTTTTAACTTTGTAATGTCTAACAACTTATGAAGTTTTAACCCCAAATTATCAGAAAGTTATTCAAGAAAAACTGTAAGAAACAATAGCTCAATTGACTGGTGGCCAGGATAGGGGGAATCAATCAATCAATTTTTATGGCATTGTCAGAGGAGAGGAGGAGAGATTGAGGAAGAGAGTAAAGAAGACATCTAGGTTGTGAGTCTGAGTAAATGGGAAACTAGTGGTACCTCTGACTGGAAAAAGAGAGTAAGGGAGAGGGGGAGAGCTGCTGGGGAAAAGACAGTGAATTCAGTTTTGGATATGTTGAGTTTAAGATGCCTATGGGATATTTAGCTCAAGATGTCTCATAAGCAGCTGGAGATTTCACTGGAAATCATGAGGAAGATTAGAAAGAGCTAGACAAGTAGATCGGAGAATCATCTGTATAGAGATGATAACTGAAACCATAAGAACTGATTAGATCACTATGTGTGTGTTCATCCTTCATTGCCGAAGAAGACCATGCCATCAGAGAAATGATGACATGACTTGCACTTGACTTTGTTTTGAGTGAGGGAGGCCTCACTTTTCCTCCAGAGTCATCTGAATCCAGTGACCAGATATTCATCAGGATGACTGGAGAGGACTCAGGATGAGGCAATTGGGGTTAAGTGACTTGCCCAAGGTCACACAGCTAGTTGAGTGTCAAGTGTCTGAGGTGAGATTTGAACTCAGGTCCTCCTCACTCCTGCACTTCTGCTCTATCCACTGCATCACCTAGCTGCCCCATCAAGTGAAACAGTATAGAAGGAGAAGAGCGTCCAGGACATAGCGTTGGGTGACATTCCTAGTTAGTGGGTATGATCTCAATGAAGATCCTAAGAGAAGCCATGAAAACACAGAGAGAAAAAATCTTCTCCATAGAGAAGGGATTGACTGACAATGTTGAATGCTACAAAAAGGTCAAGAAGGATAAGGATTGACAAAAGACCATTAGATCTGGCAATTAAGAGATAAAATTAGGAACTATAAAAAAAAGCAATTTTCCTTGAAGGATCATATGATTTAGAACAAGAAGGGTCTTGAAGAAACCACCTAGTCCAAATTTTCATTTTAAAAGCCAAGGAAATTGTGGTACAGATAATATATATTCTTTTCACAACATCAAGCTATGCCGTTGAGGAAAAAAAAAAAACCAAACCAAACCTTTAATTTGTCTCTAATCACTGGCATAAAGAGAGAACCTCCACAGCAGGGTTGTCCTCATGTAAAATTCCTAAAGGAATAATCAGAATAAGAGTGCTCTCTACATTTTCTTTTTGCTTACACCTATGATTTAATTGGTACAGGAAACTCCTAGAAAGAAAATTCCCTCTACCAAAGAAGATCTACAACATTTTGCAACTTTATAGTCTTAGAGTTGGTTGAGGTTACCCAGAATCACATAGCCAGTAAGTGTCAAAGGCAGGATATGAATCCAGGTCTTCCGGATGACAAAGCCAACTACTCACTATGCAACATTGTCTCTCATCTTGTACATATTATGAGTGTCTGTTGAACTGAAATAAAAAAATTCAATTTAATTGAACTTAATACCTTAAAATGACAAATAATACACAAAATGACAATTTTATGGTCATAAAAATACTAGTAAATTACTGGAAAAAAGTGTATATCAGTGATGTCAGGATGTCAAGGCTCCAGAGATTTCATTTCGCAAATAGAATGTCCAGTTGGATTAAATATGCTTTCATTTTATGTCAGCATATTCTACACAATGAATGCTTTCAATTAAATTTCCAAAGCAGTTGTTCTATGGTAAGTTTTTGATTTCACAAAAGTCATGGAGATAGTGCAGCCACATCTGAATCTGAGAAGTATAAGGATGAAATGGGATGGATGCTGCCAAATGGATGGTAATTCACTTCCTTTTGCCTGCCACTGTAAATGTCAGGGAAAGCTCCCCTTGCATCACTGATAAGCGGTTTTAACAGTGTAAAGATTTAAAGTGCCTGGGTTTTGATAATGGCAAACTGTTTTCATAATGTACACATCTCACCTTTATGATCTGGGTGATTTTTTTTTCATTCTAAGGGAAACAAACACTCTTAATTCCACCCAGACTAGTTGTTTCAGCTATCAATTACCTAAGACACTTCAGTTTGTTAGGAAGTTTTGTTTTGCTTTTGTTAAATTATTATTTATTTTTAACATTCTTTTCTTTTCAAATTTTAAGTTTCAGATTCTTTCTCTTCCTTCTATCCCTCCCCCCACTGACTGAGAAGGCAAACAATGATATCAATTGCAAATATGAAATCACACAAAACATTTCCATACGAACTATACGAGGGAAAAACAGAGGGAAAAAAGTTATAAAATTATACCTTAATTTGTACTCAGAATTTGTCATCAGTTCTCTCTCTGGAGGTGGAGAGCATTTTTTGATCAAGAGTCCTTTGGACTTATCTTGGATCATCGTGATGATCAGAATGGCCAAGTATTTCACAGTTGATCATCATGCTATTGCTGTTCTGTACACACTGATTTCCTGGTTCATCTCACCGCACTCTGCATTAGTTCATATAGGTCTTGTCATGCTTTGCCTTCCTGAAACCACTGGGTATAGTTCAAGATTAGTTTTCTGAACGGTTGGACCAGTTCACTACTACAACAGCAATTCATTATGGTACTTACTTTCTTCATCCCTTCTAGCATTTGTCATTTCTGATAGGTGTAAGGTGGTACTTCAGAGTTGTTTTAATATGTCTTTCTCTAATCAATAGTGATTTAGAGCATTTTTATATGACTATAGATAGCTTTAATTTCTTCTCCTGAAAACTGCCTTTTCATATCCTTTGAGCATTTATCAACTAGGGAATGGCTCTTGTTTTTATAAATTTGAATTAGTTCCCTGTAGAGAAATGAGGTCTTTATTAGAGAAACTTGGTGTAAAATTTTATTTTACTTCATTGTCTATGGTACCTTTTAGCAAAAAGTGGCTTCCCTGATTATTTCTTTTAATTAGGATTTTTTTCTGTCTGAGATCATGATTGCTACCCTTGCTTTTTTATTTCAGTTGAAGCTTAACAGATTCTGCTTCAGCTCTTTAACTCTGTGTGTCTTTCTGTTTCAAGTGTGTCTTTTGTACACAAAAACTATTGAATTTTGTTTTCTAATCCATTCTATCTGCTTCCCTTTTATGAGTTAGCTCATCACTTCACATTCATAGTTATTACTGTGTGTTTCTCTCAATTCTATTTTTTTCTCTTTATCCTTCTCTCTCTTTTTATCCTATTCCTCCTCAAAAATCTGTAGCGCTTCTAACCACTGCTTCCCTTAATTTGTCCTCTCTTTTATCACCGCTCCCCACATATTTCCTCTCCTATTTCCCTATTGGGTAAGAAAAATTTTTATACCCAACTGAATGCATACATGCATACATACCTACATATTTTTTCTCTTCTTCTTTGAACAAATTCCAATAAGAATGAGGATCAAAAATTGCCTGCTGCCTCCTCCATTTACCCCTCCACTATAAAAGCTCTTCCTTGTATGCTTCTTTTATGTGAGCAATTTTTTCCCCTTCTACCTCTCCCTTCCCCTTTCTTTCAATGCATCTCTCTTTCCCACATCTACATTTTTTTTTAAAGATCATCCCAATATAATGGTCCCCAAGCCCTTTGTAGACTACCTCTAAGTGACCTAATAATGATAAAGTTCGTGGATGTTACATGTATTCTCTTCCCAAAAACAAGTGTAAACAGTTTAACACTACTGAATCTGTTACAGTTTCTCTTTCATGTTTACCTTTTTGTGCTTCTCTTGAGGCTTCTGTTGACATGTCAAATTTTCTATTCAGTTTTGGTCTTCACAAATGGTTGGAAGCCTATTTCATTAAATATCCATTTTCTCTTCTGAAGGATTATATTCAATTTTGCTGGGTAGGTTATTTCTGATTGTAATCCTATGTCCTTTGCCCTCCAGAACATCACATTCCAAACTTTCTGCTCCTTTAACATGGAAGCCGCTAAATCTTGTGTGACCCTGATTGGTGCTTCCATGATATCTGAATTGTTTCTTTCTGGCTGTTTGCAATATTTTCTTCTTGACCTATGGCCTCTGGAATTCGACTATAATATTCCTGGGAATATTCCTTGTTGTTTTCTCATTTTTCTAGCCTATTTCTTGACATTGAACTTTATGATAAAGTTGGACTCTGCTCATCTGGAGTTGGGGATAAGGATCAACGTACCAGACTTCTGGCTTTTTTGTGCTGTTTTCAGGGTTAGTTCTGGAAGGTCTGAAAGTTTTCATTGCTTCCCAAGTGGTGTTATCCTGGGAAAAGTACAGTCAGTGCTCTTTTTGTCCAAGCCCTGGTCTTTACCCAGAAAGGGATCCTGTTCTCCTGCAGCCATGAGTACTAGTGCTCCTCTTGGCCCTGGAACTGTGTCCAGGTCCTCTGATTTACTATAGCTGCAAGTGCTAGCATTCCTCTTTATCCTGGAACCTGACAAAGAACTGCTTATGGGCAACAGAGCTGCTAATTGGCACCACGTGCACTCAGTGCTAACAAAGAGTCCCCTGTAATCTCTTTCTGACCAGTGGTCCAACCTCCTTATTGCCACTGGTTGTGAGGTCCTGAAGGTGTTGTTGCTATCCCAGCTCCTCCAAGGCTACTGCTATGTTTTGGCCATGTGCCCACCCTGGTGTTAGCAGACCTCTCCTATGTACCTCCTAAGTTGTCTTAGGCTGGAAGAATGTCTCATTCTGGCTTCTTTTGGGCTTTGTCACTCTAAAATTTAATTTGAGGCATTATTTTAAAGTTTAAAGTATTTTAAAGTACAATATTGGATGGATTCATCTATGTCTTGCCCCTTCACCATCTTGGCTCTGCTTCCCCCCTGCCCAAGTCTTGTTAATATGTATGAAACCTCCTTAAACAAACTACAAGCTTCTTGATGGCAGGAATACAGTCTTTTCTTTTGTTTCTACCTCTGAATTGTATTCTATGCACAACAGAAGATGAAGTCATGATTCTGATGGACGAATCTGAACTTTTCACTGAAAGGGCATAGTCATTTTGTAGCAGGGGCCAGCTTGTGATTTCTGAACATTGGCTACTGCTGTTCACTGACATCCGAGCTTTAAAAAGTCACAGGCATTCAAGTGCCATGCAAGAAATCTGAAGGAAGGCCAACTCTGTGACAGATAAATGACATTAACTAGCGGTAACGAAAGTACAAGGGCTCCCATTATCATGATTTACAAGACTTCTTCTGGTACCACAAAATCAACACTGTGGGTAGCTGCTAACCTTGCTCAAGCTTGTTAGGGGTAAGTGGTTACTAGAAGGCAGTGAGAAAAGGATGACTAAATAATGCAAAGTATGAACTGAAAAGGAGGGAACGAAGCTTAACAAGAAAACGCTATGGATTTATTATATAAAAATACTGCATTTTATGAGGTTCTAAGCCTTACAGGAAAGTTAAAAAAAAAAGACTGAAGGATACAGGGAAGATAGTCATGTAATAGCTTGTATCCATTTCTGTACTAAGCACACTTTAAAATTAAAATTTAAAAATCAGAACAATAATACTTCCTGACTTTATTCATTGAGGACAAATGAGACTGCACCGCTGCAGCATTATCTTCCTTCTGTGTTAGTCTTCCATAGGATGAGTTCACTTTATACTTAAGATATAATCGCTTGTATGAAATTTAAAACAGATAACTTGAGACCTGGCAGTTTTACCATTCAAGTTACTGGGCTAAGCTTCAAAATCCTAATCCCTAGAGGAAAAGCACAGCCAGAAGACAGCTAAGGAGGGCTTAAGAATATTTTATCTATTTATATATGTATTGGTGTATATAGTCATTTTATTATTAATAGCCAGTTTTGAAACATTTTATTTAACTTAGATTTTTAAGGCAAGATTAGGACATTAAATATTTTAGAAACACTTAAACTTATGAAACACCTTAATAATCTGTCTGGCAAAAAAAATAACAATTCTTTGAAAATACTGACTGAAAACATGTTTTGTGCTACCACAAAAAAAGCAAGCAAAAAATCTTCTAGTATCAAGGATAAGTGGAAAATTACTACTTATTATATAGTGATACACAGTTTACAGAAACTCCAAGCTCTCATTACAAACTGAACATCACACTTATCTTATCATCAGAGAGGGCAGTCAGAATGTCACCACAAGAGTATAACAAAACACATTTAATTCTATGGGGCTCCTATGGGTGAGATTATTGTTCCAAACACAAAAGGAACAAAAAGAACTGGACTTGCTGAATACTAGCTAAAATACTACTATGTCTATGAAGCACTCCTGAGTTCACAGGACACTCAAACATCCTTGCGCTTATCTGGAAGAAGAAAAAATAGTATAGTTATCCATCAAAACCAACTCCACTCACATGGAACATCTGGTTTTTGAGTGCTTTCATCAATTTTTTTTTCAACTAATTTATTCAAAGAGGTTCTAGTCCAGGTTTACCAAGATACAATTTGTTTTCTAACTGGAAAGCATAATGGTTAGTATTGGGAAGGAAGAGGCTTTGGGAAGTACCACTTGTGTGGCAGACAGATATGTTTTAAAAGGCTTATAAAATGTCTCAGGAAGACCAGGGTCATATCCAGACACTCTTACTTCTCTATAAGATGGATACACCTATCATCCTTATAAGAACAATGTAATGATAAAAGATATTACTAGAGGTGGAGAGGTGTAGGGGAACTTATTGACAGAAGAACAACTCTGGTTTGGGGGCAAGGAAGTGGTGGGAGAAGAAGGGAAGAATTTTAATGTGGTGACAGAGTTCTGTTTCAAGTCAAAGGACTACTTACCAGACTATAATTTTCTATTAGGTCTTTCTTATTTATACAAGAGAAGGATGGGTCACTTAGTTCTGAGCTATCTCCGGTCATGGTAAGACAAACTCCTAATATGCTGCCAAATACTACAGAGTGGGGAATTTAGGCAGATGTGGTTATCTCCTAATCTATTGTATTCCTACAAAAACTTGAGTTTTTTCATTTCAACTTCTTGAATCTAGACTAGATAGACTGGGACAACTTTAAAATATCTTGCTAGTGGATTGATGGGATAAAAGGTACCCCCATCATAATAATTTTAGAACCAGTTCAGAATCATATTTCATAACCTATGTTTTCTGGGAGGAGACACTGTTAGACATTATACTTTAACCAAGTGATAATATTAATAAAGGAAAGGAGAAGATGAGACAAAGGAAGAAAACTGTACCTTGGAATAGCAGGCAGTTTTCTACCCCAGGATCAGAATGGCTTAGAGCAATCTGTGCCTTGCCATCTCTTATCTCCTTGCAAATCCAGAGAGTTAATTAGCATTAATGTAAGAACACTATATTCATGCAAATGTGAAGGTAACAAATATGAAAATCTAACAAGAAGTTCAAGAATGAATTTATGTGATTATATATGCACAGTACATCGAATTTCTTCCTGAGAACCTTACCAGTTAACATTTTTTGAGCCCACATGATTTTCCGGCCAGTTCTGAAAACAGGTACAAGACATGGTTCCCTGTTCTCATGGAGCAATATATTTAAACTGATGTGGTTTCTGGGGCCACACAGTTTAATCTATTAAAAGCATCTTAAACTGGACAGAAGGTAGGATACAAGGGACTTAATGCTACATTTGTACAAGTTTAAAATTCGGCAGTGCTGGTTGTGATTTTCTTAAGGAAAAAATATCCAAGATATATAGAAGATACTTAAAAGAAACATTTCCTGAGTTTCCTCCTCCTTAAGTATCTTCAGAGAAAAGAATGTGTATCTTTTAACTCTACCACTCTACCACTCTTAACTCTACCAATCTTCTGGAAGATTCAATAAGTCATCTAAGAATATGGAGAGGACCAAAACATACAAGTATGTCCACTCAACCAAAATGCAGATAAAAGCATCACATTTTTCTCTGCCTAGGCCATAGACTCCAAGACAGGAAGTAAAAGAGATTTAAAAGTCTAACAGTCCAGGAATGTTAGAAGAGGAAATAATCTTAGAGGCCAACAGGGCCTAATGTCCTTAGCCCTATCTTTTGCACATGTAGAAAGTGAGGCCCAAATCTTTACTAGAGAAAAAAATCATCATCTCCTGGGATGGCCTGAAGTTAGGGAAACTGAAAAAATCATCTATTTCATGTCCCCATTGTAGCAAGGATTCCAAACCTCTATAGAAAATCAGTGTTTGACAATTCTTCCAGTACACATAGGTTAACAAAGGTCTTTGAAACTGCACTGTTATATGAATCTAAGTAAAGAAGTGAAAGGTGTGTTAGCTACCTTCTCAAAAGCAGCTGGTAAATGTATGCAATTCCAGCAGATCACCACTTTGAAACTATACTATAAAACCTAGCAGGAAATGTTTACTATTGATGCTCAGTACCTAATTTATAATACCGTGGTGAAATCTGATTACACTTTGTTTCAAACAGTCATGAAAAGAAAATGTCAATTTTGGGAAAAATATGTTTTTAAGAATCTTTAGTTGCAACTCAGTAAAAATATATTACATATATAACTCCATATTATTTATGCTGACAGGTGCAAGAAAGATCATGAGAATTTAAAATCCAGAGATAATCCTCATTTTGGAAAATCATTTCAACTTCCTAATGCACTTCTTTGTTTTCACTAGAGTTGCTGGCAAGGGAAAAAGTGAAGGCCCTGAATTTTACTTCTTTTCCTTTTTGGGGCATGAAAATGGCCAAATAAATATGGCAATGATTTTTTTTTTAATGGCAAGTATGAGGAAGAGAGAGGAAAAAGAAATATAGAAACTCCACAAACTGAGTAATAAGACTGGGTGATTGAAAGTCAACAAGTTATTGACACTTTTGTTACTTTTTTGACTATGAATTATGGTACAGCTAACAGGCTAGACAATATAACACTGTAGATACTGCAGAAGCAGTAACGGTCATCTGTAACAACGTATGAGGTGACTCACATGCAAGGACACACAGTAAACACAGTAAGTTGATTAACTGTCACTGACCATTATACCTTGCCCCTCCATTGTCTGGCTACACTCTTTCTGACCTGAATCTCATATATGACCTTTTTTTTTTTAATTTAAATTTTTTATTTTCAGTTCCAAATTCTCTCTCCCCTCTCTTATTCATTGAGAAGGCAAGAAATGCAAAATTCATTGTACATATGGAGTAATGCAAAACATATTTTGACATAATTCATATTACATTAAAAAAAAAAAGAAAAATAAAGAGGAAAAAAATAAGCTTCAACAGGCATTGAGAGTGTAGCACTTTTCTATCTGAAGTTAGTCTTACATACGACACGCTGATCCCAAGTTTGGTGGCAACTTTTGTGAAAAAGCCTCACGATCCTTTGTGTTCAAAACTTGTCTATCAGGTGGCTGGGCTTAAAGACTCATTTATCCAGAAAGCTTCCCTAGACTAACAATACCCCTTATTGTATTAATCACACTGATTTATGCAAATTTGATTAACATACTGGAAAAAATCTGACAATCTATGTAAGGTTGGGTCTTTTCATCATGGACATCCCTCCATCCCCATCTTCTGCCAAAGGAGTAAAGCTTACTGTTTTTAATAAGCTCAAATCTTTAGGCACACAAAAGAAAAAAAATTCATTTTGAATATTCAGGCATGACTGGAGAAAAGGGGAGCTTTAGGGAGGCCATATTTTAAGTAAAACTATAAAGTGAGGCCCTCCAAACTTTAGCCAAGTTAACAATGGCCAAGTGGTGTAGTGTGATAAGGAACAAGAAAATGCTTACAAATAGGGCTCAGGAACAGATCTGGCTCTCAGAAGGCAGACTCAGTAGTTTTGGTCACACATTTTATCATTAACTTGGAAACCTGACTATTACCAGACTTGTGCTTTATATTTTTCTTCTGAAATTTAGGGTTTGTTGTCAGCAGATTCTTTTAACAAGTACATGGTTCTTTATTCTTCAAGTCCTAAAACTCTGGCAAACATCACAAATGTTTGCCCATTTCTCCCTTTTTAATAAAAGAACAGAACATGACTATTTTTTTCATTACTGTCATATTGTGTAGAGAAAAATGGAATTAAAACTGAAAAGAGAAAAACAGAACCTCCATCTAGCATTTTAAAAGTGACAATTACACAACCTGAGTCGATTAATTGGCTCCCATTTCTAGATGACGGTGAGCAAGCAAATACTCTCTTCAAACCTCATAAATAACTATCCCCTAAGCTCTACCTCCCAGTCCTTCCTTTGCATGTGGAGGTAATCCAAGGAGAGTTTGCACTGCCTTTTACTGCAGTTTCTGAAGAGAAAATGATTCTTCAGTATAGTAATGAGCATTACAACACCACAATCTAATTACTCTGAAAGTTAAAATACCACTGAAAGGGAACTCTGGGCACCTAGATAAAGTGACAATATTAAAGAGCCCTGTTCCACTAAAATCTCTTTAAACATCACCAGGCAAAATGAATGAGTGCTTTTCCATTTCACTTGCCAGTCACCCAAACACACTGAGCAATGAACTCATGTTACACAAAATGAAGACCTTAGTCGTTTTGAGGATCAAACAATCTTAAGAAATGCAGTTGGAAAGAACAAGGTTTTCTTAACCTGATAAGCTGAGAATGGCAAAAAAAGAGGATGTAGAAAATTGTAGGCAAAGTAAATTGTTTGGGTTTAAATGTTCACTTTTTCAATATTGCTGCACTTTGAAGGAATTTACCGAAGTTGTAACTTTCCACCTTTAATTCATCCTGTTGTCCTCAGCCCCTGCAACACTTAAAACAAGAAAACTCATTCCTTGTTCTGAAATCCCAAAGAAAGACAGTGCTCAAGTTTCAGAGCCCTGGATAAGCAGAGGAATGGCAGGTCCACCCAGGTCAAACTGAATGACATTTTAGAAGAAAGATCTTAGCTGTGTGGGATGGTTTTAGAATGTCTTTTCCAAATGGCATGTGTAAACTAGCTATACCTTCCCTTCCTAGGAATCATGGTACGTATATGAAAGGAACTTTTCTAAAAGTAGGATGCTGTAGAACAGACAATGGAATAGAAGGTGCCTCCAAGAAAAAGTGTGATTCAATAAATCAGACAGGTCTACAAGCCCAATAATAACCAAAAACACAGAAGCAGAGGTTTGTGACAAAAACAAAGGGAAAAGTCCCACAACTATAATTTGGCTCTTAGGAGGATAATGGATACATGGAGAACATCATTTGAGTGCCTACTGTAATGAAACAACCTGTGCTTTCACCACTAATGGCTGGTCAGTGGGTGACTACAGTGTATAGAAGGGGTAGCTTAAGGACACCAATAAGCTGCTGGATCAATTGAACATTTCTTTAATTTTTCTAGTTTACTGGAGATGCACAAAGGAAACATAGGATGTGCAAATGTAGAGTACCCCCCTCCAAAATTCACACGGACTATCTGTGTCCAACCTGTAGTAGAGCATTCCGAGCTCATATTGGTCTGATCAGCCACAGTCGGGCACACTGAAACCTCACTTTATCATGTCATTTTGGTTCTCTTTGAAAACAAAGGACAACAACCAATCTTACTGGAGACAGTATGTAAATAATGCCGTTCTGTTAATAAGTATTACTCCTTGTATAATGGCAAGGACAAATGTCTCTTTAAAAACCAGTAACAAAATCCTTTTAATTTAGCGTTTAGTTTAATTTAGAGTTGTCTTTAATCAACAACAAATAATCTTTAACAAATCAGCATAACAAAATTAAGAGCTACAGAAGAGCCTTTTAACCAGAGCAGTTTGGATGATGAACTTAGTAGACTGAAATAACAGATTGGGTTTGGATGAAAATTTGAAGGAGTCTAAAAACAAAAATACAATACTCAGTAGGTCCAGACAATAAACTCAGATTCTATAATTTAAAAAATCATAATTAACAGTGAATTTTAGGTTCTCATTATTTTACCTAAAAACTTTTTATAGTATTCAAGTCTAGAACTCATAAGATCACTAATGCTATGGAAGACAGAATTTAATGTGATCAAGATAAACTAAAGAAATGGTCAAAAATTAAATAGATGAACAAGGACAAACATTGGGGAGTACACTTCGGCAGAAAAAGCAATTTAACTACTTATCATAAGGAAAAATTGTCTAGAATTCAGCACTTCTTAAACTATGGCTCTCCACTCTATATATGGTGTCAAGATCCACAGTTTAAGAAGTGCAGAGGGGTTGGGAGTGGAAAAAGTTTCAGAAACCTTGGACACATGCCAATAACAAAAAAGAAAGGAAAAAAAAAGACTGAAGGTTGAGGGAAAGGTTATGTCCTAGGGGACCAAAAGCTAAATATTCAGCATATGGGGCTGCTCTATAATACTGTATTGTATATTGTAATCTGTACTTCCCACTATACTTGTACATCAATGAAACCTTTTAATAGGGTACTATATTTATTTAGTTTAAGGCTTCATAAGTTAATGCAGGATTTATTTAGGAAGAATCTAGAAGAAAACCTTTTGGTTGGACCCAGCTAAGTGCAATACTTTGGAGAGGCAAGGGGATTGACAGAATGGTCTTTTGACAGCCTATAAAATTCCATTTAAAGCACAACTTATGTATTCTCAATAAAGGACAGCCTATAATTTTTAAAGCTAATCAGTTGATCTCTTGAGGTCTGCTCTGGGGTATCTTTGTTAAAATATAAAAACTCTCTTCTATTATCATCTACTTATCTTCTATGATCATCTATACATTTCTCAGGAACTAACTAGAAAATGGCAAGCATGATGAATTCAGGGTATGCCTGTAATCACAAAATGATATGCTCCAGTTCCAGTGATTTTTAGTGTGTTAACAGCTAGTTACTTTTCTGTTATTACTCTTGTTCTTCTAATGTATTATTTATATTTATTAATTTGTAAAACACTTATTGCTGTAGTGCTAAAGAACAAAAAGTTAAAAACTTAAATTATTCAAAGCTACCAAGTAATGGAAGGAAAAATGAAGAAAAAAGATGAAGACAACTTAACGCAGAGCTACTGCCAGACAATCTAAAAAATGAGCTGCTTTCCAAATCAAGAAACAAAAACAAAATCCCTTAAATCAAATGCAAAAACATTATATACTCTTAGTGTACAAACCCTTACTGAACTCAAATGATATGTGGAGAGCTATAATAGGGAGATAAAAAGACAAGATCGCATCCCTGCCCTTGAAGAGATCACAATCTAGTATATAGGTGAAACAACTATACATGCATACTTCTAGGGAATAGTGAGCAGATGTCCTTAAACTACAACAGTGGGGCTATATGTAACTAGTAAAATGGGAGGTTAACTGGTGGTAGGATTTTAAATGCTCTGATTCCAACTGGACAGCTAGTTGTTACTCAGATTTATGCTGTTCTCCTGTATCTCTGTGACCATAATATCCCACACAACTGGAACCCACCCATCTTTTCCCTGCCTCCATAACCTCCAACCTGGTAACACATCATCTCTGATCTAATTCTTTCCCACAAAGCCTGTTTAGGTATCATTTTTTTTTTCTATGAAGTGTCTGCAGATCCTTGAAAAAAGAAGTGATCTCTCTCTCCTTTTAAATGCTTACTGAATGGGACCCCCTCCTCACAAAAAACAAAACCTATGCTCTTAATAAAATTAAACCTTCAGTAACACAAAAGGTAAATTTCCTTTCAAATGCTTAGATGGAGCTGACTCCCCAGGGGGAATGCTTAGCATTTTTGGGGGCGTACCTCTTCAGCCATTTGGTAAGGTTTATGGATCCCTTCTTAGAAATAAGTTTTTAAATGCATAAAATACATAAGATTACAAAAGAAACCAATTATAGTGAAATATAGTTATTTACATGTTAAAAAACAAAGCTCTGACAAGTTCATAAACCTCAGGTTAAGAACTACTAGGCTCTAAAGTCTTTTGATATGTACATAAAATTACTTCAGTGACAAAAGCTATCTAAATCACTACAGATATATATACATACACACACGTATATACATATATATATGTATATATATGTATATGCACATATACTCATGAGAGCTTCTGCACTTAGTACTTTGCAAAGTCCAATTTCATAAATGGGGAGCCATCAACAAAAGTGTGGAAAATTTTTCTAAAGCAGCACATCCTGGGCCACTCAAAACCTACTAGAATCATTCTAATTACCTTTGTCTACAATGAGATGATCAACTGTAAACAGCAAGAGGAACCCTGATGTCATGAGTATCAAATGTCTCTATTTAGCTTTCTACAGGCCTGTTGGTATCTCCTAGGACCTCTTAAGTTACATGGGATCCCTGTGGTTTAGAAGGTGACAAAGGCCCTAAATAAACACAGAGATGATGTAAACGATTAGAGGTAGTGAAGACCCTTCCTAACCTAGGAGAGTGTGAGAGTACAGCAAGGTCCTGGAATTAGTCCCCTAAGTGTGGGCACCATTATAGCAAATTCCTCTAAATAAGAAAACAGACTCAATAAAATTAAACAAAATATTTAACCAGGGAAAGACAAACTAGTTGGGTCATCTTTTTTAATTTGTTAATTCTAGTAATTCCGATTAATTGGAACTGTCTAACTGCATATAAGAGACTGTACTTTTCTTCTGAATGAATTCCTATAAGAATATAACTTACTTGCAGGGCAATTTGGTTTTGTCTGCCACCATGGTCCACTGCTGTTGATTGGTGGAAACTTCAATGTAGTAACTGTAGCTTCGATCATCACAGTCCCAAAGTAATAACCTGAACAGAGAGACATTAGACATATTAGTATAGACAAAAACTTGTGTGAACTGAGGCAGAGTGAAAAAAACAGAACTGTGAGAATAACAGATACAGCTACAACAATGTAACTTAAAAAACACAAAACAGACAAATACTAAGAGATCTCAAAAATCAGATGTAATGGGTAGGTGATGAAATATACTTCCCTCCTCTCCTCTCCATATAGAGGTGGTAGTCTAGATGTAGTATGTTCTATAAGCTTCTAGAAAATGTGATTTTGTCAACTGGTTTTGCTTAACTGATTTTTTTTTTAATTAAAAAAGAAGGCATAAAGAAGGGATATAAGGCAGGGGGAGGATTACTGGGAAATGCCTGAAGTATAAATTATTAGTAACACTTTTTTTTTTAAATACAGAGGAAGTCAGGGAGATGTTGATGAAACCAGGTTCTTCCTGATCTAGTAGCTTCAGGAGGCTTTAGTCTTAAAGGACAGCCACATTTACAGAGACCCATTCTTCCCCATCACACTATCAAGATAAGATATCTAGAGAACAAATAGCCAGGGGAACAGAAAGGGCAGTCCTCCAAAAAAAGCATAAAGAGGGAATGGAATTGGTTCAGTGTGAGAAAATGGGTCTTATCAGTAACTGTTAACCCACCAACAACCATGGAAGCAAAATTATTACTCCAAGAACAAATGGCAAAGAGGATCTTAGGTGTCCCACAGTTCTGCTTTCAGAATCTCTCATCTCTAGGTGACAAGCCAGATGAAAGACCTGACTGCTGCTCCCTATGACTCTTAGATCTTCATTTCATATACCCAGGATGGAAAATTTAAGTGATCCCAGAGATTAAAAAACAAAAACAAAAAGCCAATACTGGTCATCATGGGCTCTTGCCTTCTATTCTGTGACATTTAGAATGACTTTTACCATGTTCTTCCCAACTTTTCTTCATCCATAAGGTTTTACCTAAACTAGAGTTTTTCACAAGTCTTTGCAAACATGGTCCCAAAGACAGAGTCTCTGGTTTAAAAAAAGAAATAAAGTACTGTTTATTTGGAGGCTGATCAGACAAAAATTTTGGCTTTTGCTATTTCTCCACAGGTAATGAACCTTAAGAATGCCATTCAGGGTGAAACCTATAATCCATTCAAACTACGGTTCTGGATCTGGTATTTCCATCCAAACTAGTGTTCTGGATCTGACATTTGCAAAAGAGCATATCCCAGGGACCTATTCAAAGGCAAAGTGGTTTTTGACATCACTCTTATGTTGTTTTCCCATAAGAGCCCATTACGAATCTGTAACAGAAAGGGAACTTTCCAAGAATTAAAAAACCTAAGTTCTATTTTTTTAGTCCTGGTTATGATACTAAATAGTGACATGAAGTTAGTTAGCATATCAGTTACCTTCTCTGGTTATATCTTCCTTTTCTGTAAATTACAGCACACAAGTTTGAGATACCTCAGCAATCATCTATTAAATGTCTGACTCCTTGTGACCCCATGGATCACTATCCTCCACTCTCTCTCAAAGTCTGTGCAAGTTCATGTTTGTTTTTTCCATGATACTTTCTCTCTATCTCAACCTCTGTGGTCCCCTTTGCCTTTTGCCTTCAATCTTTCCCAATATCACAGAACTATCAACTTGTCCAGCTTGGAGATATAGCCCCTTTCAATGTCTTGTTCTGCTTCAGCACAGATGGAATTATCAGGGAATTTTCTGATACTGAATCTAAATCTGCCTCTTCATAACTTCCACATGTTTTTTGCTCATGGTTTTGCTCTCTGAGGTCCAAGAGAATACATTTAATACCTCTTCCATATGACATCCTACAAACATATGAAGACAGTGATCATATCTCTTCTTTGAGTTTTCTCTTCTCCAAGTGAAACATGTCCAGATTTTTTAGCCAATTTTCATATGACATGGATTCAAGGCCCTTCATCACTCTGACTGCTTTCCTTTGTTCTCCAGATGATCAATATTCTATTGAAACCAAAGTGCTCAAAACTCAGTACAACACTGTAGGTGAGATCTGATGAGAGTACAAGATGCAGCAGGACTTCAGCTCCTAATTTTTAGAAGCCCTGCCAAGAGGACGTTAATTTTTTTTGCTTGTTTTGACAAACTGCTGATTCATATTGTGCTTGAAGTCCATCAAACCCCCAGATCTTTGTCAGAACAACTGCTCCATTTAGGCCTTCTCCAAGATATACTTAAGAAGCTGATTATTTTTGTTTACCCAAATGCAAGACTAGCCTTTATCTTTACTGAATTTCATCTTATTGAGATTCAGTTCAAGGTTATGCCTGTCAGGATCCTTTTGTATTACAATTCTGTTATCCATTCTGTTAGCTTTCCCTACCAACTAGTGAATCCGAGGAGTATATCATCTAGGCATTGATAAAGATGCAAAACAGCACATGATCAAACAATGATCCTTAGAGTATTCCACAGCAGACCTCCTACCATTAAGCTATGAATAACTACTCTTTGATTATGGCCATACAACTAGTTCAGAATCCATTTGATTAAGTTATATCCATGTCATTACCCTTATCTATTAGTTTTATAATTCTGTCAAAAAAGGAAAAGAAGTTAGTCTCTCAAGACTTGCTCTTGATAAAGCCAAGCCAGCTCATTGTAATTAGCTTTTCCCTTTCTAGATGTTTACCAACTATCAATTTACTATGTTCTAGAATTTTTCCAGAGATAGATGTCAAGCTTACTGGCACACAGTTTGCAGACTGGTTCTTTCTTTTTTTGAAAATTTACCCTTCTCCAATATTGAGGAGGTAGTTTAATAGAAGAGTGCTGGGCCTGGAGTCAGGAAGACCTGAGTTAAAATCGAGCCTCAGACAATTACTTGCTAGCTGTGCGACCTTGGGCAAATCACTTAACTCCTTTTTGCTTTAATCCACTGCGAAAGGGAATGGCAAACCAGTCTAATTTATCTCTGCCAAGAAAACCCCATATGGAGTCATGATTTTAAACACAACCGAACAATTAAATAGTAAAATATTGTTGTACCACTCCTGTTTTTCTTTCTATTGTTAATTATCATTGTCCCTTCCATTCCAAGCAAAGCTTTAGATGAAATGACTTTTTCCAGAGAAAAAATGGTTATGAATCTATGAGCTTATTTAATGCTACTTATTTTTAGCTCATAAGATGAAGCCATGGTGTGGTAGAGAGTAGGCCTTGGAGCCACACCAGTGTCAGAGCTTCTTCTGACATATAATGGCTTCATGACCTTGCACAAGTCACTGAAACTTTCAATACCGTAAGCAACTCTCTATAATCCTAAATTGTAGATGAGGTCCTGATATGCACTGGTAGAGGGAACTTCCCTACTGTAAATTTCGTATGCAAATGAAATCACAGGTCTACTCTAAAACTAAAATGAAAATTTCAGTCTTGCTTTAAGGAAATCCTCAAGTCTTGAAGACATTGGGTATTGTGTTATTTCCTTTTTTAAATTTACCTTAAACCTAATCTTTTTCCAACTTTAAGGAATGTTTCCTTATGTTAATACTATGGAATCATTATTTTTCTTGGTCTCTTAACAACCAGAATAACATACTATATCCCCAAAATGGAGAGCCCATCACTTTGTACAAGGGTAGAATCATGTTTGCTGCTCTTTTGCACAAAGCTTTTCAGTTTCCTTTTGTGTGTTGTCTCCCCCACTAGACTGTAAGCTCCTAGGGGACAGGGACTGTCTTTCTTTTTTTCATTTGCTCCCCAGTGCTTGGCACAGTGCTAGTACACAGTAGGTACTTTACTGAATTTATTATCAATATAATGTGCTGCACACTAGAGTCACAGTCAATGAACATTTAGCACTGTGCTAAGTGCTGAGGATACAAAGAAAGGTGTAGGATAGGAAGGTTTGGAGAGTGGTGATAAAGGGCACTCAAGAGCATGATGAAATTATGCAGTCTGAGTGTGGAAAAAAATCTGAGGAGGTCTAAGTGTCTGAGTTGATTTCATTTTGCAGAAGGATGAGTTTCTGGAAATGATAGAGTCTAGGAATATAGCTGGGTAGGAAATGATAAGAATTTCCTAGTGCCATCTTTAAATGGAGAAGGATCAGGGAAGAACTTGCAGAGGGAGGGATGGAGGGGCCTCAGGACTAGAGGGTGCTACCTTAGTCACGTTATCTCCTGATGCTCAATTCTTATGATACTTTGCTTGTACCTTATCAACTTATCAACTTGTGCTCCATTCAGTACAACAGTTATTTGTGTTTACAGGTATTATTCCTCCTAGCAGAAGTGATATGTTGTGGTGCTTAGAACTGGCCTTGGAATAAGAAAGACCTGGTTTCAAGCTCAATCTGTCTGTCTGTCTCTCTCTCTGCAAGAACCTGAGCAAGATGTAAGGAAAGTAGCTAATGCTGATGTGGCTAAAGTCAACACCATGGTGACCTTTGCTGGTCACATCAATGTGTTTGACTGTCTTCTGGGAAAAGTCTACAGTGCCTCTCAGACTCCTTTCTTGGGTCATAACTATTACTTTTTGGAACTGGTTAATTTAGAAATATTAATGATTTGGGCTATTTTCTACTAATTATTTTAGTAGAATTTTAGCCTACAATGAAACGCTTTTCCAGTCTTCTATCCCACTCTACTCCCGATGTCCTTTGACAGCTTTTAAAACTATACATAAAATTTATCTATTAAGACACTGTCAGATATAAATTTTGAGACTTCACTGTGCACCGTCGTTCATGCAGTTCACCAATCTGTTAGATAAATTCTATTCTCATACTGATCCCTAGCTATCTCACTATGTATAAAAAGAATACTTTGTTTCTTGTCTCTAAGTCAGTTCTCTCTTCAATATACAATACTCTTCCCAAACCTAAGGTGACTAAATATTTTAAAGTTGGGGCAGAACGAGGTAAATTTAAATAAGTTACACTCACTGTTTCTCCGTTATCCACATGAATACTTTCCCCTGAAAGAACACTAATAAATTAATAAAATATGCTTCTGCATTCGGAAACCATATTTTCCTTCATTAAGTAGGTTATATCTCTTAATTGATCAGTGATCCTACTCTTTATTATAGATTGATTATACATTTTCCATTCATATCAGTGAGGCTGATGTGGGCTTTTAATGAGTCCTATTTGGCAATCTCTTTCTCATCTATCTCTTCTTTTTGATTTATACTGCCATAATCATAGCTCAGGTCCTCATTACCTTAACAGAACGGTTGTATTAATAGTCACCTAGACTTTGCAATAGCCTGCACATCACCTCCCTCCTCGCTGTCACCTCTGACTAATCCATCTTTCACATACCTGCTAGATTAGTCTTCCTTCCACGTAGATCTGATCATGTCCCTCATCTGCTTAAATTCATTCAGTGGTTATTGCCTAGTGAATTAAACTGAAAGCACTTAGCCAGGTACTACAAGTCCTGCATAATTTGCCTTCAACCTCCCTAATCAGCTTTAACTTATACATATTATGTTGCAGCCAAAATGAACTGTTCATCACCTGCTAAAAAAGTCCTGTACTTTCCTAACTCTGTGCTTTTATTCTTCTTGTTCTCTATGCTTGGAAATGACTCCCAGTTGGTTGAAATTCTATTGATACTTTAATTCAAATGCTAAATTCTCTTTTCTGATCATCACCTGACTCTCTTTTGATCCTCAAGTCTCACAACACTTTGATTGTGACACTTATATTGCAAAAGACTTGTTTTGTACATGTATTACTTCTCCAGCAGAGATGATGCGGCATGACGCACGGAGAGCCAGCCTTGGAGTCAGGAAGACCTGGGTTCAAAGCCCATTTTTGACACATAGTAGCTGCAAGAACGTGAGCAAGATTCTTTACGTACCAATGTGATAACATCACTCAATTTGTTTAAAATAAGACTCTAAGGTGCACAGAAAGTACAGCTCTTACTCAGAGAACTCACTATCTAGATAAGATCAAAGGTCTAATTAAAAGAACATATCTCTCCTCTAAACCCAGCAAGCTCCTGTAAGTTAGAAATCAATTCTCATTTATATTAGCATTTCACAGCATCTAACAGATCAGGTACTGAACAAAGATTGTTGAATTGTACAGTATACACAAGGCATTCAATAAATGCTACTGAATGACTAAAATGAGCATTTTTACTAGAGGGAATCAAAAGGTAGGAAAAGAGACAGTTTTACTTCTTACTAACATTGATGAAGACACATTGAAGCTATCTGTAAAAATGGGATTTTCAATTATGTATGGATTTCAGTTATCCAGGATCTTTTACTCTCCCACCACCATGGATAATTATATACTGGCTATAGAGGTTTCTATTCCAGTATCCAACTAGTAGAATTTACTCAAACTCAGAAATGTTGTAAGGACAGGTTTGAAGATATTGGAGAATGAAGGCTTTTTTAAAGAAAAAAATGATTTTAAATCTTGATGTCAGAAATTTAAATCTTCCATTAAAGGTCTTTCAATAATGAATATATTTTAAGAATAAAAATTTTAAATGTATGTATCATAACCTAAGGATACTTGCATGCTCCAAAAGTGTTATTATTTTATTCAAAAATTTTTTTTAAAGCCAAAACATCTCCAATTAACCAAACAATTCTGTGTTAGGCACCAGGGACACAAAGATAATATGTCCTCTGCTATCAAGGAGTTTAAATCATTTTTAAGGGAAAACACGCACATGCACACGCGCGCGCACACACACACACAAAGAAGTACTGGGAGGAAGGGTACTAGCAATTGAGGGATCAGGAAAGGTTTATACATTCACAAGCTGAATTTTAAAGAAGTAATTGAATCTGTCAGGTAGAAGTAAGGAAGCAATGCATTCCAGGCATGGAAGCTAGGTTGTGAAGGGCTTTAACAATCAAAAGAAGCTTATATCCTAGAGATTATAGTAGTTCACAGTTTAGGGAGAGAGATGAAGCAGGGAAATGGCATGAAAGGTCATTAGAATAATCCAGAAAAGAGATGAAGAGAACCTGAAGGAAGGTGGTGGCTGTGTGAATAGTGAATAAGAAATGAAGGTGAGAGATGCAGTCTGGGGACTGACTGGAATGAGCACTTGTAACATCAATGTGATACCAATAGGAGGTGCAATGAATATGGATGTGTATTTCCAGGGTAAATCTGCAAAATGTAAACTGTCTTCCTCAAAGATGAAACCAAAATGTTTATTCAGATACCAGAATGCCAATTCCACAATAGTAACAATGAAGTTTGTACATGTTACTAATAAAAGGGAACACTGCAATCCCCAAGGTTTCCCTCCTTCAAGCCTCCCTACAAACAAGACTTTCTCCCTTGACCTTCTCTGAACAAGATATGGTTATGCATAAGTGACAATGCAAGAATCCTTTAGCACATATATAATGCACATGCAAACACAAATTGGAACTGCCCTTCTAATGTTGCTGAATAAAGGGGACTGGCTGGCTAAGAGACTAAGATCTGGTCCATGTTGAACTGCTGCCACAATCCAAACTAGTTAATGGATATTGTATAAAATGACCAGTGATATTAACTGTTTTTTTAAATCTTCTTTGCTCTCATGGTAGCATTTCCTTTAGAAGCAGTGAAGTGTTAGGTTTTTTAAAATTGATTAGCAGTTGTGATTTTGCTTACATCTTACATAAATGCTCTGGCTGGCTGCATACCATTGATTACCAGGGGTTCAGTTTACAGCAACTAATTGCTCTCCTTGCTGTTGTTTTGATATAAAATTCAATAGAAAATATGTTTTCAAAACTCTTGTCTTCGACGCTTGAGTCTGAAGTGACTGGAGGCAAACCCAATGGACTGAATTTTCCCTCCTTTAAAATAATTGCTCTCTCATCAGTCTGTGAAGAAAGTTTCCAAATTGTGGCGTTCTAATTGGAAAGTCTGCATTATGCATGTGATGACAAACTATGTTGTGCTGAATGGGATTTTTTATCCTTTTCTTAAGGGATTAACTCTGCGCCAGGTTTTGAACAACAACTGCTTCACCACTGAATTGGCATTTTTTTTTTTTAAATAAAAGAAAATGCATTCCACTAAGTCTCTGGATTTAAGTTAGTTTGTTGGAACTCTGTAAGTGAACTGATGGCACAACTGACTTTGATGATAATGGTCTCTGTATGTAGGTGAAATTAATTGACTGTTTATCAACTATAAAGAATGTTGGGTTTATGCTTATGACCTACATCAATGTTCTACTAAATCCAGTAGGACCATTTTTAGTTAAGTTAAAATCATAAACCTTTGACCCCAAGGTTCTATAAAATATTTACTGTTGAAGCCCCTCAAAGCTGGCAAATTTTGTTTTCTGTTTTATTTCATTTATTAGAATGTAAGATGCTTGGAAATAAGGAACTGTTTTATTCATTATATTTGTATCCCAAACACTTAGGCATAGTGATTGACATATAGTTGATGACTAACTGATTGATCTCACCAAATGCTGACAAAGTGGCAAGCAGGGCCTTATTTCTACATGTTGCTCCCTCCACTTTATTTATTTATTTATCTATCTAAAATATTTATTTATTTTTAGTTTTCAACAATTACTTCCATAAGATTTTGAGTTTAAAATTTTCTCCACCTCCTTCCCTTCTCCTCCCACTACCCCAAAACGGCATGCAATCTGATAACATGCTCTACATATACATTCATATTAAACATTTTCACATTAGTCATGTCGTAAAGGAGAATTAAAACCAAAAATAAAAGACATAAAGAGCAAATAATGCTTTGATCAGCATTCAGACTCCACAGTTCTTGTTCTGGATGTGGGTGGCCTTTTCCATCATGAGTCTTTTGGGAGTTGTCTTAGATCCTTGCATTGCTGAGAAGAGGTAAGTCTATCAAAGTTCGTTATTGCACAACATTGCTGTTACTGTGTACAATGTTCTCCTGGTTCTGCTCATTTCACTCAGCATCAGTTCATGGAAGTCAGAGGTTTTTCTGAAGTCTGCCTGCACAGCATTTCTTATAGAATAACAGCATTCAATCACATTCATATACCACAACTTGTTCGACCATTCACCAACTGATGGGCACCCCCTCAATTTCCAATTCTTGGCCATCACAAAAAAGAGCTCCTATAAATATTTTTGTACTTGTAGATCCTTTTCCCATTAGAAGTGGTATTGCTAAATCAAAGGGTATGCACAGTTTTATTGCTCTTTGGACATTGTTTCCTCCACTTTAAATTCCTCCCCTACATCTCTATTGAAATTGCAGACAAACTGCAAAATCTACCTCAAATTGCACCTTATTCGTTAAGATTTTCTTGATCGTCTCTGAATGTATTGTTATATTCAACAAGTAACTAAATGCTCACTACGTGCAGGACACTGTGTATTAGAAATACAAAAATAAAAATGCAACCATCTGTGCCCTTAAGGAACTTACATTTTATGTGTTTGTGTGATCTAAATGGACAAAAACATTTGCCCTCCCTTCTATCATCCTCCCACTCCCCACTCAACCCCATCCTCCTACTTCCTGTAGTGTAAGATAGATTTTCATACCAAATTCAGTGTGCACGTTATTCCCTCCTTAAGTCAATGATGAGAGTAAGGTTCACTCTTTCCCTCTCACCTCCCCCTCTGCCCCTCCACTGAAAAAGCTTTTTCTTGCCTCTTTTATGTAAGAGATAATTAACCCCATTCTATTTCTCCCTTTTTCCTTCTCCCAATATATTCCTCTCATCCCTTAATTTTATTTTTTTAGATATCCTTTCATATTCAACTGATCCTGTGCCATCTATCCATTCATCTATCTATCTATCTATCTATCTATCTATCTATCTATCTATCTATCTATCTATCTAATCCCTCCAACTACTCAAATACTGAGAAAACACTCAAGGGTTACAAATATGATTTTTCCATGCAGGAACGTAAACAGTTTAACTTTAGTAATTCCCTTATGATTTCTCTTTACTGTTTACCTTTTCTTGCTTTTCTTGACTCTTGTGTTTGAAAGTCAAATTTTCTATTCAGCTCTATCTTTTCATGGAGAATGCTTGAAAGTCTTCTATTTATTCTTAGGTATTATACTCAATTTTCTTAGGTAGATGATTCTTGATTTTAATTTTAGCTCTTTTGACCCCTGGAATATCCTATTCCAAGCCCTTTGATTTCTTAATGTAGAAGCTGCTAGATCTTGTGTTATCCTGATTGTGTTTCTATAATACTCAAATTGTTTCTTTCTGTCTGCTTACAATATTTTCTCCTTGACCTGGGAGTCCTGGAATTTGGTTACAATATTCCTAGGAGTTTTCCTTTGGGATCTCTTTCAGGAGGTGATCAGTGGATTCTTTCAATATCTATTTTACCCTCTGGGTCTAGACGATCAGGGCAGTTTTCCTTGATAATTTCTTGAAAGATGACATCTAAGCTCTGTTTTTGATCATGGCTTTCAGGTAGTCCCATTACTTTTAAACTGTCTCTCCCAGATCTATTTTCCAGGTCAGTTGTTTTTTCAATGAGATATTTCACATTGTCTGTTATTTTTTCATTCTTTTGATTTTTTTTTTATAATTTCTTGATTTTTCATAAACTAATTAGCTTCCATCTGCTCCATTCTAATCTTTAAGGAATTATTTTCTTCAATGATTTTATGGACCTCCTTTTCCATCTGGTCAATTCTGCTTTTTAAGGCATTCTTCTCATTGGCTTTTTGGATCTTTTTTGCCATTAGGGTTATTCTATTTTTTTAAAGTGTCATTTTCTTTAGTATTTTTCTGGCTCTCCTTTAGTAAGCAGCTGACTCGGTTTCCATAATTTCTTGCATCACTTTCATTTTTCTTCCCAATTTTCCCTCTACTTCTCTTACTTGATTTTCAAAATCTTTTGTGAGCTCTTCCGTGGCCTGAGACCAATTCATATTTTTCTTGGAGGCCATGGATGGAGGAGCTTTGACTTTGTTGTCTTCTTCTGGTTGTATATTTTGGTCTTCCTTATCACCAAAGTAAGATTCTACAGTCTGATTCTTTTTCTGTTTTTTGCTCATTTCCCCAGCCATTTACTTGACTTTTCAGCTCTTTGTCAAGGTAGTCTGCTTCCAGAGGGTTGGGAGGTGTACTGTCAGCAGCTTGATTCCCCCACAATCTGTGGGCCTAGAGTTCCACAAACAGCTACTGCCCCAGCTGCTATGGCTGCTGTGGCTCCTCCCAATCCCTCCACTGCCCTTGGGCTGGGGCCAGGCCACTCTACTCTCTTACACAGGTCTGACAGGTTTTTTTCTACTCACTTCCCCAAACTGCGTAGTTCATGAGTAAAACAGTATTTATTAAACACCCCTTTTGTGATGGGTGTTGTGCTAGAAAAATGAAGCCACTTCTTCAAGGAGCTGATATTCCTTTGGGATGGGGTGAAGACCAAATATATGCATATAAATATATATATGTATATGTGCATGCACACATATATTAAATGAACACAAAGTAATTTTTTTGGAGGGAGGCATTATTTGGGGCTGAAGAAAAGAATCAGGAAATGCCCTAAAGGAGGTTTCATTTGACCTGAGCTTTCAAGAAAACTAGGGATTCTTAAGACCCAGAGGTGAAGAAGGGAGACCTTGAAAAGCATGGCCAGGCCAATTTGTCTGAACCAGAGTATGGCTGGAAAAGTAGGAACCAGTTTGTGAAGGGCATAGTAAATGGTTAATAAATACCCTGATTTTATTTAATGTCTCTATTGGTCATGGTCAAACCTCTTCTTCACATTTATCACTATGGCAGCTAGTAGTATGGAGGATGGATTGGAGAGGGCAGATTAGATGCTGGGAAACCATTCAGGAGACATGATATCAGAAAAACTTGGTAATAATTTGAGCTGTCTAAAAGTAAAATGAGCTGCCTTAGGAATTTCCCCTCCTCAGAAATTTTCAAGGAAGTGACCACTTGTCAGGCATGTAAAGTGGGGATTCCTCTGTTGTATGGGTTGGATTAGATGGCTGCTGAGATTCTAATTCTCAGATTCTGTGAGGGTTTCTGCAATAGTCTAGTTGAGGAGAAATGAGCAAAAAAATTCTTTTAAAAATGCTTACTGTGTTCCAGGCATAGTACTAAGTGCTGCAGATAAAAATATGTCAGTATCTCTGCCTTCAAGGAGCTTATGTTCTTAAAGAGAAAGATAATGGATATACAGGATCTAGAATTGGAAAGCAAGGGGGAGAGGTGGTGCCAGAGGGTCCAAGTTCCATTTCTGTGAGAGGAGGAAGAGGCCTGGAGATGGACGGAAAATGATGAGCTCCTGAATTAGGGTGGTAGCCATGGCATCCTGAGTAAGAATGTCAGCATAAAGAGCTAAAGCCTGCATCTTAGATTGCTGAAGAAATGATAAGAGGGAATGGATGGCTGATCCTTCATCTTTTCTTAGGAACAGGACAGAGCTTTCACAAAGCTGAACACTCCCCTTTTCGAGTCTATTCAGAGAAGGAAGAACATTCTTCCATAAAAACTTGTCTCAATGAATAAAGACATAAGACACCTCAAATCTCATTAGTTTGGATAAACTGGGGAGGTCTTTCTGAATTACAGAATGTTCTGCAAGATACTCTAGTCACTAATAATAGCACCTACCTCCCAGGGTTGTTGTGGAGATTAAATGAGATAAAAATTGTCAAGCGTAACATAGTGCCTGGCTCAGAGGTAACTCTATATAAATATAGCCATTATCATTATTGTTTTTTCTGAAGATGCCAGATGCCAGGCACTGTGTCATGTATGAAGATAAAAAAAATGAAAATCAGACTGTACCCTCAAAGAGCATATATTCTACCTACTGGATTGTATTTAGGGACAGCAAAATGTCAGACTCCTCATAAAAGAAGGAAATAATATGTCAGCCATATAGAAAAGGCTTCTTTTAGAAGTAGTTTGGCCCACATAGATCCTCCAATTTATGCTATAGGACACAAAGAGCAATTGGACATGTTGTCTTCTGGTCTCTCTTTTAAGCAGAAACAAAGACATCTAGGATGCAAATGTTTTGACAGGATTGGGAGAAAATAACCAAACCAGCAGACAGAAATATTTCTTCCCAGCAGACTGGGGGAATGATAAGTCCCTGCTCAAATGGCTGGGGTACAATCATCTTCTATGCTTAGTGGGTGGCTAAATCCCTTAGGCTAAATGCAAAAAGGGAGTCTCTGAAAAAAAATTCTCCAATTTACCCCATAGAAAATAGATCTTGGTTGGCTAATAGAAAATGGGAAGAAAAGAAGGCATTTTCCATCTTCTGACCCCAGTCTTACCTGAATTTCAGGCTGGATATTCAGAAAACAACTGAATGAACCAAAGTGGTCCTTCCCAGAGATAACTTCATCCCCAAGGAATGGAACAGATGTCATCCCTGGAAGGTTGCATCACTACGAATACTCTCTGGTGAGACAGACCCACCCAGAGCATACAGCAGTCTGCCCAATATAACAGCCAACAGTGGTGATCCTTTGCATCTTACAAAAAATGCAGTTTTGTGATTTTCAAATGTATATACAGTTTGTTCCCTTAATTAAGGGAACAAACATCTACCCAGCAATCTGTTATGCCTTACTAACTCATCTGGGAAATCATTTTTTTCATATAGTACAAAAATAAATTTTAGCCTAGTCTGTTACTGGATTATAATGAATTCTAAATCAGTTGAGTCTACTTTAATATATTTAAGTTTTTTCAAATCAAATGGCGTAAGAGAAGTGGGTACAGGACAAATACCTTTTCCCTAGAAGACCATTTTCTCTATTTCTCAAAGTGACTTTCCAAAACAATCTTTCCTTAGGTAAGATGTGGGCATTAAAAATATCAGGACCCATTTAAATGATCCAGGTAGTTTTAAAAGATAACCAAAAAAATCTCATTTTGCTATAGACCTTTTGAGCAATGACATACTAAGCTGTGCTTACCTTTACAGATCTTTCACTGAGTGTTTAAATTTGGTTTCATCAATTCCCTTCTGACAACAGTAAGGCCATCTTTCTTGCTTTCAGCAACACTGCTGCAGAGATATCTGAGCTGATACCAGCCTGATTCATCTCTGAAGTATTATCAAAGTTGTTGGGTGAGGACAAAGGAACCTGGCTCTACACAAATGATGCATTTCTCACACACACACACACACTTACACATGTACACATTTCTTCCTCTGGCCCTTCCCACCTACAGATTCTAAGTTCAGTTTCTGTAGAATTCAATTCCTGGGAAGACCCTCAACAGGCTGATCTTGTTAAAAGAGTAATGAGAGCATTTTTCTTTTCAATGGGGGAATGCAATAAACAAATACTTGTGAGATTTTTGTTTCTTTTTCCAAATTTTGTGAAATTAAAAATGGGGATGGAAGAAAGTATAAACATTTTAAAGAGCTCTCAAATCTCCAAGTTTAGTCCTAGGAATTATATACTTCATGGATTTTCACTCAATACGTTCAGTTTTTAGTTTTTGGAATACAGCAAAATAAAACTTGTCATCACTTTCATCACCATTGTCGTCATGGTCGTCATCATTATCATCATCATCATTTCACATTCAGTGGTCAGGGGGAACAAATTTTCCTAGCTTCCTTCTCTCTCTAAATCACTCTCCATGATAAGAAGGCATGGCTCACACGATAGATTTGATTCTTTCATTTCATTTTATTATGAGAAGCCCTGCTCCCTTCCGTTAAGCATTGTTCTGCTTTTATCACAAAGAGTTTGTCTGAAGAATATAATCTCAACCTTCTCTTCACCAGTGTTCCCCCTGCTGCCCCTGCCAATACTTCATTATAGGTTTCTAGTTTTTTTTCTTTTCCCATATCATAACTTATATACTAATAGACTTTAGCAATGGTTTTTCCTTTGCAGTCAACTTCTATTCCTTTCACTGGTTTCCATTGTCCATTTCTAACTCTTGTGCATTTACTACTTCTTTTCAGACATTCCATTGACCCAGTGCTCACAGAACTCCATTGTGACCAACGAAGTCTCCTTCACCAAGTTATATTAACTTTACCAGAAAAATTAGTTTGTGTTATAATCCCTATTACCTTGGCACTTCGTACTTCAAAACTCTAGTCTCTCCTTATTTATTGCCATCTTAAAGAGAGTACAGGAGAAAAAGACAAGGGAAGAAGTGAGGGAGAGTCAGATTAAAAAGGGGATGTCAGAGAAAAAGGACATGAGAAGGGTGCAAAATAAAATAAAGAGAAATGGAAAGGGAGATTAAAGGAGAATTGGGGAGCATAAAGGGACCAGGTCAAATGTTTCACATAGTACAGGTACATGATGTCATCACTGGCTAGTGTCTGCAATTCTTTATCAACTTTCTTGTAATTCCTCAGTATCCTAACTTTCTGAACCGTGGGGAAATCCCAAAGTTGAAAGGAACTATCTTAGCTCTGATACTGTTATTTTCTCAAGGTCTCATTTCTGATGATCACTCCAAGTCCTTCACTTTCCCCCATCAATTCTCTGACCATCCATTAATACATGAGCAGATGCACGGAACTAACTAAAGCTTTAAGTAATTTAAGCTAAAGAAATTTAATAAGCTCCACTGTTCCTTTCTATTCCACTGGGTAGCATTTTCAAAGGAAGCTGTCTGTGGGAGATGAAGAATTTAGCTACAGGCAGACTTTTGCATTCTCTCAACCTGAAGATAAAGGGAGAAAATAGAGGGGGTAGAAGAGGATAGGGAGGTCTCATTTGCAATGTTACAGGCAAAAGACCAAAAATGCAAGGAAGAGCTACCCAACAGTGTTCTTCTATCTGCTCAGCCTCTCCATGATTCCTATTGTTCTTTGAGATTGATTTCATTAACATGAGCATCCCTTCAAACAGTGGAGATCGCAACCCAGTCATGCATTCTAATACTGTGTGACTCTTGTCCTTGTCAATTGGTCAAAAAACATTCATCATGTACCTATTATTTGCCAGGCACTGATCCAAGAGCTGGAGATACAAAGAAAGGAAAAAGACTGTCCTGTCCTCAAGGAGCTCACAACCTAAATGGGGAGACAACATGCAAACAACTATGTTCCAGGAAAGCACTAGAGTTAAGAGGTATCAAAAGAGACTTCTTGTAGGAGACATTTTATTTGGGATATGAAGGAAGCTAGTGGAGCTGAGGAAGGGGAGCATTATAGGCACAGAGATCAGCCAATAAAAATGTCTCCCTATGGTTTCTCCATACAACACTCACCCAGTGTATTTGAGGCCATTCTTTAAAGCTCTTGATATTTCATAGAAAAACAAAAAGAAGTGTACAATGCACTGACTGACCTTTGCTCTTGATACATGACCAGCCAACACCTATTTCTGGTCCTACATCTTTCTTTTTGATATCCTTAATGTAGCTTCTCCTCCATAATTCTTCATTGGTAATGTGCTGTAGGCTACTCACATTAAACATGTGTGCTTTTCCAGTGGCCTGAAACTTCAATTCTCCCCAAGCTCTGACATTCCATGATCTACATCTAAATAACGTCACTGGAAGCAGTGATTTTTTTTTTAAATGGGCCTTTGTTTCATAGGGAAGCTTGAGGTTATTTAAAACACTGTTCAGTTTCTCAAAGACAAGCCAGCTCACTTTTTTCACCCAATTTAATTCTGGGCTTAGTGGATTGTCTATTCAGTGTCTGTTAAAGATATGTTACCAGGTAGGCCAGTTCTACAAGTTCTCCATCAAACTCTGTGCTATCAGACCAAAGGCACTCTTTACTCATGTAGTCTTTCCAGAGTGCATAGACTGAACTCTTTGGAAGAGCTATCATGGTTCTTATTTAGGAGGTTCTATAATGTTTTGAGGCTTGATGCAATCAGTCCAACATCATTTACAAAGAAGAGCATCTGAAGGCAGCTTTTCATCTTAATACGATATCTTTTGATTTGATTTTATGCAAGACATCCTCCAGGACAGTGGTCAACATCTTTATGTCTCACTTGAAATTAATAATCAGAGGGTCAAATAAAATTTTAATTACAGTGTTGCATTTTCAAGGAATCTTGTAATTTTTGACATATTTGAAAGATACTTCTTTGATTTCCATGTTATAGGAATTGATTTACATTGCTTAAACTTTTACACAAAATTATCATAGTGTTTACAACTTCCGTCAATTATCACAATTTTCATCATTAATAATTTATTTAAGTAAATTGGGTTAGAGTTATTTTAAATGCATGCCACAGTTTTTCTCATTTTAATTTTTCAGCTTTGTACTTATTTTTATCTTTGTTGAAAAAAGTTGGTGGTCTGATTGTATAAAAACAGTTGATTCAGGAATAATCACCCTGTTGATAAGTGTTCCCTTTAAAAATGTAATTAATTTCTTTTTTGTGATATTATGGTGCTCATCATATCCAGTGCCTTTCAATTTCTGGAACAAAAAAAGTTATTCTTATGTAGGTGAAAGGTTTCTGTATGATACAAAACTGGTCTACAAATATTTAGCTTTTCTCATTCTTTATTCCTGATCTAAGTTTTCCAATATAGTTTTTGCTATCCTCACCTATCCCCACCTTTGCAAAGAAAGCACTGAATATCAAAGTATATCTGAACTTAATTTTGAGGGTATGATTAAATTCTCCTCACAATTTTTCTACTTCACTTTCCACAACAGGTGTGGTACCTAAGCTATCATTATTTTCATGGTGGTCTTTCTGTTAATACTTGTCAGGGGAAATGTGAAATAAGCAAATATTCCATGAAATTATATTTCTTGTTGCCTTTGGCTACATGAGAAAACCAACTCTCTCAACTCATTTTTTAAACCTTCCTAGGGAAAACTTACAAACCATCCATTCATTTAGTTGCAACTTCTTTCTTTTGGTTTCACTTATAGGAAAAATGTAAAGTTGTTAAGATTCAGTTCCTCTTGCAGCATCTCCAAATACTGATCATTAGACAAAAAAAATCATCTCACATACAGAGTACCAACAGCTACACTAAAGTTTACGGACTGGATAAAAATTATGTGATCCTTAGTCCTGCTTTCCCCTCCCTCTGATGGCAGATCCCATCTGGGAGTGCCTGGAGGGCACAAGCCAGAAGTGGTGCTGAGGGCAACCCCATATCTCCCTCCCTCATATATCTTATACTACACATTCCTGACAATGCCTCCTTACCCTTTTCTCTTCTTGGCTGGTCACTGAACTCCCACCCTCACTCAAATCATAGTGAATCCAGAATTTCCTCTCCATTCTGACCCTAATATGGACTCTTCCCTTCTCCCCCCTTTCCCAGTGGCAGCAAGCCTCTCCCGTGGGGCAGATACTCTAAGGAGAAGCAGCTTAAGGAATCTTAGGCCTTGCCACCTATAGCTATATATACCCTCACAACTTCTGGGCCTTAATGTTTGGCTTAGACAGTGAGTTTCTTGAGAGGAAAGACTTTTCTTTTTCTCTGTGTGTCTCCCAAGACATACAACAAACACGATGCTTGACCCACAGTAAGTGTTTAATAAATATTACTTCATTCATCTCATTAATTCATTAACACTCTCTGCCCACTTCTTAAGTATCTTGCCATAATCACCGCAGAAACAGAAGGGTATTTAATTGAACATAAAAAGTTAAGAGTTCAGAGTGACCTTATGGGCAATTGAGTCAAACGTTCTTGAGAAAATGGAGGCTCAGAAAGGCTACATGACAAGTCAGTGGTAGCAAAGAGACTAGAACTGACCTGGAGTCCACTGTAAATATTATAATTCCCCATCCAATTAACAGTATCTAGTCATTTGTGCCATTCAACTCTCATATTCACTTACTTCTCTTTTAATTTTGGGCTTGAGTTACTTCTTTTTTCTTCTTAAATTTCTGACTCTGGAATTTATTCTGTTATTCTTTGTAATGTGAAAATCTTCTTAACATTTATCAGTTCCTTAATTCCTCTCCTTTTAAATATCTTCTCAAAATTAATTTCCTACATGAAATTTTTTTTCTGGGAAGGTTTCTACATTACAACACCTTTATTCCAAAGTCGAAAAATAAAAACATATTAAATTTCAAGTGCTATAAAATTTAACTGCCAGACAATTACAACAATACATTATATCTGAGATCTGACTTATTTTTCCCATAAATTATAGTCCTGTCTCTATGTGGTGTGTACTTGTTGCACCAATAAGAGTAACACTGTACTCACAAACATTTTAAGGTGAGGATCCTTGCTGTGATGAATTCTTATAAACAAAAGATAATGAATCAATTTAACATGTGATTATAAGATAAATCTTTTGAAGGAATGGAAGGAGGGGGAAAAATGGGTAATCTTATGCAAATTTTTAAAAGGCTGAGGGGAAAAAGTAGTTAATTATGTTTTCAGTGGGATTCTTTTGATCACTAGGGGCTCAGTACAGTTCCCTTGATCCAGGTTTTCAAAGCTGAGATCAGTAGTTTTAATTCAAATGTTTCCAACCAACATTAATAACTATCATTTTTTAAACTGCTAAACTGAAGTAATTAAACCAAACTGGTGTGGGTTTCAGGGCCAAAGGCTAAACAGGCAGTTGTTGTTTTTCTCAGGAGTTGCCTAGTACTGTCTCATTAGGCCTGGAGCTGCAGAAAAGACTCCACTGGGAGAAAACTATCTCTATTATAAGGATGATTGCTATGTTCAATCTCATCTATACTCTCCAGAGTGGTGGGGTAGCCCCTCCTTCCCTTATTTGTTTGGCTGAAGGATTGTCAAAGAGAAAAACACTCCCTCTTTGAAATTTATTCTGTACAAGTTGTCTTTTTAGAAATAACTTCCCAGGTGCTGATATGAATATTCACCAGAGCACTCAGAGCACAAGGGCCAGTCTCCCTGCCATGTACACTAATCCTTCAAAATGTATTCTAGGCAAGCTACCAGGGTAAACTCTTAAATAGAAACTGTGTTTTCCTGTGATGGATACTGGATAGCTGGAAGGAGAATAGCTGAGTGGAGGAGGCAGAGATGAATAAATCACCAGAGTGTGTATCTAAGCCATTGATGCTGCTAGGACTTTCCAAATTAGACTCAAATATAAAATTAGGCTTCATTAGCAAATTTCGCCCTGTGGATTTCACCACATAGCTTTTCTTCAGCTGGTTCATCCCTCCTATATCAGAACAATAAATATTTATTTCCACAAAGTTCCATTACCCAATCTGCTGGAAGCTCCAACTTTATCTCACTGTCACTTAGGTAAGCAGAGCCTATACAAAAGCCTGCTAGTTATCTCTGTTAATAAAAATAACCCAAACAACTTCCAGCACTGCCCTGGCAACATACACCTGCAAAACATACTCAATACTACATTATTGTCCCTGTTGACAGAGAAGTACAGGGAGAGAAGGTTAAGTTCGTTGACCACCAATTGTTGCGGTTTCTCTGAATCATTTCCCATTACCGCACTGATTCCCTAACAGTGACCACTGAGACTCATACCCAAGGAGAAGGTGGGTAATGCATTGAAGGCTGTCAGAAGACAATGCCAGAAATAGGTATTCACCTCAAATAAGACTATGATGATCCTTAAGATACAAAGTCCCAAGTGATGAGATTCCTGAATAGCCACAGGAGCTTAGGTACTACCAGAAGGCCTCAGGAATCAAGGGCAATGGGAAGCTGAGGAGAAAAAAGAGGCTTTCGAATTATCTCCCCTGATGGGGTGCCCTGCAGCAGCTGTCCTGGCATCCTCTCTGAGCATGGCTCTACTGAACAACCACAGCCCTCAATGCTATCCATCTCCTTTCTGTCACCATCTTTGTAGAGCACTTCTTACAAGAGTATCAATTATGAAAATACAGCTGCTGCATTTAGCTTGTTCCTAACTCCTTGGATGTTCATTTTCAATACTGTTTCAGAGTAGAAGTTTCAATATAAAACATCTGTTTCCTGAAAGGTGGATCTTTTAATTTCATCTGCTTGAACAGGCAGCATGTGAAGGAAAGGAACTGGATTTTAGACAGAAAAGTAATGATGACATCACCAAAGAGAAAGAACTAGGGCATGAAGGTAATAAATAACACATATGGTTTAAACCCAGACTCAATACAGCCTAGAAATGCCTAAAACTTCTTTCTTCTGTTGAATGTGTTTGTGTTTAATAGATTTCCAGGGAATAGTCCCATAAGAAATCCTCTCTCTCTTACTGTGACAACTATATAGACAGTTTTAGACCAGTCTTTCACCTTACATCCCTAATAATTAATCTAAGAGCAAAAGGTTGAGGCTGAGAGATGAAACAGAAAGCAAAACATTCCACTTAAAAAAATCAAAGCCAAAATACAAACTCCTCATTTTCAGAAATGATGATGGGCCTACTTTATTGCTTTGTTTCTTTCCTATTAAAAAAGTGAAAAGACAAGCACAGGGCAAGGAAACAGTGCTATGGCTACGTAATCTAATTTTGTTCCAGAAATATTACTATTATAATGAAACAGAAAAGGTACAATGATATCCACTGAAATGTATCAAAATAAAACATGAAAGAAACATGGAGCCAGTATAACATTAGGAGATCCTTTGATTATACTATTATAATTATAATTATAAAAGTATAAATTATACTATTAATTTCACATTTGACGAGGGCAGAAATTTCTGAGTTTTTCTCTACCAGTGTAAATGGACTTTACTGATTCATCCAGATTTTCACACTAGGTCTTATTCTGCTGTGACCACAGCTAATGATTTTACTAGACCTAAGTAGCCTGGACTGCAGACCACAGCCATAGAACAAAAGAAAACAGAAAAATTGTATAAGGAGTACTTGGTCTTCCCATGCAATAACCTTGTTTCAAATGGAAAAGATTTTTTAATAGATAACCTTTTCCCTCCAATTCCCTCCATATATTTAACAGATATGTGATTGTGTTATAAGTTCCCTCCAATGATGCAAAATCATAACCCTTCCATAGCTACCTCTCTTCTATAACTTTTTATCAGTGTTCTCCCAAATATCTGCTACTAGGCATCAAACACGGAGCCATTCCTTACTTTCCCCTGACATTTCAAGGGCACCAGTGGAACACTCTGGTTGTCTGCTTGTCATCCTGGCTTCTCTTCCTATCATGTAACTCCTTGATGTCTTTTACTCCTGTTCTTCTTTGGAATTCCCCACTGGTTTATATGTGGCAACCTGTCTATAGCCATCAGGTACCTTTGTACTGCCAGCTCCATAAAGTATTATATATTTCATTGCTGTATAGCAATTTTCCTAAAGCACAGATCTGATCATGTCAATTCTCAGCACTCCCTCTAATGAACAGCACTGGCTACCTATTATCTCCAAATCTACTACAAAATCCTCTGGTATTTAATCCTTTCAGAAATCTGGACTCTTCCTATTTTTCTGGCCTTTTTACACTACTCCCAACCCAGATGATGGCACATTACTCTGTTTCTAGTTCTTTGTTATCACAAAAAGGGCTGCTCTCAATATTTTGGTGTGCAGTTTAGCATATAGTTTGTTTTTTGTTACTGACTTCCTTGGGGTATATGTCCAGCAGTAGAATCTCTGGATCAAAGGGTATGGACAATTTCAATTGTTCTCTAAAGCATATTTCAAACTGAATAAATTTAAAAAATAGTGCAAGGCACTGTGCTAAATACTAAGGATATAAAAACTAGCAAGCAAGACAGGCTTGCCCCCAAGGAGCTTACATTCTAATAGATGAAGACAACATAAATGGGGAGCTGGAGTTGGAAAGGGAGGTTATGTGTACAGGAGCATGGCTCCAGAATACAAGCAGTATGATTTAGAGATGGCTGGGAAGCAAAGTGGTGGGCTTGGGACCAGGCAAGGTAAGGTAAAAGTTCACCAATATGAGCCCAATGTCCCAGGGATAGGAGTCCAAATTCTGGTGGGAGGAGGAAGAGACTGAAGTATAGGCAGCATGACTTGGAGATGGCCAGGAAGTGGTATTCTGTAAATTGCTTTACAGAATGGTTGTGCCAATTCACAGGGAGACAATATTCTTAAACACAGAAACAGAGTGACATAGGTTTGAAGGCTAGCCTTGGAGGCAGGAAGTCTTGGGTTCAAGTTCTGCTCCTGATACATGTGTTCATACACTTGCTTATGTGAACATGTCAAGTCATTTAACCTCCAATGCACTCCAGAAAACACTCTAAGACTTTGAAGTTGTAGAAGAGCTGCTGAGCTGCATTAGTGGATAGAATTTCCTTACTGAGAATTCCCTACAATTAATTCATAGGTTCCCAAAGTGGGTGACACCACTCTCTGGGGGGCACTGTAATGAGCAAAGTGGGGGGGCTTGGTAGTAGCTGTGGGTGCAATTGGGGGAGTGTGGAACAAAAATAAGGGGGCAGTGGAAGCATAAGGAAAGAAGAAAATTTGAAAAACCATTCATACATGTTTCATCTGTTGTGTAACAGACTTAGTCATGGCAATTACATTATTTTCCAAATAAACACACGAAATGCAAGTTATAACCAATCAGTGGTCAAGTCTACTGACAGGTCTTAACCAGCAAGTGTTGGCAGGTGAGAAGTATCATGCATTGTTGGGAAGTCCAGCATGCATCAGCAGGCATATGTGCATGTAATGACTTGTTTACAATATGATTACATGATACAATATTGCATAATCAAAATTACAATGCAGGAAAAAACTCATAAATTTACAATAACTTGTAAGATACAATAAGTTAATTTAAGATACATCATTTGAAAAACATATGTGTGTGTGTGTGTGTGTGTGTGTGTATTTGAAATGACACAAAGTTTAAAAAAACATTAAAAGGTTAAAGAAAGTAGAGTTCCAGGGTGGTGCTGAGTACATTTTTTTAAGGGGAAGGTAGGTCAAATAAGTTTGGGAATTTCTGCCCTTATATAATGAACTCAGTGCATAAAACAAGCAAAACTTAAACTAGAGAAGTACAAGCACAGCTCACATAATCATCACTTATCAGTTTTTGTCAATACTGTTTTGCAATAACATTTTAAATACATTATAATCAAAACCTACAACAAAGTCATAAAACTTTGCTGTAATGTCATTTGGTTGATCAACCATTTAAAATTCTGTTCCTAGGGAACCAGTTGATCTTTACCCTTCACTATCATTTTTGCAAAATCAATTAACAAAACGACAGGTGTGTTCACATAATTGGAAAAAAGGAAAGTTCATTAAATTAGATATTTTAGTTAACACAGTTATATATATGGAGCATAGATTTTCCAAGAATTTTAGAATACTATAAAATGCACGTAACAATAAAACCATGTTGAGAATAATTTAATCTTTCTCTGATCATTCACAAGGCACTTCAGGAGCTTATGCTGACTCCTGTTACTCTTTTGATAAGTAACAGTTTACTACATACAGCAAAGAAATACACCAAAAAACCAAAACCAAAAAAACTTTGCCTCAGAATAAACTTCACATAAAGAGACAAGTAAAACAAATGTAACCAGAAACATTTCTCATTTTGGTTTTAAACTGTTCAGTAATTGATCACATGCCTTTTGTTAGAATAGGTTATTTTAGAAGCTGGATATGATTTAATTGCTGTATTTATGCTTCACATACTCTTAGAGAAGCCCCAGGACAAAAGGGCACAAAAGATCACAGGACCAGGGATCTAGAGCTGGAAGGGACTTTAAAGGACATGAGCATTTAAGAATGTACAGTAAATTATCTCCTATGGGAGTGAGACTCTCCAGGGTATAACAGGATAGATAACAGAAACCAAACCAACAAGGCATTTCTTTTCTGGTTCAAAATGAATGTCTGTTTTATGAGATTGAGGACAGACGCTTTATAAAGGCCCCCTTCTCTCAAGCTGTTAAAAGATGTGAGTAGACTTCTTGTGCCTAGGCAACATATTAGATCCTTTGGGACTAGGAGGGTCCATTCTAACTGTCATTTCCAGCACAAGGAGAATGTAAACTGAGTAGAAAAGTCAGTGGTGCCAACAATCTGGAGTTTGGAGAAGTACAAGTCAATTCAGATGGCTCTAAACACTGACTTTTCCCTATACTCATCAGTATCTACAGTGAGAGTTAATTCATTTTCATTTTACGGTATGGAAGCTATACTCCAGTTTCTCCACATCTAAATGAGTGTTTATGATGATGAACTAATGAACTTGGTATCTTTTCTAACAAGGCAACACAAGCGGAAAAATGTTCACTAGCAAGAGCTAAGTCCTTGAGTGTCTACCCAGGAATGTCCTTGAAAGCAGGGCTTGGTTAGAACAAATCTCCCTATGGAAGGGGAAGGTGCAAAATGTGTACAGTAGGCTAGAATTAATTTGAATTCAGGGCTCCTACTTAAGCCTCAGATACACTGAAAAAAGTCGAAATCATCAAGTGTTGAAATGATTTCAACAAGGGCACAACAAGGGCCTTTGGTAGCTACCAAGGTACACGGTACACTCACTCCATCACCCTCTTAAAATTTGAGAAACACACTTGAAATGCCACTAAGATGCACAAAAAGCATCTTTACAATAAAATAAATGTTTGCCTCTCTAAAAGAACTTTCTCCTTTTTTTTTAAAGCTAAGGTATATTGCCTGAGGGAATCTAGAGGACTTTCAAATAATAGTAGAATATTGTTATAAAATTCGTTCAAGGGCTATCCCTAAAAGGGAATTCCACTTTCATAGGTGAAAGTGACACATTAACTCTTTCACATATTAATGTTCCCTTTCATTCTTTGGAATAACTTTATTCATTTGATAATTAAAGGACTTATTAGGGTAATTTATCATGCTAAGTGAGGAAATTTCAGTCAATATGTTAAGAGCTGCATCTGTTGGCTCCCTTGCCTCCAAAAGAAAATATAAATGACAGGCACATCTTTCTGTTCCTCTTACGGCCCATCCCAGGAGTAGTAGTCTGAAAGACCAAAACCAGAAAACCATGAGGGAGAAAAAATTATTAAGAAAGACTCTGACATGTCATTCACTTGGTGCTCTGAGGGGAACTTTCTTACATAATTCTGATAACTATCAGTGTACAAGAAGGTATTTATTTTGAGAAAGGTCTCAAATGACAACTTTGGAAAATTACTAAAGTGTGTATAGAGGATACTATTGTGCATAAAATACCAGGCCAAATAAAGCTGTAAGTTTCCACTGTCTTCTTTATCAGTTAATTTTTCTAAATAAGGACTTTTTTCTTTCAAATTCCCAAGCTATATTTTATGATGACTAGGTGTCAAGTTTCCCAATCACTTCAGAATGATAAATGGATGAAATCTGCAGTAAATCACACACATAAACTCAGAAATACAATTTTTTGGGGTATTTAACCTTTTCTGTTTTTCCAAAGCACATCAAAATTCCACAAGCCCTTCTATATTTTTAAACACTCAATTTGGCTGCTATAGCAATCTTTTGTTTTTTTTTAACCTTAAAAAACTTGTAGAATAGAAATGGCTATTATACCTTCATACTACAACCCAAACAATACTGCCTAATTTCCAAGCTTCGTGGTTTGTGGTCCTTAAAGTGCTTGTACAAGTCAAAGTCTACAATCCATTGGGAGATATGGATAAGATTTTTCAGTTCATGTTTGTTAGAAACCAAAGCTCCAAGGTATAAAGGGTGAGAGAAGTGGTGGTGCTGACAGTCTCAGGAGTAAACTGTACTTACTAAATATATCATGAATCAGTGAAATGATAAAGTGTACCTTGACTTGAGGCTGTGAATGAGAATGCAATACACTATAATATGAAGCATATTTCATAAAATCTTAAAATTCTGACCAAAATTATAGGTCCTGAGTCAAGGTCAAAGAAATAATCCATTCCAACTTTTGGAGTATTCTTCAGCTAACAAACAAATGACATCTCTGACGGTGCTGCACATAAAGGATGCTTTCCTAATGTAAATGGATGTACTGTGTAACTCTAGAGCAGCCAGACAGATGGAGATACAAGTGTCATAGCAAGAGCGGACACTTCTTGCCTATGTCAACATCAGTGCCTAACTTTAGAGCTTAATCTCGGGCATCTGCTGTCAATGCCTAACTCACTAATATCTTCCTAACACACCTGAACAACTCAGCAGCATACACCGTATTCCATTAGATTGTATGACCTTACCAGTCAGATGCTCAATAAATATTTACTGGACAACCATAAGTCCCATAGTACTAGTCTCAGCATGGCATGGTATATTAGAAAGAACACTAGATTAGAAGTCTGAAAATCCATATTATACTATAAGCTCTGATGTTAACTCAATGTGTGGGTTTGACCAAGTCACAGTTCCTACCTGAGGCTAGTAAATAAATTACTGATCAGTGAAATAAAGGAATGTGCCTTTGTTTCCAGTTTGTGACTGAGGATATACTGCTCTATTGACACGCAGCATGTTTTCCTCATTTGTAAATGGGAGTTTTGAATTAGATAATTGCAAAGATCTATGCCTCTTCCAATAGTATAATGTTACACTCAAATACAGTTATAGCACAATGGTATACCAGAACAATGCAGGGGACTCGAGTTAACAGATGTGGTTAAGAATACTGCTTTGGGCACTAACTGGGAGACCATGGGGCAAGTCATGTAATCTTCTTGAACCCTGTCTACTCCTTGGGAAAATAGCAATATAATAATACCAATATAATAATAACTTCTTAAGAAAGATCTCGAGAGGTAGTGGATTTCTCCTCACTGAGTGCTAGATGACTACTTCTCAGTTATACTGTAGAGGAGACGCTTGGTCATGTGCAGGCCAGATTAAGATGACTTCTGAGATTTCTTCAAAAACAAAACAAAACCAAACCTGATTAATTAAGGCACTCTCAAAAGCATAGATACTTCAATCTGACATCCTCTCCAGACCATCTTCCTTCCCTATCAATGAAGTTCTTCTTTAGATTTGTTAAAAATTGGGTCAGTCTGACTGATTTGAGACTGTTTTTGATTCATGCATCTTTATGAAAAAGGAAAATGAGCAGTAGAAAGTCAGGACGGTAAGAAGTAAGAGAAGAGCAACAAGGGCCAAACTGAATAATCAGTCTCGAGCATCCCTCCCTTCCCCTTGTCTCCTCTAAGAGAACCTAGCACAAGTTATAGTGACGTAATGAGGAGAAGTCAGCTAAAGAATTCAGAAAAGGAAAAATGCATCATGGTGACTAAGGGCTAGGGTGGCATAAAAATATGATAAATAAAGGTTTAAGAAAATACCTCTCCTTCTCCCCACCGCCCCTCACCAAAAAAATCCGACACCAAACACAAGAATAGCTACTACTTGCTTTTAGCTATCCATAATAACCATGAAATAAAATCTGACTTTTGGTTCAGCGATTCTGTGCCAGATTAACTTCTGTAAGTGGTAAAAATTGTTTTTCTTTCCTATTGCAAAATAAAAAGAACTCTATTCCTATACAACAACAAGATTATGACTATATATCAAGAATATACTTTAGGATAAGCTCATTTTGTCCTAATGTATTGTATTCATATAATATTTTCCAAATGAGAAATCAAAAATGTTTTACCGTCATTCAACTCCTAGGTTCTCATAACACCCAATAAGAGAGTGGGGTTTGTTTTGCCTTTTCTCATCTGCAGTGTTGCATTTTTGGAGAGCCTGCTTATTTACAATTAGGTTTATTATGTGATGTTACTTAAAGTGCCACACATGTCAACTGCAGAACCATCACCTCCAAGCTAATGTAAAAATTGTTACGTTAATTGACTATTTTATAATTAGAGTTTCAGTAAAGTACTGTCATATATTAGCTGGAAAAGACTGGATGATTACACCACTTAATACATAACGAATTCAATTTCTTGAACTAACCTGAAAACACTTAAAAGGATATCACACTTAGCTAGATGAAAGATAACTAGGATGACAAAGGTACTACAAACTACAAATTAAATTGATATAATTAATTACTACATCTCTTCCCCGGTCCTTTTATGTGACCAGGCCTCTACAGATTTGTTATTTAAATGTTAATGTTTTGAAAAATGACATGAAAATTATATAATTACTCCTCAATTAACCACTTTCAAGATACAGTACAGGTAATGTCTTTTATTCCTAAATAAAACATGGAATACTCAGCTGGGCTTATAAACCCAGCAATTGTAAGCGTAAAATCTTTAACTGACAAAGATAGCCAGAGAAATACTTGGGATGACGGAAAAATGAGAGAGAGAGAGAGAGAGAGAGAGAGAGAACGCTCAGAGATCAAAGAGAAAGAGAGAGAGGAGAGAATGGTCTATTTGCCTCAAGTACAGTGTTTTCTGCACATAGCAGCAAACACAGCTAAAGTACCTACTTGCTTCACAAAAAAAGTTAAACCAAGTAAAGAACAGTGAGAAAAGCCACTTCTAAGGCTCTGAGACTTTTGTCCCCAGGAAAAAGAAAGCTCAATGCTTGCTAATGGAACATGGAATAGAGGGTGAATACATATTTATTTTTGTGATTGCTCACCCCATTTAGAGTACCTGAGAACAGCCAAAGGCCATACCCTTCAGTGTAGTCCTTTCCAGGGCACAAGAGAATTGTTATCAACAGGGGATTAAAGGCACATTTATTGTCAGAATTAAGAGTGTCATGGAGCATACTCTGCAGTCCTTGCTCCTCTACCTAGCTACAAGCATACAGAGTTATAAACAGGAAATAAGCTAACTTTTCTAAATTTAAAAAAAAAAATCCAGTTAGGTAGCACAGGGTATTCCCAGTCTTTAAACTTCAACAGTTTTAAAAAAGCTTAAAACTGTCCTAAGACTTTTGAGACACGCTGTATTTTTAGGAAGGGAAGCTGCACAGACAAGTATGTTGTTACCTCACATTATTTAAATTTTAGCCCTTGTAGTCACCAAGTACAAAGAACCTTAAACTTAAAATTCTTAATGTTCAGGATGTGTATTAGGATAGTTTCATATCAATATCAGGATAGTTTCCTATCAATAAATGTCTATCTGGGCACATCAGCTGCTTCTCACTGAAACCTGCCAAGACTTCCCCACTGTCCACAGTCATTGGTGGTTGAAAAATCTTTCTGAATTCCTCTTAATCATGTCACAGAAGAGGCAAATGCAGTTCCTGACAACATAATGTTAGTTTTACAGAGACATGTCTCTTTGAATGCTCAGCCACTTACACAATGACCCAGGATATATGAGAGTTTTTTTTTGTTTGTTTGTCTTTTAGGAAAAACCTATTTGTTAAAATGAAATGGGCTAATAAATTTTTTTTTAATTTTAATTTTTTTTTAATGTTCTACAATCACTTCCTTACAATTAAGATTTTATCCCCCCTACATCTTCCCCCACTACCCCCCTCCCTCCCCATGACAGCATACAATTCTGTATAGGTTCTACGTATACTTTCCTACTGAGCACATTTTCACTATAGTCATGCTATGTAGTTGCACCAAAATAAATGGAAGAAATCATATAACAAATCAAAACATAATACACTAAAACCCACCCACATACAAACATGATCTGCTACATTCTGCGAATGACTTCCATATTGCTTTCTCTGAGTGTGGAAGGCATTTTGCCTTAGAAGACCGACATTGGGATTTTTTTTTTTCTCTGTAAGTTCTTGTGGAACAAAGTTCCAAGTCTACCAGAAAAAACTCTCGCACACTGTGGTCGTTGCTGTGCACAAAGTTCTCCTGGTTCTGCTCCTTTCGCTCAGCATCAGATCATATAAGTCCTTCCAGGCCTCCCTGAAGTCTTCTTGTTCATCATTTCTTATGGCTCAATAGTACTCCATTACATTCATATACCATAATTTATTCAGCCATTCCCCAATTGATGGGCATCCCCTTGACTTACAGTTTTTGGCTACCACAAAGAGTGCTGCTATAAATATTTTTGTACATGTGGGACCCTTTCCCGTTTTTATAATCTCTTGGGGATACAGTCCTAGTAGCGATATTGCTGGGTCAAAGGGTATGCACAGTTTTGTAGCCCTTTGGGCATAGTTCCAAACCGTTCTCCAGAATGGTTGGATGATCTCACAGCTCCACCAACAATGAATTAGTGTTCCAACTCTCCCACATCCTCTCCAGCATTTATCATTTTCTTGTTCTGTCATGTTTGCCAATCTTATAGGTGTGATGTGGTACCTCAGAGTTGTTTTGATTTGCATCTCTCTAATCAATAGTGATTTAGAGCATTTTTTCATATGATTATAGATATCTTTGATTTCTTCCCCTGAAAATTGCTTGTTCATATCCTTTGACCATTTATCAACTGGGGATAATAAATTTTTTAAAAAAGAAAATCTAATGTTCTGATCCTAGACAGAAAATGTTCAGGATTTCCAGAGGTTTTTTTTTACCCTCTCAGAATGCTAAGTATTTAGTTTTTCATCCCCATAGTGTTCTCTCTAAGTGCTGATTCAAATTCTTGGGGCCTATTCAGCTATAGTGACTAGGAAAGCAAGTCAGTCATCACAGACAATAGAAGCTGCAGGTCAAATGCCATTGACTAATCAACCTGTCATTGGGCAATTACCTATCCCCATGAAGAAGTGCTACTGATCTAGTTTCCTATCAATAAATGTCTATCTGGGCACATCAGCTGCTTCTCACTGAAACCTGCCAAGACTTCCCCCACTGTCCACAGTCATTGGTGGTTGAAAAATCTTTCTGAATTCCTCTTAATCATGTCACAGAAGAGGCAAATGCAGTTCCTGACAACATAATGTTAGTTTTACAGAGACGTGTCTCTTTGAATGCTCAGCCACTTACACAAGGCTTCAACTGCATGGATTTTCTTAGTACAAAAACAATGGCTGGCTCAAGTTGGAAGATGGAGGTTTCAAACTGTGCAAAGACACACATTTCTGACGTGCCCCCCATGCCCCATTTTATATCGGAAATAGAAATGGAGGGCCTTTGGGGTAAGAAGGAATCAAAAAGGTATATACTCCCTGCCTCAAATCATGATAATACCTTTTCTGATAGTGTTTCAAAGGGGTATAATCTATAAATGGAAATCCCATTCTATAGAATGAAATCTAGGAGTGCTTGACTCAATTTATCTTTGTAAAGGATCACTCTGTTCATCTGTCTACTTTGGAAGTCCCTCCTAGATGTGGAATTTCTGACTACCAGGAACACTCACTCCACATTTCAGACCCTCTTGATCCTCACTGAGAGGCCCCTCTGAACTCCTGCCTCTTAATGAAGAAAGGGTAAAAAACCCTTTTTTACTGCTTAGAAGCAAAGAAAGACTGGAAAATCAGCCAAGTGGCAGGTCTCTTGGGGCCACAGGAGGTTTTGTGTTTTGTCTTCAGGGGAAATAGAGTCAGAGTCAAGGAAATAATGATGGTGGGAAGATAAGTAAGAGTTAGTCCACCTGGTTGATTCTTTCTGCTTACTCTGAAGCCTTAAATCCCAAGAAGAATAACACTGAAGGCTGAGATGGAAAGAGTCCCATTCCGCAGTGCCCTGCAGGGCAACTCTAATATCCTTTAGAGTATTAGCTGAGGAGGAATGAGGATGCTCAAGGCACAGCAGCGATCCCAGGGCTTCTGCTGATTCCTAGCACACTGGCTACTCTCATAACTGAGTGTTGAGGCAATTAGATGAGCTTCATAAGAGGCTGAGCAGCCCGAGCCTAATGTGTGAACTGTAGTCCAGAAGTCAACTCAACATTTAGACATACTGGCTCCAGTAAGATTATTGTATTCGTACTTGTACTAGAATTACATAAAGATGGATTCTTCATAGTTGGACATGCATCCCAGACCTTAGGAAAGCAGAACATAAAAAGTTCAGAGACAAAAAAAGTTGTATCTACAGACTCAAAAATATATGAGTAAATGAGTAAAAAAAGAGGCTAAAAACTGAAAAATCTTACTATACCATTATAAAAAATTTCAAAGAGAAAGAGGAGGAAATATTTAAAGACATCAACATATGTCTTTGGAGGTGAAGCTTTTTGAAGAACACAAATTCATACACATAGACACACACAAAGGATGCAAGGAGAGGCAGTACATCCAATCAAGGGCAAATACCTAAACATGGCACAAAGTTCTAAGCCAGTGAAGCCGAAACTCAGAAGGAGTGAAGGCTTGACACTTCACAAAAAGGGTTTCTTAAATGCTATGTTTGGTGCAGGAAGAACAAAGAAAGAATTCTCTCCCTGGCTCATGAAAATGTAAAATGAATTAGAGAAGGCAGAACTAGTCAAACCCTTTTTTTGCTTTTAGCTTCTTTTCCAGAAAGGAAAATGGTTTTCAAATGGAAATGAGTAAAAGAAACATCTCCAATCTATCCTTCAAATTGCTGTTAGAATAATCACCCTATTCTATAGCTAAACCTCTTGGATTAGTACACATTCCTTGAAGCTGAATTCACATCCCAGCTATTCAAAAAGGTCTTTCTTGATTCTCAACAATAACCTTTATCATTCCATAAACATTTATTAAATGCTTACTATGTGCCAGGCAGGCAGTGAGTTAAGCACTGACAAGCATAAAAGAGAGAAAAAGATAACCCCTATCCTCAAGAAGCTTAGAATCCAATGGAGGAGACAACAAGGAAATAAATATGTACAAACAAACTATGTACTACAAAAATACAAAATAATTAAAAGGGGAAGGCACTAAAATTAAAGAGTTTGAGAAAGGCTTCCTGTAAAAGTGGGATTTCTATTGAGTCCTAAAGAAAGCCAAGGAAGTCAGGAGGCAGAGATGAGGAGGGAGAGCATTCCAGGTATGGGGGACAGACAGAGAAAATGCCCAGGGCCAAGAGATGGAGTACCTTCTTTGTGGAACAGCAAAGAAGCCAATGTCACTGGACAGAAGAGGATGTATCAAGGAGTTAAGGAGTTAGAAGATTAGAAAGGTGGGGTGGTGGTAGTGGTAAATGAATTGAAGGAACAGGGTTAGGTTATGAGGGTCTCTGAACTAGATTTTATATTTGATGCTGCAGGGGGATGGGAAGTCACTGGAGGTTAATGAGTGAGGTGGATGGATGACATAATTGGACCCATGTTTGCAAAACATCAATTTGTTGGCTGACTGGAGGATGCATTGGAGTGGGGCAAGACTGGAGTCAGGTAAACCCACCAGCAGGATATTGCAATAGTTTAAGTATGAGGTGATAAGGACCTACATTGTGGTGTGGCAGTATCAGAGAAGAGAAGAGGTCCTTTATAGTAATAGAAGTAATGGGGATGGTGAGTGGTAGTGGAGTTGTGGGGGTGGGGGGAGGAGACATATTGGGAAATAGAATGAATTCTATTTTGGACATGTTGAGTTTATGATATCGGCTGGACATCCAGTCTGAGATGTCTGAAAGGCAGAGATGTGAGATTTTAGAATCCTCAGCATAGAGATGGTAAAGAAATCCATGGAGCTGATGAGATCACTAAATAATGAAGTGCAGAAAGAGGACCTAGGACAGCACCCTGTGGGACACCTAGAGTTAAAGGGCATGACTTGGATTATGATATAGCAAGGGAGATTGAGAAGAGGTAGTTTTATAGATAGGAGAAGAATCAGTAGATAAGTGTCCTGAAAACCTAGAGAGACAACAGGATCAAGGAGAAGAGGGTGATGAACAGTGTCAAAGGCTGCAGAGAGATCAAGAAGAATGGGTATTAAGAAAAGGTCTTTGGAGAGCAGTTCTGGTGAAATGATGAGTATGTTTAAAGGCTTATGAAGAGGGTGAGAGGAGAGATAGTGAAGGCATCTATTCCAGACGGCATTTTCAAGCTACAAAGGGTAGAAGATATAGTACAACAGTCAGTGGGATTGAAGGATCAAGTGAGGATTTTTTGAGGATGAGGATAACATGGCATGTTTGGAGGCCATGGGAAAGAAGCCAGTAGACAGGGAGAGACTGATAATGAGAGAGAAGGGATAACAGAGGGACAATCTATTAGAGGAGACAGGATGGTGATGACTAACTGCCGTTCAGATATTTCAAACTGTATGTCCAGTAGACATCTTAAACCCAGCATGTACAAAGTGGAACTCATTCTATTTCCCATTAGCCTTGGTAAGGAGTAAGGCCACCTCTTTGTGCCAAACATTTTTGAAGGAAGAGATAGTGGCAGAAGGCATGTGAGTGACATGAGATGAGAAAGAGGAAAGAAGAGAGAGCACATATTGAATGGCTTTGATTTTTTCTGCTAAAGATGAGGCAAAGTTCATAACAGAGAGGATGGGGTTAAAGGGAAGCCATGGGAGATAGGAGATGGTATGAAATGGTTTGTTAGAGCTGCTGTGGAGTGTGGGATAACGAGTTAAGAAGTGAAGTAGAGAAAGACTGCCTAACAGCAGTGAGAACCTAGTTGAAGTTGTATAACACATTTGTAGTGGACCTAGTCAGAATGGTTGTCCCTCATATTTTATAGGACTTTGTTCTGCAAATCAGTCATGAACTTTATCAAGTGATACTGTAACAATACATTCTAGGTTTCTATCTTTCCTCTTAACTAGATTTTAAGCTCTGTGATGACTGGATTATGTTTTATCTACACAATAATTTAAAAAATAATTTCCCCAACCCTCTAGTATAATTCTATGCTCATGGAAGACATTTAACAGATGTTTGTGGAAAGAATAAATGAACAAAACATTGAAAAGAGGAAAGTGAAGCCCAGACTATAGGAGAAGAGTATAAAAGACTTTATTTTGGTGACTTCAAATGAGGTTGAAATGAGTCATATTCTGTCATGATGAAGGAACTTTTGGATATGATATCCATGCCACCATTGAAAATTTTAATAAAATGACAGAGAATAACAGCAGCAGCCCATATTTATATAACACTTTAAGGTAGGTAAAGGGCTTTACATACATTATCTTATTTAATTATCAGCATGATCAAATGGGCAAGATGGGTGCTATTACTCTTACTTTACAAGTGAAGAAACTAGGGCTAGAAGAGGAAATAGTGCTTAGCCTTATGTGCCAAACCTAGTAAGTGTAAGAAATGTGATTTGAATCCAGATCCTCCTGATTTTCAGTGTGATGTTTAAAAAGTCTGAGAGATATAATTTCTGGATAATTTAATCTTTTATTAATAATGCCAGAATTATTATTGTTTAGACCAAAGACAGTCAAGGCAGTAAGCTCACACTTACATGCCCACTGGAAGAGGGGTGGTCCTGAGGACAACAATCAATTCTGATTGATTAATAATGAGAGGAATGAGTATTACAATGAGGGACCGAACCTATTTAAATGTCTGATAACATCATTTACGTCTAACTTTACCCTCCCCCTACAGTCTTGGGCAATCTAAACAAAGAATTTATTCCACACTCAAGCCTGAGCAGAAGGCAGTTTCATCTTACATTAGAAGTTGGATCTAGCTGGGTGGAGTAGCAATAGAGGAGAATGTTTATCCTATCTTCTATCAGCCCAGACCTTGAGTGATTGGACAAAGAAACAGGACATGGGAAAAAAAGCTGGGGTCCCCCAATTTTAATAATTGGCTATTAACACGAAAAAGAAATAATCATTTCTATTTGTAGCTTGCACTATACCATGCCAACAACCTAGAAAGTAGTGAAGGTTAAGATTTTTCAAATGAAATGATTTCCACATACACCAGAAAGTCTAATACTGATTCTTGGCAAAATTCTACATGTTAAGAACATGGTTTGTGAACATTTAGAAAAGACAGTGCTGATCATTAGTAAGCAATACTAGGTGGAACAGGTAGTAAATTTATATTCAATTTGTGGTTCATAAAACGGTCAGTTACATCTTCCTCTCTATGTCTTGACTAATTAAGGCTTATTTTCTCTTCTTTCCAGTTTTAAAGAAAATATGTTAAAAGTATTTAAATACTTAGACTACCATAAGACTGTCTTGATTGATTGCAGTTTTTCATTTTCTCTGTCAGTCAACAAACATTTATTAAGCATTTATTGTGCCAAACCCAAGTGAACCTGTTTTCAAAGAGTTCATATATTCTAATGGGGAAGACAACATGCAAACAACTACGTACAAAGAAGATATGTACAAGAAATTGGGTAGGGAAGTCACTAGTCTTAAGTATTAAACGCCTTTTTCTCCTCCCTTGATCACTCTGGAATATAAGTCTAGGAGTGGCACAGCTGGGTCAAAGGTAGGTATGGCTAAATAATTTTTGGGTTTAGTTCCAAATGAAGGGTTGGACCAATTCTCAGTTTCACCAGTAACTAATAAATGTATGGTTTTTCCCCAAACCCTCCAAAGATTTTCATCTTTTGTCATTTTTGCCACTTTGATAGAAGGTTTTTAATTTGTATGTCTCCAATTATTTGTGACTTAGGGCAGGTTTTTTATGTGGCTGATAATAACTTGAATTTCTTTTTCTGAAAATTACCTGTTCATGTGGTTCGGTCATTTATCTTTTGAGTAATAGCTCTTAGCTTTGTAAATCTGAATAAGTTGCCTATATAAATTGGATAAGACCTTTATCAGAGAAACTTGCTGCAAAGATCTTTGCCCTCCATTTCCATTCTAATTTTAACTGTATTAGATTTAATTGTACAAAATCATTTAAATTTTATGTAATCAAAACTCTTCTACCATCAATAGATCTGAAGGCAATTTCTTCCTCACTACTGTGATTTTTTTTTTAACGATGTGACCTTTTCTATCTAGGTCATGTACTCATGAGGCATCTAGGTGGTATAGTGGATAGAATGGTGGAGCTGGTAGGGAGGCCCTGGTTTGAATCCTGCTTCAGATAATTACTACCTCTGTGACACAGGCTAAGTCACTTGATCGTTCTTACTTTCCTTATCGGTAAAATGGGAGTAGTAACAGTACATACAACACAGAGCTGCTGTTAGATCAAATGAAATGACATAGGGAATGTGCTGTATAAACCATAAATCACCTCACAAATACTAGCTATTATCATTATTAGTAATCTTGGCAGATAGTATAATACACAAAGTCTAAATAAAATCTCAGTTGAACTATGTTCCATTTTCCTGGTAGTTTTTGTTAAATAGTAAGTCCTTATCCTAGTAACTGGATTCTTTAAGTTTATAGAACTATATGTTGTGTACCTAATGTATTCTACTGAGAGAATTCTCTTGTTCTTAACTAGTACCAAGTTACTGCCTTTGTAGAGCAGTTTAGCATCTGGTACTGATAAATCATTTTCTTTCACACCTTTTTTCACTAACTGCCCATGAGCTCTGTTTCTTCAAATGAATTTCATTACTATTTTTCTAATACTATAAAATATTATTTTGGTAGTGTGGCACAGCAAAGAATAAATAGACTAATTTAAGCAGCATTGTTATTTTTATTATGCTGCCTTGACCACCTCGTGAAGAATTAATGTTTCTCCAATTATTTAGGTCTATACTTTTATGAAGATTGTTTTATACTTGGATTCACATAGTTCCTGGGTACATCTTGGTATATACACTCCCTAATATTTTACAGGTTCTCTAGTTATCCTGAATGGAATTTCTCTTTCAAGTTCTTGCTGGATCTTAGGTAACAGTAATGCTAATGATTAATGTGGATTTATTTTCTATCTTGGAACTTTTTGAATTTATTGTTTTAATTAATTTTTGGATGACTTTAGAATTGTCTGAGTAAAACATCATGTCATCTGCAAGAAAGAAATAATTTGGTTTCCTTTGCACCTATGATTGTTCTCTTAATTTCTCTTCTTTGTCTTACTGCTACAGATATAATTTCTACAATCATGTTAAACAGTATTGACAATAATAGACACCCTTGCTTTACCCTTGATTTTCCCCTTGGATTTAGAGAAATATTATTTACTATGTTACCATTCATTCTAGTGTTGTTGTTTTTAATAGAAACAGATGCTGGATTTTGTCAAAGGCTCTTTAAATGGTTTTTATTATTTATGTTATTAGCAAGATTTATTATATTTATAGTCTTCCTTATATTGAACTAACCCTGAATTTGTTATAAAATCTAGTCAAAGTGAATAATCTAATGTATATTATTGTGTGAGTTCGTCCTCTGTTGCCGAAGAAGACCATGCCATCAGAGAAATAAGAGAAATAATGACATGACTTGACTTTGCTTTGAGTGAGGGAGGGCTGTGTAGGTCACCAGCCTCACTTCTCCTCCAGAGTCATCTGAATCCAGTGACCAGATATTCCTCAGGATGACTGGAGATGACACAGGATGAGGCAATTGGGGTTAAGTAACTTGCCCAAGGTCACACAGCTAGTGAGTGTCAAGTGTCTGAGGTGAGATTTGAACTCAGGTCCTCGACTCCTGCACTGGTGCTCTAACCACTGCACCACCTAACTGCCCTAATATATATATATATATATATATATATATATATATATATATATATATATATATATATAAATATATATATAGTAGTCTACTTGCAAATACTTTATTTGCATTTTTTTGCATCAATGTTCATCAAGAATATCACTCTTTATTTCTTCTCTACTTTGCCTCTTCTCAATTTAGAGATTAAAAGGCTACTTTCATTTTTTATTATTCTAAGTAATTTATGAAATAAAACAATTAATTGTTCTTTAAAGTATAATAGAATTCACTTGGAAATCTACTTGGTTCTAGAGTTTTCTTTTTTAGTTATTTATGACTTCTTAACTGTCTTCCTGATAATGGGCTAAAACAGTCTATTTCTTCTTTTCTTAAGGTGGGTATTTTATATTTTTGAAAATTTAATCCACTTCCTTTAATTTATTGCTTTTGTTAGCACATAGTTGGGCAAAATAATTTGGAACTTCCTTTATTACCTTCCTCTTAAATTGTGAGTTCTTTTTCATTTTTGATATAATTTGTTTTTCTGCTTTCTTTTTAAGATTCAGATTAGCTGCTTAAACATTGCCAGTTTTATTAAAATTCCTTGTTTTACTATCAATTATCTTTTTTGTTTGTGATTTTATTAATCATTTAATTTTTAGAATTTCTACTTTGTTGAGGATTTTTGATTTCCTGTTGTTCTAGTATTTTTAAGTTGCACGTTTAATTTATTATTCTTTCTCTCTTGTTAATGAAAACACCTAGTCATAAATTTTCCTCTCCAAACTACATTAGCTGTATCCCATAAATTTTGGTATATCATCTCCTCACTGTGATGAGGATTTTTGACAAAACTTTCCATTGCTTCTATAATTTATTCTTTGACCCATCACTTCTTTAGAATTACATTACTTAGTCTCAAATTATGTTTTTTAATTCTTTAATAGACGTTTACTCAACATAATTTTTGTTACATTCTGTGATCAGTAAATGGTGTACTTAGTATTTTTGTTTTTCTACATTTTTTGAAGCAGTTTTTATATAGAATTCAGTTTTTCTGAAGGTACCATGAACAACTGATATTTACACAAATTTCTTTCTATTCTCATTCATTAATCATCAGATATCTATCATCTCTATTTTTCTAAAGTTCTACTTCGGTCCTTACCTTCTTTCTAGTTTATCTTTTGGTTAGATTTGTTTGGTATGAGAGTTACATTAAAGTTCCCATTACAGCTTTACTATTTCTTCCTGTAATTCAGTTAACTTTAAGTATTTAGATGCTGTGCTATTGGGGGTGTGTGTATCTGTACACATACACACTCACACATGCACACAGTCTTCTGGGGTGAACTTGAGCCTAATGTAATCCCTCTGCTTATCCTTTTATCATGTCTATATTTACTGTACCCTGGTCTGAAGTCCTGAAGAAGAGCTCAACTAAAACATGTTTCTTACAAAGACCCTATCAGATCTTGTTTTCGAATCTGTTCTGCTGTGCTCTTCGGTTTTATGGGCTAGGGTTGTTAAACGCATACCTCTCCCCATCCTGGTCTCTTGGACTTTTCCTCTCTCTTTGCTCCCACCCTCCTTACGAATAAGAAGGTGGTAAAGGAGAGGGAGTTTGCCAGTAAATAGAACAGTTTGTTTCCTCACTCTTACAGCTCTTTTCTTCCCTTTCTTCCACCTCTGACCCAGGTTTTTGTTCTTTCTTCCTTTCCTTTTACTCTCCCTTTCATGTTTCTCTCTCCAGATGGTTGATTTTGTTTATGGCTACTCCTTTACTTATTGTGTTGTCCCTGTTAAGTATTGATTTCCCCCTCTTATCCCTAATTCCTTCCTATTTCCCTTCTGAATTTAATGCACAGAAAAGTATGTGTGTGCGCGTATGTGTACAATTGTGTTCCATCTTTACCTAGTTAGATGAATTGAGGTTTGTGAGATGCTCATTTCCCCATTTTCCTTCTTCTATGACTATGTACTCTCCACTATGTAGTTCAATTATGTGACACTGATTTCCCTCTCCTTTCTCCTCCTATATTTTCTCCTTCCTTGCCCATATTTTGTCTTTTATGAAGACCATCAAGACAGATCAAAACCATTGACAGGCCCTGTGTAATTTTTACCTTTCTCCACAACTCTAAAAAGATATTAGAGTCTTGGGAAGATGTTTATTTCTCCTCCTTCTACCGCCCATGAACATGTAAAATAATTTATCTCTATATGTTCCCTTTCAATACTTGAAAATCTCTTGGGTGAAAGGTCCATTCTCCACCTCACCCTTCACTTGAAGGACTATATGTCTATCTTTTGCCTTGTGGAATGTAGTATTCCAAATTCTCCTCTACTAAAAAAGAAGCTGCTATGTTGTATGAGCCTTGCTGTGGTTCCTTGGCACTTGAACTCTTTTTGAACTCTTTTCCCTTAGAACTAGAAGCTCTAGATTTTGGCTATGATGTTCCTGGATCTCTCTCTCTCTCTCTTTTTTTTTTTTGTTTCTTTCAGGAGGCTACTGATGAGCTCTTTATATTTTGCTCACTGATTATAAGAAATAAAGGCAGTTTTCATTTATAATTTCTTGAAATTATTTGGACTTTTTTTAGTCATGATTTGCAGACAGTTTGAAAATTCAGATTATCTCCCTCTGATGTGTTCTAAAGGTCAGTTGTTGCTGATAAAATGTTTCTTAGATTTATGTTTTTTCAGTTCTTTGACTTTTAAAAATATTTCCTTCCTTAGAGTCACTATTTTCTATCTAGCTCATTTTAATTTTAATAGCATTTAGTTTTTGGATGAGGTCTTCATTGACTCGTCTAAGGTATCAATTCTTAATATTCTTTCCTCCCTGGCTATTACTATTATTATTTTGTATCTGTTTCATTTCTTCTAGGTATTACTATAGTCCTTGTGGCCAGGATATTTTTCCCTCTCTGAGGCTATACTTGGACTTGCCATAGGATTGCTATCTTTCTTTGGGTTTACCTCTGGGGGGTATGTGTGGGAGGTATTTCCTCATGACATGCAGCATTTTTCTTGGTTTCCTTATTTCTGCAGCCTCAGTACTTAACCTAGGAGGATGGAGTAGAGGGAAGGCCAGTGGTTGGGTGAGGCTCTATAACTGAACGGTATGAGCAGAGACTGCCTGGTATTGATTGGAGTGGCCAAGACTAAGACCTTTCTTCAAGGGACTCTTAGACTAGTCTAGTGTTAGGCTCTGTCTGGGATTCTCTCTCTTGCCAGAGGATTGCAGGTCCTCCTCCTGCATTAGGCTCATTGGGGTCCTTCCCTCCTGTTTCTAGGCTCAGGGTCTACTCCTCTACTAAGCGTCTGCAAAGGGACTAAAAGACACCTTGGGCTAGACTTTGTCCAGGTCTTTCTCCTGATTCTAGATTCACAGACCTATCATTCAGATCCTGCTAATTTGCAGTTTTGTGTTGGGGTCAAACTCTTTCCAGAGTTCCCTTGGCTGCCTTGAACACTGGGTTCCTGTTGCCAAAGACTTCAGGGATACCAGTCAGCCTTTGGAACTTTTCTCCTACTTTCAGGCTTAATTACACTGGACATTTGGACTTCCCAAGGCTTCTCGGTGCTCTACCCCAGCTTGTTTTAGAGTATCTGGAGTGTGGAATTAGTTGTGTGGATCCCAGAGCTTGGTGGAGGAATATAAAGGTGATCCTTCTTATTTCTTTCTAAACACATGCATTTCTAAACTTTACAAGGATGTTTTAGAAGGATCTGTGCTCCTCTATTTCGTAGCATGCTACCACCTTCACCATTTATCAAATACAAAGTCTTCTAATATGAGATTCAAGCTTAGGGGCTCTCTACCTGTTGTTCTCAAATGGTAACTTAGTCCATTATAAATATACTTTCATTTTGTGAAGAGGTCCACACTTTGTAATACATGAAATTCAGTATCAAACCCCCAAGTTGGTCCAAGATACCTGTAAGTTGTACTAAGCTTTATAGGTTTTAACCTTGATATGAAAAGAACCTTTTATTGTATTAAAATGACATTATTTTATCTTTTCACTTTACTTTTTATGGGAGGAAGAAATGCCAATGTGAAATGAGGAAGGCTGGATGTCTCCTTCCCCAACTAACTCCTTAGAGGCCCTATTAGCAGCTATAAAGAGATCTCTTACTCTAGAACCTGCCAGCTTTCTTGACTTAATGGGCAGCCCTTTGAGCACAGTCCCAGACCAAAAAATACAGTTTTTAGAAATCCAGTAGCGTCTGCATAAAATTCCCTCTTAAGTGAGTAAAAAAGTCAGTTCCAAAGATAAATCAGGGGCACTACTATGACACTGCTCTTTCCCAATATTTAAAATGATTAAATGCTTATACAATAAACTATATAACTAAAAATAATGATGTCCAATTTATTTAATCTCTTGACAGCCTTCAAGCCTTCCCAAAGCTCCTGAAATTTGAGAAGAAAATAAGTAGAAAGTTATATTAAGGGAGGGTCTCACATTGTAAACCATCCACAATTCTCATTTTATGGCCAGGGGTAGGGGGCAAAAAAGGGTAGTGGGAGAAGGCTGACCTAAATCACTATAAATAGTTAGTATTTATGTAGTACTTTGAGGTGTATAAAACACTATACATATATTACCTTATCTGAACCTTACAATAACCCTATTATTGACCAGGATCACATAGCCAGTAAGTGTCCAAGGCCACATTTGAATTCTGGTTTTCCTGACTCTTAGACCAGTACTCTATTTACCATATCACTAGCTGCCTCTTGGGGGTAAGATACAATAAGGGAGAATGACTTAAATTACCAGAATCCCTTTTATACCAAATTTGTTCTAGACTATATCTGAAAAATAAAATCTCTCATGAAGGCTGGATTTTAAAAGGCTTTACTTACTATATAGGAGTCCTCAATTTTTCTTACAATAAAAACAAATAAGATGGCTAGTGCTGGGATTGTTAGGAAACAATCATTAGACTGGAGGATGTTATAGCTTTTTTGGATGATCCTATTTGCCATACTACAAAATGTTATTAATAAACATGATGTGAGGAATACTGAATAAAAGGGACAGAGTTCCTTTATGAGTCTCATATGAAAAGAAAATTTGCAACACATCCTGGTCAGGGTAAATTCTAACCTTTTTAGTTAAAAAAAAATGTCATGATTTTAGGTTAAAAAAAAGGTAGTTTTTAATTTCTTTTTGCTACTTGGAAAAACACTTCCTAGGAACTTTGGTCATTAGAATCTCATTTTTGGAAGGGAAACCAATTGAGAAAGATCTTGAGTTCTTTTGTACAATTCTTAGAAAATAAGCAGAAGTTTACTCTGAGAAGGCTCAACATACTTTTAAAAACAAAACAAAACAAACTAAGAATTTCTGATTATTGAAGTTACCCAAAAATCACACAGATGATTTCGTGGAATCTGGATGAGTTCATTGTCGTTGGAGCTGTGGCAAATGGAGGTTAGATGACTATCTCTAAAGAATGGATGCTAGAGAAGGGATTCATGTATGAGGAGGGGAAATGATATTAAATAACTCCTAATTTTTTTCCAAACTATACAAGTATATGATTACTTGAGTTAAGACTAATTCCTCCCAAGATGTTTCTAGACTCATAGGTAGGTAAAATATTGTTAATCCCTATATCCCACTTCAACTTATTTGCAAAAAAGTGTATCTTTTTTATTGGTACCTTTAAAATATTATAGTCATTTCTTAATTCACTATTTTTAAATCTCTCCAATAGTTGGAATTCTCTTTCCTGGAGCAGCAATTCAGATCACTTGGGCACATTCTTCTGAATTCAATTTCTCCTATGAAGTTGTAGACTGTATCTAAGGAATTTGCAACTGCCATAGTTGCTTCCAATACTGATCATGTCTCATGCTTTTTGCAATGAAGAAGACACTTGTGGAGAACATGTCCTACTCTGGTTAAAATGGAACTACAGTACCATTGAAATGGAACTTCATCCCTATTAGAATGAAATCACAAATATGAGTGGTATATATATTACCACTAATTACTGTGAAAAACATCCACTAAAGCCTGAGCGTTCTTCTCTCTAAATATAGAGTACCCACTGAAGTTACAGCAGCTGGTAATAATCTTCAATGACACGAACAAAAATCTTCAAACTACAGATTAGTGGGAGTTCATTCAAATCTTGAAAAAAAATACTAGGATATAATATTAAAGGAGGGGGTAGTAAACATCTAGAAAGGGAAGAGGTAATCATAAAGAACAAGCATACCTTCATTAGGAACTAAAACCAACAGGTAAAAGTTATACAATAGGCAAATTAAGGCTTAGTGTCAGGAAAAATGTCCAAATAATTGAAGCAATCCATAAGTGGAAAGCAGGCAGTGAATTCTCTCCTCCATAGCTCCTAGTGAAGGTCTTTTAGCAAAATGTGCTTAAATACTCATCAAGTCTTTTTGGAGTGCAATCTTTTTTAGGTATGACTTGAACTAAATGGCCAAAGAAGTCTCTTTCAGCTCTGACTCTGAAATTCACTGTATCTGTGAAGCAAGCTCACATTTTCTCTACAAACTGATATTCTTATAAGGTCATTAAATCAAAAAGTAACATTGCATAGGGCTCTCTTTCATTTTTATTCAAATTCTATGTTATTCATAATTTGTTTTATTTTAGAGTCATATTTTGTAAGTCCATATAAACTGGTGAAATAATGCTTTGGATCATTTTCTGAGGGCTTTTTACCCTCAAGTTCAGTAGCTAACTGGGGTCAGTAAGACGATTTGGGGAAACAGGCATTTTAACCGCAAACATGAAATATGTGTTCAAGAATGCACAAAGGAACTGCACTATATTATGTCCCCTCATCACTGCATAAAGAGTTGAAAAATGTGACATAAAGTTTCTTCTAAATCAGACAAAGTAAGTTTTGAAAAAGAAGTTCCTGAACTGTCTAAGTGAGTAAACAATCACTATATTTCCAATCTGGACAGCTTGTTAGGGCAATAAAAGCCATATCTTGACATTTCATAAGAAAAAGCGATCATCTTACCGTATTGACCCAATCATATATGGCTGAGCCAGCTGAACCACAATGGCACCACTTCCTAGTTGGTGACAGGTGTATCCAGAATCCCAATCATAATTCTTGGTGTCACCATTTAACAAGGCATTGCGACTACGACTGACACCCTCAATCACACTAGCACAATCAGCAATTGTTGCAACATTCTCCATTGGAACTGTGAAATGCAATAAAAAATTTGATATCAGAATAAGAGCGGCAAGAGATTACAATGACCTCTGCACTAAGTTATAGTCTATTTTAGACTAAGAGCAAAAAGTAGATTAGAAGATATCATATTACTATTATTATGCTATATAAAGATTTTTTTATTCAAATAATTTTTTAAAATATTGACAATTATAATTCAATGTAATCTTTGTTCCAAATATATCACTCAACCTTCTTCTATCCAACATGCCATCTCCTAAAATAGAATAAAAAAGAGAAAAAGAAGCAGTTCAGCAAAACTAAGCAACGATTCAACTGAGTTTGACTGTAGGTGCAATGTTCCACACCTATAGTTCTCTACCTCTAGGGGAAAAAAAAGAGGTTCATTTTCTTATTTCCTTAGACCTAAATTTGAAAATTGTAATTAAATAATATTTAATTACATTTGTGTTGGTTATTGGATATATTGTTTTCCTTTTTCTGTTTACTTCAATTTCATCAGTTCAACTAAGTCTTCCCATGCTTTTCTGAAATCATCTTAATAATTTCTTCTAGTGCAGTAATATCCCATTATATTCACGTTACACAATTTGTTTATACATTCCCCACTTGATGGCATTCATTTTGTTTCCAGTTCTTTGTAACCATGAAAATTGGTGCTATGAATATTCTGGTGTACATGAGACCTGTCTTGGGCCTTCCTAGGGAATATGTCTAGAAGTGGAATCTCTGGATCAAAAGATATAAACACTTTAGTCACTTCTGCATAATTACAAACTGCTTTCCTTCAATGCATAAATCAATTCATAGTTTGTTTAACAGTGGATGGGTGTACCCATCTTTCTGGAGCCTGTATAAAAATGACTATTATCACTGCTTGTCATACTTGTCAACTTTATGGGTATCAGGGGAAACCTGGCAGATATTTTGGCTTTCAATTTAATTATTATTAGTGATTTGGAACAATTTATTACAGCTGTGAATTATTTGCATTTTTTGATCATATATCTGAATGTATAGTGGTAAATGTTTAATAACCATCTCTACACTGCAGGATATACATTTATGTTAAAGCTGTATTATTAATACTTTTGCATCACTTTAAGACTAGACAATCAGCAAAGCAAGTCTGGATTTGTAATGTTTGCTGTTTCTAAGGTTCGTGTTCATGCTTAAAATTTAACAATAAGCTCTCCTGAATCTATTTGAGATGTCTCTAGCATTTCTCTATGTACTCATACCACCTGAACGTGCAGCTTGAATTTGGCTTCAGTCAAAGGCCTGTAATCGAGGACCTCGAGGGCCACATGTGGCCTCAATGCTGGAGGTTCCCCACCCCTGATGTAGTACTTACCTACAGAAAAATGGTTCTTGTTTTCATATATTTCTGTTAATTCACATATCGGATATGAAACCCACACCAGAAATACTTGACGGAAAGATTTTACTTTCCAATTGGCAATTTCTCTTAGCTTAGTTACAGAGATTGGTTATTCTGCAAGTTTTCATTTTCATGTAACTGAAATGATCTCTTACCTTTTGTGACAATCTCTATCCCTTATTTAAGAGTTCTTTCTCTAAACACTGTTATAAGAGGTGGCTCATCTCATTTTCTCTTGATTTTTTAAAAAAATGCTGTGACCTTTCATTTTCAGGCTGCACATTCATTTTGAGTAACTATAGTGTGAAATATAAGGTATTGGATTCTGCCAAACTAGTTTTCAGTTTTCTCAGCACTTTTTGTCAAAGGGGGAATATCCACACACAGTTTATGTTTTTAGGTTTATCAAACACTTTTATTGAGTATTATTGTTTCTGACTCTTGCTTATCTAGTTTGTTCTGATGATCTACTTTAGAATTTTTTGCTAAGAATAAAAAGCTTACACAGCTTTATAGTATAAGCTGTGTTCTGGAAGTGCTACTTCTTATTTTGAGATTCTATCTCTTAGTAGTTTGGTATGTCACCAAATCTATAAATCACTTTAGATAAGATCATGTGTATGATATTGACTCAGGTCAACCATGAGCACTGAATATGTCTCTACTTAAATAATTTTTATTTCATTAAAGAATATTTTAAAATTGTATTTATAAAAGTCTTTTGAGGTGTCTTAAGACTGTCAGATATGTCATGCTTTTGGGGTTATTTTTAATGGGATTGCCTTTTCTAAGGTAATTTTTTTCTCAAATTAAGGTTAAAGAAAAAACTAAAAGGGATCAAAGGACAAAAGGATCTAAGGAGTAAAAAATTAATGGAGAACTTAAAGAGTGAGCAGAATGGAAGGATAAAATTAATATTCCATAAATTAAAACCCCTCTAGAAATGAAGAAATATTTTGTGTGAATCAGGATAAGAGGAGGAGAGAGACACACACACAGGGGAAGAAAACACTGATAAGTTCCCTAAGTGAGGAACTAGGAGACAAGAAACAGAAGGGAGCTAGAGATGCGCTCTCACCTGGCTGTGATGTAAGCAAAGGAAAAAAAGACAGTAATTTCTTTAATATTTTAAGGAGTACAGAGGGTAACAGAAGAAAAGGGTAACAGCAGTGGAGGGGAGGAACTGAAGCAGGTGAAGGAATGGAAAAAAGGTCACATTCTAAAAGGGGGAAAAGAAAGATATGCCACCGAAACATGATACAGGAAGCAAAGGGACCTTATAATATGTTTGATTCACCTTAAATCATCTTTTCTGGAAACAGTTGTTTTTTCCAGAACTGCATTCCACCTCAAGAGAGGGGGTGGATGCCCCACCCCACCCCTAGTGTGGCTACCATTCAGGATGGTAAGACGGACATGGCTATACCAGTATGGGGTGGTGGTAGTGGGGGAGAGTATGTGATCACTGTAAGGGCAGTGAGTAGGATTGGAACTCATGACTGAATATAAAATTCAATCAACTATATCATACTCCTTCAATTCAAGAAGCATTAATTAAATTTCTAGTATGATTAGGCTCAGGGAAAGGGGCTGAGAATAAAGAGGCAAAAACAAAGGCGTTCCTGCCCTCAAAGTGCTTACATCTAACATGGGGGTGGGGGTTGAAGAAAGTGAATATTTATTCAGATGAATAAATAGAAAATACAAACAATATAGATAAAAGTAATGTTTATGGGGAGGGGAACATCTGATTTTTCCTAGTGAATAGTAACCATGAGACTAAACCGTGTAGATAATTCTTTCCAAACAACTACCTGGTGAATGAGATAGAACAAGAGTTGCTATTTCTGTTTTTTACAGATGAAGAAACTGAGGCTTATAGAGTTGAAGTGATTTTTCTCAAGCTATTTAGTAAGAATATTAGGCCAGATTCAAGAACAGATCTTCTGACTTAGGAGTCAGAACTCCAGCCCTCAGAAGACAACTAATCACAGAATTACAGAATTTGAGAGTTATAAGGAATTTCAGTAATCATTTAATCCAAACTATATAATAGAGAAATCTTCATTTTAACATATTGTTGGAAGGTCTCCAAGGGGAGGAAACCATTACCTCTCAATAGAAAAATTAAAGCATTAATTAAGCACTTCCTGTGTTGCCACAATATAATTCATCCAGGAAATCATTTCTCTTAGCTCAAATTACTAAGACATTTTTCATGATGTTGAGCTTAAACCTGCTTCTGCAACTTCTACCTACTGCTCATAGTTCTGCCTTTTGGGGCCAAATAGAAAAAGTCTACTTTCTCTTCCAGCTCACAGCTCTTTTTTTTTTTTTAAATCTGAAAAAGAATCTTATGATCAGTACAGTTGAAAATGACAATGCACAAAAGCATAAGAGGTTACTGCCCTGGAGGGTCCCACTTCCCTCCTTCTCAGAACACCAGGGAGAAAACAGTTGAAGAAAACATGCAATCACAATCAACTCTAAAGACCAGAGGTTTGGTCCAAAAGAACCCAACATAATTAACCCAATGACTGTGAACACCTTTGCTGAGTAAGATTAAGATATTGCCATCATAATGTTTTCATTAGGCTTCCCTTCAGTGAACCCGGGTGCCTGCTTGGGGGAGATGAGGACCAAGCGCATACAGGACACATCGTTGGCCGGCTTGCCAGACTTGGGGTTAAAGTCACACGGCGGAGCCATGCATTCCCACTCAGTGCCAGGAGAAGTCTCTTCAGCTTTACAAAAGCTTCTCTGCTGCCTTGTTATTACTTTTGCTTTTTGTAGCTGTTCATCTCCGTACCATTCTTCCAACTCTTTTATTGCTTTTTCTTTCCATTCTGCTTCCTGCTTCTGAGAATTCACATCAAGGGCTTCCAGACGTTTCATTTGTTCTCTCCATTTATGGAGACTCTCTGGTTCTACTGGAATCTGTCCACTTGGGAAACAGCTGCAGAACTATCTGTTGGACTGTTACGCTCCTGGTAGTGTTCTCCATTCATCACTCCATTGATAGCATCTGACCCCTGGGGGGCAGCTGTCGAGGATGCCCGCGGTCTCTCTCTCCTGCTGGGCTAGAAGGCTGTGGCTGGATCTTCTTCGTTGCTGCCACTTGCCACCCCATTACCCACCAGGACCCCTGGGGCAGGGGTCAGAGAGGGTGGGCTACCGTGGTGGTAGTGATAGTGAGGGGCGAGAGCCTCACAGCTCTTTAGATACTTGACCATAGCCCACAAGTCTTGGCTAAATCCTCTTTCATTCAAGTTAAACATGTCTAGTTCATTCTGCCAATTTTTATATGACAGGAGCTAAAGTCCCTTTACCATCCTAGCTAGTCTCTTCTAGCTCATTAATATTCTTCAATCAATCAGTCACCTGACAAGTATTTACTGAGAGCTATCTAGGTGCAAGGAAAAAAACCAAAGTCTTTCATTTTATTGGAGGAGACAACACATACATAAATGAATACAAACAATATGCAAAATAAATACAAACTAAATTTTTTGCTAGAATGGAAACTAAGAGCTGGAGAATTAAGAAAGTTTTCATGTAGATATCATAGAGTTTTGAATAAAACAACAATTCCACAATTTATAACAGGTGGGAATGTATTCTAGGATTGGAGGACCGTTACTAAGGAGATGGAGTAATATATGTGAGAAGAGCAAAAAGGTCAATTGAGTCCACCTGAAAATGGGAAGGGGAATACTGTATAATAAAATTCAAAAGATACATTGGAATCAAGTAAAGGATTTTAAAAATCAAACATATCAGATAACGCGGCTGTTCTGTAATTTCAGATGTGTCCAACTCTTTATGACCCCATTTGGAGTTTTCTCAGCAAAGATATTTCTTCATTCACTTCACAGATGAGGAAACCAAGGAAAACTGGGTTAAATGACTTGCCCAAGGTCACACAACAAGCAAGGGTCTGAGTTTGAACTTGCGCTAGGAAAGATGAGTCTTCCTGACTGTAGGCCCAGTATTCTATCCACTGCACCTAGCTGCCCCTACCTGACTGTACTGTATTTAATCCTATAGCCAATAGGGAAACAGTGGAGTTTATGAGTAGGGAAGAAACATGGTGAAGACTTGTACTTTCAGAAAATTATTTTGTTAAACTATATGGAGAATGGATTAGAGATGGGAGGGACATGAGTCAGAACAGTTAGGAAGTAATTAAAATACCACTGTCTTTTTTCCTGTTATTCACTCATTGATTATTTTTAGATTTCATGTCTAAAAATAAAAATTTGATTTCCAAATTCTCTCTCTCACCACTGCCCCTCTCACTTAGAAGGCAAGCAATATAAGATTTGAAAAAAAAAATTACAAGGTAGAAACAAAAACAGTAAAACAAAACAAAGCAAAAGGTCAGAAGAAGCAATATAAGGACATTCTCAAAGTCTCTCTGAAGAACTGTAGTACTGATTATGAGACATGGGAGAGGCCATGGGACAGGACCACTCAGCATGATATGCCTACATTGAAGAAGGCACTGTACTCCATGAGCAAAGTAGAATCACAAAGTAGAATCACAAAGTAGCACAAAGGAAACAGGAGATGTGCAAATTCAGAGACATCTCCATCCCAAATATTCTAATGGACTATATGTGCCTGACCTGTGATAGAGTCTTCTGAACTTGTTTGAACTGATCAGTCACATCTGAACATGCCCTATCCTCACCCCAACATCATGATATCAGAGATCCTCTACAAAAACAAAGGAAAAATAACAACACGGTGTATCTAAACTATTTCAGTGATCCACGGTTCTATTTCTTAGCCAGTACCAGATTGTTTTGATGATTATCACTTCGCAATATAGTTTGAAATCTGACACTGCTAAACTACCTTCCTTGACATTTTTTAAACTGACCCACTTGACATTCTTGACCTTTGGTTCTTCCAGATGAATTCTGTTATTATTTTCTCTACCTCTATAAAATAATTTTTTGATAGTTTGATTGATATGGCAATGAGTAAGTAAATTAATTTAAATAGAACTGTCATTTTTATTATATTGTCTCAGCCTACCTATGAGCAATTAATTTCTTCAATTGTTTATTTAAGTATGTCTTTGTGTGAAAAGTGTTTTATAATTGTGTTCATATAAATCCTGAGTTTATCCTGGCAGGTAGACACCCACGTATTTTACAATGTCTGCAGTTATTTTAAATGGAATTTCTCTCTTTTTTCTGGGTTTTGTTGGTAACATATAGAAATACTGATGATTTGTGTGGGCTTATTTATATGCTATAACTTTGATAAAGTTGTTAATTATTTCAACTAATTTTTTAGTTGATTCTCAAGGGATCTTTAAATATACCATCATATCACCTGCAAAGAGTGATATTTTATTTCTTTATTGTACATTTTTGTTCCTTCAATTTATTTTTTCTTGTCTTATTATTAGAGCTAGCATTTCTAACACAATATGAAATAATAGTTGTGATAATGGACATCCTTCTTTACCTTTGATCTTATTGGGAAAGTTTCTAGCTCATCTCCAATACAAATAATGCTTGCTCTTGGTTTTAGATGCTACTTATTTTAAAAGAAGGTTCCAATGATTCCTGTGCTTTCCATAGTTTTCCTTAATAAGAATGGGTGCTTGTATTTTGTCAGAAGTTTTTTTTTCTGCATCTATTGATATAATCATAGGATTTCTGTTGTTTTTGTTGTTGACAAAGTTAATTATGCTCATACTTTTACGAATAATCAATCACCCCTGTACTCCTGGTAGAAATCCCTTCTGGTCATACTGTATGGTCTTTGTAGTATATTGCTGTAATCTCTTTGCTAGTATTTTATTTCAAATATTTGCATCAATATTCATTAGGGAAAATAGCCTGAAGTTCTCTTTCTCTGTTTTTGCCCTTCCTGGTTTAGGCATCAAAACTATATCTGTGTCATAAAAGGAATTTCGTAGGATGCCTTTTTAGCCTATTTTTTCAAATAGATTATCAAGTATTGGGATCAGTTGTTGTTTAAATATTTGGTAGACTTCATCTGTAAATCCATCCGGTCCTGGGGATTTTTTCTTTGGGAGCTCATTTATGGCTTATTCAATTTCTGTTTCTAAGATAGGCTTATAGAAGTACTCTATTTCCTCTTCTGTTAATCTTGGCAATTTATACTTTTGTGAATATTCATCTTTTGCAGCTAATTTTTTTGGCATATAGTTGGGCAAAACAACTTCTAATAACTGCTTTAATTTAATCTTCACTGGTGAAGTATCCATCACCCTTTGATACTGGTAATAACGGTTTTCTTAAGAAGTACTACATGTTCATGTGAGAACAGATAAAGTACAGTCAGTCAGCAAACATTTATTTGTTGGGCACTTTAGTACGTGGCAGGTTCTGTGCTATGCACTAGGGATACAAAGGAAAAAAGGCAAAAATATGGCATGTAATCTTAAGAAACTCACTTTCTAATGAGGGAGATGGCATGCAAACAACTGTTTATACAAGATATATACAAGGTCCTGGGAATGAGGTTGGAGAAGGAAGATTAAAGGAAATATGAATGTTCAAGGGTGGAGATGAAAAGGAAGAGAGGCATGAGAGACAGCCAGCGAAAGACACAGAGTCAAGAGATGTACCCACAGAGGCACAACAAGGATGCTATTGTAGTTCAATTATACTGTAAATGCAGGGAAGTAAACTGTAAGAGATGGAAAAGGTGGAAAGCAATCAGCCTGTGAAGGCCTTTAAATGCCAAACTAAAGATTTTGTATTGGATTCTGAAGGTAATAGGGAACCACTAGTGTTTATGGGGGGAAAGGAGGGGAATAAAGGAGGTTAAGGAAAAGGAAAGAGGCACAGCAGAAGGCAGCTTTGCTAAAATAAAAAAAAAAACTCATAATAAAGAAAGAAAAATGAAGGAGAGGGAAAACAAATATTTACAAAGGGAGGGATGAGCCTGGTTTTTGTATTACAGAAGACTTACCATTCATGAGGGATACTGAGAGAAAGAACATAGAGATGGATAGCCTATAAACTGAAGAACAGAATTTTAGGAAAGCCTAGATATGGACAAAAATAAGCAGACAAAATAAATGAAAAATTCTTGGAAAATTATGTCACAAAAATGCTACTTAAAAAGTTGGGAGAGGTGTTAGAGGAGGAAGAGTTTCAAAATTCAGTTATGTAGCTGGGGAAGGGAAAGAGTCAAAAAAGGGAAGGAAATAATAAATGAGAAATACAGAATTTAAGTAAATTCAGAGAACTTGGGATAAAACAAGTAAAAGCTGTGGGGAGAAGCTGTGGGAACAAATTAAGTCTAGTAAGGAAACCTAAATGCAGAGATAAACTGATGACTTAAAAGGGGAAGGGAACAAAGCAATACAAAAGAAACAAATGGAGGAAAAAGTGTATCTTACAATTATATCATTAAATATAAATGGATAAATGAACACCAAAAATAAAAGAAAAAGAAAGGCAGAAGGGACAACAAATTCAAAAATACACTGTCTACAAGAAACTCTTCTTAAAATAAAGATATAAAGAAAACTGAAATGGGAAGCTAGAACAAAATTTACTATAGGTCAAATGATTCCAAAGTAAAGCAGAGCAAAGCAAAAATAAATCCAGGACTTGCATGATATCAAATAAAGAGAAAAAAATTAAAAAAAAATTAGTCAAGAAATGAACAGTGGTGTCTAACGATTTTCTGCTGAGGAAGTTAGGCAGCTTTTTGTACTCCTAATAACAATAAAAGAGAGGTCTTTTATCTTTTGGGGGCAATACCATATGACTAGGAGCTACCTCTGATAAGTCACATGAACACAAATAACTTCATTGGAAAGAAATTTGGAAAGCACTACTAATGATTATAAAGTCAAGATCTACAGAATCTGACCAAATAATAAAATTCATTTGGAAGGTCAGAAATATCAATAATGAATAATAAAGAAAAAGGTAGGAAAGTAGAGAACTTGGTGCTCAAACTATAGAATTCAAACTATATAGTAAAGTAGCAATAATGAAAATTACCTGTATCAGATAAAATGAAATAATAGCAGTTCAATGTTTGAAAAAAACCAAGAACATAAACTGCTGAGGAAGGGATTCTTTATTCAATAAGAACTTCTGGGAAAACCAGAAAGCACTCCGGTGAACAATAGGTTCAGATGCATATCTCATACTTTATATCATCATAAATTCAAAATGGACAAGGAGTCTAAATCAGAGGGTTATAAACTTGTGGTCAGTAAATTTGTTCTTTAAATAGTTTGCCAACAATATTTCAATAGTATTAGATTTCTTCATAGTCCTCTGCATTTAATTTCATACATTTAGATTTCTTCATAGTCCTCTGCATTAATTTCATACATTTAGAAACCCGAGAAGGGTTTGCATAGGCTTCACCAGACTGCCAAAGTTCTAGAACTTCTGGGGTCCAAATAATAAAAGTGATACCATAAAAACAAATTTTTAGGAGGATGGAAGTTTCTATTTTGTGTAATCATGGACAGAGGGAAAATTCTGGAAGAGCTTTAAAAAGACAAAATACACAATCCTGACTATAAGATTAAAGAGCTGTTGTACAAATAACATTCTGGGGACTGAGATCGTTATCAGTCAAACTGGTTTTCATCAGCTCACAGTGAACAACCTCATTTTTTGAGAAATGTACTCTGTAAGGGTTTGTTGGGAGGCATACATTGAGTTGAAATATTTGTGCACATATACACACACATACACAGAGAAAGAATGAATTTTAGGTAAGAAACTAAAGAGTTTAGGGACAGGGGTGGCGCTTTCATCAATGGCCTCTGATGAAGGACAGTAGAGAGCCGAGGCAATTTGGAAAGCAAACAACAAGGTAAAAAAGAGATTTGAATTGGGGGAAGGAAGTAGAAGCCCACTGACTGGGACGATGCTAAATAAGTTATGTCACGTCAATGTAATGGAATACAACTGGGCTGTAAGAAACAATGAAAGGGATAGTTTCAGAAAAACCTGAGAAGACAGAACTGATGCAAAGCAAAATGTGCAGAAACAGGAGAACCAATTTATACAATAAAACAATATTATAAATGACTTTTGAAAGACTTAGGAACTCTGATCAACACAATGAACAACCACAATTCCAAAGGACTCAAGTTCCAAAGGACATGGGATAGAGACCTGGTGAACTCAAGAGTACAAAATGAAGCACATTTACTTTTCTTTCTTTTTTATTTGGACATGGATAATCCAGGAATTTGTTTTGCTTGACTATACAAATTTCTAAAGGGTTTTGTTTTTCCAGCCTTCTCAATGGATAAAGAGTTGGAAAGTGGAAGGGAGAAAATTCAGAACTGAAAATAAAAACTGAATTGAAAAAGAAAAAAACTTAAAAATATTTTGAATGACTACTTTGGAGAACTGATGCAGGGTGAAATTAACATAAGCAAAAAGTCAATGTATATAATAACTATAACAAATGAAACAGAAATAACAATATAATAATTAAAATGGAATGTTATTAAATAATAATGACCAACTTTGGCTCCAAAGAAAAAACAGAGGGAAGATAGGGGCTTCTCCAAGCATCTCTCCCAGTTTTTGACAGAAGTGGAAAGATTATGGGGGTGGGTAGTGTATACATATATGTCAGATTATTTTTATTTGCTGATTAGCTCTACTGACACGAATTTTTTTGGTGGGGGGGATATTTTGTGTTATGAGATATAACTCTGGGAGAGTCATAAAAGAGGGTTACATTGTGAACTGTAGGTGATATGAAACCAAAAGATAATAATACAAATTTATTTATAATTTTAAAAAAATTAAGGAAAGAAGTTGCTTAAGGACGAAAAATATCTGAACCATAGCTTAAAATATTAAGAATTACATCCTCTTGTCTAGGGATAAATCACGTTTATAATAAAACTTGTTACAAAATATTAGTCTGGCATCTTGCAATCCAATCAAAAGGGTTTTAAAGTGAAAAAAGGTAGAGGAAGAAAATTATCTCTATGTTTCTACTAAGTTAGATACAAAAAAGAGTAGATACCAGAATGATGGAGGCAGAATAGGGGTAGACAAATTCCCAGATTCACAGGAGATAAAATACAAGAATCAGCAAGAAAATCCTTAAATTCAGACATCTCTGTACACATGCACAAAATATAGGTGATAGGCATGATAACGTTAATGCAAGGAAGCTTGACAACTGATGTTTGGTAAAGACAAATTCCTATACTGGCCATGTCCAAAAATATGTGTCTCATTTTGCGTATTAGTTCAGGTAGCATGCTTTTGATCCTCTGTTATTATGATTGATCACTGCACTGTTCAGAATTATCAATTTCTTCAAAACTGTTCATTTTTACAATGAACAACATAGTTTATTAAGATATATAAGAAACTGATGAGCCAGAGGGGAAAAGAATAATGGGGGTACATTTGGATAATGATCAAAGGAGGCAAAAACAGAAGCAGTATTGTCATCAGAAAATATCACAGAACACAAGCTTGGCACAAAGGTATGATGTTGTAATGACAGGAATTTCAATTACCAAGACACTTGCTGAAGCGATCTCTACTCAAAGTTGAGCAACGAATAATTTCTTTCTTTTTTTTTTTTAATAAAAATTTATTTATTTAACTTTTTACATTCATTTTCACAAAATTTTGGGTTCCAAATTTTCTCCCCGTTTATCCCCTCCCCCAACCCCAATACACCAAGCAATCTAATTTTCCCTATCACCAATCAGCCCTCTCTTCTATCATCCCTCCCTTCTCTTGTCCCCATCTTCTCTTTTGTCCTGTAGGGCCAGATGACTTTCTATTCCTCATTGACTGTATTTCTTATTTCCTAGTAGCAAGAACAATACTCAACAGTTGTTCCTAAAACTTTGAGTTTCAAATTCTCCCCATCCCTCCCTCCCCACCCATTCCCTTTGGGAAGGCAGGCAATTCAATATAGGCCCTATCTGTGTAGTTTTGCAAATGACTTCCATAATAGTCGTATTGTGTAAGACTAACTGTATTTCCCTTCATCCTATCCTGCCCCCCATTGTTTCTATTCTGTCTTTTGATCCTGTCCCTCCCCAAGAGTGTTGACTTCAAATTGCTCCCTCCTCCCATTGCCCTCCCTCCATCACCCCCCCCCACTTGCTTATCTCCTTCTCCTCCACTTTCCTGTACTGTAAGATAGGTTTTCATACCAAAATGAGTGTGCATTTTATTCCTTCCTTTAGTCGAATGTGATGAGGGTAAACTTCTTGTTTTTTTCTCATCTCTCCTCTTTTTCCCTCCACTGAAAAGTCTCCTGCTTGCCTCTTCAATGAGATATAATTTACCCCATTCCATTTCACCCTCTTTCCTCCCACTGCATTTCTCTCTCACCATTTACCTTAATTTCTTTTAACATATGTAGATAATGTAGAAGCTGCTAGATCTTGTGTTATCCTGATTTTATTTCCACAATACTGGAATTGTTTATTTCTAGCTGCTTGCAAGATTTTCTCCTTGACCTGGAAATTCTGGAATTTGGCCACAATGTTCCTAGGAGTTTCTCTTTTTGGATCTCTTTCAGGCAGTGATCAATGGATTTTTTCAATACTTATTTTGCCCTCTGGTTGTAGAATATCAGGGCAGTTTTCCTCGATAATTTCATGGAAGATGATGTCTAGGCTCTTTTTTTGATCATGACTTTCAGGTAGTCCCATCATTTTTAAATTGTCTTTCTTGGATCTATTTTCCAGGTCAGTTGTTTTTCCAATGAGATATTTCACATTCTCTTCCATTTTTTCATTCTTTTGGTTTTGTTTGGTGATTTCTTGGTTTCTCATAAAGTCATTAGACTCCATCTGTTCCATTCTAATTTTGAGAGAACTATTCTCTTCAGTGAGCTTTTGAACCTCTTTTTCCATTTGGCTAATTCTGCTTTTGAAAGCATTCTTCTCCTCATTGGCTTTTTGAACCTTTTTTGCCAATTGAGTGAGCCTATTTTTTAAGGTGTTATTTTCTTCAGCATTTTTTTGGGTCTCCTTTACAAGGTATTGACCCGTTTTTCATGCTTTTCTTGCATCTCTCTCATTTCTCTTCCCAGTTTTTCTTCCACCTGTCTAACTTGATTTTCAAAATCCTTTTTGACAGAGAGGAAAGCTCCGGGGGAAGCTTCGGCAGCCGGGAAAGTCCCTCCGCTCACAGAAGCTACAGGTCAGTGAAAAAGAAAGCCGGGCTGAAGGAGAGGGGAAGCGGGGCGTCTCCGTGACTCGGGCCCCCTCGGGAGGAAGCGGCAGCGGCAGAGACGGGGGCAGGAAGCGGCGGAGGCAGAGGCGTGGGCGGGCGGCTGAGGCGGCAGCGGCCCGGGACTCAGGAATCCCCCAGCAGCAGGTAGGATCTTCAATACTGAAGGTCTTTCCAACCTGAGGGAGCCGAGCAGGGGAGACGGCCCTGCCTCCACCCTGCTCTACTGCTGAACGCCTCTGAATAAAACCCCCAAGGGAGCTGAGCACAGCAGGCGGGACCCCCCACCCCGCCCCCACCTGCTCTGTTCCTGAAAGTCTCTGCGGAAAGCCCCTGAGGGCCCAGGCTTAGAAGACAGCCCTGCCCCCACCCCTGAGCCAGAACTAAAGCTTGCCGCGGGAAAGCGCATTTGAATCTCAGAGGCCAAGCACTAGCTGGGCGGATCCAGGGGGGGGTGGAAAGGAATCTCAGAAGTCAAGTAACTGGCTGGGAAAATGCCTAGAAAGGGGAAGAAAAATAAGACTTTAGAGAGTTTTTTCCAACAAATGCAAATGATCCCGACCTTTGGATCTGATGGGGAGGACGAGAACATATTTTTCCCATCAGGGAAAGATGTGGAGGGCGGGGCCTCAGTACCCCAGACACCCCAGGGGGGTGGTGGGTGGCCTCAGGCCTTGGAAGAGCTTAAAAAGGATTTTGAAAAGCAAGTTAGACAGATGGAGGAAAGACTGGGAAGAGAAATGACAAAGATGCAAGAAGAGTATGAAAAAAAGGTCAATATCTTGGTAAAGGAGACCCAAAAAAATGCTGAGGAAATTAACACCTTGAAAAATAGGCTCACTCAATTGGCAAAAGAGGTTCAAAAAGCCAATGAGGAGAAGAATGCATTCAAAAGCAGAATGAGCCAAATGGAAAAAGAGGCTCAAAAGCTCACTGAATTTAATAGTTCTCTCAAAATTAGAATGGAACAGATGGAGTCTAATGACTTTATGAGAAACCAAGAAATCACCAAACAAAACCAAAAGAACGATAAAATGGAAGAGAATGTGAAATATCTCATGGGAAAAACAACTGACCTGGAAAATAGATCAAGGAGAGACAACTTAAAAATTATGGGACTACCTGAAAGCCATGATCAAAAAAAGAGCCTAGACATCGTCTTGCATGAAATTATCAAGGAAAACTGCCCTGACATTCTAGGACCAGAGGGCAAAAGAAGTATTGAAAGAATCCATCGATCACCACCTGAAAGAGATCCAAAAAGAGAAACTCCTAGGAACATTGTGGCCAAATTCCAGAACTCCCAGCTCAAGGAAAAAATCTTGCAAGCAGCTAGAAAGAAACAATTCCAGTACTGTGGAAATACAATCAGGATAACCCAAGATCTAGCAGCTTCTACATTAAGGGATCGAAGGGCGTGGAATAGGATATTCCAGAAGGCAAAGGAACTAGGACTGAAACCAAGAATCACCTACCCAGCTAAACTGAGTATAATACTTCAAGGGAAAATATGGTCTTTCAATGAAACAGAGGACTTTCAATCATTCTTAATGAAAAGACCAGAGCTGAAAAGAAAATTTGACTTTCAAACACAAGAATGAGAGGAAGCATGCAAAAGTAAACAGCAAGGAGAAGTATTAAGGGACTTACCAGAAATGAACTGTTTGCATTCATACAGGGAAGGACAATATTTCTAACTCTTAAAACTTTTCAGCATCTGGGTGGTTGGTGGGACCACACATACACATGTACACGCATGCACACACATACACACATGCATTCACATGCAGAGACACAGAGCACAGATTGAACTGAATAGGATGGGACCATACCTTAAAAGAAATTAAGGTAAATGGTGAGAGAGAAATGTAGCGAGAGGAAAGAGGGGGAAATGGAAGGGGGTAACTATATGTCATATAAGAGGCAAGTAGGAGATGTTTTTAGTGGAGGGGAAAAAGAGGAGAGCTGAGGAAAAAACAAACAAACAAACAAACAAACAAGCAAAAGTTTACCCTCATCACATTTGACTAAACGAAGGAGTGTAATGCACACTCATTTTGGTATGAAAACCTATCTTACAGTATAAGAAAGCGGGGGAGAAGGAGATATTGGGGGGGGGATGATGGAAGGGAGGGCAAAGGGAGGAGGGAATAATTGAAAGTCAACACTTGGGGAGGGACAGGATCAAAAGACAGAAGAGAAACAACGAGGGGCAGGTTAGGAGGGATGGTAATCCAGTTAGTCTTACACAACACGACTATCAGGGAGGTCATTTGCAAAACTACACAGATAGGGCCTATATTGAATTGCCTGCCGTCCCAAAGGGAATGGGTGGGGAGGGAGGGATGGGGAGAATTTGGAACTTAAAGTTTTAGGAACAATTGTTTAGTATTGTTGTTGCAACTAGGAAAGAAGACATACAGTTAATGAGGAATAGAAAGTCATCTGGCCCTACAGGAGAAAAGAGAAGATAGAGACAAGGGAAGGGAGGGATGACAGAAGAGAGGACAGATTGGAGATAGGGAAAATTAGATTGCTTGGGGTATTGGGGTAGGGGAGGGGAGAAAAGGGGAGAAAATTTGGAACCCAAAAATTTGTGAAAATGAATGTAAAAAGCTAAATAAATAAATAAATTAAAAAAAAAAAATCCTTTTTGAGCTCTTCCATGGCCTGAGCCCACTGGACATCCACCTTGGATGTCTGGGATACAGAGGCCCTGACCTCCACGTCTTTCCCTGATGGTAAGAATATTTCTTCGTCATCAGAATTGAAAGGCGGGACCATCCGTACCCCATCAAAGTAGCTCTCTATGGTCTTATTTTGCTTCCTTTTTCTGGGCATTTTCCCAGCCAGTTACTTGACTTCTGAGATTCCTCTGCACCCCCGCTTAGATCTGCCCAGCTAGTGCTTGGGGTCTGAGATTCAAATGGGCTTTCTGCGGCAGGCATGGCTGCTATTCAATGTGAGCTTAAGTTCTGGTGCTTGGGTGGGGGGCAAAGCCACCTCCCAGGCTCAGTTCCCTCAGGGGCTTTATGCAGAGACCTTCAGTAATGGGGCGGGTGGGGGCAGGGCCATCTCCCAGGCTCAGTTCCCTCAGGGGGTTTATGCAGAGACCTTCAGTAATGGTCCTGAACTTCTGACTGCCTGCTTGGGGAGTCCCCGGGGCTGCCGTCTCTGCCTCTGCTGCTGCCTCTGCCGCTGCCTCCCCAGGGGGCCCGAGTCACAGAGACACCGCTCCCCTCTCGGCCAGCCCAGACGTCTCTCTCACTGACCTGTACCGTCTGTGGGTGGAGGGACCTTCGTGGCCACTAGAGATTCCGTCCCTGAAGCTTGCTTGGATCTCCTCCTCTGGGGCCGTCCAGCCAGGGCAGCACTGGGGTGGGCTCCGCTTTCTGGGGCACCACGGACCCTGGGGACGGCTCTCCAGGGCTCTCTGGAACAGAAATCTTTTTCACCGTGTTTCTGCGCGCCTTGCAGTGCTTCAGAATTTGTGGGGAGTTCTTCTTGCAGGAAATATATGGGCTGTGGGTTTGGAGCTAGCATACGTGAGTCTTTCTACTCCGCCATCTTGGCTCCACTCCGCAACTAATAATTTCTTGAACTGCTTTAATGATAATTTCATCCTTCAAAAGGTGAATGAATCAATGAAGGGACTTTATATTTTGAACCTGCCTCTCAACAACAAGGAGCAACCGGTTGCTTAAGTAGAAATTACACAAACTTTGGAGAGAGAAAAATTTATGATAAAGGACACGAAACCCAGATTTTGAGAGACTAGTTTTCAAAGGGTTCGGAAGAGGGATAGCTAGAATTCTAACTAAAATATAGGGATAGTCAGTCCAGAAAGTATGGGAAGCTTTCAAAGATAAGATTTTGAAGACAGAGAGACAAAAATGTTTGAAGAGAAGGGGTTACATTTTAGAAGAGGTTTAAAAGCTATATTAGTATTGTAATATAGATACATAGGAAACCTATCAACCAATTTAGGTTTTTAAAAAATTTCTATGGTGTAATTCTTAAAATTTGATTGAAACTTCTACTTTTTACACCAGTCATTTCATTATATAGCCTCCTCCTGAACCTTCCCTTTTATCAAAGAAAAACAGTTAAGCAAAAAGTACTGAGAAAGGAATCCTGTCTAATTGCATATGTGGTATTCTGTACTCTGTAGCTGAAACAAGATATAAAAGAATTTGGAAGTCAAGGAATTCACCTGAGATACAAGGGCTGCTGGTTTGCTAAAAGGAGGTTCAATAATATAATTTTATTCTAAAAAGTGAGACATATCTTTACATAGGTCCTTATCTTAGGGATCTTTACCAGCTCCTTCTCTCTGGGATTGGACATGACAGGGCTAAGGCAACAGGTATCTAGGGAATAAGCTTGTGGAATAATGTGGGAGAAATGATCACTTCATAAGATTGATTACCAAGACAGTCACAAAAATTCTATGTATTGTACACACTCATGAGTAAAAAAATAGATCTTCCAATATTGAACAGATCCTAACTGAAGTCAGATGAATGGCTATCCTGATTCCATCACCTGCAGGACAAACTAGTCTTGCCAAGTGGCCTCTGAGAACAGAATATATTTTTCTTCATCTGCCTAAGCACTACATTTATAAATTCAGTGCTGTTAAGAGTAACCCCTCATCTAGACCCTTGATTCTGAGGTGCTATTTGGACAAGCTATCTAAGGTATTGATTATTACTGTCATTGCACCTATTTAACCTACTTGGCCCTTTTGAAGACCCCCATAAGTCACATGGGGGTAATAAATGCACCATTGCACAATTTTTTTCCAGTAGGAATAATAAACACAGGGTAGGAACTAAGGTTGTAAATGGTAGGGGTTTAATAGAGGTTGATGTTTAGATCCCACCAACCACATACTACCATAACTGCCTTAGCTTACATGTTCTCACTGGTTATTTCTTATTCCACACTCTAGCTGGTCATTAGCCCCTAAATTGGGAACCCCTCATGGAGTCATATTCCAGAGGACACTGGGACACAATGTGATATTTTCTGGGAAAGCAGCATGGAGGATCACCTGGATACATGGGAATAGACCATTTGGGCTAGCCACGTTGGTCCCACTGTTACCTGACATTCTAGGCTATTACCCCTTTTACAAGACAGTCCCGTTCATTTTCCTGAGTGTTTCCACAGCTCCCTCTATGCCAACATTCCCAGCTTCTGTTCTGAAAACATCAGGGAAAAAACCAAACCAAACCAAAACAGATGCTTAGCGTTAGAGGATCCAGTCTGAGTTCTAGATCCCCTACTTGATAGCTACTTATCCACTCCCTCACTCCTCTCAGGACTCCAGCTCCATTCCAGACTCACTCTAGACTTCTTCATGCCACAGCAACCTTCTCAACCTGGAAGATCATTCCATCCCTGCACCTCTGCCTCTGACTGATAGGTTCCCTGAAGAGCCTCCATTTTAAAGAAAATGACCTGGCTGACCACATTCATTCCTTCATTCCTTGGCAGGCTTGCTTCTCCCTCATTCTTCAAACTCACTCCATCATGCTCCTCAAAGGTACTGTTACTTGACACCCACATTTCCCTCCTACTTCAGCTTCCTTCCATGAGTTGTCTTCTCCCATTATCTGTCCTTTTACTGTATTTCTACTTGTGGCACTTAGGACTGCATTAGGAACGTAGGAAATCCTGAATACATGTTTGATGACTTGGTGGACTACCAGGCTGGTGCTTAATAGATGCTTGCTGTATTTAATTGAAATGGGTCTAGATAATAATGGTCAACCAAACTCCGAAATAACCAAGCAATTACCGAACACCTTAGAGTCAATTAAGTATAGTGACGGGCAACTGTTACAGTGGATAGAGTGCTGGGCCTGGAGTCAGGAGGACCTAAGTTCAAATCCAGCCTCAGACATTTGCTGTGTGACACTTAATGCTGCCTCAGTTCCTCATCTGTAAAATGAGTTGGAGAAGGAAATAACAAACCAGTATCTTTGACAAGAAAACCCCAAATGCAGTCATGAAGAGTTGGACATGCTGAAATGACTGAACAATAACAAAAAAAAGAAAGAGCACTGTTTTCGGAATCAGGTTTTAGTCTTCACGTTGTGATTATCTACCTAACAAGATTGTTGTAAGGAAAGTATTTTGTAAACTCTAAAGTGAAATACAGATATGAATTATTTTGTAAAAAATAAATTTTATTAATGTCTTTTTTTACATCACCATAGCTATTAGTTCCAGTATCTCTCACTCCCATTCCCTTAAAATCATTTTATATAACACAATATTTTTAAAAGACAAAAACATAAAGAGGGAAAAAAATTAATATCTCAAACCAATACATCCAAAAAAGTCTGAAAAAATGTGCAATTTGCAACATTTGTGAACCTCCTTCCTACCTATGGTCTAGGAACGAGGTAGGAGTATCTTCTTATATCTCTTCTTTTGGGCCATCTTGCTCTTTATAATTTTGCAACATAAAAGTGAATTATGATTAAAAATATTTTTGATTCACTAGTAATCACATCTGGGGCTGGGCAAGTTGAAAAAGAGAATATAAAAAGACACTTTCTACGTAAAGAAAAGGAAAGCATACCATATTGTCTTAGTCCCTTCTCCAAAATTCTGACAAAAATCCCCTACGTGCTTCTGTTAGCTGTTACTAGTACACTCCTTCCCTCTCATGAGAAAAATCTATGATGGCACTAATGCAATACTCCTCTTTCTCCTGCATAACATGAAGGCTGTCAAGATGGGAGAGCTAATAGTTACTCAAGAGTCTTATTGGTTGTAAATAATGAAATTCTGTGGCCTTCTTTACGGGGAAAAAAATTAGAGAGTGATTCTAAATTGCAACATGCAGAAGGTGACATGCTGTTTTTCCTCCGTAGGGACGTTGCCACTCCCTACTTTGAATGTTCATTATTGTCTTTCATATGCATCTGATAAATTTTATTAAAAACACCATCTGGATGGGACTTGGGTCTGTTCTATATTTTCAGTATTCTAGTTCTCCTTCCTTTTCCCATTTGAATTTCAAACTCAATTTTTCACTTTGTTTACAAAAATGCACTGGTAAAACCCAGTCTTGTTTCAGTCTCTTTATAATTTTCCTTTGCTCTCCTTTAGCAACATAAGCTATTGCAATAGTTTGTATTGTAAGTGAAAAGCAAAAGGGAAATGCCTTAGAAATTACTTCTTCCCATTCCATGTAGAGAGTAATTTTGCACAGACAAATTTAATTTGCTGTTTCTCAATGCAAAAAATTGCATGTTAACAAAACGTATACATTTTGTAATGTAGGCATCCCAGGACAAATAGGCAGTAGGGAAAAAGTGATCTGAAAACAATTTTACTGTTTTCTATTCTTACATAGCATTGGAGGTAGCCAATAGCTTGCCAGTAAATTTAATTCCTGTACGATAAATTTTTAAAAGACAGTATTACTTTACTAAGACATGACTTGGGGAACCTGTACCAGTGATTTTTAAAGATATGACTGACATGTCATTTAACTATCTTCATAGATAAGCTCTGAGAGAGAAGGAGGGAAAAAATCTTATGAAGCAGAATTTTATTTTATTTTAATGAAATAACGCTTAGAAGACTGTCATTTTTAAAAACATTACCAAAATTATCTCTCATGATGGACTTCAAATAATGTCTTCTTGGTTGCTGTAATTTAGAATTTGTTTTGAAATAATATAGTGGTTTCTTTGAAGTTCCTAAACTTACAGAACAGATTTCCTTCTTGCCCAAATATCTACCGATGTAAAATATTTCCTCTAAAATGAGAGCTCCTGTCTACCTGGATATCCTGCTAATGACTTTAAGTCAACACGTTCAAAACTGAACTCATGATCTTCACCCATAAAACAAACTATACCTCCTATTTAAATGGTACCTAATCAAGTTTTAGTGACTGTAATCTTCCTTACATTCATTTATCTCATTTTCTTTCGATGGCCACCACCCATATGTGGACCCTCATTACCTCTTACCTACTAGTGTCCCGTCCTGACCATACTTAACAATGTTACTAAAGCAGTTTTCCTAATAGAAAAGTTTGATCAAGTCAGTATCTCCTCCCAAACATTCCCTGGTTGCCCACTACCTGCCAAAACAAAAAAGAAAAATCCTCCATCTCCTTCTCATTGCCCAGATTGTAAATTCTCCTTGATCTGGCTGCTAGAGGGCAGAATGGTAGTAGGTAACAGTGTGGGATTTGGCATCATAAAGACCTCAGTTAGGGCAGAATAGAAGGGTAGGGTGGTGTCTGGTTGAAATCTTAAGATGGGAAGATTGAAGTGGATGGGAATAAGGAATCAGATGGTGGGGTGGGGAACAGGGTTTGGACAATGACCTACCAGGGCTTAGAACCCCTGGGATATGAAGGGTAGGACCAGGTGAGAATATTCATCACTGAATGGAGGGTGCCACTCTTCTTCCCAAAGAAGGTTAGAGACTGGACTGAAGGCAAGTTCGGTACGAGATGGTAGGCACATAGTCAGATGGAAGAGTCTCCTCTTTTTTCCCAAGGGTGGAGGTTAGGCAGGAAAGGGAGCAAAAGGAGATGAAAGTCAAACCTACACAGCAGGAGAAAGAAATCCCATTCGCTACTCTTCCCTGAAAGGATAGGCACAGCAGGACAGAGGTTTGAGGTCCAAGGGAAGGTAGTTCTTTGCACTAGAGGTTCTCTACATCCTGGTGGGAAGACTGGGCTAGCTGAAAGAAATGGAAGTTGCCTTGTGAAGGTACAGATAGAAATCATTGTTTTGGGACATGTGGAAAACACTTGGCTGGGATCCTTGCTGCCTTACCTCAGGAGACATGCTGATGCTAAGAGAAGGTACTTCTAGTTCAACATGCCCAAAACAAAAATGAGATATTATGGTATTTTGTTTTGCTTTCACAAAAGTTACTGGGAGATTCTGAAGAGTTGTGGGCAAGTTCGCTTATTTTATTTTACTAAGACAATGACCACCATGGGCCAGGGGGACTAGAAAAGTTAAACTGGAAAAACCAGTTCAAGACTGAGAAGTCATACCCAGTCACAAGTACCAAGACCACGCTTACTTAATCTACATACAGAAGGAATGTAGGGAAAAGAATCTGAGAAATTTGACTAACCCTAACTCTTAACAGGAGGGACAGAATTGTGTAACCTCACTCCTGCCTCTATATTGGTGTGGGTGTTCCTATTGAGCACCACATCCGCTTTCTCCAGAGAAGCATAATAAATGCCTTCCTATGCCCACTGTTTCTGAGTTCTTTCAGTGCGAAGGGTTTTGCTGTGCTAAGGGGCATATCAAGTGGACTTCTTAAGGGTACACTACCAGGGAAGCAGCAGGTAGTTGAGCAGTTCATCCTGGGTTAACTCCCTGACCCTGACTGGGAAGTCCTGTGAACCTCACAACTGAATTTCTCACGCTGTTTCACTTCCAGCTTTTCTTCCTATTTTCATCACTTAGTAACCTCTCCCCCTTTGAGATTCATGGTGTTCTTACCCGCCATCCAAACAAACAAAATTCTGGTGGCTATTGTTTACAGACACTCAAGTCACTCCTCTTTCTTCCTTAATGAGTCTGATACATGGCTCAAATTTTTTTCTCTCTCTCTCCAACTCATATTCTCATACTAGGGTGACTTCAACGTACTGATTCTTTCTTAAAGATCCTAACCATGCATTTCCTCAATCTACTCACCTCCCTTAAGTTACTCCTCCACCTAGCTCCGCCACACACAAAGAATCACACCCTTGATCTTGCCATGAACCACAAATGTGTCATTTCTATGTTCAAGAATTCTAAAATTTTCTTTCTGACCATAACCTAATGGCTTTTCACCTTTCCCTTTGCCTTCCCTTACAAAACTCTACTCTTCCCCCATGTCATACCCTCTCACCCCTCAACCCCTTAGTTCTCTCCCAGGCCATAACCCTTGCACTAACCACTCTATCCTTTTTTTCCCATCTTGATCCTGTCATGAACTGGTTTAACTGTTTTCTTGAGTGCTTGGTCCCCTTATCATATTTATCAATTATGCCCTGCCACATCTCAGTCTTGGATCATTTTCACCATTTACCACCTTCACTCCTATTTCACTCACAGCTGCTAAAAAATCCTTTTACACTTTCCTTATAAACTCACTATTCCACTCTCTATAGAGGTTTTTCCAAACTGTTTCATACGTCTTCAACCTTCTTGTGGCACCCCTTCCCTTGTCAGATGAGAACCTTTCCTCATTTAAATTAAAAATACATAATTTATAATTTATTTTTAGCATTATTTTTTAGAATTTCTCACCTTCCTTCAAGAATCTCCCCCACCCACTGAGAAGGCAAACAATATGAAACCAATTATACATGTGAAATCATGCAAAACACATTTCCATATTAGCCATGTCACAAAAAACCCCAGAAAAATAAAGTGAGAAAATTATACTTCACTTTTCACTCAGAGTTAATCAATTCTCTCTCAACACCATTTTTCATCATGAGACCTTTGGAAATGTCTTGGCTCACTCTCTTGATCAGAGTAGTTAAGTCTTTCACAATATTGCTGTTACTGTGCACAATGATCTAGTTCTAGCCATTTTAGTTTGCATCAGATTATATACGTCTTCCCATATGTTTATGAAACCACTCCCCCTTGTCATTTCTTTTAACCCAACAGTACTCCATCACAATCATATACCACAACTTGTTCAGCCACTCCTCAATTGATAGGCATCCCCTCAATTTCCAATTCTTTGCCACCACAAGAAGAGTTGCTATAAATATTTTTGCATATATAGGTCCTTTCCCTTTTTGTTTGATCTCTTTGGGATAGAGACCTAATAGAAGTATCATGAGCTAAAGGGTATGCATAATTATAGTCCACCAGGTGTAGTTCCAAATCTTGTTTTATATTTTACCTAAAAAATTGGGGCCACTTGCTGTGAGCTCCCTCTTCTCCCCTCTTTCTCATCTATCACTCAGGTGCCTTCTGCCCCTATCTCTTCCTTCAACCGTATCTTCTACAAAAAAGTGGCCTTACTCCTTGCACCAAGGCTAATCACTCTATATATCCAACTAATCACATTCCATCCTGTTTCCTCCAACAGACTGCCCCTTCTGTGATACCAACTCATTCACTTACCTTCAATCTTTTCCTGTCTACTGGGGCTCTTTTCCTACTGCCTACAAAAACACCCATGTCTCCACCTTCTCAAAACACAAAACAAAATAAAAACCCTTCCCTTGACCCTTCTATCTCAGCTATCATCTTTTATCTATTGTCTTTTTGGCTAATATTCTTGAGAAGGTCATCTATAATAAGTCACTCATCATAAACATTTATGCTAAGCACTGGCTATACAAAAAGTAGTCAGAGTCTCTGCCCTTAGAGATCTGACAGTCCAATGTACTTTCCTCTCACTTGCTCAACCCACAGACCTGCACAACTTGGCAGTAGGTAGGGGCCAAAATTAAAATAGGCTACACTTCTTCAGATAGATTAGACTATGGTTTGTTGTCATGGGTCACGAGACAATCAGGAGGGAGAGTGCTTGGGCGGGCTGCATGTTGTGCAGGCCTGCTTTACAATGACTTGACTTCATTATTCCACCAAAACTGCTCTCCCCAAGGTTACCAACGACCTCTTTCTTGCTTAATCCAATGGCCTTTTCTCCATGCTCATTCTCTTTGACCTCTCTATAGCCTTTGACACTACTGATCACCCTATTTTCTCCTTGAAGCTCTCTTCTCTCTAGGTTTTCAGAACACCACTCTCTCCTCGTTCTCTTGCCTATCTGACCTTACTCTCCTTTGCTGGACCTTCATCCAGGTCATGCCCTCTAACTGTAGGTGTCCTGAGGGATACCTATTCTGGGCCATCTTCTTCCTCTATATTGTTTTGCTTGGTGATCTCATGAACTTCCATGGATTTAATTACCATTTCTATGCTAATGATTTTCAAATCTAACTACCCAGCCTTAACTTCTCTGCTGACCTCCAGTCTTACATCTCCAAATTGCCTTTCAGACATCCTGAATTGGATGTCCTATAAGTATCTTAAACTCAGCAAATCCAAAACAGAACTCATAATCTTTCTCTTTAAACCTTCCCCTCTTCTAACTTCCCTAGTACTATAAAGTAACCTAACACCCTCCCAGTCCCAAAGGCTCACAACTGAGGAGTCAAAATGGACTCCCTCACCACCTCGATCCAGCCTGTTGCCAAGGCCTACTGATTTCAACACTTCAACGTCTTTCAAACATGCCCCTTTCTCTCCTCTGATACGGCCATCACCCTGGTGCAGTCCTTATTACCTCCTAGATTACTGTAATAGTCTGCTGATTGGTCTCCTGACTCAAGTCTCTCCCAACTCAAGTCTACCTTCCATTCAGCCACCAAATTGATTTTCCTAGAGTACAGGTCCTACCATGACACCAGTGGCTCCCTAGTGCCATCAGAATCAAATATAAAATCAATTAATTAATCAAAAAACCTCTTACTAAAACTCCTTCATAACTTAGATCTGTCCTGCTCTTTCAGTCTTCTTATGCCTTAATCCCCACCACATATTCTTCAATACAGTAATGCTGGCCCTCTTGGCTGTTCCATGAACAAGACATTCCATCTTGGCTCCAAGTATTTTCTCTTCCTATGCTGTGCCTGGGAAGCTCTCTCTTTTCATTTCTTCTTGCTGGCTTCCTTTAAGTTCCAACTAATAAATTATCTTCTACAGAAAGCCTTTTCCAACCTCCCTTAATTCTGAGGTCTTTTTTCTTTTAATTATTTCCTCTTTATCCTGTACATTGCTTATGGTATATATTTGTTTTTTATTATCTCCCCTAATTAGATTGTGAGCGCCTTGGGGGAAAAAATTACTTTTTGCTTCTTTCTGTATCCCTTGTGCTTAGCATAGTGCCTGGCACATAACAGATAATAAATACTGACTACAGTTCCCCAGGTTCTCATCTTAGTGTCATTCTTGAGTCTTCACTCACATTCTATCACATATCTGACATGTTATCAAATCTTATCATTTCTTCCTTCACAAGATCTATTACATCTCCTTCTCTCCACTCAAATAGCCACTACCCCCCTATCACCCTTATCACCTCTTGCACTGACTGTCACAACAGTCTTCTGATTGGTCTCTTTGTCTCAAGTCTCTCTCCACTTTAATAAGACATTGATTAGTTAATGACATTTAACCTTCAGTTTCTATTGCCTGTGATGACTGACCTCCTTTCTTAGTCACCATAACTGAAAAAGCCTTAAAGATTCAAATCTACAAATGTGAAAAGCTAAATAAAGCCTTTACATTCTAAGAAGGTAGAGCATACTGGAAATCTTGAACACTGTCTCTCATCCCATTTGTTTTTACTCACACACACACACACACACACACACACATATCCCTATGATATGTATTATTATCCCATGAATAAGTTTATTGATGGCGCATTAAAGTTCTAAAAGCAAGGTTCTTCACACAGAGTGATTACAAAGACTGAAATTTAGATAACCAGACGGGTTAACAGCCTTTTCTGTACTACTCCTATTCTCCTATTTCTAAAATACTGTATAACTGGATTTTTTTTAACTTAAGGAAATTGTCTCTTCCCTGCTGAGAGTTCTGTTGAACTGTAATTGGGAAGGCAGAAAAGACTACAGAGAATGCTGGGTGACATTCTTTTTTTTTTTTTTTTAATTTTATTTTTAATTTATTTATTTAACTTTTTACATTCATTTTCACAAAATTTTGGGTTCCAAATTTTCTCCCCTTTTATCCCCTCCCCCCACCCCAATACACCAAGCAATCTAATTTTCCCTATCTCCAATCTGGCCTCTCTTCTGTCATCCCTCCCTTATCTTGTCCCCATCTTCTCTTTTGTCCTGTAGGGCAAGATGACTTTCTATTCCTCATTAACTGTATCTCTTCTTTCCTAGTAGCAACAACAATACTAAACAATTGTTCCTAAAACTTTGAGTTCCAAATTCTCCCCATCCCTCCCTCCCCACCCATTCCCTTTGGGAAGGCAGGCAATTCAATATAGGTCCTATCTGTGTAGTTTTGCAAATGACTTCCATAATAGTCATGTTGTGTAAGACTAACTGAATTACCCTCCATCCTATCCTGCCCCCTCATTGTTTCTCTTCTGTCTTTTGATCCTGTCCCTCCCTGAGTGTTGACTTCAAATTGCTCCCCTCCTCCCTTTGCCCTCCTTTCCATCATCCCCCCCTTGCTTATCTCCTTCTCCCCCACTTTCCTATACTGTAAGATAAGTTTTCATATCAAAATGAGTGTGCATTTTATTCCTTCCTTTAGTCAAATGTGATGAGGGTAAACTTCTTGTTTTTTTTTTCTCAGCTCTCCTTTTTTTCCCTCCACTAAAAAGTCTCCTACTTGCCTCTTAAATGTCATATAATTACCCCATTCCATTTCACCCTCTTTCCTCCCACTACATTTCTCTCTCACCATTTACCTTAATTTCTTTTAAGATATGGTCCCATCCTATTCAATTCACTCTGTGCTCTCTGTATGTGTGTGCATGTGTGTGTTCGTGCATGCGTGTACATGTGTGTGTGTGGTCCCACCAACTACCCAGATACTGAAAAGTTTTAAGAGTTACAAATATTGTCTTTCCATGTGGGAATGTAAACATTTCACTTCTGGTAAGTCCCTTAAGACTTCTCTTTGCTGTTTACTTTTGTATGCTTCTTCTCATTCTTGTGTTTGAAAGTCAAATTTTCTTTTCAGCTCTGGTCTTTTCATCAAGAATGCTTGAAAGTCCTCTGTTTCATTGAAAGACCATATTTTCTCCTGAAGTATTATACTCAGTTTTGCTGGGTAGGTGATTCATGGTTTGAGCCCTAATTCCTTTGACTTCTGGAATATCCTATTCCACGCCCTTCGATCCCTTAATGTAGAAGCTGCTAGATCTTGAGTTATCCTGATTGTATTTCCACAGTACTGGAATTGTTTCTTTCTAGCTGCTTGCAAGATTTTCTCCTTGAGCTGGGAGTTCTGGACTTTGGCCACAATGTTCCTAGGAGTTTCTCTTTTTGGATCTCTTTCAGGTGGTGATCGATGGATTCTTTCAATACTTATTTTGCCCTCTGGTTGTAGAATCTCAGGGCAGTTTTCCTTGATAATTTCATGGAAGATGATGTCTAGGCTCTTTTTTTGATCATGGCTTTCAGGTAGTCCCACAATTTTTAAATTGTCTCTCCTGGATCTATTTTCCAGGTCAGTTGTTTTTCCCATGAGATATTTCACATTCTCTTCCATTTTTTCATTCTTTTGGTTTTGTTTGGTGATTTCTTCATTTCTTGTAAAGTCATTAGACTCCATCTGTTCCATTCTAATTTTGAGAGAACTATTAAATTCAGTGAGCTTTTGAACCTCTTTTTTCCATTTGGCTCATTCTGCTTTTGAAAGCATTCTTCTCCTCATTGGCTTTTTGAACCTCTTTTGCCAATTGAGTGAGCCTATTTTTCAAGGTGTTATTTTCCTCAGCATTTTTGTGGGTCTCCTTTACCAGGGTATTGACCCGTTTTTCATACTTTTCTTGCATCTCTCTCATTTCTCTTCCCAGTTTTTCCTCCACCTGTCTAACTTGCTTTTCAAAATCCTTTTTGAGCTCTTCCAAGGCCTGAGCCCACCCGACATCCCCCTGGGATGTCTGGGGTACTGAGGCCCCGCCCTCCACATCTTTCCCTGATGGCAAGAATATGTCCTCGTCATCAGATCCGAAAGTCGGGATCATTTGCATCTGTTCAAAAAAACTCTCTATAGTCTTATTTTTCTTCCCTTTTCTAGGCATTTTCTCAGCCAGTTACTTGACTTCTGAGATTCCTGTCCACCCCCGCCTAGATCCGCCCAGCTAGTGCTTGGGGTGTGAGATTCAAATGGGCTTTCCGTGGCAGGCGCGGCTGCTATTCAATGTGAGCTTTAGTTCTGGTGCTGGGGTGGGGCCAGGCACCCACCCAGGCTCAGTTCCCTCAGGGGCTTTATGCAGAGACCTTCAGTAATGGAGCAGGTAGGGGCAGGGCCACCTCCCAGGCTCAGTTCCCTCAGGGGCTTTATGCAGAGACCTTCAGTAATGGAGCGGGTAGGGGCAGGGCCGCCTCCCAGGCTTTATGCAGAGACCTTCAGAAATGGAGCAGGTGGGGCAGGGCCGTCTCCCAGGCTCAGCTCCTTCAGGTGGTTTATGCAGAGACTTTCAGTAATGAAGATCCTGCCTGCCTGCTCGGGGAGTCCCGGGCCGCCGCTGCCTCCGCCACCACCCCTGCCTCTGTCTCCGCCACTTCCTGCCCCTGCCTCTGCCTCCGCAGCTTCCTCCCGAGGGGGCCCGAGCCATGGAGATATCCCGCTCCCCTCTCGGCCAGCCCGGGCGTGTCTCTCACTGACCTGTAGAGTCTGTGGGGGGAGGGACCTTTCAGGCCGCCGGAGGTTCCGTCCCTGAAGCCTGCTCGGATCAGCTTCTCTGGGGCTGCAGCCAGGGCAGCGCTGGGGTGTGGTCTGCTTTCTGGGGCACGACGGACCCTGGGGACGGCTCTCCAGGGCTCTCTGGAACGGAAATCTCTTCCACTATGTTTCTGGACACCCTGCAGTGATCCAGAACTTCTGGGGAGCTCTTCTTACATTAAATCTGTGGGCTGTGGGTTCGGAGCTCGCATACATGCGTCTTTCTACTCCGCCATCTTGACTCCGCCCCCACCGGGTGACATTCTTAATACTAAATGTAAATGTGACTAATTCTCCCAATATCCCATTGATGATAATTTTTTTGGTTCTAGAGAAGACTGTGGAATATACTCTGTCCACTCTCAGGCACTCTTAACAGGGAGAACAATCACACCAATGTATCTCTAGTCAAATATCCTCTCTCAGTGACATCCATAGATTCCATGTATTCAATAACCACCTTTAAAGATGACTTTCAAATCTATACACCCAAACCTAATATTGTTCCTAAGCTTCAATCCTATATTGACAATGTCTATTAGATACCTGTATTTCAATATTACCTCAAATGCAACATATCAAAAATAGAATTTATCTTTCCTCCTATACCTATCCCTTTTACAAATTTCTTTTCTACTGCTGCTTACTAAAGCAGAATTCTTTTTCTAGGCAGGCCTTGAAGGCAGCAACAGAGAAATTCCAGATTTTCACTGCCTCCCCCCAACAAACAATTAAACCTATCACCTCTTATGATTGAGCTGATATCCTTATCTCTGAATATACTTTGCCAGAAAAATGAGATTCTTAATTTGCCCCATGAAGTTGTCAAAAAGAATCATATAGCTTAAATATGGAACTCAGGACTAAATTCAATCAGTAAGAGAAACAGTTTTGCCAACTTTAGTATATGTCTTAAAAGATTTTAAGTGTGGGTAACATAATTAGAATTCTTTTTTTTATTGGTGTGAGATTTACAAAGGAATTGTTTTCACTGTGTTGTGTGAATAATATTGAAATGAACAAATGTTTCATGCTGTTAGGTTATAGGTCCTGTTATGGCAAAAAAGTTCTGCATTCCTATTATCAAAGACATTAGTACAGCTTCGGAATATTATTTCTTAACTAGAAATACATAAAGAACAAAGAATCAAGATATTATAAGCATTATTTAAAATGCATAGATTTTACTTACTCCTACTTTTTGTTTCATGTATATTTTTCTTAATATTCTAGTATTTAAGTTGGGGACTTAAAAAACTTAGTTGATTCCAATTTAGGGTTCATCCTTACCAAACTTTTAACATTTTTAAAGTGTGGACTGATTTTAGGATTTTAAGTAATAACTCTTTGATCTCAAGGCCTTGAACAACAATTCCTTTAAAAATGCATCAATAACTGAAAAAAATTAAATTTCTCTTTAAAACATTAATTGTACCCAAGCTGCTTAAAAACAATATAACCTTGCCCATGGAACAGCAAATTCTCCTCTCAGAACTGGATCTGAGCTGGGAATATTTCCACATAAGTGTTTTTGCCTTTGTATTGCTAGAATAATGCCTGACTCACAAGAAACACTGGGATCCATCATGCTGAGAACAACTTTGTTGTTACTATGTCTTCCGTTATTTTTGCACCGTAGCATTTGGGTATACAGAACACATTCCTAGGCAAAGATCAAATCCTCTTGTGTTTTGTCCCATATAAGTTTCATTGGGTTGAGGTGGAAAAACAGTGAAAGAATCCCAATTTGGGAATCTGATGTTCAAGGCCTCCATAACCTTTCCTGTTTTCTTATACCTTACTCCCCACAGTCTTTGATCCAGTGACACTGGGCTCCTGGCTGTTCCATGAACAACATTCTCCTTTATGCCTAGAATGCTTTCCCTCTCAACTTCTGTCTCCTGGCTACCTCCAAGGCTCAGCTAAAATCCTATCTTCTACAGGATGCCTTTCCCAATCCTTCTTGGTTCTAGTGCCTTCCTTCTGTTAACTATTTCCTACTAATTTTGGACAGAGTTTGTTTGAACCCCTTATAATGCTGGTTCCCCAACCCTGGTCACCTAGCTCACTACCTTAAATATCAAATGTATGTGCCCACTATCTCCTCCTGAACTTGTATCTTTATTTTAATCAGCTGTTCTCTTTACTCATTTCCTTGTTGTCTTTCCCATTAGATTGCAAGCTCCTGTCCTTTGCATTTTTTTTTTTTTTCATCTCCATTACTTATCGTAGTGTCTGGCACAAGTGACAGACTGAATTTCAGGAGATTTTGTCTAAAGTTTGTGGGAAAGTTGTGTCTACAAAAGGAAGGTTCATTCTACAAACTTATACTTCACCACCAGTTATACGAAAAATGAGCAATTCCTTGTTCTATGATGGGAGGTAATACCTCCTTAGGGAAGGGTTCAGTGGTATCTAAAGAAATCAGGTCACAAAGCTTCAAAGATGGATAGCCTTAAGCTTCTTTAGAGTGGCTCGGAATAATGGCAATCATACTTCATAAGTAGTTTTATTATAAGAATAAAAATCGAGTAAAACACTATTCATGCACCAATCTGAAGGCCAATGTTAATCTGCCAGGCTGAGATATCAGAAAACATACAATTTTTTAAAAAAAAAATTTCTAAGTTTATTAAAACATTTCTTCTATAAAACACAATGAAAGTTAAGAAAAATCCTCTGACATGTAAATTAGCTAGTCATTTTTAAAAATAGTTTATACTTATTGCTGTGGAAAATGTATATAAATACTTCTTAAATGACATTTTACTATAAATATCTGCCCTTTAGGAAATGCTTGAATTCTGGTTCCCCTTCCACCGAATATGAAGAATTCCTGCAATGTATTTTCCTTCCCTTCCTTTTTTTCAGGCTGTAAATAACACTTAGCAAGGCACTGCACTGAGGAAGTTGGTGATCTAGATTCCAGTCTTAACTGGATTTTGGTATGTAATCTTTGACATGATGCTGACTATACTGTCTACTTCAGAGGGGATTTCAGGCATGCTATTTACTTTTATTGTGCCTCAGTCTCTTTATCTATAAAATAAGGAGGATAATCCTACCTCCTTGGGACCCAGAGAAAATAAATGAGATGATGTCTCTAAAAACACTTGGAGAATGTCTGGGAAAAGGTGTTTCATAAAGTACAGCTTTTTTTCCCCTTTCACATAGGCAAAGTATGTGGTAGTATCAGCATTTCAGAGATCTGGGTGCTATTCAGAGATAGGAGACTTTTCTCCCAACACAGCTACTTATAATTGTAAAGGAAAGAGAGCAACATTTCAACTGACCTGCAAAAACTATTCACACCTGCTACTGTCATATGCAGCTGGTTAATTCAGAATAAGAGAGAAGGTAGTTCCTTCTGGTCGATATTTGCTGGGGAAATTGCTGGGGACAGCAATTTCTAATCCACCAAATAAGATCGAGATCATTTGAGTCATTAGGTTAAGGAAGACTCTATGCTAACAGTATAGGGGTTATGAAGTTCCTTTATTAAACAAAAAGGTCCACCCACTGCTTGCCTTCTGGAATAGCTGCATTATTCTGGGAATAGGACATCTTGTGCCACTGCACTGGAATAAGCAAGTTATTTCCTTTCCACCACTCCCCTCTTCCTCAAATCACAATTTCTGAAGTAAAATGGGCAGGAGGGAAGAGCACTGACCATGCAGCTGTTCTGTTCCTCACAGGGGTGTGAGAGTAGGGGGAGAAGAGAGAAAAGGAAAGTCCCAACAATATTTAGATGATCTTGAAATGTTCATAATTTCGTTAGGGTGTACTCACCGCCAAGCTGACAGATATTGCTGGGGAAAACCTGTACTGCTTTCAAGAAAGGCTAACCTTTCAAAAGGTGGAAGAGAGAAAAGGTGGAGGGGAGGGGGGAGAGAGAGACAACCAATCTATTCAGCAAAGGGATGACATTAAACTGGACAGCATGCCACCTTTGTAGTGCTGGACTTTTAAAAAGCTCTGTAGAATAAAATTGCCAAAGATAACAGCACTGGGAAAATTCTTCATTTCACTGAGTTTTCTTTTACTGTCCATCTGAATTTTTTAAAAACAAGTATCAGAGTGCCCAAAATAGTAAATAGTTTATTAATTCTATTTTAAAACACACAAACACACATTTCCCCACAGGCTCTGGGTGATAAGTTGTACACCACACTTCCCTGACAAGAATCACGGACACATCATTTTTTATATCCTCTTTTAATCTTTATCCATTTCAGTCTTTTTTTCTTTGGCATATTATGTAGAAGTAGAAAGAAAGTATAGTACAGAGCAGTGTCGATGGAGATAAACACATCATAGAAAGACTGATTCTTCAAATCAGATGGCCAGGATTTCATCCTTGGCCTCCCAGCAGGCTACAGACTTACTCAGCCCCTTTGCTTACACAGTCCTTGACATTTTCTAAAGAGAGACTTTCAATAGTGTCAGGTTACATGGAGGATTTTAGAATACTGACTATCAGCTTGAGGAACATAATAGAAGTTCAATAAACTCCTGGTTCCCATCAACAGGAAAGAAGCACATCAGATTCTTGAATCTAAAAAAGTCCCTTTTTGCAAAAAAGGACTGATAGGCAGAGTGAAAAGGGTCCTGGTTTTGAAGTCAAAGGACTTAGTTTTGAAGCTCAGATCTGCAAACTTATGATTCTGGTAAAGTCATTTAACCTTTAAGGGTTTCAATTCTCCTCAATTTTTAAATAAGGCGCCTATACTCTCATCTATGAGATGTATCATGATTTCAAAAGTTCCTACCATTGCCAATCCCTCTAATCTCACTTCTCTAGTAGGGATGTAGAGCTAATTTACTAGATTTTGCATATGCAGCTATAAGAGAGCTGGGGGATAGGAAATGGTATAGGAAGATTTCCAATTACAGCAACAAATGACATAAAGCTTTCCTGCTGACCCAGATGTCTATTTGCAAAGACATTTTTTCTTGCATGTTTAAAGCTACTCAAAAATCCACATGCTGTTGTTCATTAAAATGGTCATTAGTCACTTCCTTCAGTGTTGTACGTTTCTATCAGTTGTGATAAGGGGTGACTCACCTACTGTCTTTCTCATGGAGAAGAGATTATCAAACCTGCCCATTCAGAGATTAACAATAATGTGCCATAAGGAAAATTACACCTTCAGCACAAGAATCTGCAATTGGGGAACCATTTTACATGATCATATTCATTTATATCAATTATCTCGCTTATCGAGAAAACGAACCATAAACTAGTACTGCGAAGACAAGGAGTACACTATAAGGAATAATCAGGTCCCAGCCTCCTAGAGACAATAGCCATTTAATACGCCTTTTTTTGAGTGATGTTTACAGTGTCTGCTTTATAACTCTCTTCGCATTAACTTTCAAATGTCAAAAGCAGGCAGTTAATTATTATGCAAAACATCAATATGTAAAACACTGTGACATAAAACTGTTATAATCAATCTACAGCAAGAAATCATGCCTTATAGCTTTCATTGCTTATTTTTCAGGCTTCTAATCCCAACTTAACTGACACGTAGGCTGTGCATGCCAGGTAGTTATGGGTCTGACAAATGATAACATGCCCCACATGTACTGCTTCAAGAGACAACTGAAAAATGATCTGATTAAGAGTTAAAAAATTAAACAAAGCAAAACGAAACCATACACAGTACAGACTCAGAGAGATCTAAAAGACAGAGCCAAAGGATGTGATTTTTCTCTTCTTGAAGCTGAGGTTCTGTCCTTGGTATCCTGGTGAGTATCATCTTTCTATTAAAGAGTCTGAGAAACCAGGGTTTTTCCTCACCAGCACCTGTTTTATTTATTTATTTATTAACAACTACTGGGGCAAGGCCACCTCCTATTTTCCTTCCCTCTACCTACTGGCTACATTCACATTTTCTGCCTTCTCTCTAATTACCAACTTTAGAGAACTATCTGGAATAAACAGGATCAAGAGTTGCATCCCTGTCAGTCCTGACAAAGTCTACTAGAATGTGAGCTCTTTGAGGGAAGGGACTTTGTAATTCTTCATTTTAGTATTCCTAGCACCTTACACAGTACCTTGCACATAATAAATGTTTGCTGAACTGAACCATATTGAAAAGCACAGAGGAAAGAGAAAGAAGCAATAGGAAATGAAAGATAAAATAAAGGATGATAACAATGGACTTCACTGTGTAAGAGAGAAGTACAGGTGAGAAATTGGCATTATTTTAGACTTTTCACTTTAGGACTTAAAATTTATACTTGCCAAATCATTGCTGATGGCACTAAACTTCAGCTTGGCAGCTGGACGGATGCAAATAGCTATCAAGTAAACCTAAAGGCAGTCTGACAGTGGGTCATCATTCTACCATTAGAAAGAGGAAGGAAATGCCTGGGGATTCATTCTGCTTCTGAAGCAGTTATGCATCTTACTGACCTCCAAACACGTGCTAATTCTGGCTGGTTAGTCCATGCAATCAATGTGGTGGTTATAACTCACTCATAGTTTTGGTAAGTCATAGAATAAAAGAATTTGAGTAAGAAAGAAACAAAGTTCAACTAGGACAACACCTTTATGAATAAGGTAATGCAGGGTTTGGGAGGTTAGGTAAACCACCCCCAATGTTATACAAAATAAACTGCAAAGTAGAACCAGGGTTTTCATTATTTTTTAATTTTAATTTTTTTTTTCCAATTACATGCAAAAGCAATTTTTAACCTTTGTTTTTTTAAACAATTTTGAATTCCAAATTCTCTCCTGCCCTCTCTCTTCTCTCCCCTCCTTGGGAAAGGAAACAATCTGATAAAGGTTTTATACATGTATAGTCAAATAAAATATATTTCCATATTAGTCATGTTGTAAAAGAAAATACAGACACCCCACCCCCCACCCCAAGAAAAGTAAAGTAAAAAAAGTATGCTTCGAACTGCATTCAGATTCTATCAGTTCTTTTCTGGAGATTCAGCAGTTTTCCTCATTGATCCTTCAGAACTGTCTTGGATTTTCATATTGCTGAGAATAGGTAGGTCATTCACCATTAATCATTGTACAATACTGGCTGTTATTGTATACAACAGAACCAGTGTTTTTTGACTATCTGTCCTATGTTTTTCCTGCAATACAGTGGTGTTCTTTTGAATACATCATTAACATGAAAATTATTCCAATAAAATCAAAGTCTCTCCAATCATACAGCTTTTAGTGTGCTCTCACAGCTCACTGAGAAGGTTTTATTGCACCATGCTCGCAATTTTTATAACAGACATCAACCGTACATTAATCCACCAAAGGGCCACTTGCAAAAAAATGATTATTCTCAATAGGTAGTTTGGCTTCCTGGGCTGAATGAGTAAGAAAAGGGAAACTGTAGAGGTCAGGGTCCTTCACTGCTTTGTTGCTGCCCCCCAGGATGGGTGCCATCACCGTTCAGTTTCCCTTGCACAGACAAAAATGTTAGCCACTGCCTTGTGCACTACTCTTAATAGAGAGGGTCCTTCTCCTCCTCTTTTTGTCTCCCACTAGGTCACAGGACCTATCTGCATTGGTGATTGCACTGTATTTAGAACTCAGTAAATTCACATTTTGGAAGCATCTAGCTCAGGTTTTCTAGCATTTCACACAATCATTTCTAAAAGACTTTGCTTTGAACATTCTGCCACCTTCTGCACTTTTATATCTCGCTAGAGTCACTTACATTTTACACTTCACTTTATTACAAATTTTAGTTGGTTCCATCATGGCCTCCTAGGAAACAACCTCACAGACTGCCATTTCCTGTCATTAGGGGGGCAGCATTCAAGTAATTCCCTGTGGGAGCACCAGGCAGTTTTTATGATAATTTTACCACAGGTAATGTTGTGATTTTCAAGTATGCTTTCTCAAAGCACTGTACCTATTCCTGCTTTTAACTATCTAATGCTGCTATAAAAGAAACATACAAGTCTTTCCAATGTTAACAGGGCAGTAAACCTCAAAAGATTACTACCTCCCAGACTGATACACTTGTCAGGGAGAAGCTGAAATATGATCACTACATTTTACTCACATCAAAAAGTAACACACCTGAATCCCACTACACTGGGCTATGCGGCTGGGAGAGGACACATTTGGATTACATGTTCCCAGAGCCTCCAAAACCAAAGGTTACAGTTAGTCAATAAACATTTATTGAGCACCTAATATGTTCCAGGCATTGTACTAAACTGTGGGAGTACAAAGAAAGGTAAAAGATAATCCCTGCTCTCAAGAAGCTCACAATCTAAAGGGGGAGACAACATGCAAGTAAGTATGTATAAACAAGTTATAGTGGATAAATTGGAAATTTACACTCTACTACCTGAAAACAAAAGATAGAAGAAAACCAAATTAATCTCTAAATAACACAACTGTCCAAAGAGCTGGTTGGAAACATGCTATCAACAGATAACATATATATATATATAGTTTAATTCTTACTATTAACTTTTGATGGGTCTTTAAGATGAAGAAATTCTAGATAATTCAACAGTCACCAAGAGAATGACTACATTTTCTAGGGTGTGGGGAATCCCTCCTCAAACATCTCTTTTACTCTATGAGCCATGTTGGCAGAGAGACATTATAGGATGCCATGATGACATCATTATCTAGTCTGCTTTTCCCTATAAGTCAGCACTACTAGCTGCTGGGCACCATGATTTGACACAAATGGCAAGCCAACAAATTCAGATTTTACCCAATGGATAGCTAGTCTCTTAGTTCCACTTCAGTTAACTCAGCAGCATCTGTACAATATGATCTTGCCTGTATATCATCTGATTGTCATAAGGATAAAAATTTCTCAGCCGAGGTCAAATCCATGCTTCACATAATCCAATATTTGGTCTTTGACAGTGCTATCAAGGAAGGTTTTAAAGGAGAGCAAACCCAAAGGTTAGTTATACTTCAAGTCATTCTATTTTCCCTCAACTTATATGGCTATTCTCTAATTTATTCAGAACTTTTTAGAAACTGTTGTTTCAGTTTTTCTTACCTTAAAGAGTAACTAACCATTTCTACAAGTTTACTACATCCATATAAAATAAATACATTCTTATCATTCCCTAATGTGATTTGAATCCTTTAAAGTACAACTAAAACTTTATTTTTTGGATAAGGCAAGAAATGCCAAACTTAACTAGTGAACAGTTTCACACACATGTATATATTGTCTAAATAGATACGTTTTAGAGCTTTAATTATGTATTTATATGTCCTCAAAATATGACTAAGTTTCTTGAAGACAGGGACCATACTTTTAGTTTTCTATTATCTACTGCCTTCCTCATATCTGAGAGTGCAGTACTATGTCATCGAACTGGTAGGTGCTCAATAAATATTAGCTGAATTAACTAGACAGTTCTTAAATGCCCTGCTTATTCTGGTAGACAGCCTAGTTATTAGCAACAAGCCAGAACCAAAAAAAAAAAAAAAAGGCCATTAGCACAATGGAATTCTTATGGAATAATAAGTGGCTAGTATAACAATCTTAATGGACCACAGTCCATGACGGAATTCTCTGATTTTCCGGGATAGTTACTGAACAAGCTTTGAGTACAGAGTCAGGCTTTGCTCCAAGTCTCTAAAGCTAACATTGCAGTGAATCCAGCTGTGGGACTGAGGTGGAAGGATAATATGTGCTTTCAGCATGATCTGAAGGATCAAATGAAATATTTATAAAATGCATAATGCATGGCACATAGTAGGCACTTAATAAATCCTCATTTTTTTCCCTTACTCTTCCCCCTCAGATAGCTTACATTTTCTTTCTGATACCGCCCCTCTGTGGATTATTTCCCATTTATCTTACACGTAGCTTGTCTTCATACAGTTATTTGTATGTTATCTCCCTAGGATTGTGCTCTCTTTCAGTGCAGGGACCTTTCTTTGCATCCCCAGGGCTTAGTGTAGCGTTTGGCACACAGAAGGCACTTAATAAATGTTTGTTCATTGATAGTAAGAGAGGGCATCTTTTTTATTTATGAGGTAAGGCCTCCATGGGGATGTTTTAATATCTGTGTAAGTACTTTAATGTTTGTGCTAAATAAACATAAGTCTCATCTGGCTCACATCTCCTGCCCTAAAGGTGTATTTTGAAGGATTTTATGGAAGTAATAGAAGAAAGGACTGCTAAACTGCATCTTGGTTGTGAGTTTATAAAGCAAAACTCAAAGGAGAGTCAACTTTTAGAGCTGAAAAGGAGAGTATCTCTTTCCCTCCAACAACATTCCTTGCCCAGATGAGAAAACTGAAGCAGAGAGGTATAATGACCTACCTGAGGCCATGCAACCAGTTACTTGTGAAAGACTCAAGTGTCAATGAGGAAAAACTGGACAGAACTAAGTACATGCTGATTTTTCATCTACATTTCCTAAAAACTTGCCAGAACTAAAACTGAAGAAAGTAGCATATTTGTACAGTTGAAATAATTGCTGAGTTATAGTCAATTTGCATTTTTAGGCCAGCTAATAAAATAAAGACAGTCAAACAAAAGCATCATTAAGCACTTACTATGTGCTGTGCATGGTACTAAGAGCTGGGAAACCAGCTTCCTGAAAAGAAGCTGCTAAAGAAGTAGAGTCAGGATGACAGAACAGCAAGAAAAAGTTCAGTAAGTTCCTTCCTACAAAACTCCTCTAGTCAGATCTAGAAAATTCATCAGACTAAGTCCTAACCAGGAAATCCAAAAAGTCACAGAGTACCATCTGTCCAACCTGGGCTAGCAGAGAGAGACAGACGGTGGTCCACAGACAAAGCCCAGGGTCTGGATAGGAGGGAGGCCAGAGGAGGAGCATTCCTGTCTAGGACTTAAAGAGTACAGAGGCTGTACTGAAAAGAGTTCTCAGGTTTATACCAGGGCATCACAATCTTGTGCATGGATAAGAATAGCTTTGCCTTTCACTACCTAGTTTCAGGTCAGATCCAGGATAGATTAAGGAGGGGACCTATGTCCAGGGGGGGTATTTCAAGATAAGGAATGGCCGCAGGCTGAAGGTCATGTCCTGAGTGAGGAATAAGTTCAGAAGCGAACAGCAGCTATATGGCTCAGACCTTAGAAGAAGAATGGGACCTCACTTCCAATTTCTGGACCAATCTGAACCCTGCAGAAGAATAATCAGGGTAGAATCACAGACTAAAGGGAAGCTTACAGTTCTGTCACTCTAAACTAGCAGAGCTATACAGCTGGCAATAAGAGCTTAATAGAAACTCAAAGTGAACAAGGCCATATCTACATCCAAGTCAAGAACTTGCAGAGCTCAGATCCCAGGGGTACCAGTAAGACTTGGCCTTGGATCAGACAACTTTGGGATTATTGACAGTCTGTAAGTTCCTGCCTGAGTTGTACCTAAGATCTTGGAATAATTCAATATCCCCAAGAAAGCAGCACATATATAGAACTAGCCCATATATCCCATAATGTAAATTCCCAGGAATATTACAGACAAAATCCAGAACTTCCAAGACACAGGAAGAATATTGTAAGCAGTCAGAAAGAGGAAAACCACAAGTACCACATGACTTAGCAGCCATCAATGCAAAGGAGCAGAGAGCCTGGAATAGAATGCAGGGGTGGAGAACATTTGGTTTCCAGGCCACATGTGGCCCTCTAGATCCTCAAGGGTGGCTCTTTGATTGAATCCAAACTTCACAGAACAAATCCCCTTAATAAAAGGATTTGTTCTGTAAAACTTGGAGTTAGTCAAAAGACCTCACCCGAGGACTTTAAAGGTCACATGTGACACTGAGGCCATAGGTTCTCCACCCCTGCTTTAGACTTACAATCAAGAATATCTTATTTAGAAAAACTGAGTATAATCTTACAGAAGAAAAAATGGACTTACAAGCAGACATGATGAAAGGATCAGAGCTACATAGGAACTTTGAAGTTCATACAAAGGTATTAAAAGAAACACTAAAAGGTAAAATATGAATGAACAATTATAAGGGATTAAACAAAGATAAACTACTTACATTCTAATATGGAGAGGTGGAAGGGAATAAGCATTTATTAAGTTCCTACTATGCCAGGCACTGCTCTAAGTGCTTTTTACAATTTATCAGGACATTTTATCTTAACAACCCTGCAAAGTAGATATTATAATCATCCCCGTTTTACAGACATTAAGTTACTTGCCCAGGGCCACATAGCTAGTAAGTGTCTAAGGCTGGATTTGAACTCAGGTCCTCCTAACTCAAAGTCCAGAGTTTATCTATTCACTGCACTACCCTATTATCATCAGGAATCACAGAAAAAATTTAATTAGAAGGTCAAGAATGGGTTGTCTTAGATGCTGATGATCTTAAACGAAGGCCAGAAAAAGAAAAGAACTGTATTAAAGGGGAAAGGGAGAGGAGGATTAGGGAAAACTATGTCACAGAATCAGGGTATGCAAGAAGAGGTTTATTCAAATAAGGAAGAAGGAATGGGGGGAGTGGCTGACAAATTAGAGGGAGGGAGATTAAGAAAGGGGCATCTATCAAAATAAACTGTAAAAAAGAATGTACAAAAATTTTATAGCTCTTTTTGAGGTGTGAAAGATTGGAAACTGAAAGGGTGCTCATCAATTGGGGAATAACTGAACAAGTTACAGTATATAAATATGATGGAATGCTATTGTGCTGTAAGAAATGATGAGGATAGTTTCAGAGAAACCTAGAAGGCTTGTATGAACTGATCTAGAGTGAGTAGAACCAGGAGAAAAACAGGTTTCTCCTTACTTCAAATCTCACCAATATTCTATCTATCTCAATGTCCCTGAATCTGACCCCATGACTCCAGAAGATCAATGATGAAATTTTCTAAACAACCTCCTGATAGAAGTGAAGGACTAAGACTGCAAAATGAGACAAAAAAAATTTTTTTGGACATGGCCAATGGGGAAATTTGTTTTCTTTGACTCTACATATTTGTAATAGGGGTTTTGTTTTTCTTTCTTTCTCAATGGCAAGCAGTGAGGTGGGGTGGGAGAGAAAACAGATTTTTGCTGATTGACAAAAAAATTAATTTAAAAATGATATTAGAAAGAGATAAAGTAGAGGGTAAACAAATAGGGTTACTACATCTTTTGAGAGGCTGACAAGCAGATTACAGTACCCACATGACCTTAAATTTCCTATCAAACTCAAGACTTTTGGCCTTATTTATCTTCCTTTAGGATTAGGAGGCTTATCATAAACATCACAGACCTTGAACATCATTTCAATATTCCTCCCAAGCTCCTCTGGCAGGATAAAATCCTCAGAAAGGGTCTCAACCATAGGCTAACACTAACACAAAAGTAACATTTATTATACCCCAGCTCCTCTGGACAAGTCTCATGTGGGGAAGAGATGATAAATAGCATTCATGAACAGCTACTGTATATGGAAGGTTCCTTGATGACTGAAAGAATAGAAGACAGAATATCTATTAATATATGTATATATATTATACATGATATACATGATATATATGATATATATACATATATATATATATCAAAGTTCATTCATAGAACACCTCAAACCAAGTAAACATATCACAGAAGAGGAGCAATGTCAGTTGGAGGACAATGAAATCTCTACTCTCAGCATGACGCTGCCACAGCACCTTTCCCCATCTGCCCAGTGCAGGGGCAGCTTTTATCTGAGAAAATATTAAAGAGCAAGGGACAGATGGGATTTCAGTGCAGGTCATCCACCAGTGGGTGCATATACATTTCTGTTTACCTGCACCACTGTTCCCATTTGGGTGAGGGATGATGACAAGCAGATGATTACAGAGCTAACTTTGATCAATCCTTTCAGCTTCACACACACATGCACACAAAGGTCTGAGAAACAGTGTTTCACAAGCTGCCCAAAGAACTTGGATTGCGGAGACCTTTTTCCCAATCTCCTATAGGCCAAAGCCCATTAGTCATTCAATAAAGCTGACTAGTTCAGTTTGGTCAAAATATGCAAGCCACTGACAGTGTTCTTCCCTGTAACTGGTTACAATTTTCTTCCTTTTATTATAGTAACCATCTGCTAGAGAAGTTCTCTGTTTATTCCACTTTTTGATAATCATGATTTCCACAAATATCTGCATCAACATCCCAAGGCATTTGATGGAATAACTTCAAGTCAATGAATAAATGGTACCTCTTTGTCTATTATGCCTGAGAATATTATGTGCAGAAGAAAAGTAGGTAACTATTATTTCTTTATATTTTTTAAATATGGAAAGAAGCCTGATTCCTGATGCCCTGACCTTCTTCTAATGACCATCTCTCTAAAACTGATTCCTTGGACTTCCTTATTTTTTCTAAGAGCACCACTTACTGCCATTCATCCCGTTGCCTATGCTTGAAATCTCAATTTTATCTTTGCTTCCTCCTCCTTCTTCTTAAAAGAAATCAATGACTACAGCCTGTTTATTTTTCCTCTTCAATTTCTCTCACAACCTTCCCTTCTTTCTATTCCCACTACTACTGTAGTACATGTCCTCATTACCACTAGACTGAACCACTTTCACAGCTTGCTAACCATCTCCCTACTATTCCCTAGCCATCCCTAAGACATCTTTCATTCAGCTAGCTAGCTGCCAGAAGAAACTTTATCTGGCTCAGATGTCAACCTGCTTAAAGCCTTTCAATGGTTATCCACTGCCTAAGAATTCCAAACTCTTTCAGGAGGTTACCTGACCCCTTCCCACCTTTTTGGCTTATTTCACATTGCTGGCCTTGTCTCTATACCAGCCTCCATCATTTTTGCATAGGATTGTGTAACCTATCTTAAATTCTTAGTATAATCTATGGTTACTGAATCTTTTTTGGTCTAGATTTGCAACTTGTTGATTTAGGGAATTATTACTGAGAAGAAACTATCTCTATGAATACAAATCAGCAACTGTGCTACAATTTAAATCTTAGAGTTGTCTGGGGTACTGAAACCCAGGACTTGAACCAAAGGCTTCCTGACTTTGAGGCTGGTTTTACATTCATCACACTATGCTGCCTCTCACTTGTGTTCAATCTAAATTGAGATTTTGTGTCTCTCTCACACCTTGAAAGCTTTAAGAGGGCAAAGTTCACATCTTAATTTTATTTGTACCTTCCCCAGCAGCTAACAAAGTATTTGGCACATAGTAGGCATTTAATTGGTTAGTCCTCTAACCAAAAAATCATACTGTGAGGGTTCGAGTAGGGGAAAGACCTGGTCTAGAAGACAGCAAACGATTTCCCTTAAACCAAACTCCTTCCTGCTCAAATCTAAGCATTCTATAAAATTAAAAACAAAAACCAAAAGACAACAACTTTGTTTTTCAATGTAAGAAGTAGCAACCCCATTAATATGTATTATTAAATCCCAAAGCACCTAAATTCTACAAAAATAAATGTTATAAATGTTAAAAAAAAACAACAAACCAACAACCAGTATTCTGAGGTTCTATTTATTTTATACTGCTAAAAAAACTGCACCTTTTTTACAAGGGTCTAGTTGAGGTGTCACACTTCTTGCCCTCCATTTTATTCATCCTTTGGAATATATTTAGGTGAGCAGTTACTGTTAGGGAACTTAGTACATAACTACAACAAAAAATAGCAAATAGTTGCAAATCACACTCACATTTCCACTTCCAGCTTTTAAAATATTAGCTTATAACAAGAATCAATGGCCCTAATCTAGGCACTGACAAATATTTGAGAAGCAAAAGCAAATAATGCTGCTCTTGGCTTGGAATATCTGAAGTACCTAACTCTAACACACTGCAGAAGCTATAGAAAACAGTGGAAAGAGATGGGTTATTTTCAAAGGAGCCAACCTAAAAGTGGCAGTCTTAATGGTAACCTGATGTTAAGATGATGAATGCATGGTAGGGAGAGTTAGAAAGGAACCAGTTTGGATGGAATAACAAAACACTCCCAAAACTTAGGCTACCCTGAAATAAGACGCAATGTGTCAAGGAATGAGGCAGGCAGCAGCCTACTCAATCTTTAAATTTTATCTATCTATCTATCTATCTATCTATCTATCTATCTATCTATCTATCTATCTCTCTATCTATCTATCTAAAGTGCATCATGACCTGAGTAGCTTGAGAAGAGATAAATACTTGGATTAACTCTACCAAAAAAAATTCTTCTTAGTTTTACTAAGGGAAAGGGAGAAAAATCTATCATAAAGGGCTTCATTAAAATATCAAAGGTAAGCCTACTTACAGCAAATACAGATAAAGGATAAATTAGCAAATTAAATCCTCATTTGCTAGTATAATATAGGAATTTCTTTGTTGTAAAAGTTTATCAGGTATAATTTTAGTAATTATTATTATAATTGCTTATACAACTAAACTTCCAAGTCATTCAGTCACATAACAAGAGAATTAATTAGAAAAATCTCCTTTTGGAGTGTCTGGGTACTATTTCAAAGAAAGGTGGGTTAGGAAGAGTTGAAGCAATAATTTCATATATATAAACTTAAACAGATAAGAAAAATGTAGATGCACTACTTACCTATCAGACCCTTCTCAAGGGTAAAGGTTTTGTTTGTAAACATACATTCAAAAGCCACAAGGTGGAAAACTTTGTTCACTGTGTTGTGTGTCCCAACTATTCGAACATACCTGAAGGAAAAGCAAAAAAAAGGAAATGTATTTACAACACTGAATTATCACCACCCATCTAAAGATGACTGAATAAGATATACTTGGTAAATATGCCATAGCAAACAACTATATACAAGGAGAAAAAGAGTAAAAGAGACCATGTACTTGATTTCAGACCTCATTTGCTTTCAAAGGGCTTGGATCGAAATGAACCAGAAAGAATTATAGCAAATTAAAGAAATGCCTCTTTCCTGACAATTATGGAGAACTTGGATTTAGATATACCTAGAAAATCAAAAGTTCCTATTTAATTCAATCTTGGACTGTCAAATAAAATTACATACCTAGAAGACATTTGTAGTTGAAAATTACAAATAATTTCCTAACTCCACTTGTGGCAAGAATGCCTCCAATTCTCCAACATAGACGTAAACATATACTCTTCCCCACCCTCCCCAATCAACTAAGTCATATATTTTCAAACATCATGAAGTATTCTACTAACTGAAGACAAACAATAAATCAATATCTTCTTATTGAAAAGAAATGCAAAATTAAACATAAAAGCTTCAAACTAACCACATATTTTCTTGTTTTTTAATTTTGTTTTTAAATCTTTATTGGTAAATTAACTCCTTATACTCACATCAGACACCAACTTCATTCCTGCTGAAACCCTTTCCTGACTACAAGAAATCAAGGCTAGCCTAGGCTTTGTAACCTCCATTCTTTTCTTTGGACTTCCCTCTGTGCTGCACAGAACTGGCATCTGCACAGTGTCACTGAAGAGCTCTTGAATATAGTGGCCTCTTCACCCTTTGCATTACCCTGGAGGCTTCACCTTCGACAAACAAGCATTAACCTTGGATCAGCCTGTTCCCTTCACTTTCCAAGGGGACAAGATAGTTCACAGGTTAATGAACAGACAAATTCATTCTTACGAATGCTACACAATCCCACATGGAGTACAACACACAAGACTCACTAGAATTGATTAAAAATTGAGGGAAAATAACTTGATTAACTGACAATTCTCTCTCAAATTATCTAGTAGCTACAATGAAGGAAGGTGCACATTAAAGGAACAGATTTCAATGAAGAGATGGAAGAATGGATAACATTTTTTGTAAAATCCTCTCCTGTATAAAATAACACTCCCTTTAGTTGATAAAATTTTACTTCCAAGTTAATTATGTTCACTAATTCAGTGATTTTCTCATTTTTCATTATTCCAAGTTAACTTTATAATATAAATGTTGTTTCTTTCTTTTTTTTTTAAAGCTCTAAGCAGACTTATTCTGGATTTTATACTATGAGCTATTTCATTCTTTCTTTCCTCCACCCCACATCCCACTTCTAGCCTGAATCTTGGGGCGTTCCCTGTGCACCTCATTTAGCCATCTGTTCTTCAACATGAGTTGATCACTCATCATCAAAAACAACATAAATGCTATTTCTTAGACATGCAGCTTTGAGGGCTAATGCACACAGCAGGGAGACACCACTCTTTCCATAGAGAGTCAAAGGCAGCTGCTGGATCTGACTGAGCAAACCCTTTTGGCTAAAGAGGAGGTCAGCTTTAATCGGTACTGTTGCCTTCAAGAAGGATACAAAGCAGCTATCCTGAGTTAACTGGGTCTGGGGATTTTCTTTTGCTGAGTTTTGAAAGGTCTAGGCAGTGTGGGATTTCAACCATCACTGGCAGTGAAAACCGTGTTGGCAGCTTTCTGGAAGAGAAGGGGTGTTAAACTTGGCACATTGTTTAGAATCTAATTTTGTAAATTTCCCTCAACCCACAGCAACTCGACCCTCATCAAATTTTCAACTGCATGTAGCAGTGACAAAGTGTGGAAGTGCCACTCTCAGCAACCCATACATAGTCAGGGGAGGGGTTTGGTGGAATTAGATTAGAGCACTTTCCCAGCAACGCTGGATGAACCAAGAAAAGACTCTTTGTATAAAGTTACTTGGGGGTTGGCACCACACATGGAAATGTTCTGGTTTTTAGGTCTCTACCACAGGAGAAAGACCATTATGTCTAAGATCTACATGACCTTATAGGACCTAGAAGTTTCTCATTAAACTACTGTGCTGCCATCCCTCTTCTCAGTGCTCACTCTGTGTTTTTTCATACAATACTGAACCAGACTTTCTACCATGAAAAGATGGGTCAATTTTTTCCTTGATAATAACTAGTTAACCTGGGAATGCAAAATATCAATTAAAAAGGAAAAATGCTTGCCAAAATGACTTACTTTACAACACTGAAGCTGATTATGATAAACATAATAACAGATACATAGTTGGTAAACACTCTGGAACATCATGAGATTTTTTAAAAGTGCTATATAAATGTAGAATGCTATCTCCAATGCATAATCCTGAGGTCAAATTAGCAATTTACCACTGTAGATCACACTTCTTGATTAGCCTGTTAAATATAACACCCTTAACAAGTTTAATTACTCCAGTTTCTGTAATAATCTCTGTGTCCCCATAAGCTTGCTATATGGTTCACAAAAATATTATGGAAAGATTGACAAAAGCAGTACCCTTCCCCCACCCTCTTCCCAGCCCATTGGGGCCCTTTTCACTACTAAAATTCAAACTGCAATACTTCTTAATGGAATCAAACCAGTGATGATTACCTGGTTTGGAATATTCCAAATATATAATGTGGTGGCTAAGAGATGCAAGTTATTAAAGGTTATGAGGCATTTATTTCTTTTTCTTGCCTTGAAAAAAAATTATACTGGGTCTGGATTTGACCCATCAATGTAAGTAGATAACACACATTTCCTTTCATATAAGTATTTCTGAATAAAAGCTTAAGATTATATTTTCCTTTCCTTTTTTATTTTCGACGTCAAGTTGTCAAATGTATAGCTAGCCTCAGATTTAAACTAGTAATAAGAGCATTGCTGGCAGTTGGCTTTTTCAAGACTGTAGAGACACCACTGGAAAAATATAACAGATATTCTTTGTTCTCTCTAAGGCCCTCTACATCAGCTCAGCCAGTTGGAAGATAATTAAAACTTAAACAGTGCTGAGAAAGGCAGATATACAACAGATGGGCCATTTCTGATGAGGATGGATGCTGCAGGCAGGAAGCCCTTGTGCAACAGTCTGTTTTCAACCCTGCCTTTGCTTTTCCTTTTGTCTACTCTAGGCCATCTTCTGTTCTCCAGTGAAGGCTGAATTTCAAATGCAGCCTGGGAAGGGGTTGTTTAATTATGAAGTTCCTAGGAACCTTTCCTTTAGGAGAGGCCGGAACCCTTGGCGCAACACACAAGGAGAGAGCTGATTTTATTGAGACTGAAAGGTGTCTTTGATCTAAGGAAAAGAAAACATTGCCCTCAATTTATTTTTTCTTTTGCTTGTTACAAGAAAATGATAAGTCAGTCAGTAAGCATTTATTAAAGCGTTCCTAGTGCCAAGAACTGTACTAGGTGCTAAAGGTACAAACACAAGTGGAAAGGCCAACCCTGCCTTCAAGGAGCTCACATTCTGAGCAGTGCTATCATTTCACGCAGATGCATGTTACTTAGTGTTACTTGGTTTGCCCTTAGAAGGTAGAAGTTCCTAACCGATGTCTTAATCTCCTCCTGCCTTTCAGAAGCTTTAGTCCTCAAGTCATAATACACATTTAATGTAAAGAATCCTGGGGTGGAGGAGGAAAGGGAGAAAAGAAATAGTTGAAGAAAGATAGTGATATACGTTCAGAACTTAATCTCCAGTTTCTAGACTTTAGAGTCCATATATATAGTTAAAGTCTTTGTCCTAAGTTAAGTGATTATCTATTAGAATCTCTTCACTAAAAATACTAATACAAAACAAAATTTAACTCAGTGGGATATATTTTAAATGAGCTCAAGTAAGAAGAACCAAAGTCAAATGCCAAAGTGTTAATCTAAGTGACAGTAAGGCATTTTGGAAATACCAGAGATAGTTTAAGATTGGCCGCCAGAATAAGATTTTATCAAGTGAATGTATCCAGATAACTAGCCCAGAGAAGCCAGAATGGAAACCTGGTCTTTGCTATCATCAAAATGAGGTACTTAAGGTATATCGGATACGTCATATAGAGAATATTCTCAGAAAATGGATGGAATGCTGTATAGGGTATAGATCTGTAATTGCCAATATTTGTTAACTGCTCACTGCCCACAAATAGTTAAGAATGTACATTAATAACTCAATGGCAAACAAAGTCTCATTCCCAGGAGTCATACACTGTGCTCCTCAATTCAGGTCTTTTCTAGTGTCCAGGGTTCATTATTAGCGATGTTATTATCAGACCGAAAGTGGGAATGATTAGTGGCCTGTTGTTAGGGCAGTAAGTTGAAAACTATTTATTGAAATAATGACAAGAGAGCTGTAAGCTATAGGAACAGCATGATGAAATAGAAAATATTTATGTTTTTCTGAGGAAATCTTTTCCAGCGATGACTTCTTCTCTAGTAAGAGCTACAAAGTGCCTCAGAAGTATTTGGGCTTTTTTTGTAAAAGGAATTGAAGGATTCAAAATACTGTTCCAAAGTTAGCCCAAGTGCTTATTGCCTTAAATGATGGCCTAAATGCTAAATGAACATTAGCTTTGCAAAGTGTTTCACCATGTTCAAGTATATATTTACTATCAAATTGAAAGCAACTGAAATGACAAAGATTCTTGTTTTCCAGAAGCAAATAGTAGAGGATATGATATGAAGAGGATAATTCAAATCACTATGTGACTCAACTCTATGATAACAAAAGATTTGAGTGCTATTTTGCTATAGAAGTAATTTGTATTTTTAATGATAAATTATGGTATTTCATGCTTGTCAGAAGTTCAATGCCTTCTCTCTTCTGAAAAAAGAAAGGATTAATAATTAAAAGACATGAGGCTTCTGAGCCCTATTTACAATTTTTGGCTTCTTTCATTTCTCAAATCTAAACATATTTCTACATCATACTTTTCTCATCTTTCACTAGGAATAGAGATATCACCAAGTCTAAGATGATTTCATTTGGAAGATACTGTCAAGTTCTTTGCAGGATTTCTCCAAATTTTCATTCTGTGCAATATAACATTATCAGTGCATATGAAATTATTTCAGTGACCTTTTTTCTATTCTCATCAGAAGTACTACAAGATGACTAAATGGACAGGTTGTGATCTTGGACAAGAAAAGGGAAAAATTATTTATTTTGTGATAAGAGAATGTTACATTTGGAGAAAGAGGGCCTGGGTTCATCCTCTGTAACTTATATAGTGTAACTTTGGGCAAGTCACCAGAACTCGCTGGGCCTCAGTTTCTTTATATGCAAAATGAAGGAGTTGGGCTAGATGATCTCTAAATTCTTTAAGGTCTAAAATTTATGATCTGGTAATATTAAAGTATCTTGTGGAATGATGTTTCCCAGTGTGGGGCTTTGGACGCAATGAATGACATTGTCAAGCACCTTCCCACCCCTCAACATCCACTCCTTTCTGACTAACGAGAATTTATATGCAAATTCATACATTTAGCTTCACCTTTCTTTTGTCTTTTGGCTGTATTTATCAGTCAACAAGCATTTTTTAATCATCAATTACTCTGTGCTACATGCTGTGCTAAGCAATGAAAATACTTTTAAAAAATAATTTATTTGTTTTCAGTTTTCAACAATTACTTCCCTAAGTTTAAAATTTTCTTCCTGTCCACAAGACAGCATGCAATCTTATATGAGTTCTACACATACATTCTTATTAAATACAGAAAATATTTTTTATTTTAAAGCAGAAAACTAAAAAAGGCTCCCTGCCTGTAAGGAGCCTATATTCTAATGGGGGAAATAACATGTAAATAACTGGTAGAAAGACCTCTATAACTCATGAAATTATCTATAAAGTTTCCTAAATAATTTAGAGTTACCCCAAGTTGAAATTGGTTACCTTCAAGAGATAGTTTATTCCTTACTGGAGATCTTCATATAGAAGCTGAAAGTCTACTTACTGGACATGTTAATGTGGGGATTCCTTTATAGGTAAGACCACTAAAGTCTCTTACAACTCTGAATTCTATAATTCTGAGTACACATGTGGTCTACTTCCAAGGGTAAGTCAATTTGCTGGTCATTGACGAAGATATCACATTTACAGTACCTAGGAATATCAACTGCCCACCAAATGACAAATAGGCAGATAATCTAAAGAGTCTTGGGAATAACTGTACTGCTCAGATCACTATCCTTCCTTCAAATCCAGTCCCTGAAACCAAACTCTCCAGAAGAGTAGAGTACAGAGAAAAGGCCTGGCACACCACTACCACCAACTGCCAACCAACTATCTTCAACAGGGTAGACAAGGCAATCTGTCCTAGATGAAGCAGCCAAGCAACCTGATGGAGAGACAGTAGATAGTAGAAAAAGGTACAAAATACCACCACTATCTTGACCTTTGACATTCCTCAGACCCAGAATGAAGATAATCAAGGACTCTGAGTTCAAGAGCTCTGGATAGTAGCAATGTCCTCCCGAACACCAATCCTGACTCTATGCAGGGAGGGATGCAGCCATTACCCAGGAAATCAACACCTCTGGAGATGTGACCTGGAAAAGTGCTTCTGCAGGTGCTGTAGTCCCACCTTCCTCAGCCGGCACAGATACACAAGACCAAGAAAAGTAAATTCTTGACACAAAAGTCCTTGGTATTATGAGATGATTCAACATCAGAAATGGATATAGTTTGATCAATGGAAATGTCATTAAAGTGGATGCATTACCATCTGCTTTGCTGCTGTACTCTAAGAACCTCAGGGTTTTTTCATCTACTTGCAGCTGAAACCTCCTGAGAATTGAATGTGTCAGAATACGTGCTCCTTGAGAGTATAGATTGTTTTACTTTTTTATTTGCATCCAGTATCAATTTCACCTTTGCAACATCTCTCAAATACACTCCCTTTTCTCCCCTGACAATGTCATCACTCTGGTGCAGGCTCTAATCGCTACATACCAGGATTATTTCAATAGCCTCCTGGAGGGTCTGCCTGTCAAGTCTCTCCCCACTCCAATCCATATTTTATTCAGCCATTACAGTGATTTTTCTAAAGCACAAGTCTGACACACCTCCCCTACTCAGTAAACTTCAGTGGCTCCCTGTTTCCTCCAGGATCAAATATAAAATGCTCTGTTTAGCATTCAACATCCTTCATAAGTTAGCACCCTCCTATCTTTCCAGCCTTCTTACACCTTACTCCCCAAGACATATTCTGATCTATTAACAGTGGCCTCCTCAGTGCTGTATGAATAAGACACTCCATCTCTGGGTTCCAGGCATTGTTCTCTGGCTGTGCCCCGTGCCTGGAAAGCTCTCCCTCCTCCACTTGGACTACCAATTTCCCTGGCTTCCTTTAAGTCCCAACTAAATTCCACCTTCTACAGGAAGCCTTCCCTAACCTCTCTAAATTATAGTGCCTTCCCCCTGTCAATTATTTCCTATCTATATTCTACAGAGCTTGTTTTGTACATATTTGTTTGCATGTTGTCTCTCATTAGATTTTATGCTTCCTGAAGGCAGGGACAGTCCATTTCTTTTTTGTATCCCCAGTACTTAGCAGAGTGATTGTCACATAGTAATAGATACTTAATAAAACTGATTTCATATAGTATTTAACAAATACATTTTCATTTGCTTTTTTTCTAGGCTATCTAACATCTTAACTATCATTCCATTGTCATTATTATGTAAAAGGAAAGGGGCGACACAAGGCAGTGTCATTTAAAATTTTTCGGTTTCGTGGGTTGCTAGGGTCAAAGAATTCCTTACTTCTATAAACATGGCTAGGTTGGCCCTCAGATAGCAGACTCAGTCTGTCCCAAGTGACTATATTTAAAGCTTTTACAGTATGGTAAAATGTGCCAGAGCTTATGATTTTCTAGCAGAGTCTTTGAGAACCTGCATGCCTCCACACCACAATAAAGCTTTGAAGTAACACTTTACAGAGCTTTCTTTCTCCAACAAAGAATCTCTTCAAGCACAAATTGAGATAAACAAGTTTTCTTAATAAATACAATCACACATGTAACTATGTTCAACAATGCTCTGATTATTAACCTCATAAGGTGGGGCAAGAAACAAGAAAAGGTATGGTCACTGACGTTGTTCACTGCTGTCAAGAAGAATGACCTGCATAGAGTCCAAGCAGAAGAGAGATTTTCCATAGACTGTCAGGTCCTCTAGATGCTTGTGTTTCTGGATGAAACTACATTGACTGCTTCAACAAATGAGCTCCACCATGACTCAAAAAAAGAGACTGGTTTAATAGTCCAGACAGTAATAAGAAAATAGATGAAAAATGACTATTATTCTGATTATAACACATGCTATAAGATAGCTATCACACTGAGTTGATGAGTCAGTATATATATATGTATATATATAAATATATATGTATATGAATATATACGTGACAAGCAACACAGAGGAATGAATCGAGATGAGAAATGAATAGGAGGAAAGAAGGCTGTAATGAGTTTGAGAAATTATACAAAGCTTTTGGTGACTGCAAGTTGTTCCCTGGCACAAAAACTGATTTTTGGAAAACATAGATGTTCTCATGGTAATGCTTTCTTGTGAATCTTCAATTACACTGTAATGCAAATTTTTGTATCTGTTTATCAGAGTATACAATACTCCCCCCAGCAGAATATAAATCCCTTGAGGACAGGGACCATTTTACTTACGTCTTTGTATTTCCAGTCTTTGACACATAGTAGGCACTCAATAAACGTTTTTTGGATTAATCTGAAAACCATTAATTTCCAAAGAATTAAAATTGAGGTGATCCAAAGGACCACCCAGAGACACATCATGGGAACAAGAAAGTTTATATAATACAAATGGGTAGTTTAAGGGCTCCAACTAGTATCTACACAATTCAAAAAAGACCTAATGGAAAGTTTTTAGCTACAGAGGATGGATCTTTGTGAAGGATCTATGGAAGAATATGGATAAACCTTGCCCAAGATGAAAAATGGGCTGTGATCATACCACTATAAAACTGTGCAGTAAAAAATGATCTTCTACCTTGACACAAGATTGAAAAGATATGATAATTGATTTGATTACCTTAGTATTACATTAGCAAACTAATAACAAGTCTAAAACATTGGGGATCTTCAGTTACATAATCTCCAATTATAGATATGGTCAGAAGTATCTCATGAGAAGAGTTTTATGAATTCTTCCTGGGATCATAGCTTTGTTTTAAATGATTCTGAGCTGGAGTCAAGCTACACTGCTTATAGTTGCAGAATACAAGTGAAGCCCCTAATAAGCAGGTAACGAAAGGCCAAGAGAGGAACTCGTCTGGAAACTGCTCTTACCCTTCAGTTAATTTTCCTATTAGTGGGTATTTTTTTTGAGGGAGAGTATTATAATTTGCAGTGCCTTATAAAAAAAGAAATGGAATTCTGATGATTTAACATGAAAAAACATAAATATTTCTCTTACCATGAGAAAAGGTTTAAAAAAAGAGTAGAAAAATTCCTGCTACTGTTTTATGTTGATGTTAACAAATTCTTACATAGTACCAAGATTAATTTTATTTTGCAATAAAACATTTAAAACTAACACAAAAGGTACCTGAAGGAATAAAACTAAATTGCTAAAAATTGAATATCTGCATATTTTTTCTAATTTCCCCTCAATCCAAAAGTTTTATCTTTAATATGACTGGGCTATTTCCCTCCAGGTAATGCAATAAATTATATATTTCTATGAAGATATACAAATACCTAGTCATATCAGGTATCAGACCATATTACAAAGTAGTAATGATCAAAAAAATCTTGTACTAAGAAACAGACTGGTGAATCAATGGAATAGATTAGGTACACAATATACAGTAGTAAATTACCATAGTAATCTAATGTTTGAGAAACTCAAAGACCTAAGCTTTTGGAACTATAACTCACTATTTGAAAAAACTGACTGGAAAACCAGAAAACAGTGTGGGAGAAACTAGGTTTAGAAACCAACATCTTAGACCATGTACCAAAATAAGCTCAAAATGGGCACATGATTTAGACACAAAGGGTGATATCATGGGCAAATTGGGGGAGCATGGAATAATTTACATATGGAAAAGGGGAGAATTTATGACCAAACAAGAGATAGAAAGCATTACAAGATGTAAAAAGACTTATTTTAATTATATTAAATTTAAAAAATTTTGCACCAACAAAACCAATGCAGACAAGATTGGAAAGAAAGCAGAAAGTTAAAAAAAAATGTTTACAGTGACTATCACTGATACAGCCCTCACATCTCTAATATATATAGAACTGAGTCAAATCTGTAAGAATACAAGTCATTTCCCAATTTATAAATGGGCAAAGGATATGAACAGACAGTTTTCAGAAGAAGAAATCAAAGCTATCTATAGTCATATGAAAAAAAACACAAAACGCTCTAAATCACTATTGAATAGAGAAATGCAAATTAAAATTACTCTGAGGTACCATTTCATACCTATCACACTGGTAAATATGACAGAAAAGGAAAATAATAAATGCTGGAAGGGATGTGGGAAAATTGAGACACTAATGCACTGTTGGTAGAGTTGTGAACTTATCCAACCATTCTGGAGAACATTTGGAATGATGCCTAAAGTGCTATGAAACTGTGCATACCCTTTTAGGTCTGTGTGCCAAAGAAATTTTTTTAAAAGGTTGAGGAGGAGAAAGGACCTATATGTACAAAAGTATTTATAGCAGCTTTCTGTGGTGACAAAGTATTAGAAATTGAGGGGATGTCCATCAAGTGGGGAATGGCTGAACAAGCTGTGGTTTATGATTGTGATGGAATATTATTGTGTCATAAGAAATGACAGGATGAAGGATTTCAGAAAAACCTGAAAATACTTACATGAGCTGATGCAAAGTGAAGTGAACAAAACCAGGAGATCATTATATAAAGACAATATTATATGATGAAGAACTGTGAATGATTTAGCTATTCTCAGCAAAGCAAGGTAATTCCAAAGGATTCATGAAAAATGCTATCTACCTCAAGAGAAAGGACTGATGTGGTCTGAATGCAGATCAAAGCATACTACTTTTCACTTTCCTCATTTTTTTCATGTCTTTCCCCCACTCTCACCAGAGTGCAGGGGTTCCCGTGTGGTTTCACACACACACACACACACACACACACACACACACACACACAACATAACTAATATGGAAACGTTTTGAGTGATTGTACATGTACAACTTGTATTAAACTGCTTATCATCTCAGGGAGTAGAGAGGGAAGGAAGGAAAGAATTTGGAAGTCAAAATTTTAAAAAATCAATGTTAAAAATTGTTTTTATGTGCAATTGGCAAAAAAAACTTATTTAAAAAGAAAAAAACAAATAAAAAAACAAAAGAAAAGACAAATGAATGCAAAAGGGTTTTGTAGTAGAAGGAAGGCAGGGAAAATTAAATGAGTGAGTTTTTCTAGGAATTTTAAAGAAGTTTCTTTTTAAACCAAATATGGCCTGTAACCACAAATCTGCCCAACATCTCAGTATTTAAAGAAAGTTTCTCTCTTCATTGTGTGGAAAATCTTAACAGGCATGTTTCTTTGTTACTTTTGATCCAATGAATTGGTTATCATGTTTTTGTTTGGTTTTTGCAGGGCGGTGAAAGGAGGAAGAGTCAGGCTTTTTCTACAGACAATCTTAAAAATCTTTCTGTCTCATTAATATTCATTATCAAGGATTTAACCTGTTGAAAAGGACTGACCTAAGTGAACTGAGAACAGGACTAAGGATTGCAGGCAAAAGCAAAATAGAGGTATTATGGTAAAGAGGAACAATTTGGAGTTGGAGCATACCAGATAAAATCTCATCTCTGATACTTAGTACCAGTGTGAACTTGGACAAACCCTTTAACTTCCCTGGATCTCAGTTTCCTCATTTTTGAGATGAAGAGGTTGTACCCTTTGATTTCTATGGTCCATTACATATCTAAATCTGTTAGGCTAGTGAGAATTGAGAAAAGAGCATGAAAAATAAGAAAATAGTGAACCTTAATGTTAGACATCTAAGTAATTAGAAATTCATTTCAAAAAGCATTTATTATGTACCTACTACGCATGATGCACTGTGCTAGGTACTGAAGATACAAAGACAAGATACAAAAGAATGGAAGAGAACCTTAAGTCAAGTGAGTTTGTTGTTTACAAAATATTAGCTGATTTTCAGAATGAAAATAATGATACTTCATAGTACATAAAACTCTCTCAGCCCCTGTATCGCTAAGCATTGGAACTACGGAGGAATGTTCAAGTTCCTCAGATAATTAAATATAATGTATTTTGGGAAAACAAACCCAAACCCAGAAACTCACACTTATAAATGTCATCTCCTGCTTCAGGGCTCACAGAATTTTCTTTCAGAAAATCTATACTGTTAACCTGGTTAAATTCTGTGACCTAAAGGATCCATGAACCTGCTACATTAATTCAAGCAAAAGATACACTGATCTGGATATAAGGTTGTTAATCAGAAACCAAAGATTGTGAATAAATGAGGATTTCAAACAGAAAAACTGAGAAAGATCCTCCTGTACCAGTGAAAGAAATGGGAACAATAGGAAAAGACAGTGAGAAAACATGCGTTTCTGCTCTAGGTGCCAAAGCTGGTATGAAGGATGTGATGTGCAATGTAGTATCTCAGGAGCTGCTACAGCTGGAAACATAAGATTGATATTGTCTAGAAGCCTGTACTCCAGTTTTCAAATGGCATGAAGGATTATTAATCTTCAACTCTATTGGTGTGAGAGATTTTGCTGCTGAAATCTGTCATTCTGTTAGAACTAAAGGACAGGAAAAAAGAAAAAAGCAAGATGTTATATTGAATGGCAACTCACATGGCTATGGAGCTAAGGCTCAAATGGTCAATACAAGGTAATGGAAAAGATAGAGGCTTGAATGCAACATGTTTTTGTTTTTTTTTGGATACCCTGACCTTGCATTAAAATATAACATTATGATCTAAAATGTAAGTGCTATACCCTTTGGTGTTACTTACAGTGGCTCTAAAGATCAGATCAGCTCTATTCTCCAACTTATCCCCACTCCACATATCTAGTGAATTAACGAGTAGCCTGGAAGGCAAAGTAGGCTGAGTATTTTTTTCCCCTTGAAAAGCCTTTAGAGTTCATTCATTCATAACCTGGACTTTACCAGCCAGACATTAGTGCTAAGCCAGTGATCAGAGAAAAAATGTCAATCCCTAGGCTTGTTATATAAACCATCCAAAAGGAAAATGCCTGTGTGGGGTGGAAACAACCTAAAATATGTATTCTGCAAGATAGGATATTCCTTTTTAAACAAACAAGAGAAGACCTTTACCGTACAAATAGTCACCGTTAATGTAATAATATTGTGACACATGGTCATTTATTAGATGATTCTGTGTGCACGTATTCATTCATTTAAGCAAATTAATATATTTATTAATTAACACATTACTCACTTAACTATTTCTCCATAGGAACTACATCTCTATGGTTGCTCTGTGTGAATGGATGCTTGCCTAGCTTCCTTTTTTTGCTGGCATCACTGGCAGTCTGACACTTGGTGTATCTCCTGAGGGGGATTCTAGATAGCTGGGCTCAGCCTCACAATACAAATAACATCCAGTATTCAACATAAATATTACAGATGAGAAAAACCATTCTCAGCTTATTGCCTTTACCTTTCTTTAAGGTATGAAAGCTGCTTTGAGGCCAGTAGGTCTATGACTTTCCTCCATCAGTCAGACAATATAGGGGAGACAGAGGGGTGCAATGAAGGGCAGTGGTTCTGGAGTCAAAGGACTCGGATTAAAATCTTACTGCTGATACCACTACCTGGGCGACATTTGGCAAATGACTAACTTTTTTCGGTTTCTTGTTCCTAATCCCATTTCTGAGGCCCCTTCAAGCTTAAAATTGTTTTAAATATATTTCAGTCCCTAGGAAAAATTTAAAAAATAAGTCTTTAGCTCTCTTTTGTTCTAACCCTTTCTCCTGTCTTACCTAGGTTTTCTACAGTCTTCCTATGCAAATCTTGGCCCCCTCAGGTCCTCTTATCATCCAGACGGGCTTCTTGTTTAATAAAAAATACAAGTCTAGACAATCCAGTAACCAATCATCACACAGGTGAAATGATTCAAATTACACGAATGATTTTTGTTTGCTATAGTGTCAAAATAATAAATCAACAATTAATTCCCACTGCGCAAAAAGAAAATAACTCAGGGCTTTGCTCTGACACTCCCCTAACCCCTTCATCGACATGAACACCAAAACAGCTGTACAGACTTTTTCATTCATCTTGAGAACTGTGGAAAAATATCAATCCCTTCTTTTTCCTCTCTCACTAGAACAATCACCACACTCCACATGTAGACAGGATGATTTAAGACACTGTGGAGCAGGTACACATTCATCTGGTATTACTCCTGCACACTCACTACACCCTTTCTTTGCTGCTGCCAGGGATGCCACAGATTCAGTTGTAGAACCTGGGGAGGCCTCTTAATACTACAGCTCTGCCAGCTGCATCTGAACTGAGACACAGGAAGTATGTGCCAAAATGGGAGAAGGTATATGCATATGCATGTGGTAAATCCCCTTAAATCTTTGGAGTTGTATTGGTAGCTGCAAAAAAGAGAGGCAGACAACACAGGTATGGTGAATGTAGCCCTAAACTGCAAAACCAAGAAAGTTACAAGAAAAGAAGGGCAATCTCATATCAATAGGTTTGTTTGTTTGTTTGGGTTTTTTTTTGCTGGCAATTCCAGGAAGATACCTTTTTCCCCCTTTACAACGAAGACCAGTATATCATGGACAGAAGTCAGCTAGATTTGAAGGCTTAAAAGGAAGTTTCAGACTGGCTGTGAGTTCTTTGCATAGCCTGGAAGCCCAGAACTGCTTGGGGGTGGGGGCGCAGGGGCGGGGGTCAGGGGAAGACTCCAGAAAACGCAGTGGCATTCACATTCTGACCATTACCTTTCTTATCTTCCACAGCTGCCTTGCCACACTCTGCTCTTCAGTTTATAAGATTGTACAGTCTAACAGACAAGGGCATTAAAAGACCATTCTGTGCTTGACTCTCAATGGAAAAGGAAACGATGTCATTCCAAGCTCTCCTGGCAGTCCCTGTCAGGAGCACAATCCTTCTAGTCTACACAGAGGAGTCAAAAATGCTTGTGGCAGAAACTCTGCCTATAGAATCAGTGAATCCCTTAACTGTTTTAAAAATGCCGAAGCTTGGAAAGAGGGAAAAGGCTGAGAAACTGAAAACTCCTGGGGGCCAATAATTCAGTATGTGGATTATTCAGACTCCTTATACTCACCCATCCTCCAACTGTTGCCACTGGGACCATTTTACAGCTTGAAAGCGAAGAAGAGAAGGGAGAAGGCAGATGAGTGATAGAGAGAGAATGAGAAATAGCCCATTGTGGGCAGATTTGATTGGGAGGAGCTTCAAACTCTACTCAAGGGGATTTGGGGGATTATCTTTTGATTTTAGTTATGCAGGCTCTGCTGATTTCCTAACAGGATGAACTCCAGCTTTCTATTTCCACTGGAAGCAAAGTCAACTCTCAGATACAGACCAAAAACAAAACCAAAACCAAAAACCAAAACCAAACTGAAAAACAACAAAAACCCCTCCCAACAAAACCACCTACTTACCCCTCACTCTAAAAGCTAGCCCTCTAACAAAAACCAGAGACAATTAGAAATGTTGCCAGCTCCTACAGGTATTTACCCCAAACTAAGTTATATAAAGTGTTAATAAAACGACTTCGTTATGTAGGATTATTACGAATATTACTTTCAAGTTTTTAGTAGCCTGATTATGCCAAGTAAGTGATATAGTCCTTTCTTGATACTATTTACTAGGTTTTATTTACTTTTACTTCTCCTTATAGTATCCTATACCATCTAATTAACTCCCATAACCCAGGGAAAGTGTGAAACACAAATAGATAGAGTTTAGGGAGTGAACACTGTAGTCCAAACCATTGCTTGTGTTTTAGGTTAGTTTTTAGTACTGATTTAGGAATGTAGAATATAGGTGAGGTGGTAGGAATGGTGAGAACACCTATTTGTGTCTCCAATCTGAAGCAAGTTGAACAAACAGGAGATAAGTTTTGGGAAGGACTTAGGGGGCCCAGTGGATAGATCACTGGGCCCAGAGTCAGGAAGACTCCTCTTCCTGAGTTCAAATCTGGCCTCAAATACTTAACTAGCTGTGTGATCCTGGGCAAGTCACCTGCTGCAGTTTCCTCATCCTTAAAATGAACTGGAGAAGGAAATGGCAAACCACTCCAGTATCTCTGCCAAGAAAACCCCAAACAGGGTCACAAAGAGTCGGACACAACTGAAAACAACTTAACAATGCTACAGGAGCGGATGCTTACAAAAACTCAGCCTGAGATCTAGTGTTTGCTATTTTCAGCATGGAATGGAATGTAGGAAAGTGTTCTGAGTAATGGTCAGGATGGGTAACTGAATTACTTTCCAACTGCTCTAGAATCTTACATTGCGTATTTATTTTACTGTGTATCAAAATTTCTCTTATTATACAGTGTGGCAGAGCTTCAGTATCAAAATAAAATGAGTAAAAAACAAAAAAGAAAAGCATCTGCAGACCAAAGAACAAAATAGTCCTGATTATTGGTGTGACAAGAGTATAAACTGTTAATTTTGTGGTGGTGTATCATCAATTAATTCTTAGTTGATGTCAATCATTTACAAAAGAGTTCAAAAACCTCTGAAAAACAGAAATACAATTTACTTGCTTTTTATTGGCACTATTGGGCTTCTTATGAATATCTTAGGCAAATAAATCTTGAGAAAGAATGGAAAGTGAGGAAATAAAACAGTCTAGGTAATCAGATATAAAGAGGGGAAAAGATGTAAAACTGTTTATATAACCAAGAATAATGCAAAGAAATTAAGAAAATGGTAAATTTAGATTGTACATCAGACAATATTTTCTCAGCATGAGTCCTATTTCAATGTGGAAGCATCTTCTGGAGAACAATAATACCGATTTCAAAAAATATCCTCTTAATAAAATGCCTGTGTTGCCATTACATATTGTACAGCAATTAAAACTGCCAGTTATATTTCCCATCTCTCAAGTTAGCAGCAGTATGCTTAGCCAAAGAGAGGCACAGGTATGGTTTCTGTAATGGCCCCTACAGTTCCAAAGTAGTCAGGTGTTATATTGTCTAGTAGGACTTTTATGTCTTGTAATTCCAATTATCTAACATTAAACATAACATTGGAGAAAAATTAGACTCCCACTCAAAAAGTATTATGGACAAATATTAAAGTCCCCCCAAGGAATAGTTTCAATTTCCAAAGGATTTTCCTTTTCTTTCACCTCTTACCAGTGATGAAGACATCATGACACACATGCTGCTTGTTTATTTTGTAATTACATGGATATAAGTAGATAGAAAACTTATTAGTGCAATGTGTATGATTCCATGTAAGTGGTTTTAGACTAAGAAAAATTAATGTTTTATTCCTAAGGGGAAACAACTAAATTATCTGCTTTAAACATTTATGATAGACTTTAAAGTACCTACCCCATTCCAGGCACCATGCTAAGGCATATAAAATTTTGTAGCTGAGGATACAAAGAAAGGCAAAAGACAGTCCCTGCTTTCAAGGGCTTACAGTCTAATGGAGTAAACAACATGAAAGACAACTGCACAGACAAGATAGAGACAAGGTAAATTAGTGATAATCAACAGAGGGCAGGCACCAGAATTAAGGTGGATCAGGAAAGGTTTCTTGGAGAAGACAGGTCTTTACCTCAGGCTTGAAGTAAGACAGGGAAGTTAGAAGGTAAAAATGAGAAGGGACAGAGTTCCAGGCCTGGGGGACAGCCAGTGAAAATGCTTGGAATCAGAAGATGGAGAGTCTTGTGTGAGAACAGTAGGGAGATCAGTGTCTCTGGATTTCAGAATGGGTGGGAAGAGGATGGAAGATGTAAAATATAAAAAAGACTGGCAAGGTAGAAAGGGCCCAGATTACGAAGGGCTTTAAAAGTGAAACAGAGGGTTATATATTTGATCTTGGAGGCAATAAAGTGCCATTGAGTAAGACTGCATGTGACACATGGTTAGGCTTGTATTTTAGAAAAATTAGTTTGACAGCTAAGTGAAGGATGAACTATAGTGTGAGAGGCAGGAGCAGGGACAACCATCAGGCTTATTCCACTAGTCCAGACGTGAGATGGTGAGGGCCTGCATTAGACTAATGACGGTATCAGAGGAGATAAGGCAAAGATAGAAAAGATGTTAATAAAGGTAAAAGTGATAAGACTTGGCAATTGATTGGGTGGGTTGGGGAGGGTGGTGGTGAAGGAGTGAGAGTCGAGGGTAACATTTAGACTGCAGGCCTGAGTGTCTGGGAAGATGGTATTATCCTTGGCATTAACAGAAAATTCAGTTAGATGAGAGGGCTTGAAGGTGAAAGATACCGAGTTCAGTTTTGGATATGCTCAGTTTAAGAAATTTTCCAGACACCCAGGGTTGTTCAAACAGGCAATTGGAGATGTGGTTCTGAAAGTACAAGAGAAGCTGGGGCTGAGCAAGTACATCTGACAATCATTTGTATAGAAATGGTAGCTGAATCCATGGGGAGTTAATGAGACCACCAAATAAAATAGTATAGAGGGAAAAGAAGGTCTAGGACAGAGTCTTGAAGGATATCTACTGTTAAATGATGAATCAGATGCAGATTCAGCAGAAGAGACTGAGGAGTAGTCTTACAGGCAGGAGGAGAACCTAGAGAGAAAGCAATGCTACAAAAACCTAGAGAGACAAGATTATTGAGGAGATGAGGATGACTGGCTACAGAGGGGTCAAGAGGGTTGGGGACTGAAAAAAGACCATTAAATTTGTCAATTAAGAGACCAGTGATAGCTGTCAAGACAGCAGTTTCAGTTGAATGATGATGTCGGAAGCCAGACTTAAGAAAGGAGATGGTAGTGTTTAGTTATTAACATTTAAGTTGTTTATTCTAGAGTAGATAAGCATTGAAATAGTCCTTCCAAGTTGATTTTAGAAGCATTATAATAAAGGCACATTCACTGAATTAGTCACGAACAAGTTATGCTGCCCTGAATACAAAAATCAGAAGTCAGAATAGGACTTTTTTTGCTTTCAGCTATGCCGTCATGTCATGATATAAGTCATGATAACAACTGAATAAATCACTTAACTTCTCTTTCTCTTACTCTATCAGGAAAAAAATTTCTGATTAAAAATTGATATATATCATAGTGCAGAAAAAGAAGCCAAAAAAGCCAGTTGGGTTGATGAATAAAGTAAAGTTCCAGTAACTCTTGGAAGGGGACGGGAACTCTTCATTAGAGAACTGTATTAGCTTAAATGGAACAAAAGGTTACTTCAAGGCTAGTGATATCTGATTGTTATGAGAATAAGACTGTTAGTCACTGTACGATATATTTAATGGAGAGTGTAAGCACCACAGCCTTCCACCATTTTTGTTTTGCTTTTTGCATGTTTTGGCTTGGCAGCATTTTTAAGAGTTGATCAATACTCCCTTACCTAGGTCCATACACTTAAACCATCATGGCAGTGATGAAGTTAATGAAAAAGAATAAAAGTATCCAAAATGGAACCGTGCCAGTGGTAGACACTGATTCAGAGAGGGCTAGGTGGTATAAACGGTAGAGTGCTGAACTTGGGAGTTTAGAAGACTGGGTTTAAGTCCTGCCTCAGGTACTTGCTAACAATGTGACTCTCAGAAAGTCACCTAACTTCTCTCATTCTCAATTCCCTGTAAAATGAGAAAAAAATATCTATAAAATTGGGGTAATAATAGCATCTATCTCACATGTGCTTTGCAACCCTTAAAGTGATGAAAATGTTAATTAGCTATTACTACTACTACAACAAAACCAACCACAACTACTACTACTGCTTCTCTACAGACCCTGGGCATAGGGACCCAGGATATGATTGTAAAACTGAAACTGCTGGAAAAAAAAGATAAACACAATAACAGAAATTAACACTTGCTGCTACACTAGGGATAAAGACTTATATGAAGCTATGGAGGATAAATAAAAGCCATGTTACCCAGTAAATAAAAATACCATTTCTGATCCACGATATATATTTGAATATTAGAAGTATGGGATAGAGAAAAGATTTTTAAATAGACAAATAGAAAGATGGTTCAAAATTACAGCAGAAAACTAGAGAATTTTAAAAAAATGTTTTAGAAAGAATAGAGAGAGCAGTATTTTGATTTCATATTTTACTGGGAAGTGAAGTTCTACCCAAAAATGAAGATAGCACCTTGAATTTGGCTATCATTTTCACCTATGCTGTTACCTTAGTTCTCCAGTGCCTGTAATTATTCTTTAATAGTGAAAAATGACAATGTAAGTTTTCAGAAATAAGAGATGAGATCCATTTCTATAACATAGATATACTCAAATTCCAAAGATGTAAATGAACACATCACCAGAAGATTGTCCACTAGGGTAAAGAATGCTTTCACCATGGTAGTCCATAAAACAATTTAAAAATGACAACGAAAACAATGAAAAATATCAGTTTCCAGGTAAAGGGGGGAAAAATCAAATTTTAAATGTGTCAATTAGGCTTATTGGGGAGAGGTAGAGGTTTTTAGAACTGTGTACAGGTAATACTCAGTAGTTTCCCCTATTTTCATTGACTTAAAATTTCTTCCCATTTACTGATGAATTCTGACAGCAATACAGAGTTACCAAAAACATTTCATTTCCCAGCATTACAGGTGCCAGTTTACTGACATGAGAAGTTGTATCCCCAAAGCAGGTCAAATAAATAATAGTGTATACTTCATTCTGGGACCAAAATAAAACAGTACACTTAATGGGGACCTGTACTTCCCATAAAAAAAAAAGAGAAGCAATATCAGAATTTAGGAGATGATATCTGAAATGAGTACATCTGGGGATGTATTACTTCTCCTATCTAACTCATGGGATGATTTTGAACAAGATGCATTGTAAACTCTAACGTGGTCACTGAGAAGGAGCATATTGCATGAAGAGCACTGAATTTGACTTCAGGTGACACTTGAGGTTGAATACTACCTCTGACACTTTATAACTTTTAGGACTACAGACAAGGTACAACCTTTGTGAGCCTCAGCACCCTCACCTGGAAAATAAGAATAATACCTATTGTAGGCAATTTAGGGAGCTATTTCAAGAATAAATGAGATTATGTGGATAAGAGACTTTGGAATCTGTTAAAAGACTGTCAGTTTACTACTACTATTAAATTACAACACATTTTGAAAATTGCTAAAGATACAAAATGCTTGATAAATATTCTCAGTGACTAAAGTATGATCGCTTCCAAGGGAGAGAAGTAATCATTTATGGTGATTAGTTTGGTAAGGTGGGTGGGTTTTTTTTAGAAGGAAAGGTGAGGAAGGGGCAATATACTTTTAGTTGACTCATCTGGGAGTTGTATTTCCTGTTAAAAATAAATATTCAACAACTTCTTTTACAGGGACTAAGTGAAAGATGGTGGAAGTTTGTTACCCATAGGGATAAGACCCAGATACGAATGGATCCCTCTTTGCCTCATTTCCAACTCATCAACCTCAATTTTTTCCATCACTTAACAACTGTTTTACTTACATGATCAAAAATTCTGAAATTCCTTTATTTATTCTTAACTACCAATTATTCCACCGCTCCCTGTGCTTCAGTCCTCTTAAATCTACCCTTCGTGCTTTCTGTGGCCTCTCCCTCTCTCACTGCTCTCCCAAGATGCCATGCCTGCTCTGGCCTCATTTTCCTCCCTTTCTCATTCCTGAGCCTCCAATCAACCAATTCCATACTACACTGTTCTTTAAGTCTCAAGTCACTCGGTCTCCTCGTCCTATTCACTGCTCATGCCTCACCAAAACTCATTCCTGGATTAATTCTACCACCAATTCTTCTGCTCTTATTCATATACTGCTGGATGGCACTGTAGGATGTCATGCAATATGCTGAAAATAAAATCATAAAGAGTCAGATGTAAAAAAAAAAAATCTCCACTTGGGCCCTCACTGCAGAAATGTAATTCTTTACTCCCTAACTAATCTTTTATTGTGTTACTTACAGCTGTAATTTCAAGACTTTTCTTCTCAAGTATTCTGTACCAACCTGATTCGCTACAACTTCTTAGCTGAGGGACTCATCTCATACTTTACTAAGAAAATGGAGGCCATTTACCATGTGCTCCCTATATCTCAAAAACTCTTGACATCATCTCTCATTCCCTTACCTGTTATTCCAGTCTCTGAAGAAGCGTTTCTTCTTTTTGACAAGGCCAGCTCCTTTATCTGCATAGTCTTAATCCCAACTCTTCTAGCAGACTACTCCCAGTTAACCTTTTTCTACTCTTCAGTCTCTCCCTATCTACTCCTTCCTTCCGTACTGTCTAAAAATACACCCAGGTATCCCCTGTTCTTGAAAAACTCTTCAAATGACCCATCACAGCCTGGCTTTATCCTACCTTTTATTGTATATTGATCTTCTTCAGATATACTACAGTTCAGTCAAATTGGTCATGATATATTGTCTTCTGTCCCCACATCTTTGCACATGCTACTACCACAATGCCTGGTGTGTATCTTCTCCACCTCAGAATCCCCAGTTGCCTTCAAAGCTTATCACAGGTAGCACCCTCTATGTGAAACATTTCCTGGATTCCCCTACCTAGGTGTCCTTACTTTACCCCAAGTCATACTGCATTTATTTTGTACAGGGTATGAAAAAAAAAAAAACAGTGCAGTTTTTCAAAGTCTTAACAGCTGAAAATTGCACTAAGACTTTTGGGACACCCAATATAGACTTGCATTTATTCATCTTATCTTTTCTAACTGAATATGAGCTTCTTAAGGGTAGGGGGCTATTTCATTTTTGTTGTATTCCCAGTGCCTACTACATCGCCTGGAACATAAAAGGTGCTTAAATAAATCTTTATGGAATGATTGATAGGTTCCAGGGTCATGGTACGGTATCTGTCTTCAGCTATAAAGAAAACTGGCAAATTAAGAGTTTTGATGTTACAGATTCTAAAAGCTTAAAATGGCTGCATTCCTAGTAAAGAGGCTTCAAGATAAATATAGGTTCATAAGACGGAGTCATTTTTTTCCATGAACTATATAACCTTAAATCTATGAAAAAGCTCACACCAACGTGGGCAAAATTATAGCAGCAAAAGCTCTGGAAAATGGTTAACGCACACAAACAATTTTAGACTTAATGAAGCACAGTGGTCAGAAACCTGCTGATCTTGCTTCCCCTTCAAAATCTGCTGCTCTCAGCTTTAGCCCCAGCAGTGGCCAATAATTTATATCAGAAGAAAACATCAGAAAGATTAGCAAAATTAACTAAAACTTTTTGTATTTTTTTATGAACTCAGAAAATAATAAAGGAGAACCCTGTGTCTATACATGTGGAGCTATACCTAACTTTTATTACCTGTTGGAGTGGTAGGACAGAATAGCAGAATCAAAGCTGAAGAACAAGTATTCTGGGCAGTTTCCAACAATTTTTCTCTTTGAGAACAGCTCTCTCTATATATTTGCTCTAGTTGGTGTGGATAGGGCAAGAAGATGGCAGTATGGTTGTAAGCAATAATGACTCCAGACTTTAGACATTGATAGTAAATCAGGTGAAATTACTATCACAAATATCATGTGACAGGTGATGATGTGATACAATCAGTAATGACACTGGGGACAAAACAGAAGTCACCCAACTTCTCATCTATAGTTCAGGTTTAGTCACCTATATTAACTCTCTTAATGTCCTATATTATATTCCACAGAGGGACAGACATATTGGAAGCTATAAATGTACCTCATTTAAATAAAATGAAAATGCTTTAACCCTTGGGGGAAAAACACATAAAATTTAGAAACGAAAACAAAAATGAATTGTGGCTTTGAACTTTAACGCCTTATGAATTAAATCAGCTATTAATCAGACTTGGGAAAACACTGACTTCTAATATCTCATGGTCATTACTGTAGGAATATTCCAAGGAATCAATAGGACTTCACTAACCTACATGACTTTCCAGGACTTTCAATCTTGAGCTCACTCCAGAACTTATTGCTAATTACTACAGGTCTAAAAGAAGCCACACACAAGTGACAAAAGACATAAATTATTTACAGGGTTATTCATCTGTAATGGATATCATATCAGATTCAACCTTGTAAGTGTCACACTGCTAGTTATTTTTAAATCAAATTGTATTTTATAGGAAATAATAAAGATGCTACAGCAGCACAATAAATTCCCACTAATAGGAGGTCTGTGTTTCACTGAAACAAAAACGTTCCATATCCTAAGAAAGCATAGACCTTTGGCTTTAATATGCTATGTGATGAAAACACAGAGTAAGAGATGTAACTACAAAGTCCTGAGGACTTTTCAGGATACAGTTTTAGTGTTTGGGAGCATAAATTCTTTTGGCCAGTCACTATTCTAGGAATGGAAACTCTCTCAAATTTGAAAGGACCTGTTCTAATCTAAAAGGACCTTGCTTCTCATATTTATTTCTCTCCTCTGAAACATTTTTTCTTCTATGCCACGATCCATTTTGTCTTTAGAACAGAACTGTGTTTATCATCCAGGACTCATCACATTGCTCTTGCTGACTGACTGACTGGTCAGCAAAAAACAAGCTGATGAGTCTGGGATGTGAACACAGGGCAGACCCTCCTCCCTTTAACGGATGGGAGCTGGATTAGTTTACTGAAAGGCTACCCGTCAGTCCAGGACAATTTATCATTCTGTTCATTGTACATAGATGAGACCTTTTCTTCTGCTAAAGTTTAACTTTAGATCTCTTCCTAGGAGGGAAACATTTAAACTTTGAGAGTATTCAAGAATCAGGGCACAATGTAAAAATTAAATTATCAGCAGACTACATATTTTTCAATGAATAAAAAATGAATTTTTCTCCATCTTATGTCCTTCCTCCTCCCATTAAAAAAAGAAAAAAAATCCTTGTAGAAAATATACGGTCATGAAAACTAATTCTCCTATTGCCCATCTCCAAAAAAAAAAAACAAACAAACCAAAAAAAACCCAAAAAACCAGACTACATATCTAAAATTGTAAAAATATGTGGTTGAGGGAACAGAGGCACTCTCCAAATAGACATGGATACAGAGAGGGAGGAAGGTGGAAAAGGAGGCAGTAGCTTCCAGGAGCAGGATCTCTGGAGGCACAGGAGAGGATGATGGACTAACAAGAGAGCTACCAATTGTATGGTTCAGAAAAGGGAGAACTGAGCTGGGCTGGAGGCTGTGGTGGTTGGGGCAAGTTCTTCAAGTAAGACCATAATGGAGTTTAGCCATTGACTCTTCCTTTCACATGCACACTTTAAAGGCCCTTATGGAATTACTGACTGGTCTAATTTCAGTATTGTTGTATGTTAGGGCATAGAGAAGTTCAAGAAGAGGAAGATGGGGAATACTGGTCTGTGAAGCGGATAGAATACACATAGCATTTATTGATCAAGTTCACCATCTTATATGGGTATGGTTTGTAGCACCTCAAAATAATGACAATAGTAACAGCAAAAAATCATTGACCTCACTCCTGGGGAGGGACAGGATCAAAAGAGAGAATAGAAGAAATGGGGGGCAGGATAGGATGGAGGGAAATATAGTTAGTCTTACACAACTTATTATGGAAGTCATTTGCAAAGCTACACAGATATGGCCTATATTGAATTGCTTGCCTTCCCAAAAGGGATAGGTGGGGAGGGAAGAAGGAAGAGAAATTGGAACTTAAGGAACAACTGTTGAATATTGTTCTTGCATACAACTAGGAAATAAGAAATACAGGTAATGGGGTATAGAAATTTATCTTCCCCTACAGGACAAAAGAGAAGATGGGGATAAGGGAAGGGAGGGATGTCAGAAGGGAGGGCAGATTGGTGATAGGGGTAATTAGAATGCTCAGTGTTTTAGGGTGGGGGGAGGGGAGAAATGGGGAGAAAATTTGGAACCCCAAATTTTGTGGAAATGAATGTTGAAAACTTAAATAAACAAATTTAAATTAAAAAAAAAAACAAAAACAAAAAAAAAGATGTGGTGATCACTGGTCAAGATTACTGATGGAAGGTGTACAATTTCATTTCCTGCATGTTAGAAAGACAGTCGACTTCTTGAATATGTCAGTTTCAGTCCTTACTGGAGGCAGGGGAATGGATGAGATGGATGCTCTCTCAAGGTTCCTTCCATCTCCATGATTAACAAATGTCAGATAGAATGCTTTGAGCTGTGTTTTTCCAAAGCAATATACTTTACTGTCTTCCTTCAATACATAATAAAGCTCGACAACTCCCTCATCTTTTTGTAATCTGTATATAAGCTCATTGAAAATAACATGACTAAGATTATCTAATGGAATAATAGTAATAATAAAGTAGCTAACATTTACATAGTGCTTTAAGATTTGCAAAGTGCTTTACAAATATCTCATTTGATCTTCACAACATCTCTGGGAGGGAGGTGCTATTATTACCCCCATTTTATAGGTGAGGAAACTGAGGTAGAGAAGGGTTTAAGTGACTTGCTCAGGGTCACACAGCTAGTAACAGAATGATGCAGGATTTGAACTCAGGTCTTCTTGACTACGGGTCCAAAGTTCTACTGCACCATCTAGCTGCCTACTTGCTACCTCGTTGATACAATACATCATTATTTACCAATCAAATTAGATGCAATAATGATTTTAAAAGTGGCTGCCTTTTGACTAAACTGTGAAATCTGTTTATATACATGCCTTTTGTGGCATTAGTTGCTATTTCCAATTTCTAAATTAATCTGGCAAACATCTGAAAGGAGAATCAGAATTAACTATTGCATGATAACCTAATGATCAAAGAGTCACAGATTTACAGCCAGATGAGACACCTCATAAGAGGTGATCTTATCCTGAGTCACAGAGCTTAAGTGACTTGCCCAAACTCATACAGACATTAAGGGGCAGAGCAAGGATTTGAAACAGGAGCACTTGGGACTGAGAGTAAGACAATCTGGGTTCAAATCTCTTTCTTCTACTTGCAACTTGTGTGGCTTTGTGCAAGTCACTTCCCGTCTCTGGGCTTTGGTTGCCATGGGCTGTGCTGGACTAAAGGACCTCGAAGGTCCCCTCTAGCTCCAAAGCCTATGTTCTTATAATTTTAAAACAAAATATCTCTCAATTATGAAGAGGCAAATTTTACTTAAATAACCTTTGACAATAAACCCCAGGTAAATAATTTAAGGTACATAATTCATTATGTTTGGGGCCATCAATCACAAAATGTCACCAGTGACTGAATTTTGAGCACCCGAATTTCTAGCTACTTCTGGTACTTGTTTCCAAGGTAAAATTTCAAGTGTTTAAAGTTAAAATGCTAAAGTTCTGTTGAAATAATGTTTCTTTAAGAAATGCCTCTGTTACCACATATCATCACACTCATTATTAAAAGACATCAAGACTGATCACACAGTGTGATGAAGTAGGTACACTAATTTGTCACTTTTTCAGACTATTTTTGCAGTTCTGGTTTGAAGTCACTGTATGTTGACAAAGACTGACATAGTATAGCTTCTGAGAATCAAACCCAGTATTGCAGCATCTATGAAGAAAACTTCTTCTGTCTATCTACTGAGATAGAGAAAAACTCCACTCTTGAGCACCAAAGTCAACCAAAAGGAACCAAGAGCAATAACTTCATCTGTTTCTTATTTCTATTTTTTATGAGATAAGATTCAACAACTCTCAGTACCAAGATCAAATACCGCGACATATAACACTATACCAGCATGTAAACAAAATGTCCCTCACTACATAGTTTCTCTCAACATCCTCAACATGGCTGTATCCTCCACTTTATCCACACAGACCTCATTCAATTTGATTTTTCAAAGAATTTTCTCAATTTGGACACCTTGCCTACTGCTTTCTACTTGTGGGTACTTATCCTCCTTAAAAGTTTCAACTCCTATAAGAAATCTAAATAAAGGCAGTGTCTCTCTCTTCTCTATTTTCCTCTGCTCTCTATACACATTAGGATAATAATAACACATTATGCCTATTACTATCCCAAGATACATGCATACATACTGTTTCTGTCAGAATCAGCAAAAAAATGCTAAAAGGATATATATTTTTCCTCTTTATTTGCACATCCAATTACAACTTCATAAAGGCTTATATTAACTAAGTTCACCCTTAGAGCAAGCCTTGATTTGTGGGAGTGTAAGGTAAGCTGATTATGGTACAAAATGGAAGTAGGTGTTCCCAGCCTAGGTGTCCAGTCTGTTAGACTAAGTATGTGTTGTCTTACTATCATCCATCACGGACCAGTTCTGGTGTCTGGGGGCGTAATGATGGACAGAGGCCAGAATGATGCAAAGTTCACTTAGAACTTATGAAAACAGAGCATGTAGGGGGTGAATAAGTGAGGGTGGGAAGGAAAGACCCAGAAACAAAGCCTCAAGAATATACGTAAATTAGTCCAGAACACAAGACTGGGACTAGATGGTCAAGACAAGCAGGAGGAGAACCAAAAGAAAGCTGTGCCAAAGGAAGGAAACATTTCTGGGGGCATGGGGCAGGGGAAAGAGAAAGTGTCAAACGTTAAAGAAAAAGTCAAGAAGAATGATGATCAAGAGAAGGTCACTGGATTTAGCAATTCTGAAGTCACTGGTAACTTCTGAAGTTACTAGAAAGGTAATAGGGTTGGAGGAGAGACTGCAAGGAGTTAATATTGGATGCAGGATAAAGAAGCATAGACAGTGAAATGTAGCCTACCTTTTTTAGAAGTTGAGTATGATTGATAATTATAAACATCCAAGGTATCCTCTGACTGTATTGTCTCCCATCATCTATGGATAAGGCAAAGAACTTGCTCTGAATCAGAGTTCAGGCATGCCTCTGGGTAGGTATTTACTGACCCAGAAGACTGACCTAAATTTCTCTTCATATCTGGTACCTGAGAGAAAGCAAATTGCCCTCCATCATCATAATACCCTTAGGGATACGAGTCCTAGTCAACTGTTATTTATTTCCCTGTCCTGTGTAGCCAGAGAGCCCAGCTCCTGTTCTCTCTTAATCTCTGTGATTAGAGTCACTTTCTGCTCAGGGAAAAACTTCTTTCCCAAGCTATTCTCCACTGCCACATCCCTTCTCTCTCCTGCTTCCCTCCTGGAACTTCTAGAACAGAAGAGCATTAAAAAATTTATTTTCATTTTTGATGTTTTTCTCTCAACTTCTTTGTAACCTGTACTCATAAAAATCCAACTCTTCAGAAGAAAATGTTCTTCTGGGGCACGCCACTTGGAATTAGGTGCCTTCTCCTTCAATGTTACCTTGTATTTGCTTTGCATCCTTGAAGGCAAGGAAGATACTTCCACAACATCTTGCATTTCTTCTCTTCACTTACACAGCTACCATTCTATTTCAGGGTTCTCTTACTCTTACTTCTGTCAGGGCTATTCTCATTACTGATTCATGGGGCTCCAATCCATTTTCTACAGAGCTGCTAAAATAATGTACCTAGAGCACTACTCTATTCGTATCACCCCTTGGCTCAAAAACTTTTAGTAGTTCCTTATTGGCTCTGGGTATTTCAAGATCTTCACAGCTTGGCTCTGGACCACCCGTTCAGATTTAGTTCACGTCCATTTCTATCCTTCACATCCTCTCTTTTTCCATCAGATTGGTCCCCATCAAGTTTCCCAGCAACCTGTTCTCCCTTACTATCTGTCTCATTGCATGGCTTGTCCCCCATGACCACAGCTTCTTACACTTTACCTTCACTTCTTAAAATCTTTCGCTTCTTTCAAAGGTCAGCAGGGGCACAACTTCCTACCCAAAGTTCTTCTGGATGTCTCCTAGTTTTTGCTTCTCAAATAATCTTCCATTTACATGCTGTATTCCCCAATAGAACGTAAACTCCCTGAAGGCAAACATTTCTCCATTTTTCTCTTTTACATCCAAGCCTGCAGCGCCTTCAACGTTGTTACCTGCTAATGATGCTTGACGGACTGAATAGAAAATTAGCTGCTGGTTGGGTGTTGTCCTTCACTGTCGAAGAGGACCAAAATGACATCACGACGACAAACTCGAGTTTCAGTGTGTCCAGCTGCGGCTGATCAGACCAATGTGAGCTCAGAGCGCTCTACCACAGGTTGGGCACAGATAGTCCGGGGGAATATTAGGGGCGGATACTCTAAATGTGCACATCCAATGTTTACTTTGTGCTGTCTCACAGAGCACAGCACAGCACCTTTTCTGATGGGGGTACGCCATGCTGAACAGTCCTGTGCCAGTGTCTCCCATGTTGTACAATCAAATCCAAAGTTCTTGAGAGTGTCTGTCCTTGTATCGCTTCTTTTGAACACCATGTGATCACCTGCCCCATGTGAGTTTTCCATAAAGTAGTCTTTTTGGCAAGCGTACATTTTGCATTCGAACAACATGGCCAGCCCCTCAGAGTTGTGCTCTCTGAAGCATAGTTTGACTGCTTGGCAGTTTAGCTCCAGCAAGGACTTTAGCGTCTGGTACCTTATCCTGCCAGGTGATCTTCAGAATCTTTCTAACACAGTTCAAATGGAAGCGATTCAGTTTCCTGGCACAACACTGGTAGACTGTCCATGTTTCACAGGCATACAACAATGAGGTCAGCCCAACAGCTCTGTAGATCTTCAGTTTGGTAATCAGTCTAATACCTCTTCTCTCCCAAACTTTTCTTCAGAGCCTCCCAAACACTGAACAAGCTCTTGCAATACATGTGTCAACCTCAGTGTCAATGTGTACGCCCCTGGAAAGTACACTACCAAGGTAACTGAACTTATCCACAGTATTCAAAACTTCTCCATTTGTTGTAACCGATGGTTCCATGTATGGATGGTGTGGTGGTGGTTGATGGAACAGGTCTGCACACAAAGTTTATAGATCTGACCAAGGCCTTTGACTGTTAGTCATGAGGGCTTGTGAAAAATTATGTCAAAATTTGGTTGCCCAGAGAAGTTCATCAGTATTGTATGTCAATTCCATGATGGCATATTTGCCCAGGTTCTGAATAGTGGACAATGCTCTTGTGCCTTCCCAGTCACCAATGGAGTGAAACAGGGCTATGTCCTCACTCGCATGCTTTTTAGCATGATGTTTTCAGCCATGCCATCAAATGCTTTCAATGAGGATGAACACGGCATCAAACTCAACTACTGCACTAATGGTCATTTCTTTGATTTGGAAAGGCTACGAGCCAAGAGCAAAGTGGAGGGAGTGTTGGTGCTTGATTTTCTGTTTGCAGATGATTACGCTTTCAGTGCAGCCTCTGAAGCTGAGATGCAACATAATATGGATCAATTCTCTGCTGCCTATGCTAATTTTGGCCTAATCATTAACAAGAAAACACAGGTACTCCATCAGAATAGAAAGTAATGGCCCCATGAATTCAACACTTATTAAATAATTATAATAGCAGAATGTGCTATCCCAGATGCTAGGAATATAAGGATAAATAAATATAGTAACTTGGAGCTCACAATTTAGTATTCCAAAAGAATTCAATACATAGTATTTGATAATAGCTTTCTAGAATTTCAAATGATACCAAGGAGAGCTTTCATAAGAAAAGTACTTGCCAAAGACTTAAGCAGTCAGCAACCTTAAAACACAAAACACTGTAAATACTTATCACCTTCATTTAGATCTCTAATTGCTCTGAAACCAGACTAAAACATTTTCTCTACCCTAACAAGGCCATAAGTAATGTGAAGATAGATTTTTTTTCTTCTGTTAATGGAATTTTGGGATATCAAATGAAATTCAGCAATATTTTCTGGTTAACATTCAAATTTTAAAAGTCAGTACTAAGCAAAATGTGAATGAGATGTAAAGACAGTAAATATCAAGTTAAATAATGCTTACTTTTGATTCAGGGTCTAATACATTGTAGAAATTCTGAAAATAGGCTTCACTTTTCTCTCAAAAGTGCCTTAAAAGAAATTGAACTCAGGTCTTCCTCACTCCAAGTCCAGTGTGCTTTAATTCACTGAGCCATCTAGCTGACACTCCACCACATATCTACTCTCATTTTCATCAAGGATATACTTGAAAAGCACTTTTTTAACCTTTATGTCCAGACTTTAGAAGGCATGTTTTGCACCCTAGTTATGACATCATTATTCAAGTAAAAAGACTGGTAAAATACCTTTAGTTCAAAAAAACCCAACTCATATACATATTAATATGTGTATATGTACATATACATAACTCATTTAGATAGTAGTTTAAAATTTACAAGTTCTTTTATTAGGACAACTCTGTAAGGTATGTAGTTCAGGTCTTATTATTATCATTCTAAAGATGAAAAATCTGAGGTTCAAAGAGATAAAAATGGCCAGAATTCCAAAATTAGTAAATGTCATAGCTCAGATTTTTAACCTAGGTCTCTCCTGATTCTAAATCTCACTGCTACATATTGAGGGGACTGGAATTTAAATAGAAATCAATATAAAATGAATGCCTTTTACGTAGTACTGCTGTCTTGGGCAGCTAAGTGTCCCACTGGATAGAGTACCAAGCCTGGAGTCAGGAAGACCTGAATTCAATTCCTGCCTTAGGCGCTTACTAGCTGTGTAACCCTGCACAAGTCACTTAACTCTCTTTGACTCAGGTTCTTCTTCTGTACAATGAGTGGAAAAGGAAATGGCAGACCACTCCAGTACCTTTATCATGAAAACCCCAAATGAGATTACAGAGAGTTGGACACCACTGAAATGACTCAACAACGTCCTAGAAAATGTCATTGACTTCTTTCTGATTACTGAGGCATAAAGAAAGGGTTGCAGAGACTACAACAGTGTAGTCACCTCTGGAACACAATATACACATGTGAGGCTCCAGTATCTAGGCAGTGTGATGTGATCTTAATTTTTCTATATGTGAAAAAAGGCAATTGCCTTTCATGTATGATTATAGATTGAATGGCCTCTCAATTTGAGGCTCTCTCTGAGAGTCCCTGTTCTCTCTGTCCTCTTGACAAAGTTAGTATTGAAGCTGAAAATATGAAGAATGAATGTACCAGGATCAGATGGAATCCAGGAAGGTACAAGATGAGATAAAGCTGAACTGCTTCCTTGTGATTTTTCTTCACAACATAATATGGTGACCAGAACAACAGTAAGTCATACATTTGATCACAGTAATTCTCAACAGTGAACACAATTGAGATAACTCATGTACATTTGCACTGGCTGCATCAAACTTCTAAGTGACCCTGTGCCAGGGGCATGGCAAAATAAGGAATGTACAGACTGTGAGTTCCCTATTTTCAAGGAGTTTTCCCAGCTAGCCGCTGGGTACAAAATGAATGTAAATCACTGTCACACAAATTTATCAACAAAGTTCCAGGAGGTATTCCTGATATAGGAGGAATAGTGAATATCTGTCAATAGTATCAGATGCTTGCTGGAAGAGTGAAGTAAAAAAACAAACATTTTTCAGATTGCTGTATTGTTGTTCCTGACCTGATCATAACATTAAATGCCATGAAAATACAGACTTTGCGAATATCTATAGTGGTTTTGTCATGAAAACACACACAACAATGTCTCTTTTAAAGTGGATGTTTATGACACCAGTTTCTTACTCAAAGATGAATAAATGGGATTAATTCAAACTTGTCCAAAGCAATCAACCTTTGAGCTAAGTCCATAATGAAAGTATAGGAACATAACTAGAGTAAACAAAATGAACTCTTCAATCAAGTAAAGAAGGATTCACAAAACAGAGCTAAAAACTAGACTGTCCTAGTTAGAGTAGAAGCTACCCAAGGAATAGGCTTTCACTATGAATATTCTTTACAAAAAGAAAGGTGTTTTATAAATAAAAGGAAAGGAGTAATGCAAATAATGAAAGGCCTGGAGAGAATGATTTAAGCAGAAAGATTAAAAGATTTAAGTATGTACAGTTTGGCTGAGAGACCACTAAGCAGAGACCTGTTCTCTATAAATAATATCTGAAGGGTGTTCCAAGGAGGGAGAGGAATTGTTCAGCACGGCAGGAGTCTTGGAGTGAAGGGAAAGCAGGAATGAAATTATGAGAAGAAAAATTTATGCTAAATACCAGAACAGCCTTCTATATATGGGAACTTATTAAGTTGTAGAATGATCCCACTAGCAATGCAGTAGAAGTACTACGTGCAAATATAAATGGATAAAGCACAAATATCTAAAATGACGCCGGCATGTACTTGAATAGACATTTAAGTTTAACAGTATGAAAGTCATAATCCAATTATTCTAAATCAAGAGACAGGGACAGTATTAATTCTCTGCTGAAAGGTATGCAGCCAAATCATTAACCACTAAGAAACACCCCAACCCTCTGCAATACATATCTAATTTAGTGCAATTGTGTTCAAAGAAAATTGGAGAAGAGTTGATGTATTCTGATATCATTCATTCAACCTAACATATCAACTCTGGATACACAATAGCTCTGTATGGTTATTACCTTATATTTGTCCTTCCTTGGAGTGGTTATAATCATAAAAGGCTATCCTGCACTTGGAATAGAAGATAATTAGAATTACGATGCTGTGATCTGAATACATCAGCCTATATCGTATTTTCCTTTATGTGCATATTCTACACAGTGACTCAACCCTTAACACTAAAGGTACTCTCTAGTTCAGTGTTCTTCTCCAAATAGTTGATGACTCAGAGTCTGTGTTGTCCATTATTTCATCAGGTTGACTTACCTGAGCCATCTGTTTTTTGTGGCTGTGGTTTTTAAATCACTATCCTATTTTGTTCAGGAAGCCCATTATTCCTTGGCTGAACTTATTCAGTTTATTTTGATATCTAGATAAGCTAAAGGCAAACACTTTACATATATAGTTTCTACTCACTTAAAAAGCACACATTTCAGATGCAGCTATTCACAGCTGTATAATACAGAATTCTGACAGAAAAATGGAATTAGGAACTGGAAGGTTATAGCTAAGCTAAAACTAGCTTTTCCAATGAAAACTATATTACTCATAGACTAATGAAATAATTCCTTGTTTTTAGGAATGAAAGAATATATGGCATTGTTTATTATTACACTCATCATATCAGAAAGTAATAGACTCTTATAGTCTAGATCAAAGAAAACTAGAGTCCGGAGGGTCAATCCCTCTACTGGTATATTGTGTTGCTTGATATGTTGAAGAATTTCTTTTTTTTTTCAATCAAAGAATCAGTTCTGGGGATCCATGTCCTCCCATCAGCTATGTAATCTCCCTGGCTTTCGATTATTTCATCTGTAAAACGGGAGGGGAGCCTTAGAGTAGATGACCTCTAAGGTGTTCTCCAGCTCTCCTATAATCCCTAATGTTCACATGCTTTCATCTAGTTTTGACTACTTTAGACATTTTTTGTATCAGTGCATGAAAAGATCACAAATTTATGTGCTTTTCTTTGCTTTTTCTTCACAGTAATACTGCACTAAGAATGACTTGTAATAGTCATTTCCCACATGAGCTACTACATGTAATGCATTCCCAACTAAACCATTTTAAGCAGTCACTACTCCTTCTACAGACTGTGGCCCCTGCCTGCTAGAAATACCTTTACCTTGGCTCTTTCACTTATCTTTTAATAATCTGGGTGAGGAAAATAAAAGTTCCAAGGAAGATAGCAGATCAAAAGGAACTAAGGAGAGGATTTAGATTTAGTTAAGTATCTACAAAATAAAAAGTCTTCTTTCTTTGATTTCATTCACTATGAGGGTTTTCCCCCCTAAATGAAATATGTTGAATAGGATAAAATAGGAAGAATTTCATCCTATGGTTCAACAGTAAGGTTGGAGGACTATACATGTGTGAACTTTGGGTGGGATTTTGGGAATAAGTCAAGGGATGTCTAAATTAGGGAGAACAGAGGAAATCAGTTGGGTTTATGCTGTCTACTGAGCAACATGAGAGTTGTGCAGAAAGAAGACATCTCTTCTTAGTCATACAATATTCACTAGGCAGCCTGGCAATCAAGGGCTCACAAGGGAATACGCTGAGAAACTTCAATAACAACATACAAGGTATAGGGATTCTGACTTTGTAGTGTTGTTAAGTGAAAAGTTATAGTATATCTCTGTCCTTAAATCTCACCTTAAAAGTTTCCCTTTCCCTTTAAGCTTTCAATCGGTTACCTCTGTAAAGCATTGTATGATACTATGAAGCTACATAAAAATGAAATCACATTGCATTACATAAAATTTTACTGATATTCTGTTGTAATATCAAATGTGCTAGGCTCTTTAGCTAGGGGATACAGTGGATAGAGAGCCATGCCTGGAGTCAAGAAGACTCTTCTTTCTAAGTTCAAATTTGGCCTCAGACACTTGCTAGCTATGTGACCCTGGGCAAGTCATTTAACCCTGTTTACCTCAGGTTCCTCAACTGTAAAATGAGCTGGAGAAGCAAATGACAAACCACTCAAGTACCTTAGCCAAGAAAACCCCAAAAAGGATCACAGAGTTGGACACAAATGAAAAACAACTCAGACTCTCTAGGATTAATTTGTATACCCTTAGATTCATTTAGTAGTTTTACCTTATGAAGGATTCCATAAATTACATTTAAAAAGACAAAGATTGTTGTCAGATATAAATCCCTTTTTACCTTTCTTCTGAACCTATATCTTTTCCAAATGGTTCTTTCCAATATGCAAACTGCTTCTTAATCAACAAAGATTTGTACCTGACAAGAATTAGATTATTTAATAATTTATCACCAAAAGGATTATGTTAGATGTTCATCAGGACAAATATATTAACAACCCCATGATGAGTGAGGAAAACCAGAGCATGCTTTTAGTTTGAGATAAAGAAAAAAAAACACTTCTACTGCATTGAGTTTGATTATTCTAAAGTAATCTAGCATTTAATGCAAAAAAAAAAATATTAGAGAACAGAGAGTTTGGTAGAACTCACTGGGGATAAGGAATATGACATAGTGTTTTCAGAGGGAATTCTTTTGGTCCTTTCCTTGAATATACTGACTCTCTTGCCCTAAAACAAGTCCAAATATCGTAGTCGAGTTTGTCCTAAAGGATCACAGACATTAAGTAGCTCATTAAGTGGCTTGATGAAAGTCACACAGGTATTAAGGCACACACATTAAGGTAACATAAAGGTATCCAGGAGAACCTGGATAGAAAGAGAGGTCCTCTGATCTCAAACCTAGGTTGTTTTTATATCATTTTATGCCTTCTAAGATGGATGTGGGGAGAGGGAAGATCAATTGCTGAGTGAGTCCAGTAACAGCTGTATTTCCCACCTTCATTGGGAGGCAAGTTACTAGAAGACAGAAGAATATAGAACTTTAACATAAAAGAAATGACTCACCAAATTTTACACTGTAATTTTTATACGAGCAGAAAGCTTGGTCTAAGTAGGCAGGTCATATTCTTATCCAAATAATAAGGTATGTGTTTGAATGAGAATCTTCAGATTAGATAGTTGTTGAAAGAAGGCACATTTAAACTTTTCAATACTACAAACTGAAGCTGTATACTGGAATGGCACTCTAGGGATTGCATATTATGTGAACACTAATCAGAATCTGGCATCTGGTCACTTCTTCAGAAATAGTGAGCAATGGACAAAGGAAGTAACAGGAGAAGTTTTCTGAGAGTTGAATGTTCATTTTGTCCCGTCTGTTCTGCCTCTTCTGTACATACAGAGAAACTAGCCAGCATAGAGCATATTCTATTAAAAATGAGAAAGGAACCTGCTTGGAAGTCAAACAGATTTACACAGAACCATCGGGGAGAAGCTGAATCCATCAGATAACAGTGGAGAGAACAGAAAGCCAAAAGAGACGAGCTAATGGCATACTGCATCTGTGCCACGTAGCTTTTGCTTTGAAAATGCAGGTATGCACACCACAGTTATAGGACATTATTTTTCTCAGAGTCCTTCCCTAAACTGAAATGTAATCTTCAAATAAAAGAATAACAAATAGTGGGTAAAAGATTTTCCTCATTCGAATGAAGCTTGGTTTATATCTGAATTTAAGTGGGAAGACATGACTGTGAAAAGTAATCCCTTTCACAGTAGAACTTAACTTAACCAAGAGCTTACTGTAATAAAATGGTTTGATGGCATCATAATTTAATTGGTCCAAACAGTCCTTATTCGTAAAAAGAACAACAAAAATAGACCATTAGTAAGAATGCCCAAAAAATCTTTATGGTCATGGATATATATTTGACTAGTTTTCAAGAAACGTTATATTTAGAATATTAAAGTAACTTTTTTTTAAAAAAGATTTTTCACTAAAGATGAGAAAAGAGGGTCCTTTGGAACAGCAACTTACACATATACATATACACAAATAAATATACATTTTGCCCATATTATATTAGCTTTCTTCTGTCTCTATAATGTGCTGTAAACATTCGTATCTGCACGAAGAAGATACCATCAGAATTCTGCATGTTTAGCCACAATGTGGTGTGGTCCTTTACAAATTAAGTATTTGCTAAGTGTAGTCTCATATTCCTTTGGGACTGTGAATTTTATGATTTCAAAAGAGCATGTGTGTTTGAGTCAAGACACTTACTTTAATTCCTAAACTTTAACCTTGAAGTGACTTGGTTTCTCATAAATACTACTACCAAAAACTTGAGACATATTTAAAATGGAACTTTAAGTTAAACCTTCATAACTTCTGAAATATTAAAATGTCATCATAAAAGATACATTTTAAAGGGGTTGCATAAATTGAGTTTTATGATGCATTGTCTTCTCCTTTTTCAAAAATTAAACCCCAGAGCTGTGATATAGGTAAAACTTTACACTATTGATACAGCTCCTTCAAACAGAAGCAAAAATTGATCAACAAGTTTTAAGGACCTGCAAATATAACACATTCAACAGTGAAGAAACTACTGATCTATTAACTATTCTCAACTGATAGAAAATTCAGAACTTCTAAGATATAGACTAGTTTAAATACTGCAAGAGGGATTTTATAACATTTTCTAATTGTCACATTTTAAAAAGATATATCCTGAACCAAACTCCCACTATGGTCAAAACAGAACTCACTCTCTTTCCTCCCTAACCAATTCTTTTTCCGCATGTCTCTCTATCTGGCACCATTATCCTTACAATTACTCAGGTTCATAAAGCTGATATTATGTTCAGCCACTCAATTCTTGCTCATGCTATGTAGCCAGAGTTTCTAGACCTTGCTCTACCTCTAAACTTCCCTTGCATAATTCTCTTACTCTCTACTCATAAAGTCAGCACCCTAATTCATATCCTCCTCACTTCTCACCTGGACTATCAATAATATTTCTTAAATGGCCTGCCTGGCTTAAGTTTCTACCCATTTCAATCTATCCCCTACACAGTTGACAAAATGATTTTCCCAAAGCGCAGGTCTAACCTTGTCACTACCTATTTCAATCTTTAGACTAAACTGATCATCAGATCAAATACATACCATTCTTTTAGCTGGCACTCAAAGTCTTTTACAACATGGCCTCACTCTCCTTTATTTACACATTATTCCTCTCCACACACTGTAGTTTAGCCTCCATGTTGCTCCTCACTACGAAATTTGATTTCCTGTCTCTGTGCCTTGGTATTGGCTATTTTCCATGCCCAGAATACATTCATTCATTCCCTCTGCCTCTTAGATACTCTGATTTCCTTCAATCCTCAGCTCAAATGCCACCTTCTACAGAAGCCTTCATGATTTCCTTCAGCAGCCTTCCCCACCCCTGCCTCCACTGCCCATCACCAGTATCAATTCCGGATATATCTGAAGGGAACTTATTTCCCCTGTTAGACTGCAAAGTCCTTAAGAGCAGGATTGTTTGACTACTGTCTCACACAGCTACCTCCTATGACAGTGCCCGGCACGCAGAAGAAACTGATAAATACTTGTTAAACGACTAATTCAAGAAAATGGTATGAGAAATAAGCCCCCAGCAGGCTGCGATTTTTGTCTAAGTCTCTCTTAATGGTGACCCAAAGTCACACCGTAAAAGGCTTTCAGTAAGCGTCATCTCCAGAAACAGAAAGAAGACAGATACAGATCTGTATAAACAGAACGGGAGCCCAACAAGTTCAAAGTGCAAGGACAATAAATCTTCCAACTACTGATTTCTACTAGAAATAAACTATGCTAATGATTATTTTATTAACCAATCTTAAAAATGCACAACACGTACAAAGTTCTCTAACACCAATGTGCTTCTTACTGAAGTCGGCCTCACGTTTCTCTTTTTCACTAATCCTCAGGCTGCTGAATTCAATTGCTTTGGCAATGCCAAAACAATGTCTGATTCTAATAGGTCAGCATTGATCGCTCTAAACCAATTGGTTCCTTCATTAGCAAGAAAATGAGGTAAAAAAGAAAAAGCAGGTAGCTCTAGTGCAGGCAGATGGACTGCTGCTCCTTTTACAGGGCTTCTCTCTCATTAACTGACAGCTGATCGATTGGTAACTTGCTCAAAATCCACATAAACTATTCTTCACTTTTGACATTAGTCTCTATTTTAACAGGCCACTCAAGTTAAGATTTGGATATAGCAGACAATCCATTAGCAGGCCCATCACTTTCTTTTTTGGACAGATCTCTTTGGGGGGGAAATTACATAAAATAAAGAGAATACATCATCTGAACATCCTCTTACTGAGAGTGAAACCCAATTCAGTCAAACCAGTTAGAGGTCTCAGGAATCATAATGTATTCTGTGGAGGAGGACAGGGTAAGAAATTAGGCTTAATCACAGTAGCAAGAGGAGACAACCCATGAAATACAAAGACAAAGAATATGGACCATATCCCAGGAATGGAAGAGGAAAAAACAGAGACAAGAAAGCAAATCAGTCGACAATAAAATGACAAAAGGAGAAGGAAATCACAAAAAGGAAAGATATAATACAGTCTGGGTTTTGGAGGAAAGTCTGATTAAAAAGGAGTTTGGCTAAATTGCACAAGGAAAGTCAGATAACTTTAGGAATTCTCTGAAATCTGGGACAACCTCCTCCAGAAACTGTGCCTCACCTATACGGAGGTACTAATGGGCCTTACTTGTCATTAACAAAGGATTTGGCTTCAGTTTGATGATATCACCATTTCTGCTCAACTCAACAGCTTTAGCTCAAAAGAAGATGATGCCCTTGAAGGTAATGCGAAAGAATACTAAGTGGAGGTTCAGCCTCCAGAGAAAGGGAAAACACAAAAGAAGTCTAGAAAAGGAAATGAATCAAAGGAACAGAAATGAAGAAGGGGAATTTTACAGACAGTATTTTATTTACATGCTCACAGCCCACTGCCTAGTGCTTCTTTCAGATGCTTTAACTCTGTTTGGTTGATTTTGGGTGAAGGAAACAATGCCAATATTACTGCTTACACGTCTGTTATTCTATTCACATGTTACTTTTTGTGGTTTGTGGTAGTTTCAAGGGAACTGTCCTTAAAACAATCCATGGCCACAAGGGTAGGTCATTTTTCTCTAAAATTTCAAATCTTGACACATAGAAAAAAAAGTTTAAATATCTATGTCACAAGTAGTTTGCACACAATTGAAAAGTTTACATGATACTCAGGGTAGTCATGAAATCATGTTAATATTAGCATTGCAACTTGGAGCAGAAAGTTAGTTATAGAAAATAATTTTGCAAAATAATCTCTATAAGTGTCTATAATAGGCCTAATATAGCCATTGGTCCCTCAAAATCTATCCATTAACAAGCATTTATTATTTACTATATTACCAATGACTTGCATTCAAGAAATGCAGTAAAAGCTATTATCAAACCTAAGAGTGAAAAGAAGTTTGGACCTGGAGTCAGGAAAGAACTGGTTTCATATTGTCCTCTTTATATTAGTTGTGTAACCATGGACAAGTCATTCAATCACTCTGTACCTTCCCTCATCTGTAAAATGTGTGTAATAATACTTATATCTCCCTTTCACAGGGCTGTTTCCAGGATAAAATAATATAATTCCTATAAAGCACTTTGCAAAACAAAATTATGTATATTCCACTAGTAGTTTAAAGAGACCCTGTGGTTCTGTAGAAAGAATGCTAGACCTAGAACCAGAAAATGAGTGACATTTATTATCTGCGGGACCACTAGCAAGTCACACAATTTTTCAGTCTTCAACAACAATGCTTCTATTATCTTCCCTCACGAGGCTGCAGTGAGGAAAGAACTTTGCAAACTTTAACACACTATGTAAATATGCACTGATATCATTTCTACAATGGAGATACATATGACTTCTTGGTCACAATAAATGAGGAGGTAGTTTAGCCACAAAACACAGAGTTGATAAATGGAAAGCTAAGGTTTTCTACTATTCAGTGGATAGACAATTAGACTTGGAGTCAGGTAGCCCTCATTTCAACACAGATACTTATTAGCTGTGACCCTGGACAAGTCATTTAACCCTTCTTGGCCTTAACTTCCTCATCTATAAAATGGGGCCAATAACAGCACCTATCTCCCAGGTTGGTCAAGAGGATCAAATGGTATTAACATATGTAAAGTGCTTTGAGAACCTTAAAACTAGCTGTAGTAATAGTAGTTGTACTAGTAGTAGTAGTAGTACCATGAAATACTGAAAGACTTCAAGGAAAAGTCTCCAGGATATTCTGTACCTTAAAAAAAGGATTTGTGAAAGAATATGAAAAAGAATCACAGAAGATGAGAAGGTATGGAAGGATTTCTTATTTTATTCTATCCACACTTATAAGCTCACAGACACACTGTTGTACTAAATATGTGTTCATTCACACACTTGTACAATTAAACCTATCCTAGGTTCCTTCCCATTCCCCATTACTAAACACTGAGGGTACAACTGGAAATGCCCCTAGAAACCAAGCAATTAGATGCAGAGGTAAGGTCTTAAGGAATACCTTTTAGTCTACCTCCTGAATTCTCTGAATCCTTGTAATGAGAGCAGAATGTGTTTCAGGAATCATTCTAGCACACGCTCATGTACTGAGCAGCCAATACAAAAATATGGAGATGGGAGGAGTGTCATGCATGAATAACAGTAAAAAGATGAGTGTGGATAAACCAAAGTGTGTGTGAAGGGCAATATGAAAGCCTCCATACTATTTATTTAAAACACGTTTTTCAGTTCTCTAGGTATGTAAAGAAATAAATATTTCCTTTCCAGACTTTTCCCTTAGGAAAGTGGGTAGAAGAAAAGCTAAGGCCTCAAACCTTGCATGCCTTCCTCCACTGAATGAGAGGCAACCACCTATTTGGTTTATATTCTACCTCTGACTTGGTTTAGATTCTCTTTATATACCTCTGGAAGAATCTTCATGGATTCCTTGAGGAGACTGGCCCAAGAGGAATGGGATGGCAACTTGATTACTCAAAAATTTTAGAAAGTTCAAAATCCCAATTTACATTTTTATATACTGTATTATCTACATTATCTCATTTTATAATGTGTATAGAATAATAACAAAAGTTATAACTATTATTAGAATTCAGTAAATGGACATATTTTTAGATGAAAAGGAAGAAGAGATGGTGTTTTATTGAGGAAGTGAAGTCTAAACTAGACTTTTAGGGATATGTAGAAACTGAATAGAGGAAAAGGCAAGGTGGGAGTGAAAACAAAGAGAGAAGAGGAAGAAATGCTGAGCTAAACCATGCAGATAGGAAATTATGAGATATTGGAGCAAGGGAATAGCAGAAAAGGCTGAATTACTAGTTCTGTCTGCTAATAACTGTAATATTTTGGAAAAGTCAATTCATTTCTTGGGGCCTCAGGATTTTTTTTTCAAGAAATACAATGAGACTATACTAGATTATTTCTAACATCACTTTCAGATCTCAAATTCTATGATAACATGATTCACCGAGCTCTGCACTAGTCAGACTACTTCTGGAATACTGTGCTCCATTCATGGTGCTACATTTTAATAAAGACATTTACAAACTAGAACACATCCACTGGAGGGTAAGGGTATTGAAATCATGTTATAACAGTTAAAGCTTAAAGAATTTTAAGTGTTTAATGAGCTGCAAGGACTTCATAGATGTGTCTGTATCAGGTAGAAAACTGAATTATATAATCATTCCATGTCGCCATGTTCAATGACTTGAGGGTGGGGAAGAGGAAGTCTAGATCTGTTATTTCATCAGTGTAAGGAATTTCCAGTCAAGAAATACCCTTTCTACCAATATGAATCAGCAACTATTTTGCATCTTAGAGAGCTGCCTGGAACGATGATTTACTTGCCCGGTCAAAAAGGATCAGAGATAACTTCAATCTAGGACTTTGACTCTGACACTAACCACTATACATCCCTCACTTCTTGAGAATGATAAAAGTACCAAATTGTACCTAGGTGCTTATTTGTTTAAACCTTATTTCAAATGCTTATCTCACGTGCACCTGTAGGTTATATGTGTATGCATGTGTGTATATATGTGCATATACACAGACTTATTTTTAAAGCATGAGTTTTATCTGATCTTTTTGTTTTTAAACCATAATTAAGCAGAAAATGTACATTTCTTTCATTTCATTAATTGTTTTTACCTTATTTGTAAAATAAGCTGGAGAAAAAAATGGCAAACCACTCTAGCTTCTTAGCCAAGAAAACCCCAAATGGGGTCAAGAAGAGTTGGACACAACTGAACTTCTTCCTTCTCTCAAGGAACCTCATTAAAAACATACTTGTCTCAAAAAGAGGTTGGGAGAATGTTTACTTTCTCAGTTTTTCAGAATAATTTGTGTATCACAAGTATTGTTTTTAAATATTTGATGGAATTTACTTGCAAATCCACCTATACTTGGGTGTTTCTTTCTTTAGTAGTTCCTTTATGACTTGCTAAATTTCATTTCTACAACTGTTGTTGTGTTCATCCTTCATTGCCGAAGATCATGCCATCAGAAAAATGATGACATGACTTGCACTTGACTTTGTTTTGAGTGAGGGAAGGCTGTGCGGAGTCATCACTTTTCCTCCAGAGTCATCTGAATTCAGTGACCAGATATTCATCAGGATAACTGGAGATGACCCAGGATCCACTGGGGAGATCTTGGCCCCTTTAGGCCAAGGTCTATGCAGGTACTCACTTAGGATGAGGTAAAGCCCATTCAGTGAATAGGCCTGTTTAAGAAGTAGCCAGGGGATGACCCCTTTAACGAGGTCAAGAAAAAGAAAAACATCAGGATGGGAGGGAAACAGCAACAGGTACTATTGATAATCACTCTTAAGTGAGGAGGGTCCAGAAGAGAGCCCTTAGGCAGGGGCCAATGAATGAGCTTCAGAGTGCAGTAGGTTTAAGATGAAGGGGAGGAGAGAGAAGGGAAGTGGAGGGGAGGGGGAAGGAGAAGGGAGGAAGGAGGGTATGGGAGGGGAGAGGGAAGGGGAATGGAGTGAGGAGAAGGGGTAGGGATGGGAAGGAAAGAATCTAGCAAATAAAACCCAAGTTAACTGGCCATCTTCTGGCCATCTAATTTTAGGGAAGGGTACATGGAATATGAACTCCACAACCCAGAAGCGAGTGAGGACACACTAAATGTAATCTAATGGGTTCCAATGGAGGATAGGATGGAATGGCAAGACTACCCTGGAAGGGGGAGACGCTTCCTGGAGGGTGGGAGAGGGCTATTTGTTGTTCCCCAACTAGACTTTTTTCTATTCCCTTACTCAGAAGGGGAAGATAGGCTTCTGCCAGTTGTGGGAGATTATGCACTAAGAAGAACTCAAGAGGATCATGGAAGAGTGGAAGCAGTGAGAATGGAAGCATTCAGGTGCTATAGCAAGAGAAGAGAGAGGCAGAGGTGCTGCTACTGATTGGTTTGAGACTTAGGATAGCCACGTACAGAACTCTCTCAGATCTCTAGCCCTGTTCTCAATTTACTTCATTCCATCATCCCATGTCCAATCACTCCCCACAACTCACTGGACAGCTTAGAAGCAAATGAAGATCTTTCACCACCAGGAAAGTACTTGGAATCACACCCAATATCCTTTTCCCTAACAGAAGTGTTATCTTCTTCAAATCAGGGAAGATGAATATTTACTATGTACTTTCAACAAAAACATTTTTAATACTTGGGTAAAAAAAAGAAAAAATAATAATACAATTCACCATAAAGGAAAGTTCAACATTAAGAAGGTCTTTTTTGGACCACATCTAAATGTAGCTGATAACAATATCCCTCACACACCAAAATTAATCTTAAGGCAATTCCATCACACAGAAGAACATGAGACTCCAAAGTCCTGAGTAAAGAACAGAAAATGAAACGTGCTTAGCAGTAAGTCCTACTATAGAATAACATGTAAACCAAGGAGAGAAAACATGAAATATCAGTATTATAGTCAAGTATTTCACTTGTATATCTTTGTTTTCTTTTTCTATAGTTATGGGCAACTACTTTAATCAATTCAATAATATTTGTTTTCTTAATTTCCATATTTTAGCTAAATTTTATTTTCTTTTTGACTCCTACTTGCATGATATCCATTGATTGTATAATAAAATGAAATTGTCAGAAAATAAACAATGAATTTTGTTTCTGGTAAATTCATCATTTATTCTCAGTTCAACTCAAATGGAAGATCTCACTGAATGAAATGAAAGATCATTACATAAAAATAACAAAAAAGGTAACCTACTAAGGTTGTTGCCACCTAGGCTATGCTACTTTTTTTTTTTAAAAGATGATTAAATTATTCCAATACTTAACTGGTCCGGAAGACTAAGGCTTGAACACCAATGTAGCTTTATGGCTGTCTAAATATATAAAGTTCAGCAATGATGTGACAGAGGGTCCTTAGGTTTGATACATGCTTCCAACCAAAAGTATCACCATAAAAAATATAGAGTGCTTCTCAAATTAATCAATAATATAATCTTGCTGAAAAGACTTTCCATACTATTGCTAAGTAAACTTCTGGTTAGTAAATGTTAGCTGGTTTCATTTCATTATAATTACAAACTTGAATGATAGGATAAGCCTGAGTCAGACCTGCATTATCCAGAAGAAGTGGGATATTATTTTCAATTTTTGCTCCAAAATGTTATACATAAGAAAAATTAATTCATACTATGCCTGCCCTTTCGCAAGCCTGAGAACAACAAAAAAAACCCTGCAATTATATTTGATTGTTCATGAACTCACAAACAGCAAAATGGTCATTACACCTCCTTCATCACTTGTATGTATACACACACACACACACACACACACACATACACACTAGTTAGTATTTGGTTAGTCTTGAGTATTTTAGAGAGATTCTTGGAGTAAAACTCACATAATTTCTTCGGCATATTAAAATTTAGTTCTCATTAAGAGGCAGTTTAAGACATTATTAAATTTTCCATTTGGTGGACTATATAAGAGAATTTGAGGGATTACTTTCAACAAAACCGAAAAAAAAAAATGGATCTAGCTATGCTCAGAGCATTTTCTACAATGTTTTTCTGTGAGCGTTCCAGTGGTAAAATTTTAAAAGACATAAAACACAGAAGAAAGTTCCCAGAATGAGGACTGAAGAATGAATTTAAGTTAGAAAATGATCAAATGTTAATGTGTATATCCACTCACTTGGAATTTTACTTTCCATTCAGGAATCTGAGTGGAGCCAGTCAAGCGGGATAAAAGAGAATGACTGGCTTGATGTTTTGAAGATAATTAACCTTTTCAGGGTACCTGAATAATTATTTTACATCTTAGAAAAATTAAATACCGCCCCAGTGAATAGCTAATGTTATGATTGCTAATGCTATTAATGCTAATCCTAACAAAAACAGTTACTGCTATTCATCTACAAGATTCAGGCTCAATCAATATGAGTAAATTGTCCTAAAAATTAATCACTCCCAAGATCAAATAAGTACTTGTGGAGATTAAGCAAGTTGTACAGAATTCTCCTGAAGTGCTACTTTTCCCTGAGGAAGCCTCCTGACCTTATTTCTCAGTTACCCTTTTTCCCCTAATTGCCACAGGCATAAGAATCTCTTTCGGGAACACAGAGAATAGAGTAGTGTAAGCACTAATGCAAAACTCCTTATGATACACAACTCTCAGCCTTGAAGCCCATCAGTTCTGTATGTTCATAAATTCTGATTTCCTAATTCGAGTAAAGCAATTATGACAAAGGAAAAGTGCAAAAAAGTAAGCAGCATAATGTACAAATTAAAATGAATTGGTTTTTTCCCCTTTTTCCAGCTTGGATTGAAATACTAATATGACCACAAATAGGCCCCCTGAATCAGCAGACCACTTCAGATGGCTGAAAGTGGTTCAGTCTAGTAAGCCTACTGTTGCTCAGATTCAAATGCAAGTCAGAAACTTGCAGAGCTCAGAGCAGGTGAGCAGGATCATACTTAACCACGAATCATATCACCATATGAGCACTGAAAGGTAGCAGGTATCCAGCCTAAGATATCTCTGAGAGCCTGGAAAAACACAACATTTAATATCCTATGAAAGCAACAAGAAGACCAGCCCTGATCTTCCCTCTAGAGCAGAGTAAAATCTGGTTATGAAAGTTTTTCAGAAAGTAGGCTGTAAAAATGGCCAAACGCACAAAAAAAACCAAACACAGACTATTTGTGCCCGACCTATGGTAGAGCATTCAGAGCTCGTCAGACACACTGTACCTTGACTCAAACATAGCAATGTCACTTTGGTCCTCTTCAAGAACGAAGGATAACCACCACCACAAAAAGTCATTATGATAGCAGGAACACTCAAGACACAAACCCAGAAGAAGAGAATGAGTTAAAAAATCTACAAGCAAAATCAACAAAAAACACATCCTAAGCACAAATAAATCTAGAGTTCCTGGGAGATGAAGCAAGAGTTTTAAAAAAAAAAGGGCAGGACAGTCAAGACGTATTTTTATAAGTGAATGACAGTATCAGAGGAAAAAATGGGAAGAGAAACTTAAGTTATAGAGGAAAGAACTGGAAAAAGAACTAATAGCTTAAAATAAGAAGACAAAACCTTATCTTGAACTCCTGGAAGATGAGAAGGGACTAAAAAGAAACAACAATGACTCTGTGAGACAATAGGAAATATCAAAACAAAATTAAAAACTGAAAAATTAGAAGATAATGTAACATACCTTGCAGCAAAAGCCACTGACCTGAACAACAAATTGAGAAAGAAAATTGCCCAGATCTCTTAGATTGGGGATGGGGGTGGGGAGAAGCAAGTGGAAACAGAAAAAATCCTGGGTCACCTCCTAAAAGAAATCCCAAAATGAAACTCCCAGGAACATTATACCCCAAATTCGGAATTTTAACATCAAAGAAAAGAAATTCTGCAAACATCCAGAAGGAAAGAAACCAAATATTAAAGGGATACAGTCAGAATCAGAAACAGTTCAGCAGGTACCATTACAAAGGACTGAAGAGTTTGAAATACTACATACCAGAAGGCAAAGGCTTATGACCAAGAATAACTTACTCAGCAAAACTGAGTATAATCATACCAGGAAAAAAAAATAGATCTTTATTGAAACAAAATCAGAGTGCATAAGTAGAAGTCTATACAAACAAGAAGAATGGAATGGGAGTAAGTGGCTGAAACATGAATTTCACTCTCCATCTGGATCGGTCAAAGTGAAAAATACACACACAAAGCTAGAAACAGAAATACATTTTATTGGGAAAGGGGTTAACAGAGAACAAGGAAATAAAGGGTAGATTAAAGAAGGAATCAGTCCTAAACAAAAGAAACTCTAAAGATGAGCAAAAAGATACAGCTCTTTTTTTAAGGTAGCAAAGAATTGGAAACTGACAGGATACCCATTGATTGGGCAATGTTGAACAAGTTACACGATATAAATGTAACAGAATACTAGTGTGTTATAAGAAATGAAGGTATGGTTTCAGAGAAACATGTGAAGACTTGTATTTAACCAAAGTGAAGTGAGCAGGGCCAAGACAGCAATTTATACAATAACAACACTGTAAAGACAAACAACTTTGGAAGAATTTGAAACTATGATTAACATAATGACCAACTATAATTCCACAGGACTTAAGATGAAACATGCTATCCAATTCCTGAGAGAGGAGAAAAAAATCAGTGTAAACTAAGATACACATATGTGAATATATATACTTATACATGGCCAATGCATAAATGTTTTGCTTGACTATACATGTTTGCAAGAGTTTCTATTTTCTTTCTGGGAAGGGAAAGAGAGAGGGATTTTGGTGACTGAAAACTTAAAAAAAATTAGGGGGCAGCTAGGTGGCACAGTGGGATAGAGCACTGGCCCTGGAGTTAGGAAGACCTCACTTCAAATCGAGTCTCAGACACTTACTAGGGGTATGACCCTGGACAAGGCACTTAACCCCTACTTCCTTGTGAGAGAGAGAGAGAGAGAAAGAAAGAAGGAAGGAGGAAAATCAATATTTGGTTATGGAAATATTATGAACTTTATAACTGTTTCAATAAATGCTTGTTGAAATGAATTTTGAGGACATTTTTCTTAGTAACTAGCAATGAATGAAGACTAATCTGGGTAGTAAGCAAAGCTCAGGCTCTTATTTAATGTTGACTAAATTACCAAAGATGTTGATTTTGTTATGTGACATTTACCTATTTTCAGAGGACTTTCAAATTTACTTCTCCAACTCCAGTCTCTGTTGAACTCCAGTATTACATTTCCAACCAAATAACTTACTAGCACCTAAAATCGTAACTTCTCTTATATATTTAACATTTTCTTGCATTCAATTCTTACGGCCATACATTACAGCTCAGGATCTAATTATCTAAGGTTTAGAAGGCTACAATAACCTAATCTTTTAACTGGCCCTCCATGGCTCCTAATTCTAGCCCTATAAAGATATCTTGTAAGATATTACACTATCATTTTCAAGAGTACTCCCTGATTTTATCTCTCCTTGAAAATATTCAATAGTTTTGCAACATCTACCAAATAAAGTACAATCTATATCCTAAAATTCAAGTCCCTCCAAAGTCGAATCACAATTAATCTTTTAAGCCCTATCACACTATAGCCACTCTAAATTATTCACCACTACTATTCACTGTTTGCCACTGCTCTTCATGAACAGAACAGGTCAGAAGGAACTCTGAGATTCTACAACCCATAGTGAGAAGAAAGCCCCTCTAAAACAGTCCTATGAAAGTCCTTTAGATGTTTAAGGATAGTCTGTATAACCATTGAGTATTTCCTTTTTGTAAAGGTTGGTCTGTGGCTTATGGTAAAGCCTTCATTTATAGCATACTGCTTTGAAGAACATCTTAGGGTCCCTCTTCTCACAACTTAATATACAGCCTTAGACTATTCAATTACAGAAATCAACAAACATTTATTAATCCTCTATTATGAAAAAGTTTAGTTCAGTCATTTTTTAGTTGTGTCTGGTAAAGATGCTGAGTGATGTCATTTTCTTCTCCAGCTCATTTTACAGATGAGGAAAATGAGGCAAAAAGGGTTAAGTGACTATCTCAGTGTCATACAGTTAGTGTCTGAGCCCAGATTTGAACTTAGGAACATAACTCTTCCTGATTCTAGGCCCAGCACTCTCCCCACTGCACCATGTAGCAGCTCAATCATGAACATGGTGATGTTATAATTTAGGCTAACATTATTTCCTTCTTTTATTACCCTACAAATTTAGCTACTTCTTCCTATTGAAATTTACATCTGGAAGATCTACAAAATTTCTTCTGTTCCCTCTCACAAGAATGTTCTCTTCTCATAATCCCTTACTAAAATACTACATGTTCTTAAAATCTCAACTGAAATGCCACTGATTTCATAATCTCTGCCCTAGATCAACCTAGTCATTTAAGATTCTTCTTTATATTCCATACTGCTAAATATACCTTGTTAATATCACTTGTATGGGATTTATCAGAGAGAGTCTTCCAGGGCAGGTATTTTCACATAAGGCACTTTACCTCATATAATACAACTGTTTTGTACACAGTAAAATTTGTTGCAATTATGAGCACTACTTAGGATACTTGTATAACACATGGTCCCTGAAGTGGAGGAGAATAGAATTTATTTATTTTTTAATTTTTATTTTTATTTATTTAACTTTTTACATTATTTTCACAAAATTTTGGGTTCCAATTTTTTCTCCCCTCCCCCACCCCAACACACCAAGCAATCTAATTTTCCCTATCTCCAATCTGCCCTCTCTTCTGTCATCCCTCCCTTCTCTTGTCCCCATCTTCTCTTTTGTCCTATAGGGCCAGATGACTTTCTATTCCTCATTAACTGTATGTCTTATTTCCTCGTAGCAACAACATTACTAAACAGTTGTTCCTAAAACTTGAGTTCCAAATTCTCCCCATCCCTCCCTCCTCACCCATTCCCTTTGGGAAGGCAGGCAATTCAATATAAGGCATACCTGTGTAATTTTGCAAATGACTTAGATAATAGTCGTGTTGTGTTGCTTATCTCCTCCCCCACTTTCCTACACTGTAAGATAGGTTTTCATACCAAACTGAGTGTGCATTTTATTCCTTCCTTTAGTCAAATGTCATGAGGGTAATCGTCTTGTTTTTTTTTTCTCAGCTCTCCTCTTTTTCCCTTCACTAAAAGGTCTCCTGCTTGCCTCTTAAATGACATATAATTTATCCCATTCCATTTCACCCTCTTTCCTCCCCCTACCTTTCTCTCTCACCATTTACCTTAATTTCTTTTAAGATATGGTCCCATCCTATTCAATTTACTCTGTGCTCTCTGTCTCTGTATGTGCGTGCATGTGTGTATGTGTGTGTGCATGCGTGTACGTGTGTGTGTGTGTGATCCCACCAACTACCCAGATACTGAAAAGTTTTAAGAGTTACAAATATTGTCTTTCCATGTAGGAATGTAAACAGTTCACTTTTGGTAAGTCCCTTATGACTTCTCTTTGCTGTTTACTTTTTCATGCTTCTTCTCGTTTGAAAGTCAAATTTTCTTTTCAGCTCTGGTCTTTTCATCAAGAATGCTTGAAAGTCCTCTGTTTCATTGAAAGACCATATTTTCCCCTGAAGTATTATACTCAGTTTTGCTGGGTAGGTGATTCATGGTTTGAGCCCTAGTTCCTTTGACTTCTGGAATATCTTATTCCACACCCTTTGATCCCTTAATGTAGAAGCTGCTAGATCTTGAGTTATCCTGATTGTATTTCCACAATACTGGAATTGTTTCTTTCTAGCTGCTTGCAAGATTTTTTCCTTGAGCTGGGAGTTCTGGAATTTGGCCACAATGTTCCTAGGAGTTTTTCTTTTTGGAACTCTTTCAGGTGGTGATCGATGGATTCTTTCGATACTTATTTTGCCCTCTGGTTGTAGAATGTCAGGGCAGTTTTCCTCGATAATTTCATGGAAGATGATGTCTAGGCTCTTTTTTTGATCATGGCTTTCAGGTAGTCCCATAATTTTTAAATTGTCTATCCTGCATCTATTTTCCAGGTCAGTTGTTTTTCCCATGAGATATTTCACATTCTCTTCCATTTTTTCATTCTTTTGGTTTTGTTTGGTGATTTCTTGGTTTCTCAGAAAGTCATTAGACTCCATCTGTTCCATTCTAATTTTGAGAGAACTATTCTCTTCAGTGAGCTTTTGAACCTCTTTTTCCATTTAGCTAATTCTGCTTTTGAAAGCATTCTTCTCCTCATTGGCTTTTTGAACCTCTTTTGCCAATTGAGTGAGCCTATTTTTCAAGGTGTTATTTTCTTCAGCATTTTTGTGGGTCTCCTTTACCAAGGTATTGACCCATTTTTCATACTTTTCTTACATCTGAATCATTTCTCTTCCCAGTTTTTCCTCCACCTGTCTAACTTGCTTTTCAAAATCCTTTTTGAGCTCTTCCAAGGCCTGAGTCCACCCGACATCCCCCTGGGATGTCTGCGGTACCGAGGCCCCACCCTCCACGTCTTTCCCTGATGGCAAGAATATTTCCTCGTTGTCAGATCCGAAAGTCGGGATCATTTGCATCGGCTCAAAAAAACTCTCTATAGTCTTCTTTTTCTTCCCTTTTCTAGGCATTTCTCAGCCAGTTACTTGACTTCTGAGATTCCTGTCCACCCCCACCTAGATCCACCCAGCTAGTGCTTGGGGTCTGAGATTCAAATGGGCTTTCCGCGGCAGGTGGGGCTGCTATTTAATGTGAGCTTAAGTTCTGGTGCTGGGGTCGGGGTAGGGCCGCCTCCCAGGCTCAGTTCCCTCAGGGGCTTTATGCAGAGACCTTCAGTAATGGAGCGGGTGGGGCAGGGCCACCTCCCAGGCTCAGCTCCCTCAGGGGCTTTATGCAGAGATTTTCAGTAATGAAGATCCTGCCTGCTCGGGGAATCCCGGGGGCCACTGCTGCTGCCTCTGCCTCCGCCGCTTCCTCCCGAGGGGGCCTGAGTCACGGAGACACCCCGCTCCCCTCTCGACCAGCCCAGCCGTCTCTCTCACTGACCTGTAGCTTCTGTGGGCGGAGTGACCTTCCCGGCCGCTGGAGCTTCCATCCCTGAAGCCTGCTCGGATCAGCTCGTCTGAGGCCGCCCGGCCATGGCAGCGCTGGGGTGGGGTCCACTTTCCAGGGCGCGACGGACCCTGGGGACCGCTCTCCAGGGCTCTCTGGAACGGAAATCTCTTCCACTGTGTTTCTGCACACCCTGCAGTGATCCAGAACTTGTGGGGAGCTCTTCTTACATTAAATGCATGGGCTGTGGGTTCGGAGCTAGCATACAGTGAGTCTTTCTACTCCGCCATCTTGACTCCGCCCCCGAGAATAGAATTTAGAAAGGGAAATGACATAAACATAAATAACTAAAATCAAAAGGTCACAGACACAGAGAGAATTTCAAGAGACCATCTGATCCAACCCCTGCTACCAGGCAGGGAAACACTTGAATCATCCCATGGACAAACTGCTTGACCTTTTTTGCAAAGTTCTTAAGGTTTAGAAATTTTGGAAACTGCTTTGGAAGAGAATTCTAGTATTAAATTACCTAAGCCCCTAAAAATAGCTTGGAGTCACAGAAGGACATGAATTTAAATTCTGCCTCAGAAACTTAATAGCTGAATGACTTCTCCTAGGCTCAGTTTCCTCATCTGTAAAATGAGTTTAGATTCAGGAGCCTCTAGGGTCCAATCCAGCTCTAAATTTATGACTTTGTGATTATATTTTGTAACAAATTAAGTTAATGCTATTTTTAAAAAAAAAATTATTTATTAGCATTTTTTGTGTTTAAATTTTGGGTTCCATATTTTCTCCCTCCTTCCCGCCCCCAACCCACTGAGAAGGCAAGCCAAAATCAATCATACATATCAAATTATGCAACATATTTTCATATTAAGATGAATTCAAAAAATGAAAAAAGCAAGAAAAAATAAAGTGAGAAAATTGTATTTCAATTTGCACTGAGAATTCATCAGTTCTCTGTCTGGAGGTAGATAGCATTTGTTCATTATGAGACCACTGGAACTGTCGTGGATCATTGTCTTGATCAGAATAGCTAAGTCTTTCACAGTTGATCATCATTACAACATTGCTGTTGTCATGCACAATGATCTCCTAGTTCTTCTTCCTCCATTCTGCATCAGTTCATATATGTCTTGCTATGTTTTCCTTACCACTCCCTCCCAAAATATTTCTTATAGTACAGCAATACTCCATCACAATCATGCCACAACTTGTTCAGCCACCCCCAAACTGATGAACATTCCCTTGAGGTCCAATTCTTTGCCATTTCAGAGAGCTGCTATAAATATTGTTGTACATAAATGTCCTTTTTCTTTTTCTTTGATCCGTAAAATCTTTTGATTATTACTTCATTGTCAATAGTATCTTTTAACAAAATGTAGTTTCCTTAATTATCTCTTTCAATTAAGTCTATTTTTGCTTTTGATTTGTCTGAGATCATGATTGCTATCCCTGCTTTTTTACTTCAGCTGAATCAAAACAGATTCTGCTCTGGCCCTTTATTTTAACTCTATACATGTTTTTCTCTTCCAGTGTACTGTTGTACACAACATACTGTTGGATTCTGCTTCCTAATTCATTCTGCTCCCCACCTCTGTTTTATGGATGATCTTATCCCATTTACATTCATAGTTATAATTACCAATTGTATACTTCCATCCTTTTTCCATCTTTTTTAACCGTTTTTTATCCTGTCCCTCCTTAAATATGCTTCCTCCTTTAATCCACACTCCCTTTTATTATCCCCCTTTTCCTCTCCACTGTATCTCCACACCTCTTATCCCCTTTCCCTCCTGTTTGGAATTGAGCAAGGCAGATTTCTATACCAAACACACACACACACACACACACACACACACACACACACATATGTACACATATATTTACATAATTCCCTCTTAAACCCATTCCTGATGAAAGTAGATTTCCAGAACTAACAGCCTTTGTCTCCCATCTAATTTCTTCTGTGTCAGTTCTTCCTCTCACACCTCATTTGTATAAAATAATAAAATAATTGTATTTTGTATAAAATAATTACTTTTTTTAGCTGTTCCTAAATGGTTTTACTTTATAAAGTCATCTCAAACTCAGGTCTACCCCAATATTTCTTGTGAACTACCCAATTACTAATCACAATCTTAGACAATATATGTTTTACATTTTACATACATAAAACATGAACAGTTTGCTCTTACTGAGACCCTTGTAATTAGTCTTTGGTATGTACTTTATGTTTCCCTTGGCTCCTGTAGGTCAAATTTTCTATTAAGTTCAGGTTTTGTTTTGTTTTTTTCACAAAGTCCTGAAAGTCTGACAGTTCATTAATATGTTAATTTTTTTTAAAAAAAATTCAGGATCTTACTTAGCTTTGCTGGGCAGGATATTTTCATCTGGAAATCCAGTTCTTTTGTTCTTTCATATAATGTTGCAAGACCTGCAGGCTTTTGGTGTCACTGCTGCTGGGTCTTGTGTGATTCTAATTGTGGCACTGTCATACTTAAATTGTTTTTTTTTCCCCTTGTTGCTTGGAATAGTTTATTCTTGAAATGGAGGTTTCAGAATTTGACTATAATACTCTTATGGGTTTTCCTCAAGGGATCTTTTTCAGGTGGTAATGGGTGGATTTTTTTCTATTTCTACCTTCCCCTCTTGTTCTAATGCTTCAGAACAATTTTCTTTAATTATTTCTTGCATTATTATATCAAGATTCTTTTTTTGATCATAGCTTTCAGGTAGTCCAATTATTTAATTTTTCTCTACTTGATCTGGTTCTCCAGATGAATTGCTCTTCTTATGAGATAGTTCACATTCTCTTCTATTTCATTCTTCATATTTTGTCTTATTATTTCTTGATCTCTTTTAATGTTGGCTTCCCCTTGCCCAATTCTGATTTTCAAGGAGTCATTTTCTTCCTTAAGATTCTGGATCTCCTTTTCTAATTGGTTGAATATCTTTTCATAATCTTATTTTTCTTGGATTGTTCTTTTTTTTAGTTTTTCCTCACTTTCATTTGATTTTTAAAGTCTTTTTTTGAGTTCTGCTATGAATTCTTTTTGAATAGGAGACCATTTGATGTTACTCTTTGGGATAGAAGACGTTTTCTTTCATCAGTATCGTCCTCTAAAGATGAACTCTAGTCTTCTCTATTACCACAGTAATTCTCTATGGCTGCATTCTTTCTCTTTTGCCTGTGCTTTTTTCTTTTCTTTTTTTTTTTTTTGTAGTAGCTTAATTTTTACAATCACCTCTAGTCCTGGGGTACAGGGGATGGTAGCTCAGTCCTCTCAGTTCTCCCCTTTGGCCTGGAACTGAAACCAAGAACTCTAGCCTCCTGCAAGTGCCCAAAGTCAGCATCATCCCCGCCCCACTGCTTCTGCTCTCACCAGGCATGTGGTGGTTCCTTCTTGCCTCTGCTGTGTCTCTGCAGCACAGCTGAGTCTGATGTTCCTTGTCAGCAAAGATTCCTTCAGTCTTCCTCATCTCAGACACCCAACAACGCTCATTGTCTTGGGTGTGAAACTTCCTGTGGCTAGGACCAAGGCAGCCTCCTAACCTAGCTAATCCCAGGGTTTGCTTCTGGTTCTTTAAGCACATCAAGGATCTAGCCTGGAGATGTTTACTCTTAACAGGGAGTCCTGGGACTTTTCTTCACATCTTCTGTGATTGTCCCAGGAAGGCCCAGGGTCTGTTCCTACTCTTATTTATTTATACCACTCTATGTTTGCCCTGAGGTGCTATTTGTTTTCTGGGGGAAAATCTTGAGAGCTTGGAATTTTCTGAACTACTTTGCCACCTTCCCAGAATCCTCCTCTCAAGCTGTGTTTTTCTTAAGAAAATTGTGAAGGTTATTTAGCCTTAGGTTTTGCTTCTAGGCTTGTGTATTGGGCATCCTTGGCACCTTTGTTAATCCTGAGCGATTTTTAATTAACTCATTTTTCCACCCTTATTCCTGAATTGGAGCTTTTTTTATTATAAGGTTTTTTGCATTTCCAGAATGTACTCTGCATTTGTTTAGCTTTGCTGTATATTATCTGGGGATCCTGTGGCTGCTTCTTCTGGTACTTAGTGCAGTATTCTTCAAAGATTACTTACAAACTTTCAGTGAGCCTTAAGCTGTTTGACTTAAGGCAAAAAGTTGATCATTGCCCTGCTGGAGTGAGTTTTTCAAGCTCCTAGCTCTTGTTTGGATCTGACAGACATAAGTATGGAGGTTTGACCCTCACTGAAGACTCCGCAGACTTGTACTGGCTCCAGATCCTATCAGCTTACTGGAATGTTTCACAGTTTCAGAGTAACTGAACTACATTGGGTTCTGGTGCCAGCCCTGGTTCAGCTGCATATCTCAGACTGGTCTAGGGGCCAAATGTGCAGCTTTAATCTACAGTCAATGTCATATAGTTGCTGCTCATTTGTATACCTATTCCTTGTCCAAAGCCCAAGGCCAGGTCTGATATTATCTTCTGTTACCATAGCCTTTCCCTCTCAGAGTAATGCCACTCTGTCTAGTTACATACAAGGTGCATATCAATATCTATATACAGACAGATGTGTATCTATCTATCTATACATATACACACACAGATCTTTTATGTACTGAGCTATTTATACTTTTATTTATATTTATTTATATAAATACCTAGCTATTGACATATTTTCTCTACTACTGACATATAAGCTCCTTGAAGACAGGGATTATTTTTTGTCTTTCTTTGTATTTCCAATGCTTAGCATATAGTAAGTGCTTATAAACTCTGCTGAATGAGAAACCTTCCCTCTAAGGTGAAAGAAGTTTATTAGCAGTATTATTTGGGTACAAGATGATGTGCAATCAGATGCAAATCAGGATTCAGTTCATATGTCATTATTTGCAAGGACATCAAAGACCTTGCCAAATATAATAATTAAATAAAAAAATTCACTACATGTCTACAGCATTCCTTCAATCTACCAACCTGGTAACTATATCAAAAAATGAAATGAGGTTAGTATGGCATGAAATGTTCTCTAAATGAGCCATTTTTGGAATCTGTTAAGCCATGCATTCTTTAAAAAAAAAAATGTTTACATACCATCTGTTTAGCAATCTGTTCTAGAATTTTGCTTAAGATCAATATTAGTTAATTTCCAAAATCCAGTCTCATCTTCTCCTTGAAAATCATTACATTATTTTTTTTATTCAATCCAATGTATATTTATTTAGTACCTGCTATGTTCAGTGTACTAAGGCTAGAAAGATTAAACAGTGGTTCCTCTAAACAGTGAACTTACAACCTAGTAGGAATGATAACATAAGAAGAATTCCTGATGCCATTCTAAGTAAGAGAGATCCAAACACAATAGTAAAAGAGAAGTCATTTACTGAGTACAGGGGATGAATGAAGGAGAGAGAATAGCAAAGATATCAAGTTGCCATCAAGATGGCAACTGAGCTGGGTCTAGAATGAAGGGGAGGATTTTAGTAGGCCGTTATGTGAGATCATTCCACAAATGCGAAGACACAGTGATGAGAAAGTACAGGATACTAGGGAATTTTGAATTGTTTGATAAGACGACAGTGACCAAAGGAGAATGTTGTACCTTAATGCCGGAAAGGTAAGTTGGAGGCTGTGGATGGTATTAAACTCCAAGTTAAATTGCTTGTCTTTGGGCATTTATGTTCTATACAAATTTCAAAGACTGGTGACCATAGTTCTGAAATCATATTTGCCAATCTTTCAAGTACTCTGGAATGTAATTTGTTTTGCCCTAGGCACATGAATTCATTTAAAGTGGGTAGGAGCTCTCTTATATGATTTTCTCATTTATGTTGAGCTTAAGTTTTCTGTTTAACTGTTTATTTTACCTGTTCTAGTTTGAAAATAATTTTTGATGGAGAGGAAAGAAGTAAAACAGTAGTCAAAAAGGTTGATCTTCTATCTTACCATAAATCCTTGATCCCATTCTCTCCAATTTCTCTAGTAGATTATTTCCCACATTCCCGCTCGTTTCAACCTCTATCAACTGAGTCTTTCTTTACTACTTACAAATATGTTCATGTCTCACACATTCTTAAAATACTTCCACTTACCCTACCATCCCCACTAGTTATTGTCCTATATTACTCCTCCCTTCTGTAGTAAATTCCTTGAGAAAGAAGGCTATATACAAGAATACAAGTCATTCTCCAATTGATAATGATATGAAAAGGCAGTTTTCAGTGGAAGAAAAGCTATCTATGGTCATATGAAAAAATGCTCTAAATCACTATTAATTAGAGAGATGCAAATCAAAACAACTCTGAGCTATCACATCACACCTATCAGATTGACTAACATGCCAGAACAGGAAGATGATAAATGTTGGAGAAGATGTGGGAAAGTTGGAACACTATTCATTGTTGGTGGAGCTGTGAGCTGATCCAACCATTCTGGACAGCAATTTGAAACTACACCCAAAACGCTACAAAAATGTGCATACCCTTTGACCCAGCAATATCACTTCAGACTGTATCCCAAAGAGATCATAAAAATGGGAAAGGGTCCCACATGCACAAAAATATTTACAGCAGCTCTCTTTGTGGTGGCCAAAAACTGGAAATCAAGGGGATGCCTAAACAAGTTGTGGTATATGAATGTAATGGAATACTACTGTGCTATAAGAAATGATGAACAGGAAGACTTCAGAGAGGCCTGGAGAGACATATATATGAACAGATGCTGAATGAAAGGAGCAGAACCAGGAGAACTTTGTACACAGTAACAACCACAGTGTGCAAGTAATTTTTCTGGTAGACTTAGCCCTTCACAGCAATGCAAGGACCTAAAAAATTGCCAATGGACTCATGGCAAAATGCCTTCCATATTCAGAGAAAGAACTATGGAATTGTATTGCTAAATGAAGCACACTATTTTCTCTTGTGTCATGTTTTGTTTTATGGTTTCTCCTCATCAGTTTAATTTTTCCACACAACAAGACTAAGGTGAAAACGTATTTAATAAGAATGTATGTGTAGAACCTACATAAGATTGCATGCTATCTTGGGGAAGGACTGAAGAGGGAGGGGAAAATGGGGGGAAGGGAGGGGAAAATGGGGGGAAGGGAGGGGAAAAATTTAAGATATATTGAAGTGATTGTAGAAAACTGAAAACAAAATAATTTTTAAAAGAAAGAGACAAAGAGGGCTTTACTAGATGCCTTCATTTCTTCTCTTTTCTTTAAACCCTCCACAGTCCAACTTCCAACTCAAAAATTCAGTTGAAAATGCATTCTCCAAAGACACTAATGAATTCTTCATTGCCAAACCCAATAGCTTTTTATCAATCCTTAATCCCTCTTGGACTCTGCAGTATTTAACATTGTTGCTTATCTTCTCCTTCTGGATACTTTCTCATGACTAGGTTTTTACAACATAACCTTTCCCTAGTTCTTCTCTTAATTAGGTAATCACTTCTTAATCTTCTTTGCTGGTTCTCCATCCATGTCCGGCTTTCTTTTGGGCCCATATCTAAACTCCCTCCATATCCAATGTTATTTAACATGGCACCTACAATATTTTAGTATAATTGGTTTTCCTTGTAATCTTAGGTATTTGATTTTAAGCATAAAAATAATCTGAGAAGGGATCTCTAGGCTTCACCAGATTACCAATGATGCACACACACACACACACACACACACACCCCTTCATGACAGTCTTAGTAGAAGAAGCAAACTCTAACATCACAAGGGAATGAATGGAAAATTAAAATACAGAAATAAAAAGAGTAAAAATTTGTGTTCAAGGGTAGGGAAAATGGAATAGAAGAGGAGAAACAGAATGGAAGCAGATGACTTCAATTATATATTCACTAGTGTTAAGAAGACTGCTTTTATAATTTCTTTTCTTCTTTGTAAAGAAGGGGACCAGGACAGCAAAGGAAAATTATAGGAAGGCAAGGTAGAAGCATATACACAATAAAAAATCATTAGGTTGTGTTTGCCCAAGTGGGGCAAGGGTAGGGTTAGGGCCTCAATTTAATATCCTAATTTTCCTTTACCTCTCACCAGCACTTGACACTGGTATGGGATATATATAGATACACACATACACACACACACACGTATAAAATTCTTGTATTTCCTAACTCCATCTTCAAAGTTCAATCTTCTGCCCTCACAGAATTCTCTTATCAGGACTTTAATCTCATCGTATAAAGGTATCTATGACCTTCCAATGAGAAAGATTAAAGTGGACTACTTGGTAGAGTGGTTCTGAGGCAAAGTTGAGGACTAAATGCAGCACCTACTATGTGCCAGTGACTATGCTAAGAGTTTTACCAATATTGTTTCAATGGAGACACACACACACACAATAGAGGAAGGGACAATCAGTGGGAAGATTACAGTAATCCAGGCATGTAGTTAAATCCCTGGACTGAGGCCATGACTGTGGAAACAGAATGAAAGAAATATGTTACAAGTATTATGAAGGAAAACTGCACTGGACTGATTACATATCAGGAGCAAGGCAAAGGGAGGTACAAAGATAATTCAGGTTTAAAGTCTGCATGAGTGAGATAGACTTTGGGAAATGAGGAGGAAACACCTGTTTTTGTTATTGTTACGGGGTTTTCATAGGACTTGGTGAAATATTGAATAAATAACTAGATAGAAAAAAAAAGATAAATAAAAGCAGCCCAATCCCCTTATGTTACTAAGAAAGAAACCAAGACCCCAAACGCTTAAGGGTATTAAGGAAGTAAATAGAAGACACAAAATTTGATCTCAGGTCTCCAAACTAATGTGACTCCAAACTTAATGGGATTTGAAGGAGGTATAGGAAAGAGTAAGAAAATGATGAAATTGGTTTTACATGTATTGAGTCTAAAATGAGAATGGGATCTGGAAGCAGAAAGGTAGACTAGATGACCTCTCAAGGTACATTCCAGCTCTGGGATGATGAAAAGAGTACTATCAACTGCTATCATTCCTCAAGACTGATAGATGGGTAGGACTCTAATTTACGTAAATATAACTGCTCTCGAACTACAGCAAAGACTACAATATATAATTTGTACCCTCTGATTGCTTTTTCCTTAAAATGTTGAAGCACTGAAGTTTATAGCACCACTCATTCATAGGAGATGGCTAATAAGTCTCATTTGTCAGCAGGAAATCATAAAACAGGTCCTTCTATGAGAAGATCACAGACAATCATGAGTGAAAATTTATGCAAAATAACAGATTAGTAATAGTTTTACATCAGCAGGACTTCATGTTTCATTATTTTATAGTAACTACTAATAGAGTTTAGTATTAGAATTTGAAAATGAACAGAAAATGGAAAACTCTCTGTAAAATTTATTGTACTGTTTCAGCTATTATGAAGTTTCATTACAGATTTCTACTCTAAGACATTATTCTTTGTATTAGTCTCAAAACGTAGTTCCTACTTTAAAAATGGTTTTCTGGAAAATGTCTACATTTGCATGAATTCAAATGAAACTGTGCTGTCTCTCTACTGTCATTATTCCGTTCAATGGTTTGTTACATATTTTATAGGATTAGGATATGATTAATAGTGGATTTCTGGAAAACATTCTGTAAAATAAAAACAACTGTTGTAAAACTTGGCAAAACCAACTACAAACCTATTTATATGTTTGGTTTTATAATTTTTAAAAGATAAGTTCTCTAGGAAATAATATGACAACTCATGCCAGTATCACAGTCAAGAATGCACAAATAGAATAACTGGATTCTGTTATTAGAATACAGCATTCAGGATCTTATATGGAGAGTGGTTTTCTACTACATTCAATTCAACAAACAATAAGATCTTCAAAATTTTCTCCTGCAACACACACTGGAATTCTATGATGCTGCTTCACTGCATCCCATGAGACAATAAAAGAGTAAAAGAGATTATAATGCTGCAATGGCAATAATTGGCACAAAAATAAAGGAAACAGTCTTTGGAATAAAATAGAATTTTTAAAACGGACTCTTCTCAGGTAGTGCTAGAATAGAGGATATACATTCAAATCAGAAATTCCATATAGAGCTGTATATATTAGCTCAGTATTAGCAGGACAAAAGATGGTTCCCTCTTACTGAGAAAGACAGTAGAAAAAAAAGCTGACAAGTTTTCAAATGAAATCAAAAGGTACAATGAATAATAATCCTATAATGTACTTCAAAATTAAGATTCTTTAAGCAAGCAGATCTATATTTCAGGTAATTAATATAACATTTGTACAATGGAAGACAACAACAAAAATATGAAGTTGATCTGCTAACTACCGTCTGAGAAATGGTAACTCAATGTTTCCGCCCTTTAGCAGACAACTGTTTTCTTTCAGATGGGTAGCACTTTTTAAAAAGGAAATTAAAAAATATACCTCAGTAATACAATTATTTCTGATGTTAAAAAGTTTAATGCTCATCTAGAGAATACAGGATCATAAACCAATGAAATGGATTCATCTCCCATGTAAATAACTAAGTCTTCCAAAACATCTCAGCAACATTTGCACAGTAGTTTTTGAAAAATATCACTAATATAAGAGGAAATTTTCAACAATAATGTACACTCATGATGAAAACAAGGAAACAACCAAAAATAAAACTGAAAGCAAAATTGTTTTCATTTCAACAAGAGTAAACAAAAACTACAGAGAACCAGGGAAATAAACGTGAGGGAATAACTAGAGAACTGGGGGACCAGTGTACCCAATAACATTAACAGAAATAAAAACAGCACTAAAAGACAGCTGGACTCAGGTATACTGCAATGACAAATCTTAGTTCCAGAAAACAGAAGATGAAACAATGAAACACACTTTTCACCCTTTTCCACATGAAGGTGTGGAATATATCAGTCAAACAGCATTAATGTGTCTGTTGCATTTGCTTAACTGTTCAGTATAAGGATGTTTTTTATTAGGTAGGGTGGGGAAAATAGCAAATACACAACTAAAAGAAAAACAACTGATAAAATGTTGGAAAAAACAAGTAACTTCTGTATAACACTATGCATCATTCTCCTGAAAAAATCAAGAATGGTCTAAAGGAAACCAACATTTCACAGTGGAATTGATCTTTCTTAGGGAGCTAAAAGTTAAATTTTGCTTTTCTGGATGAATACCTTAACAAGAAGTCTTACACATCTTACACAGAAAATGAAATCAAGCGGGCTAATATAGTTCAACAGACCCCAAGCAAATCACACTGCAAAAAAAAATAATGGCTGTGGCCACACACTCTCCAATGTTTTCAACAATCAAGTCAAATCAAGTTAACAAATGACAAAACAAAGTAAGTGCCTACTGTGTGTGCGCCAGGAACTGCACCAAGTGCTGAGGATAAAAAGAAAGGTGAAGCTAATTTCTGCCTGCAAGGGGCTCACAGTCTGTTGAGGAAAACAACAAAACAAATATGTACAAACAAATATAGCCATGCTAAACAGGGGAATCTCAGAGAGAAGGTACTAAGATTACCAAAAATCTGTAAAGACTTCTTGCAAAAAGTTGGCACTGTAGCTCAGACTTCAAGGAAAGCAGGAAAATCATGAGTTGGAGATGAGGAAGGAGAAAGCCCCAAGTATGGGGTATAGCCAGTGAGAATGCATGTAGTCTGGAGATGGAATACTGTGCACAACGAACAGCAAGGATCGTAGTGTCACTGGATCACAGAGTATGTGGAAGCACTGTAAAGTCCTGTAATGAGGACTAGAAAAGTAGGGAGAGGTCAAGTTGTGGAGTTTTAAAAACCAAACAGAGGATTTTATCTCTGATCAAGGAGGTGAAACACTGGTGTTTTCTCATTGGGGGAAAAGGGTGATAAGGTCAGATTTGTACTTTAGGATAATTAATTTGACAGGTGAGTGGAGAATAGACTGAGTGAAGAGGCACATGAGGCAGGTAAACCAACCAGAAAGCTACTATAACAGTTCAGGTGTGAGGTGATAAAGGCCTGTACCAGGCTGCTGGCCGTATCTGAGAAGGGTCCATATGCCATAAAGGCAGAAACAACAGGACTTGGCAACTGACTGGATAAGGGGGTCAAGATAGTATGAGGAATCAAAAATGACATCTAGGTAGCAAGCTTGAGGAACTGGGAGGATGGTGGTGCTTTTAATAATAAAAAACTTAGGAATGAGAGAGGCTCAGGGGAGGGGGTAACAAATAATATGCTAAGTTTTATGAGATATACATTTCAAGATGTCTAACAGACGGTTGGAGATCTGATATTAGAGATCACGAGAGAAGTTGGGCTCAAATCCTCCAGCCAGTGAAAAACATAAAAATTCCTAAATAAGTTTTGCCAGCAACAACAAGACACACATCACAGTTAGCAACATTTAGTCAACTAAAGATACCCTCTCTAGGCAGCACCCAACCCACTAGAGTAAACTGAGAAGACCAAGTGAAGAAGAATGATAAGAAGGCATTACTCTAAGCAAAATAAGCAGAAAAATCAAATCAATACTATAAGAACAAAAGGAGGAAGATTTTTACATGGTGAGGCACAGCTGTGAAATAAAAGGAAGTAGCACACTGAGAGACAAAAAACCCTGTGTGTGTATGTGACAAGAGACAGAAAGTACAAGAGCAGACAACGAAATGCAAACAGCAGGTCTAAGAACAACAGTTATTGTCAGTGGACAAACTTCCTACTTGTAATTATATATATGCATAAGTATGCATGTGTGTATGTATACATGCATGTGTGTGTACCTATACAAAAATCTTTGGCAACTTCCTAGAAGCACACCTGTATTAGTAGCATTGTCTAGTAGGCCCACACATAACAAAAATATATAGTACCATTAAAGCCTAATTTTATAATCTTTGGTCATGTAACTATTGCTAACATACTTTTAAGAAATTATTCCCTCCAACTCATCCCCCATCCCCACCCCCTCCACACCCTCCTTATCTGGATTGGGGCTAGAAACAGTTTTACCCCTCATTTTATAGAAGAAAGATTATCTTTTAAAGTAAATCCTAATCTGGAAAATACCACAAACCAGTGGTTCCATTATTACCTCCAAGATAAAGTAGAAACTTCTGTTTGTCTTTTAATGCCCTTCCTAACCCAGACCCTTCCTATTTTTCCAGGCTTCTTACACGTTACTTCCTTCCACATGCTCTCTGGTCCAGTGAACACTTCTTGACAACCTGCCCTCTCCTTCATGTATTCTATGATACAGTGACACTGACTTCCTTGTTGTTCCTTACAAAAGATATGGATTCTGACTCCCTGCATTTTTATTGGCTATTCCTCCTGGCAGGAATATTCTTTTAGCTTTATCTCATTCCCCTCTTTCCCTGACTTCCTTCATATCCCACCTTCTGCAAGAAGTTTTTCCTAGTCCTCCTTAATGTTAGTGTTTTCCTTCTGAGAATTTCAATTTACCCTGCAGACTGCTTGTATGCATGTAGTTGTTTGCACACAATCTCTCCTCCTTAGAATGTGAGCTTCTACAGCTGTTTTTGTCTTTGAATCTCTAGCCCTTAGCACAATACCAGGCACACAGGAGGTATTTCATAAATAACTGCTGACCTGAAGGAAAAGTATGCTTCATGAGTTAAGATCTTACTAAAGTGAACACGCTTCTCTCTCTCTCTTTTTGCAGAGAAAGGGAAACACAATGAGTGTACAACATATTTTCAGACTTGGTTGACATGTCAACTAGTTTTGCTAAACTGATCTCTTAATTCTTTATAAGAGATGGCACTCTAGATAAGTGGGGGAAAGGCTGTTAGGAAATGAAGATGGTGTAAAAACAAACTATCAATAAAAATTTTTAAAAGGTCAGAGGGAGACAAAAAAAATCCCTCAAAAACAAAAAAAGAAAAAATTGTGTAAGTGATGCAGGGAAGAGAGGGCATCCACTAAACATATAAATAGTAAAAACAATTTCTTTATCTTCACAAAAGTTCCCCTTTGTATGAAATACAAAAAAAGAATAAGGAATATCTAAGTGTGTAGCATATGAAAGAGAGACGAAATTTTTTTTGAATTGACTACATGGGAAAAGAAGTAGCAATAAAAATGTAAATTAACATTTCTCAGAAAAGGACATCACAGATGAATGTTGCTCAAGGGTAGGAAGGGCAAGGAGGGCTCCAAATTATAATTTTTATCTAGAAAGGAAGAGGGAAGAGAAAAAATAGGGACAAATTTTAAAAATTAATTAATGAAAACAAAGACAATAATCTGAGTAATGTTAAAGAAAAAAAAAACCCTTGAGGTAAGACCAGAAAACTAATGGAAGCTAGGGAGAAGCTATGAGAAAAGATTAACGCTGAAGCAGCATAAAGAAACCTAAAAGGAGATACAAAGTTTAAACTAAAAGATTATCGAGGAAAAATAATGTAAATTAATTAACTGAAGGAAAATAGTAAAACTTACAATTAAAACATTAAATATGAATGTATAAAACAGAACAGAATAGCAGAATAAAGAAACAAATTCCAACAATAAGTTGCATACATAAATTATGTCTAAAAATTAGAAATACATAATGAAAATTAAGGATAGAAACAAAATTTACTGAGGGTAAGAGGTTTTTCAATCATGATATCAGACAAGAAAGCAAGAAAATTAATAATACCAAAAGGGAAACTATATTATGCTTAATGGTACCACAGAGAAAAAATCAACATTATTAAATAGATATGCAACAAATGTGATGTCTAAAATGACAAATAGAAAGCTGAATAATTTTTTTAAAAGACAGATAATGGTACAATTGTATGAAATGTTTATGTTCCTGGTTAATTAAATAGAACTAGAGATACTGTTGGAAAAATTAGACTCGAGAGAGTTTGGAATTTTCTGAGTGAAAACATTAAAAAATATACATATTAACCAGTGTCACATAAAACTCTTAAAATTGGTATGTCAGAGAACAAATAAATCATAAATAATTGTAAAATGTAGCAATATTAAGACATAATTAACAGATCATAATGAAATAAAGCTTGCGATTAAAATGGGGACTACAAACAATACAACAGATCTAAATCAAGACTAAGTTAAAATCCTGAATAATGATTGAGTCAAATAACAAGTGCTAGAAACAACTGATAACTATGTAAAATAAAGTTATAACAATGAGACAATTTAAATATTTTGGGATGCAGTTAAAGTAGCCAGCATTATGGAAACATCTGTCTGAAAAATTAAAATAACAAATAAGAAAGAAAATTAATGAAATAAGTACAAAATTTCAAAATAAAAAATTAACTCAAACTAAGTATAAAAGAGGAAATCTTAAAAATTAGAGAGTAAATTAGAGATAAGACCATAGAAAGGATAAACGAAATGAAGATCCACTAACTGAAAAATCATTAGCAACTTGATTTTTAAAAAGGAAACTCAAATTCACTAAACAAAAAGTGAACAAAGTAAATAAAGAGAAAATAATTTTTTTTCAGAAATTGATAAGTAATTATATGGCAGCAATATTGAGAACATAAAAGAAGTTGATGACTATTTGTGTGTATAAATATAATACTGAAATGAACAAAATTTAGAGAAATCTCATATAATCATACCCTTATGGAAAGAGAAAGTAGTAAATGAACTCACTGGCAACAAATACTTCAACAAGCACATGTAGTTCCATTTTATTCAGTAGAGTTCCCCTCTATCATCCCTATTCTCACTAATTTTCAGTTTCTTCCTGTCTATTGCCTACAAACCTGCCAAGTCCACCCATTCCTTAAAAACAAAAACCTCACTTGATCTGCCTATGCCACTATCAAATTCTATATTGACATATAGATATATAATTAATATCATATCTACATATCTTGATATAGCTATCTATATATCAATAGACATATCTATATATCCACCCTTTCCATTGCTAAACAACTCAAGAAAGTCATCTATCCAAGCCTCCACTTCCTTTCCTCTCAGTTTCTGGAATCTTGTCTCTGATCACATCACTAAAATGAACTGCTTTCTCCAAGTGATCATCAAATCTAGCAGCCTTTTCTGAACCCTCTCCCTTCTTGACTTCACTGTAGTCTCTGACATCCTTCCTTCCATCACTCTCTTCTCCTTGATAGTTTCCCTTCTTAGTTCTCCGACTTGTCTGACTGTTCCTTCTCATTCTCCTTTGCTGAATCTCTGTAAAGATCACAACAAATAATTGTTAATGGTCCTCCAAGATATTTCCTCTATCTACATGATTATCAGATCTATTTCACCAACCCTGATGTCTCTCCTGACCTCCACTCATACCTGTCTCTTGGATTAGATACCCCATAGACACTTTAAATTCAAAATGCCCCAAACTGAAGTCATTATCTTTCCCTCCAAACTCCCCTCTTTTCCAAACTTCCCTATTTCTGCTGAGCAAATAATCATTTTACCAGTCCGAGCTAGCAGCTAGCAGGAGTAGATGGATTGGATACTTAAAAAAAAAGGTTAAAGAATCAGTGGCATATTTGTAAGTAGTAGGGAAGTAGCCAGTAGAGAGATTGAAGATTACTGGGATTGGGGATAATAGAGCAGATAATCTGCTACAGAAAAAGGGATGAAATTGGATGATTTATGCAAGTTTCTGCCTTGGCAAGGAGAAAGGCTGCTGCTTCATGAAAGAAAGGGGAAGAGATAGCAGAGGAAGACATCTGAGTGAGATGAGAAGAGAAGAAAAGAAGAGTCAATCCAAAGTAGCCAAAATTTTTTCAGTGAAATATGAAACAAAGTTCTAAGCTGCGAGAACTGGACATAAACGAAAGTTTGAAGAAGGAAAAAAGGTTTGGAAAGCTGATATAGTAAGAGAAGATAGCGAATCTATTAGGAAGTCTATAAGGATTGTTTTGATTCCGGGAAGCTTCAGTAGAGATTATGTAACAAAATTTGTAGTGGATGCATTCAGTATGGCTTTATGATTTTTTCCAGCTTCATCGAACAACAAGTGACTATAAAAAAAGGTAGCAGATGGTAGGAGCAATCCAACGTAGGGCTTATTGGACCATGATTGTCAATGAGGTAAGGGGGCAAGGTTCTTGAGGGTAGGGGAAATGAGAGTGTGACCAGTGGCCAGTGCAAAAGTGAAATAATGTAGGAGTAGAGGTATTGGAGATAACTGTGAGGACAAAGAACAGAAGGATTATAAGACAGGAGGCAGGGTGGAATAACCACTGATAATGATTAAAGGAATTTCAGAATTCATAAACATCTCCATATGTAGCTAAAGTGGGATAAAAGAATACGTAATGAATGAGAAATGAGTGAGTTGAGATCCAGGAAGGTGGGGTTTTTGAGAGAGTATCAAATATATACGTTAAGATGGGAATGGGGGTAAGAAGAGTAGGAGATGGGCACCAGATTCACTGAAGAAGGAATGAGTCTTGGAGGGGCACAATGGATTAGTAAATAGAATATAATAGTTACTTATAAGAAACAAACTTGAAAAATAAAGATAATTTGTAACTGAAATAAAGTGCTGAAGTTAAATCTACCATGTCTCAGCTGAATCAAAAAAGCTAGGGCAGCAATCATGATCTCAGACAAAGTCACAGTAAAAACAGATTGATCAAAAGAGATAAATAAGAAAACTATGTTATAGTTAAAGGCACCATAAATTAATACCACTACTTAATATGAACACAAAAAGTACTGAGCATCTAAACACTTAAAGGAAACATTCATTAGTCAATTTACAGGAAGATAGTAATGTGATTGCTGAAAATCTTGCTGTACCTATCCTTCTAAGACCTAGGCAACTATAACCAAAAAATAAAAATGAAATACTTTAAATATGTAAACAGAACTTTGGAAAAACCAGAAGCGATTCTCTAGAAATTACTGAATGGGAATAGAGGAGAATATAGTTATTTCTCAACAATGCATGGAGCCTTTAGAAAAACTGACCATGGACTAAGGCATAAAAATTTCCACAAACAAATGAAGAAAAGAAGTATTAAACACATCCATTACTGCCTAAAATCCAATAAAAATTGCATTCAATAAAGACATTTTGAAGAAAGGATTAAAAATGAACTAGAAACTAAGTAACTTAATCCTAAAGAACTGGTGGGTCAAAGACCAAATCACAGAAATAATAACACACTTTTATCAACAGAAATAACAAGACAATATATCAAAACTTTGGGATGTAATTAAGTTCAGAGAAGAAAATTTATATCTCCTAAGACAGAGAAAGAGAGAGAGAGAGAGAGAAGAGGGAAGGAAGGAAGGAAGGAAGGAAGGAAGGAAGGAAGGAAGGAAGGAAGGAAGGAAGGAAGGAAGGAAGGAAGGAAGGAAGGAAGGAAGGAAGGAAGACAGACAGAAAGAAAGAAAGAAAGAAAGAAAGAGAGAAAGAAAGAAGGAAAGAAAGAAAGAAAGAAAGAAAGAAAGAGGAAGAAAGAAGGAAAGAAAGAAAGAAAAGGTCAGTGAACTGGTATGTGACTAATAAAAATCTGAAAATCCAATCAATTTTAAAGAGATTTTTAAAAATTTAAAGCAAAGTAATAAATAAAGTTATGAATAAAACTAGATGATCTGGGAAGAGAAGGACTAGAGAAATAATTAGCTAGTTTGATGTTTTTAAGAGGAAAAACAAATTGATATCAAAAATTAAAGAGGAAAATTTCTAACAAAAAACTGAGAAGCTACTTTTGCTTATTTTGCTTAATGACAACAAAATTCACAATTTAGCCTCCAAAAAAATCCAGATGAACATAAATGGAAAATGTAAATAATGAAATTTAAGAAAAAATAAATGGGAAAAAAACCCCTAAAAAGTGAACTTCCAAAATAAAAAAACCCCACAGGACCAGATGTATGTGCGACTGAACTCTATCAAATATTCAAAGAACAATTAATACTACTATTATATAAGCTATCTGAAAAAACAGAAAAAGAAGGGATCCTACCAAATTACTTCTCTGATACAAATAAGATCTTGACACCTAAACCAGGGAGAGACAAAAAAAGATAAAGCACACTATGGACCAACATCCCTAATGAATATTAACACAAACATTTTAAATAAAATATTAGTAAAGAAGCTAGAGAACATGCCAAAAGGATTTTACATAATGAAGAAGTAGGATTTATTCCAGGAATGTCAAGAAGGTTCAATATTTCAAAAATTCCAAACATAATAAACTATGATTATATCAACTGATACAGGAAAGGCTAGACAAAATACAAAACCTATTTGTGTTAAAACCATTAAAAAGCACAGGAATAAATGGATCTGTTTTTAATAGTCAACAATATCTTTCTAAAACCAAGAGCCAACCATGCATATATAATAAAGATAAGAGTTTTTCCCAATAACATCAGGAGTAAACTAAGTATGTCCATTATCATTACTATTATTTGACATAGTGCTAGAAATGCTACCTATAGTAATAACAGGGGGGAAAAAGAAATAGAACAAGCATAGTCAAAGAGGAAACAAAAAGATAACTTTTTACTGAAGTTATGATGCTCTACTTAAAAGAAGTTTAAAGTCAACTAAAAAATTAATTGAAACAATTACTTTAGCAAAGTAGAAGAATATTAAATGAATCCACACAAATCATTAGCCCACCTCTTTAGGCTATATAATATGAAGAAAACCCAACATGAAAAGATAAGAGAAATTCCCTTAAAAATAATGTATAAAAAAGTTAAAAGTCCACCTACGAAGACATGGAGGAAGAATATGACTGCAGCAATAAAACATCTGTTATGGAAAGAAATATGGAACTAAATAAGTGTAGGCACTATTAATTGTTAAGGTTAGGGTATCCCAATGTAATTAAAATGACAATACTATATCTTTATTTTCTGTTATATCAAATATTACTTTAGAAAAAAATCATAATAATTCATTCAGAGGAACCAAAGTTCAGAATTCTCAAGGGAAATAATGAAAAGAGGCAGACAGAACCAGAAGTGCCAAATTTCAAACTATACTACCAAGCAATAATCATCAAAATTATTTACTGCTGATTAAAAAAGTATATTAGCAGATCATTGGAAGAGTTTATGTATAGAATATATGGAAGCAAATGAACATAGTAATGTTGAGTCTGATAAATCCAAAGACTATCTATTTAGCAATCTAATTAATAATGCAAAGAAACTGCAAAACGGTCTAGTAGAAATTTGCTTTAGATTAATACTTCAAATCATGTAAAAAAACCAAACTTCAATGTATACATGACAGACATAAAAGGTATTTATTTAAGATATAAATTTTAAACAAATTAGAACAGCAATGGAGAAAATATTTTTTTAAATTTAATTAATTTGTTTTCAGTTTTCAACAATTACTTCCATATGCCTTAAATTTTCTCCCCCTCCCTCTCTCCTACCTCCCTGAGACAGTTTGCAATCTTATATGGGTTCTATACATACATTCTTATTAAACACATTTTCACATTAGTTATGTTGCATAGAAGAATTAAAACGAATGGGAGAAACCTGAGAAAAACCAAAACACAACGGAAGAGAAAATATAGTATGCTCCATTCTGTGTTCTGATTCCCTAGTTCTTTCTCTGGATGTGGAAGGCACTTTGCCTCAAGAGTCCTTTGGGAATGTTTTAGGTCCCTGCATTGCTGCGAAGGGCTTAGTCTATCAGAAACAGTCCTTGCATACTGTGGCTGCTACTGTGTATAATGTTCTCCTGGTTCTGCTCATTTCACTCAGCATCAGTTCATATAACTCTTTCCAGGTTTTTCTGAAGTCTTCCTGTTCATCATTTCTTATAGCACAATAGTATTCCATTACATTCATATAACATAACTTGTTCAGTTATTCCCCAAATGAAGGGCATGCCCTTGACTTCCAGTTCTTGGACACCACAAAAAGAGATTCTATAAATATTTTTGTACAGGGGGGACCTTTTCTCATTTTTATGATCTCTTTGGGATCAGCCCTACAAGTGTATTGCTGGGTCAAAGGGTATGCACATTTTTGTAGCCCTTTGAGCATAGTTCCAAATTGTTCTCCAGAATGACTGGATCAGCTCACAGCTTCACCAACAGTGAATTAGTGTTTCAAACTGGAGAAAATAATTTTTTAAATATTGCAATATAATTAGGGGAAAAGTTCATAATGAGATAAGTGATAAATAAGATCACAGAAGAAATAACGGGCAATTTTGATTATCAAAAATTGAAAAATTTTTGTACAATCAAAATCATTGCTGTCAAAATTGGAAGTCAAAGTTAACTGGGGAAAAATAAAAACCCTTATACACTGACCAATGCAATAATTGACGACAACTCTAGAGGACTGATTTTGAAGAATACTACCTACTTCTTGATAGGGAGATGATGAACTCAAGGTGTAGAATGAGATATAAAACTTTTGCACATGGCAGAAGCATGGAGTTGTTTTGCCTGGCTATGTATATTTATTACAAAGAGGGTAGAAAAAAAAGAAAATCTACTGGTTGCAATCAATATTAGACATGGATAAATGGACTGTTCAACAATGGTATGTTTAATATTCCAATATGCTAAGTGTGATCTCATAATGAAAAAAGCTGAAATATGGCAAAATCTTGTGAACTAAAAGCTAAATCACATCAAACAAATGACTGCTACAAAAGGAAGACACAACACACATTAATAATGTTTTAAATATGTAAAAAACTTTAAGGTTTACCATATACATCAATAATTTTAATTATTTTACTTTGAGTTAATTTGTATATCAATCTATATTACTTTGTATAAGATTCCCCATGTTTTTCTATACTCATTTAGTGTTGCATTGACATGTTTCTGACTAGGTAAAGGAGGCCATTCTCTGCCTCATTTCTAACCTGGCCTTAGTCACTGAATGGGTGTTGTCTCAGTCAAACTGAGACCTGGGAAAGATTATAACTTACAAAGGCCAAGGTCTCCCACTGCATCCCAGACCATCTCCAGTTGTCTTGATCTATATCTTGCCACTGGACCCAGATGGCTCCAGAGGAGAAAGTGAGGCTGATGACTTTGCACAGCCTTCCCTCACTTAAATCCTATTCACTTGCAAGTCATGGCATCACTTTTCTGATGTTCTGGTCCTCTTCAAGAATGAAGAAGAAACCACAACATTAAAGGAATAGACTAAGTGATCTCTAAAGTACTTTTCAGCTATAAAATCTGTAACCTGTGATAGCTATCATATATTTTTATTAACTATTTTAAATTTTACAAAAACAAAATTTTCAGTAAATAATATCTATTAACTAGATAGAAAAATCTAGTTATTTCACATTGAAAGAAGATGCAACTGTTCTCCATTTTGATGAATGAAAAGTCTGAAACTATTGATATAGGCTCCACCATACAAATGTACACTTGGTTTGTGGTTAGGATCACTATCTTCTACATTGGATGCTTTTCCAATGATGTCATCATAAAGTCTTTGCTCTATATGAAACACTCATTTTACTTATCATTGTTACAATGATGTTATCTAGTATTGATTGCTAACATTTTTCAGACATTATTTTGTATTTCATTATTATCACAATCTATTCAGGGACCTCCTCAAAGCATCTTATCATATAATACCAATGAGAACACCCTAAAACACAGTAGATACAATCAGTGTTTCACGAATAGGCATAAAGGAGATACATGCTGGCAATAATTCACGGCTGAAGTTGGCCAACATGTTATCACTAATAAAGCAAAGCAACAAGGGACTGGAGAGTAGAAGATACTGTAGCCCTGTTTACCAAGGGATTAAGGTAGGGAAAGGAGGAAAGTAGTCATCCCACGACATTTTCTTTGTGGCTTTGGTTATTTCCAGATTGTCCACCCATGATTAAATAAGAGATAAGTTTTGATAAAAATTGCAGTGTGCTAAAGAACTAGGGACAACATACTCTTTGGAGGCTACACGCCACCTCCTCGTCTCCTTACCATTCTGATTCTGTCATTTGGTTTTCACGTACAGTGATCACTGTATCTTGTGCTTTTCCTAGGGGAAGGAAATACATGAAGCAGTTCAGTTGCTGCAGCTGCACCAGCAGCTGCTGTGAATACACTGCATAGTGTGTGAGATACTAATATCTCTCATGTAAAAACTGCAACATTTTTATGGGCACGGTGTATTGTTTTATGTGTTTTGTATGTTAAATAAATCTGATCAGAATGATTAAGATTTTGGGGTGGGGCCTACAGATATTCAAGGCTGCATTTCTAATTCCTGCAAATGTTGAGTACTGAATTTATAGCCAGTGTTAAAATGATGGCTTGGGAAAGAACTGAAGTCTGTACTGAATGGAGGATACAGTGACGAGGAAGAACAGGATTAGTGATCATAAAACACTAGGAAAGATGTAATCATGAGAGATTTATGCTTGGATAAAGGAATTTCACTTTGTCAACAAAGAGGAACACAAGGAAGTGATGGTAAAATCCAGGAAGTGACCATCTCTGTGTGTAGCTGTGATGAAGTGTATGTAGGGAGCATCAACATTTATGCTGAACTCCCCTAATATGAAGGCAGAAGATGGGAGAAAGATTGGGGCAGGAGTTGAAACTATTGAGAAATAAGGGAGAATGCCCATGGGATATGTCATCAAAAGATAATAGCTCCCAGACCTAAAGCTAAAGGACTTTTTCCTTCCATTATCAAACTAAGATATTTCACTAACATCATTAAACAGTAATATCTGAAAAAGGAAAAAAACCTGTCTATTTCATATGTTCTTCTTATCAGCCTCCCACCAATTTCCTCTCTATCCAGGACAATGACAACACAGTGAACTTTGGGTTAGTTACTCAATTCTAAACATCATTAATGAACACTGAAGTTGACAACTGACTTTTTAGAGCAAGAAGAAAGGAATTCACTAGTCTAAGAAGGATAGGACATTCCAAATTTAAAAAAAATTTCATAGTTTATGGAAAGTATGCCTATAGAACTTGCTTCCACTCACATAAGGATAAAAAACTACAACTTTTTTTTAGTTGAATAATTTTGCCAATGATAATTTTTTAAAAATATTTTTGATTAAATCAAAGCAGTTAAATCTTTGATCTTAAGGTATTTTTCTCCCTCCTCAGGCAAGAGCACCCCAAGACCCACCCTTGTTTCTATGGGAAAAGTGGGACTACATACATGCATGGATAGTAACACAAAGATCCATTTTATACTTAAAGATTTCCCTTTCCCAATTCAAATTCAAACAAAGCAACCCTGGAGAAATCTTCAAGTTATCAGAGCTGTAAAACAAAGCTACACAAAAGGTAGCACAGATAGGACACTGATAACTAAAAAGAGAAGAAAGAATGGGATGGCTTAATTCTTATTTTGTTTTTCATACAAAAGACAATTATCTTTGGACTAGAAAGGCAGATGAAAAACGATTAACAGGAAACTGATATCTAATACAAATAAATAAATAATGAAGAGTGCATCTAATTGCTCTGGATAAATTCAGATAACCCATATGAATTATATTCACAGGTACTGAAAGAAATGCTAGATATGATTGCTGTGTTAATATTCAATGATATTAGAAAGACCATAGAGACTAGAAAAGATATTAAATGGAAAAGGGGACATGTTCCAATATTCAAAAAAGGCAATGAAATAGAGTTTGCAAATAAGAGACCAATGAATCTAATTGTGATTCTTGGAAAAATTCTAGAATATATTACTAAACCCTCCAACAGAATGCCCAGGGATTTGTGGTTAGCCATATTCCGTTTATCTTCATTAATGCATAATGGCAAAAATGATACCTTTCTTAAATTTGTAGATGATGATAAAATCCAGCTGCAAAAAAAATTAAATAAATAAAAGACTGGCAGGCTAAAACAATAGGCTGAATCTAATAAAATCTGAAATTTAATGGGGATAAATATAAAATCTTACCTTTGGGCTCAAAAAGATCAATTTAACAAGTATAGACATGAAAAGTATGATTAGGTCACAGTTTTCTGACAAAGATCTGGGGACTTTAATGGCCTGAAAGCACAATACAAGTTAACAGAGTAAAATGCCCACCAAAAAAGCTAATGTTATCTACGGCTTCACTAACTGAGTTATACCTTAAAGAAATAAGAAGGTAAGAAAAAGTTCCATTGTAATTTGCCCTGATCAGATCACAACCTAAAATGCTGTCTTCATTTTGGAGAACCACAGTTTAGGAAGGACATTGTTAAACTGTAAATTGTCCAGAAAACATTAACTAGGATAATAAGGGGCTTTAAGTCTATGCTCTATGAGAATCAGATGAAAGGAATGAGAATGTTTATTTGCTTGGTAAAGAAAAGACGCATATAATAGCTGTCCAGAGTATGTGAAGAGCTATCATTGAAGAAAGATTAGCTCATTCTTTTTGGCCTCAGAAGGAAATATTAGGAACAATGAATGGAAACTGAAATAGGAAGTAGCAGGTTCCCCCACAATGGAGCTCTTAAATGACTACTTATCAGGCAGGTCACAGAGAAGATTCTTGTTTGGACATGGATTAGACTACATTACTACTAGGAATGCTAAATTATCAACTCAAAGATTTTGGATTCTATGGGAATTTCCTCTGAGAAGCTCTGAGTAAGGAAATGATCTTCAAAACTAGAACACTAAAAAGTATGAGTCTTAGGGTTTTGTGAGATTTCTCTAAGTTATAAAGAGGTATATAATATTTTAACTAGAGTTGTACGAACCGAAAAAGGCTTTATATATTTAATTGGGAGTACAAGATGATCATGAAAACACCAAATGACAAACTACTCTAATTAATAACAGATACTATGCAGGATTTATACATTTAAGGTAAATAATAGGGGGTGGATGAATACGAGACAGAAAAAGGTGACTAGGTTCCTACCCTTTTTCATTTTCCAGGAAAATTGGTTTTTGGCTATACACATAGAGGAAATTAAAAGACAAATAATTTGGGTTAGAACTTGTTCAAGGAATGATGCATGAAAATACTCCTGAAAATACAATCACAGAATTTCTGAGCTAAAAAGTTCCTTACAGATAACTTATCCAACCCTCTACCCAATGGACCAATTGGTTTACTATTACTTAAAGAACTCTCAAGATTCATTTGAATAAAAAGTCTACTGAAAATACTAAAAGTTTGACCAATAAGTGAATATATATCTATATACACATATACAGAGATAAATCAAGAATATTAGTATTAACAGGGATCACCACATCTCACCGAAAATTCTTCTAGGTTGCTAATTTTCAAATGCAAACTAAATAACTACACTCTATTCTTTCAGAATAAAACAAAAATCAGGGAATTTATCATTATCTTTTCACAAAATCTACCTTCAAAATACACTGGATTTGTATTTACTGGATGCCTCAAAAGCTCCCAGACTCTTAATAGAGATTTTTGTTGAGGTCTATCATGCAGCAGATATCATCATTTCATCTGAGAAATTTTAATTGGAGTTTTTTCACAAGCAATCACTCAAATTTCACCTTGGAATTTATTACCTGAACTTTTTAACCATGCCTTTGACCTTTCAATAAATTCTCATTGCAAAATTTACCACACAGGATATCAACAGATTGCATATTTGGAGCTGGAAGGAGCCTTAGATCAATCAACAAGCATTTATTAACCACCTACAAAGTGTCACTGTACTAAGTAGCAGCTATACAAAGGCAAAAATAAAATAGTTCTTCACTTCATGTTTAAGTATATAGAACGACAAAATAAATAAAAGATAAATTGTAGGAAGAGATAGAAGCAGCAAGGAGACCAAGAAAGACTTCATGTAGGAAGCATCATTTGAGCTAAAGATTCTAAGGAGTGAAGGTGAGAAGCACGAGCATTCTAGGCATAAGGGAGAGTTTGTACAAAGCCAAAGAGAGGAGAAATATGTTGTTTTTGAGGAAAAGCAAGCAGGCTACACCAAGGATGGTGTGACTTGATCAACAACAATGTATTAGCTGACAAATGCAGCAGGTATTGTGTTAGGTGATGAAGATATAAAAAATGAAATTATCCATACTCTCAAGGAAATTATATTCTATTTGTACATACATTTTGTTTTCAGTCATTTACCACTCATGTCCAACTCTTTCTGACTCCATTTGAGGATTTCTTCACAAAAATAGCGGATGGGTTTGCCATTTCCTTCTCCAGTTAATTTTACAGATGAAGAAACCAAGGCAAATAAAGTGACCTGCTCAGGGTCACACAGCTAGAAAGTGTCTAAGGCTGGATTTGAACACAGGTCTTCTTCCCTCCAGGACCAGCATTTTATGTTCTGCTCCACCTATCTGCCCCAAGTATGTACATATATAAATACATAGAAAAAAACTCATTCACATCCCCCCCTCCAAATATAAAATACAAGAAGCTAAATTGTAAGAATACTAGGAATTATGGGAATCAGGAAAAGATTTCCATAGAAGGTGATGACTGAGCTATTTCTTGAGCAAAGTGATGAATTCTACAAAATGGAAATATGGGGGTTGGGGTGTGGAAGCTAGTGCAAGATCAAGAGATGGAGTGTCACATATGAGGAAGGTCAGAAAGCCGGATGTAGGACAAATGAAAAATGAACCTGGAAATATAGGCTGAGACCAAGTTAAAAGTTTTAAAAGTCAAAGATTACATTTTATCATGAAAGTAATAAGAGTCAGTAGAATTGAGAAACTAGGGAAGTGACATGGCTAGAATTAAATTTAAGAAAAATCACTTTGGCTGCTACATGTAGGATGGATTGGAATGGAGAAAAACTAAAAACAGAGACCAATTAGAAGTCACTGTAAGAATTTAGCTGAAAAAAGACGAGAGCTTGAGCTATGGTGGTAGCTATATGGAAAAGAGGAGTTGAATGGCTACCCTTCTCAGAAATGGAGAACTTTGGAAAGGGATGAATTTGAGAGGGGACAGAAGGACATTGAGTTTGGAAATATGAAGTTTGAGATAACCAAGGAGACATTCTCTAGATGGTTACGTGGAACTACAGCTCAGGAGAAAGATTAGGGCTAGATAAATGAATCTGAGAGCCATCTGCATAGACATGATAACTAATGCAGTGAGTGCTCTTGTGGTCAACAAGAGAGTAAAGAGAGAGCCAATATGTTGGGGTAACATCCACAATTAGGGAGCATAACAGGGTATGATGAGTCTGTAAAGGAGACTGAAAAAGAAGAGATAAATGGAAGGAGAACCAGGAGGGAACAATGTTCAAAAATACCTAGAGAGAAAAGAGTATCCAGGATAACAGAGTGGTCAATTACATCAAAGGCAAAAAAGAATGAGGACTTCAGGGGGAAAGAAGGTGGGGGAGGGCAGGTGAGTAGTCAGATTTAGCAAATCAAAGGCTGGTAACTAGAGAGAATAGTTTCAGACAAGTGATGAGGTCAGAAGGCAGACTGTAAAGGGTTGAGCAGTGGGTAAGAAGAAAGGAAATGGATGGAGGGTGGAGCCAAGATGGCACAGTGGAAGCAGGGACCTGCTAGAGTTCTCCCTCTAAACCCCTCAAAAAACCAATGAAAAATGACTCTAAACAAATTCAGAGCAGCAGAAGCAGGCCTTAAGGGATTGAACTGTTGGTGGCTGCTGCAGTTTCCAGACTTCTGAACCCACAAATGCTAAAGACAAACTTCAAAGATCAGTGGGAAGGGTCTCTTAACTGGCTGAGAGAGGAGGGAGGTTCAGCCCCAGCCCCAGGGCACTGGAGTCCTCCACACAACAAAGACCTCAAAACTGGGAAAATGAGCAAACCAAGGAAAGAGAAACAGACTACAGATTTTACATTCTCAGTGAAGAGATATTTTCATATATCACCGATGACAAGGAAGATCAAAACACACAACCAAAAGAAGACAACAAAGTCAAAGCTCCTGTATCCAAAGCCTCCAAAAAAAAATATAAATTGGTATCAAGTCATGGAAGAGCTTGAAAAGGATTTTGAAAATCAAGTAAAAGAAGTAGAGTAAAAATTGGGAAGAGAAATGAGAGTGATGTGAGGAAATCATGAAAAACAAATCAATAGCTTGCTAAAGGAGACCCAAAATAATGCTGAAGAAAATAACACCTTTAAAATTAGACTAACCCAAATGGCAAAAGAGGTCCAAAGATCACTGAAGAAAATAATTCCTTCAAAATTAGAACGGAGCAAATGGAAGCTAATGACTTTATGCGAAATCAAGAAATTATAAAACAGAACCAAAAGAATGAAAAAATACAAGACAATGTGAAGTATCTGAATGGAAAAACAACTGACCTGGAAAATGGATCCAGGAGAGGTAATTCAAAAATTATTTGACTACCTGAAAGCCATGATTAAAAAAAAAAAAAGAGAGAGAGAGAGAGCCTAGACATCATCTTCTAAGAAATTATCAATGAAAACTGCCCTGTCTAGAATCAGAGGGTAAAATAGAAATAGAAAGAATCCACCAATCACCACCTGAGAGGGATACCAAAAGGAAAACTCTGAGGATTATTGTAGTCAAATCCCAGAGTTCCCAGGTCAAGGAGAAAATATCACAAGCAGCAAGAAAGAAACAACTCAAGTATTGTGTTAACACAATTAGGATAACACAAGATTTAGCAGATTCTACACTAAGGGACTGGAGGATTTGTAATGATATTCCAGAGATTAAAGGAACTATAATTAAAACCAAGAATCACCTATCTAGCAAAACTAAGTATAATACTTCAGTGGGAAAAAATGAAATTTTAATGAAATACAGGACTTCCAAGCACTCTTGTTGAAAATACCAGAGTCGAATAGAAAATCCGACTTTCCAATAAAAGAATCAAGAAAAGAATGGAAAGAAACAGGAAGGTTTTGAGAAACCATGAGGGACTTATTAAAGTTGGAAATGTTTACATTCCTACATGGAAAGATGATATTTGTAACCCATGAGACCTTTCTCGGTATTAGGATAATTGGAGGGAATGCATGTGTATATATGTATATGTATATATGTGTGTGTGTGTGTGTGTGTGTGTATAGGTATATAGGTATATATTTAGAGACATAGAGGGCACAAGGGTAAGCTAAATATGAAGGGATAATATCTAAAAAAGAAAATTAAGTTTGAGAGGAATGTACTAGGAGAAAGAGAAAGGGAAAGGTAGAATGTAGTAAATCATCTCACAGAAAGGAGGCAAGAAAGAGCCTTTACAGTGAAGGGGAAGATGAGAGGGAGTATCTTACTTTCATTGGCCTTGGCTTCAGGAGGGAATAACATACATACTCAATTGGGTATGGAAGTTTATTTTACCCTACTGGAAAGGAGGGGGGAAAGGGTCAAGAAGGGTCGGCAGATTGGGGGAAGGGGTAATTGGAAGCAAACACTTTGGTAGAGGGACAGGTCAAAGGAGAGAATAGTAAATGGAGGGTGGGACAGGACAGAGGGAAATATAGGCTTTCATAACATGACTGTTACAGAAGCGTTTTATATGACTACACATGTATAACTGATATCAAATTGCTTGCCTTCTCAATAAGGGTGGATGGGGAGGGGGGGAGGGAGAGAATGTGGAACTCAAATCTTTAAAAATGAATGTTAGAAGCTGCTTTTACATGCTACTAGGAAATAAGATATATCAGCAATGGGGTATAGAAATTTATCTTACCCTACAGAAAAACTAGAAGGGAAGGGGATAGAAGTGGGGTGGTGGTGATAGAAGGGAGGGTGGATTGGAGGAAAGGCTAATCAGGATACATGCTGTCCTGGGGTGGGGAGAGGGGAAAAATTTAAAGTTCAAGATTTTGTGGAAGTGAATGTTGAAAACTGAAAATAAAAAATTAAACTATATATACAATTAAAAGAAGAAGAAAGGAAATGGAAACAATAAAAGTAAACTGTTTTTTTCTAGGAATTTGAGAAAGAGGAGAGATAAATTGATTACTAGAGGGAAACACTAGCTGTGTGATGCTGGACAAGTCACTAAACTGTCTTTGCCTCAGTTCCTCATTTGTAAAGTGAGCTGGAGAAGGAAATAATTTCAGTAAACCATTTCAGTATCTTTGCCAAGAAAACTCCAAATGGGGTTACAAAGAATCATAAACGACTGAAATGACTCAGAAACTAAAGACTGAGCATTGAAGGCAACGGAGAAGAAACTAGTGTATACAGAAAGGCTGATGATGATAGACAAAAGTGAATGATTGAAGGAAATGATGAGAGGGGGTGAATAAGATCAAGGCAGGTGTAGAAGGGCTGGTCTTGGCTAGAAGAGCCATCACCTTGTCAGAGACTGGAGGAAAAAATGAAATTGAGGGTGGAGAAGATAAGTAATGATATCAAAGGGATTTGAGAATAAGAGAAAAGCAGAAAAGGGTATATGTAATAAATAACATTTATTAAAGCTGAAAGGGTAGGTTGGAGTCAGTAAATGACTATAAATGCCAAACAGGAGATTCTATGTTATCCTAGTGGTAACAGGGAATCACTAGAGTTTAATGGGTAGGTCAGACCTGTGCCTTAGAAATTTCACTTTAGGAGCGGTATAGAGAATAGTATAGAGAAGGGAGATATGTAAGGTAAAGAGTTCAACTGGGAGGGCTGCAATAGTAGGCTACTGCAATAGTTCAGATGGAAGATGATGAAAGCCAGAAGAAGGGTGGTGGCTGAGTTACCAGAAAGAAGGGGAAATGTTCCAGAGATGTGGAGGTGAGATTTACAAGATGTGACAATCAAATAATTGGATATGGGAGCAGGGGAAGAGAGAATGAGTTCCGAGAGTACAAGCCAAAATGACTATAAAGATGGTAAAGCTCTTGACAAAAACAGAAAAGCAGGAAGAGAGAGAAAGGTTTGGGGTGAGTCAGTGAGTTCTGTTTTAGACATATCAATAATCAAGTTCTTATTGCCTACTTAATAAGGCACTATGCTAGGGATACAAATACAAGAAATGAAATAATCTCTTTTAAAGCAAAAGAAGTTTTTGTTCCAATGGGAAACAAAGAAAAATATAAGTAGAAGAATAAAAACAAAGTAGCAAAATCAGCTAGTCAGTTAAAAGCATTTAAGCAAATACTATGTGCTGAGCACTGCAGTAAATGCTGGGGATACAAAGCCACAAGTCAATAAATATTTATTAAGTACCTAGTATGTGCCAGGTAAGCAGTGATACAAAGATGCAGAAGGCAATCCCTACCCCAAAAGAGTTCACAATATAACGAGAAGTCAACATGTAAACAACTATATACAAGCAAATTATATGCAGGATAAAAAGGAAATGTTCAACAAGGGAAGGTTTAAAAAAGCTTGCTGTAGAAGGTGAGATTTTTAGCTGGGACGTGAAGGAAGCCAGGGAATCCAGAAGATGGAGATGAGGAGACAGAGAATATCCCAGGTATGGAGAGGAGCCAGAGAAAATGCACAAAGCTGAGAGGTAGAGTATCTGGTTCAAAGAACACTCAGTTTTGCATATGCTGCTTTGTCAGTTTTCAATTGAGTGAAATAAGATGCTCCTTTCAGACTAAACTAATTATTTCTAATCTCATCACCATATTGCAAACTTAAACCCTGAATTGATACCACTTCTCTCAGGCTCCAAAACCCAGAGATTGGAAGGCTGGAAAGCTCCTCCCAATGCCTTCCTATACAGAGAGCAGACACTGGACTCAATCTACTTGCATATATTGTTCTGCCTAGTTTCAACTCCACAGAAGAAAACGGCCAAACATTCCCTGGTATCCCTCTCCCCATCTTCCAAACTCCTTTTGTATGTTGGCAACCCCTTTCCCCCCAAACCCTCATTGTAAGCTCCTTGAGAGGAGGGACTTGTTTGTATTAACTGTATTCTCAGCACTAAGCCTAGTGCCTGGGAAATAGTAGGCCCTTAATAAATGTTTATGGGAATGGAACAGCAAGGAGGCCAGTGTCATTTAGAGATGTTACAAAGGTAAAACTGAGACTGGCAAAAGATTGGATTTATGGGATGACAGACAGTGAAGAGTTGTGGATAATTCCTATGCTGGGAGATTGGGGGACTTGGGAGAATGATGCTGCCTTCAATAGTAATTAGGAAGTCATTTCTTAAATGAGGGGCATCCCTGTAATTTCCAGTTTTTTGCCACCACTAAGAGAGCTGCTATAAACACTTTAGAACATGTAAGTTCCTTCCCGTTTCCCCTAATTATCTTTGGAAATAGTGATATTGCTGCATCAAAGGGTATACAAGTAACTTAATACCTCTTGGGTCATAATTCCAGACTGCTCTCCAAAATGACTGAATCAGTTCACAATTCCACCAATGATGAATTAGTTTCCCAATTTTTCCACATCCCCTCCGACATTTGCTGCTTTCCTCTTCAATCATTTTAGCCATTCTAGGTACAAAATGAAATCTCATGGATGTTTTAATTTGCATCTCTCCAATCAATAATAATTCAGAACATTTTTTTCATATGATTTTGATTTTTTTGATTTTTTCTTTGGAAAACTATCTGTTCACATCACTTGACCATTTATCAATTAGGGAATGACTCGTATTCCCACAGATTTGATGAAAGATCTTTATATACTTGAATATAAGACCCTTATCTGAGAAACTGTCTATAAATTTTTTTTCTCAATTTTCTTCTTTCCCTCCAATTGGGTAGCCATGGGGGGAGGGGCACAGAGGGGAGAAGAAAAAAAGGAAAAGAAATTTACATGATAACTTTATTATATATTTAAAAGGAATAGTAAAATATGTACATAATAGATTTACAGTTTCATGTGCAGTAATCTGTTTTATTATACTATGTTATAGAAATTCTTGCTTTATTCCATAAATTAAAAATAAACAAATTTTTAAAAATAGTAATATAGACGTTTGGAGGAGAGAATGATTTGGGATGAAAGATAATGAGCTGAATTTCTGAACATGTAGAGTTTAAGGATGTCTATGGAACATCCAGTTCATCCACTCCTGATGACAGAGATATGAACCTACATGTCAATAGAGAGGCTGGGGTTGTATAAGGAAATCTGAGAATCATCAGTATAGAAATGATAATTAAATCCATGGGAGCTGATAAGCTCACCAAATGAAGTATTATAGAGAGAAAAGGAGGCCCAGGACAGAGTGCTACAAGATACCTACGGTTAGTGGGCATGATCTAGATGGTGACCCAGCAAAGAAAACTAACAAAGAGCAGTCAGAAAGGTAGGAGGAGAACCAGGTGAGTCCAGTGTCCCAAAAACCTTAAGAGAAAAGAGTATCAAAAAGAGGGGGATTAACAGTGTCAAAGTCTACAGAGAGATCAGGGAAAATGAAGTGTTGAGAAAAGGCTACAGGATTGGCAATTAAGAGATCATTGGTAACTTTGGAGAGAGCAGTTTTAGTGGAATGATGAAAAACAAGATTATGGAGAATTAACAACAGAGGGAGAGGAGTAGAAGTAGAGACATCTATTGCAGACAGCCTTCTAAAGAAGTTTACCTACAAAAGTCAGAGGAGCAATGGGATACAGGAATTAGTAAGGATAGAAAGATCAAATGAGGATGTTTTTCAGAATAGGGGAAAACCATGGTGTACTGATAAAGCAGCAGGGAAGCAGTCAAGAAACTGTCTGAAGATAAATGAGAGAGAAAGATGAAAAAAGGAAGAACTAATGTGGAGAGTAGGATAGTGAACTGATTAGGAAGGAGTAGGATTACGTAGAAACAATGAAGGACCAGTTGAGATAATATGACATATATCTGTAGTGAACATATTCGAAAAGGTTTCATAATTTTCTCTACCTTCATTCAGTAGCCTGTGAGTAACAGCAAAGGCAACAGATAGTGAAAGTGATAAAAGGCTAAGGCTTGGCAAGGCATAATCAGTATTATGATAAGGAAATAAAGGACTGTGTAGAGTTGAAATGGCTGACTAAGGGGTCAAGATGAAGAAAGGAATATGTGGTTAGTGCAATGGTAATGGCCTGGAAGAAAACTGATCCAAGGGACTAGAGGTCACAGTGAAGGGTTTGGTATGGGAAGACAGAGGGAGAGGTAAAAAGACAACAAATGTGATAACATAAAGGAACTGTATTGTTCTTACATATGGAAGTGGTACATTTGCAGATGATGGCAAGATCAATGATATGATCATCTTTGCATGTGACTAAAGTGGGATGGAGGAGTAGGTTATGGAAAGTAAATAGGTTGAGAAACTGGGAGGGCAAGGTGCTTGAGGAAGCATCAAAATGTATATAAAAGTCACCTTGTAAGAAAGCACTGAGAATGTAGATGATAAGGAGGACTTAGAGCCTTGGTGAGCATTCACAGTTCAGAGGACATGATATGGAAAATGAACCAGCACAGGAAATTAAGGAGAACCAAGAGAAGAAAGCCCAGAGGGAGAGAGTATCCAGGAGAAGTGGGTGGTGAATGCTATCACATAAAACAGATATGCTGAGAAGGATGAAGACTGAAAAATATCACCAAATCTGGCAAATAAGACATCACTAGTGTGACATATTGAATCTGAGATGCCTATGGGACATCCATCAGCAAATGCACAGCTAAGAGTTGGTGATGTTGAACTGACAGGAAAGAGATAAGAATTTTATGTACAGATGATCAACCATAAATGACTAATGGGATCAATGTAATGATCCAAGACAATTCTAAAGTTCTTATGATGAAAAGGATTCTGGATTACCTCTAGAAAGAGTACAGATTGAAGCTTAATTTTTTTTTTTGCTTTTAAATTTCCTTTGATTTTTTTTGCACCATAGCTAAAATGGAAATATGTTTTGCATGATTTAACATGTATAATTGATATAACATTTACTGCCTTCTCAATGGGTACAGGAGGGGTAGGAGAGAGAAAAATAAGAACTCCAAAAATTTTTAAATGAATGCCAAAAATAAATAATAAATTTGATTTTTTAAAAAAGGAACTTTATGTACAAATCCACATGAGTTATCTACCCAGAAATGATAACTAAATTCATGCAAACTGATAGGCTCACCTAGACAGCACAGAGAAAATAGAAGAAAGACCAGAACAAAGCCTTGAGGAACACCCACAAGTAGGATATTAAGACATAAACAAGGCAAGGAAGGAGTCAGTGAGATAGGAGGACCAATCAACCTATTAACCAATCAAAAAGCATTTATTCAGTGTTTATTATGTGTTAGGCATTCTCCTAAGCACTGGAAAAAAAGAAAATAGGATCACAAAAACCCAGTGATGAGAGAATATGTACAGGAAGAGAAGTATTAAGAAAGTCTTGAGCTACATAGAGGTCACAAAAAATGAGGACTGAGAAAAAGCCAAAGAGTTTATGATCATAAAATTTGCAGATTTAGAACAGGATGGTATGGTAGAAGTCTTCTGGTCCAACCCTTTCACTTTACAGATGAGTATACTGGTGCCCAAAGAAGTTAGGTGACTTGTCCAAGATCAAAAAGATAGTAAAGTGACAGAATTTGAATTCTGATAACAAGCGAAGCTTACTTTCTACTGTACCACTGTTTATGAACTGATTGACCATGACTCCATGAAAACATTTAAACATATTTAAATATTTTACTCCAAAAATATCAATGTTCACAAACATTTCTAATTATCTGGGATATCTGACCATTGCTGTAATGTAATAAAATGCTTCTTTAGTAAAAGGAGGGACATATAGCAATAGTTGTGGAGGCCAAAATGTTTCATCCAACACTGAGGATTTCCAAGGGAAGGAGAAGAGGAAGGAAATTTATTTAGTGAGTAGTAAATTTCAATTCCTTATTAAAAACATAAATATATTTTGTTGCTAGTAATCTTTAAAGCCTCTGCAGACTGTTGCTCTGCAATTGCTAAATTGGCCTTGCTCTCCCTTCTATAAGAATCAAAAAAATAACCTGGGGGAAGGAGAAAATGATAAATTGGAGAACCTGGTCATGAAATGTAATACAATTTAAACATTTATTATCCTGTCCACCACTATAGGTTTGTGTAGTCTTGTCGACCCTCACAAACAAGGATGACCACTGTTAGCCCAGTTTTACCATGGGGGCAAAGAACTACTCCGTTTTGAAAATGGAGGTGATAGCAGGAGATGGTGTGGGTTACAAGAGTTTTATCAACTGCTAAAAGCTTAGGAAAAGACTCCTGCATTCAGATTACTAGGGACAGTGGGCAGGTACCTTCATCTTATTTATTCTGATATAATGATGGTTAGTTGATTTAAAATATTTCATATTTAATGTGAATGTTTTTAGCTTCTTTCTATTTTGACTTTTTCCCTTTATCTCTCTTGCATCCAGAGGGTCATCTCTTATTATAAAGAATAAAAAGAAAAGAGAAGGAAAAGCAGTTTCGTACATTTGAGTGACATATCAAACAAGTTTAACAGTATATGGAATGTTCCACATCCATAATCTCTCATCCTTACCTCTGAAAAGAAAGGGAGGGTGGCACACTTTCTCATCGCTTTTTCCAAGCCAAGAATGGTCATTGTAATTATAGAGGGAAGTAAAGAGGAGAGTAGGAAGAAGGGAGAACTTCAAGTAAGGAAGGATTACAATCAAATCAATATTATCAGCATACTTCACTAAAATGCCCTTTGCATTTATTTTACTTTTGCAAAATGGAAGCTTTGTGACCCTGGGCAAGTCATTTAACTCTGACTGCCTTACACAAAAGAAGAAAGAAGGAAAGAGGGAAAGAAGGAAGGAAGGAAGGAAGGAAGGAAGGAAGGAAGGAAGGAAGGAAGGAAGGAAGGAAGGAAGGAAGGAAGGAAGGAAGGAAGAGAAAAAGAGGGAGGAAGGGAGGAAGGAAAAAGGAGGGAGGGAGGGAAAGAAAGAAAGAGAAAGGAAGAAAAAAGAGAAAAATGGGAGCTTTGAATGAGTTTCTGTCTCAAACGGATCAAGGTTCTAATGGATATTAATCTAAAATCCCTGCCTCAGAGGTCTTAACTTCACATTGACATATTATTTCTATGATGCACTGCTTATTCTTTAATATGCATTGAACAAAGTAACAAATTAGAAAGCAGTTTTATAAGTTTTCTTTCATTTCTGCAGGAAAATTCTCTAGGGACAGAAGTTGCTTGTAAATTTTTACCTTAAATAATGGCTCAGGATTTTTGTTAAACGTGCAAATTCAGGATGATATTTTTTTAGCATATTAATGAGATTTTTAGGACATAAGTCAATGGGCTTAATTTTTCAAATGCCTTTTAAAACAAGCTTGAAGTCAATGCTAAGATGTTATATTACAGGATATAGCTCTTAAAGGTGAATACTTCTCAAGAAGAGTGAAGAAATTCAGTATAAAGGGCTCAAAGAATATAATCATTAATCTTTCTCTGGGAAGCCAACAACTTGATTAAGTCAGTCAACAAACACCAAATGAGCACTTACAAAATGCATAACCGTACTACCCACCACCAAGCTAGGATGGGCAGAAGCTGATAAAATATGCCTCCACTGGCGAAGCCAAGATGGTACAGGAAGTACTCACTTGAGCTTTTCCAACAAGTCCCTCCAAACAACTTAATTTTTTTTTAATTTTTAATTTTTCCCCAATTACATGTAAAATCAATTTTCAACATTAGTTTTTAAAATTCAGTTCCAAATTCTCTCCTTCCCTCCCTATCCCATTCGATGAGAAGGCAAACAATTTCATATAGGTTACAGATGTGAAAAACGCAAAACATATTTTTGTATTAGTCATGTTATAAAAGGAAACAGACCAAAATAAAAACCCAAGAAAAAGAAAGTAAAGAAGTTTGCCTCAATCTGTAGTCAAATTCCATCAGTTGTTTCTCTGGGGATGGAGAGTATTTTGTCTTGGATCATTATATTGCTGAAAATAGCTAAGTCATTCACAGTTGACCATCTTACAATATTGCTATTACTGTGTACAATGCTCTCTTGGTTTGACTCATTTCATTTTGCATTACTTTCACTTAAGTCTCTCCAGGTTTTTATGAGAGCATCTAAATCATTATTTCTTATATCATAATAGTATTCCATCACAATCATACACCACAAATTGTTCAGCTATTCCTCAACTGATGGTTATCCTCTCACTTTCAAATTCTTTGCCACCAGAAAAGAGCTGCTATAAAATACTTAGGCATAGTTACAAATTGCTTTACATAATGATTGAATCAGTTCACAACTCCATCAACTATGCATTAGTGTCTCAATTCTCCCACATCCCCTCCAATATTTATCATTCTCCTTTTTCTGTACTAACAGCCAATCTAACAGATTTGAGGTAGTAAAACCTCAGTATTGTTTTAATTTGCATTTCTTTCATCAAGAGTAATTTAGAGAATTTTTTCATATGGCTACAGATCCCTTTGATTACTTCATCTGAAAACTGTTCATATTTTTTGATCATTTGTCAATTGGGGAAGAACTTCTATTTTTATAAATTTGATTCATTATATATTTGAGAGATGAGGACCTTATCAGAGAAACTTGCTTCAAAAATTTTTTTCATAGTTATGATTGCTAACTCTATTTCCCTCCATCCTATGTCACCCCTGTTTATTCCATTCTCTCTCTCTCTCCTTTACCCTGTCCCTCCTCAAAAGTGTTTTGGTTGTGACTACTGCCTTCCCAAATGCACCTTCCCTTCTAGGAGCACCAGCACTCACCCCCCACCCCCTTTACCCACTCACCCTCCTACTCTCCTGCAGGGTAAGACAGAGTTCTATATCCTATTGAATGTCTATGTTACTCCCTCTCTGAGCCAATTCTAATAAGAATAAGCATTCCCCATCATCTCCCTCAACTTCCCCTCTACTGTAAAAGCTCTTTCTTGCCGGTTTTATGTAAGAAATTACCCCATTCTAACTCTCCCTTTTCCTGTCTTTCAGACTACATTCCTCTTTCTCCTTAGTTTTATTTTTAAAGATATCATCCCATCATATTCAACCCATACTTGTACCCTCTGTCTATATATACTCCTAACTGCTCTAATAATGAGAAAGTTCTTATGAAGTGCAAGTATCATCTTCCCATGTAGGAATGTAAACAGTTTAATCTTATTAAGTGCCTTATGATTTCCCTTTCCTATTTACCTTTCATGATTCTCTTTGGTATTATATTTGGAAGTCAAATTTTCCATGTATTTTGGTCTTTTCATCAGGAATTCTTGAAAGTCCTCTATTTCTAAGAATGTCTGTTTTTCCCTCTGATGCATTATACTTAGTTTTGCTGGGTAGGTGATTCTTGGTTGTAATTTTATTTCATTCCATCTCCAGAATATCATATTCCAAGCCTTCTGATCCTTTAATGTAGAAGCTGTTAAATCTTGTGGTATGTAATTAAAGGAATATTTATATAAAATGTTGAGAAAACGGTATGTGGAATGGAATAGAAGTTAGTAAATTCATAGTACTTCTGCCTGAGAAAATATTCTTTATTTTGGGTGTGCTAATTTCTGAAAACGAATTTCTAACTTTAAGAAGGGTAAAGTACATAAAAAAAAAAACAAACTTGAGCACAACACTAACTTAGTATTTTGAAATAATCAGACTATCCTAGCACTAGATCAATTTACGTAATTTTCTGAAAAATGTCCCAAAGCAAGAAATCAAGGTGTCAGACTTGTATCCTCCAAATCATTCCCTATAGGTAAAGGATAAACAGAAGAAATGTTACCCCACAAAGCAACATTTCTCTACCACCAAAGCTATGCATGTATGTATTGTATGTATGGGTGTATATGTATGCATATATATATGTATATATATGGCTGTGTTTATTGTATGTATGTGTGTTCACAAACATATCCAGGAAAAAACGAATCATTCTGTTTGCCACGTTAGTGATTTCTGGTCAATTTAACAAATATTTTTCAGAAATTAAAAAGATGGGGGGGCGGAGCCAAGATGGAGGAGTGAGAGCAGCGACTCACCTAAGCTCTCGGACAAACTCCTCCAAGTACCTCTGAAAGGAGAATCTGACCAAATTTTGGAGGTGCGGAATCGAGTGGGAGACAGACGGTGACGGATTCGGAGCTCAGGTGGGACTGGAAGGTCCATGGGATCTGTTCTGCGGGGGTGAACCCACAGCGCACAGCGCAGCGTGGCCAGCGCAGCACGGCCAGTGCAGCGGACCAGAAGAGATCCGAGAAACCTGAGTGGCGGGCAGAACCAGAGGAGCGGCACTCGGGGTGGGAGACAAGCCGAAACGAGTCAGTGAGAGCAGCGGAGCGCCAGATGTCAGCACAGCAGCTCCTGAGACCTTCAGCCCGAAGATCAAACTTCGGTAAGTCACTTACTTGAACTTCCGGGAGCCAGGATGGCGGAGTGATCAGTAAATGCTCTCTCCTTCCCCCTTGATGACCGTGAAAGAACCATAAAATATCTCCCCAGAAAAATCCCAGATCAGTAGAATTAGAAGAAGGAGACCAATAGTCTCATAGTACCTGAAACGAGGAAAATAGCTAAGGGGGATTCCTCATACGGTGGCAGAGGCAAACCTGAAGGACAGAGGACCCAGGGCAGAGAAAATTTGCACTAGGACCCAGGCAAGCCTCAGCGCCAGGAGAGGAGACCCAGGAGGGTTGGGAACACGCATTAGCATCTAGGCGTGCCTCAGCTGTCCAGAGGAATCAGAAAGACAATAGGGCAGTTGGGATTACCAGCTCCTGAGCTTGCCTTTGCCTCAATTCAGCTGAGGAGATCTCCTGGGAGCAGACCACTCCTCCCCCCACACTTAACAAGCTAAACCCAGGGCTGAAACACCAAACAAAAACCTGCTTTTAGCTTTTTCACACATCAGCTCAGCAAAAAGTTCTCTAGCTTCTGACTGAAAGAACCAGAAGCCACAACACTCAATCAAAATCATGAACAGGAAAAAGAAGAGGGCCAAAAGAACCATAGAATCTTTCTATGGGGATAAGGACCAAAACGCAAACCCCAAAGAGGTCACAGCTGAGACTGTACTTCCATCTGAGACTTCAGAAGGGACTATGAACTACTCGCAAGTACAAGCAGCTCTCCTGGAACAGCTGAAGAAGGAAATAGAAGATAAACTGGCCAATGATTTTAAAATTATTAAGAAAGAATTCACTGATGAGAACATCTCCTTGAAAAGGAAAATTGAACAAATGGAAAAAAAAGTTCAAAAATTAACTGGAGAAAATAAATTCCTGAAAGGCCAAATGGAAAAGGAAGTACAAAAAATTAACTAGAGAAAATAACTTCCTAAAAGGGCAAATGGAAAAGGAAGTACAAAAATTAACTGGAGAAAATAGCTTCTTAAAAGGAAAAATTGGGCAGATGGAAAAGGAGATACAAAAGTTAACAGAAGAAAACAATTTGATGAAGATTAGAATTGGGCAAGTAGAAACTAACAACTCAATGAGACAGCAAGAATCAGTCAAACAAAATCTAAAGAAAGAAAAGTTAGAAGAAAATGTAAAATATCTAATTGGAAAAACAACTGACCTGGAAAATAGATCCAGAAGAGAAAACTTAAGAATTATTGGCCTGCCAGAAACCCAGGATGGAAAAAAGAGCCTGGACAATATCTTCCAGGAAATCATCAAGGAAAACTGCCCAGAAGTACTAGATTCAGAGGGCAAAATAGTCATCGAAAGAATCCACCGTTCCCCTCCTGAAAGGGATCCCAAACTCAAAACCCCAAGAAATATAGTTGCCAAATTCCAGAGCTATCAAGTGAAGGAGAAAATATTACAAGCAGCCAGAAAGAAACAATTTAAATATCAAGGAGATACAATCAGGATTACACAGGACCTTGCAGCTTCTACATTAAAAGATCGAAAGAATTGGAACCCAATATTCCGTAAGGCAAAGGAGCTGGGACTACAACCAAGGATCAACTACCCAGCAAAGTTCAGCATAACATTTCAGGCAAGGAGAAAGTCATTCAACGAAGTAAGGGATTTCCAGAGTTTCCTGACCAAAACGCCAGAACTTAATAGACAATTCGATCTTCAAATGCAGGTCTCAAGAGAATTATAAAAAGGTAAACAGTGGGGGGGGGGGGGGGGGAGGAAACAACTTGCTTCTCAATGAGGGCAAATTGTTTACCTCCCTACGAGGGAAGATGATATCTGTTTATCTTGAGAACTGTGCATCTATTAAGAAATATAAAAGGAATAAGCATAGGGGAAATGGGTATAAAGTAAATGATATCATGATAAAAAATGTGATTTAAGTATGAGAAGGGAGTGTAATAGGAGGTGTGAAAAGGAGGAAGCAGAAAATGGCAAATTACATCACAAGAAGAAGTACAAAATCATAGTAGAGGGAAAGAGGGGAGGGAGATGAGCATTGTGTGAGAGGTACTCTCATCAGATTTGTTTAAAGGATGGAACAATAAACTTAAGTAGAAAATCCTAACTAGCTCTATAAGCAGTGGGAGGGGAAGGGGGAAGAAAGGGGAGGGAGGCAAAAGGGAGGGAAGAAGCAATAAGAGTAAAGGGGAGTTAAAGGGAGGGGGGCTAAAAGAAAGAGGGGAAGGCGGCAAGAGGAGGTGGTGAAAAGTGAATACTAGTGAGGAGGGGAAGGGAGACAGCAGAGCTAAAAGCACAAATGGTGGGAAAAAAGATGGAGGGAAATACACAGATTGTAATCATAACTGTGAATGTGAATGGAATGAATTCTCCCATAAAACGGAGACGGATAGCAGAATGGATTAAAAGCCATAATCCAACAATATGCTGCTTACAAGAAACACATTTGAAACGGGGGGATACACATAGGATAAAGGTTAAAGGATGGAGCAGAATATATTGTGCTTCAGCTGATGTAAGAAAGGCAGGAGTAGCAATCCTAATCTCAGACAAAGCAAAAGCAGAAATAGATCTAATCAAAAGGGATAAGGATGGAAACTATATCCTGCTAAAAGGCACCATAGACAATGAAGCAATATCATTACTAAACATGTATGCTCCAAGTGATATAGCATCCAGATTCTTAGAGGAGAGGTTGAGGGAGTTGAAGGAAGAAATTGACAGCAAAACTATACTAGTGGGGGACCTCAACCTCCCTCTTTCTGAACTTGATAAATCTAACCTCAAAATAAACAAGAAAGAGGTTAAGGAGGTAAATAAAACTCTAGATAAGGTAGATATGATAGATCTTTGGAGAAAATTGAATGGGAATAGAAAGGAATATACCTTTTTCTCAGCAGTACATGGAACATTTACAAAAATTGACCATGTACTAGGACATAAAAATCTCAAAATCCAGTGCAGAAAGGCAGAGATAATCAGTGCATCCTTCTCAAATCACAATGCAATAAAAATTATATGTAATAAAAGGCCATGGAAAGATAAAGCAAAAATCAGTTGGAAACTAAATAATTTAATCCTAAAGAAGGAATGGGTTAAAGAAGAAATCATAGAAACAATCAACAACTTCATTCAAGAGAATGACAATAATGAGACAACCTACCAAATCTTATGGGACACTGCAAAAGCAGTTCTTAGGAGAAGTTTTATATCTTTGAATGCCTACATAAATAAAATAGAGAAAGAGGAGATCAATGACTTGGGTATGCAGCTGAAAAAGCTAGAAAAAGAACAAATTGAAAATCCCCAAGAAAATACCAAATTAGAAATACTGAAAACCAAAGGAGAGATTAATAAAATTGAAATTAAGAAAACTGTTGAATTAATAAATAAAACCAATAGTTGGTTCTATGAAAAAACTAATAAAATTGATAAACCTTTGGTCAATTTGATTAAAAAAAAGAAAGAAGAAAATCATATTACTAATATTAAAAATGGAAGGGGTGAACTCACCTCCAATGAGGAGGAAATTAAAACAATAATTAGAAATTATTTTGCCCAACTTTATGCCCACAAATTCGATAATCTAAATGAGATGGATGAATATTTTAAAAAATACAAATTGCCCAGATTAACAGAAGAGGAAATTGAATACTTAAACAACCCCATCTCAGAAAAAGAAATTGAACAAGCCATCAATGAACTCCCTAGGAAAAAATCTCCAGGACCAGATGGATTCACAAGTGAATTCTATCAAACCTTTTATGAACAGTTAATTCCAATACTATATAGACTATTTGGGAAAATTGGGGAAGAAGGAGTACTCCCAAATTCTTTCTATGATACAAATATGGTTTTGATACCCAAGCCAGGAAGAGATAAAACAGAAAAAGAAAATTACAGACCAATTTCTCTAATGAATATAGATGCAAAAATTTTCAACAAGATTTTAGCAAAACAAATACAGCATCTTATCAAGAGAATAATACATTATGATCAGGTAGGTTTCATACCAGGAATGCAGGGCTGGTTCAATATTAGGAAAACTATTAGCATTATCAATCATATCAACAAGAAAACCAACAAAAACCACATGATTATCTCAATTGATGCAGAAAAAGCTTTTGACAAAATACAACACCCATTCCTATTAAAAACACTGGAGAACATAGGAATAAAGGGAACCTTCCATAAAATAATAAGCAGTATCTACCTAAAACCTTCAGCAAGCATTATATGCAATGGAGATAAGCTAGAGGCATTTCCAATAAGGTCAGGGGTGAAACAAGGATGCCCATTATCACCATTATTATTCAATATGGTACTAGAAATGTTAGCGGTAGCAATTAGACAAGATAAAGAAATTGAAGGAATAAAAATAGCCAAAGAAGAAACTAAGTTATCACTCTTTGCAGATGATATGATGATATATTTAGAGAATCCCAGAGATTCAAGTAAAAAACTACTTGAAATAATAAACAACTTTGGCAAAGTTGCAGGTTACAAAATAAACCCACACAAATCTTCTGCATTCCTATATATTAGCAACAAAGTCCAACAGCAAGAGATAGAAGGAGAAATCCCATTTAAAGCTAGAGTAGACAGTATAAAATACTTAGGAGTTTACCTGCCAAAACAAACCCAGGGATTATATGAACACAATTACAAGACACTTTTTGCACAAATAAAGTCAGATTTAAGTAAGTGGAAAAACATCAGTTGTTCATGGGTAGGCCGAGCTAATATAATAAAAATGACAATTCTACCTAAATTAATCTACTTACTTAGTGCCATACCAATTAAACTATCACATAATTATTTTCTAGAGCTGGATAAAATCATATCAAAATTCAGTTGGAAAAACAAAAGGTCCAGAATATCAAAGGGACTAATGAAAAGAAATGCTTGGGAAGGTGGCCTAGCGCTACCAGACCTCAAATTGTATTATAAAGCAGCAATTATCAAAACCACTTGGTATTGGCTAAGAAACAGAGGGGTAGACAAATGGAATAGACTTGGCACTCAAGACACAGTAGGCAAGGAATATAGCAACCTCCTGTTTGATAAACCCAAAGATCCCAGCTTCTGGGATAAGAACTCACTGTTCGACAAAAATTGCTGGGAAAACTGGTTAACTGTGTGGCGGAAATTAGGCATAGACCCATGCCTGACACCGTACACAAGAATAAAGTCCAAATGGGTACATGAGTTAGGTATAAAGATTGATACCATGAATAAACTGGAGAAGCAAGGTATAGTGTATTTATCAGATTTATGGAGAGGGGAAGAATTTTTTTCTAAAGAAACGATAGAAAGTATTATGAAATGCAAGATGGATAATTTTGATTACTTTAAACTGAAAAGTTTTTGCACAACCAAACCCAATGCAACCAAAATTCGGAGGGATGTAGTAAATTGGGAAAAAATTTTTACAGCTAAGCTCAGAGATAAAGGCCTCATTTCTAGAATATATAGAGAACTGACTCAAATATATAACCATACAAGTCATTCCCCAATTGATAAATAGTCAAAGGATATGAACAAGCAATTTTCAGGGGAAGAAATCAAAGATATCTATAATCATATGAAAAAGTGCTCTAAATCACTATTGATTAGAGAGATGCAAATCAAAACAACTCTGAGGTACCACATCACACCTGTAAGATTGGCAAACATGACAGAACAAGAAAATGATAAATGCTGGAGAGGATGTGGGAGAGTTGGAACACTAATTCATTGTTGGTGGAGCTGTGAGATCAACCAACCATTCTGGAGAACGGTTTGGAACTATGCCCAAAGGGCTACAAAAATGTGCATATACCCTTTGACCCAGCAACATCACTACTAGGACTGTATTCCCAAGAGATTATAAAAATGGGAAAGGGTCCCACGTGTACAAAAATATTTATAGCAGCACTCTTTGTGGTAGCCAAAAACTGGAAGTCAAGGGGATGCCCATCAATTGGGGAATGGCTGAATAAATTATGGTATATGAATGTAATGGAGTACTATTGTGCCATAAGAAATGATGAACAAGAAGACTTCAGGGAGGCCTGGAAGGACTTATATGATCTGATGCTGAGCGAAAGGAGCAGAACCAGGAGAACTTTGTGCACAGCAATGACCACAGTGTACAAGAGTTTTTTCTGGTAGACTTGGAACTTTGCAATAACACACGAACTTACTGAGAAAAAAAAAAATCCTAATGTCGGTCTTCTAAGGCAAAATGCCTTCCACACTCAGAGAAAGAAATATGGAAGTCATTCGCAGAATGTAGCAGATCATGTTTGTGTGTGGGTGGGTTTCAGTGTATTATGTTTTGATTTGTTATATGATTTCTTCCATTTATTTTAGTTCGACTACATAGCATGACTATAGTGAAAATGTGCTCAATAGGAAAGTATATGTAGAACCTAAACAGAATTGTATGCTGTCATGGGGAGGGAGGGGGGTATTGGGGGAAGAGTGGGGGGGATAAAATCTTAACTTTAAGGAAATGATTGTAAAACATTAAAAAATTAATTAAAAAAAAGAAATAAAAAAGATGGTCACTGAGACCATGATGACTATGTGTTTTTGGCTGAATATATTTGCAATTTCTGTTCTCTACTGTAAACCAGTTAGAAATATAGGATTTACAAATAATATCACAGGCAGGTTCCTAGAACTTTCTATAAGATCCAATTCTTTCACTGTATAAAGTGTTCATTGTATGTAGATTTCCTGCAAAGGACTCAGAGAATTCCACCAATTCTATCTTGAAGAAATTTTACTTTACTGCAGTCTCCCTACCAGACTCCTGGTTCCATATGCCTTAAATCTATACCATAATATCAACGTTTTCATAGACACAGCACTGCATACTAACAAAACACTATGCTGTTTACAATACAGTACAAATACATAATATATTTTTAGCATAGGTTATGAGCAATATTTTTTTTAGATAGATGGAGCCTGCAGTGATATTAGTAACAAATTTCTACTGCAAATTAGTGAACTAAAGAGAAATTTATGTTCCATAAAACCCAGCATGAAACAATAAGTTAGAAATATTTAAATAACACTTTCCAGAGCTCTGAACAGCAACTACAGTTGTGTCAGAGTTGATGATTGGATAAAGAGCACTTGGCAACACTGTGAAATGTTTCGTGTACCATGAGACAGCTTCTTAATCATTTTAACTTTTTTTAGAAACCAGTTACATAAACATCTGATTTCATATACACTAAATTTAATTCTAATATTATTTAAATCTACATCGAATGTTATCACAATCCAAATACTGGCACAAAAACAACAAAACAAATAACTTTGGGGCAAAGTTTTACATATACATATCTTGTATAGAAATGTGGATCTAAAAGATGTACATCTCTGGTGGCTCACAGTTCACGTTTCTATTCCTTCCCTGATAATATATCAGACCCGTAATATGAAAAGACAAGGTCATATGCAGGTTTGTCTTTAAGAAAAAAAAAGATGGCTTACTTTGTGTTACACTTTTTTGATTTCTTCATAATGTCTACTCCAGCAATACTTATCGAGATGACTGAAGTCTGAATCTAAAAATAAAATATGACCTTTCACATTCACAAACAAAGTGGAAAATGAGATGGAAAGTGAATATTAGATATAGATGAGAAATCAATTATTCTACTGCCAGAAGTTTCTATTTCTGTATTGCACCTCACCTCTTACTAACTCCTCTAAATCTGACCAGTTCATCCTCCTGAGTTCTTTATATGCCAAAGGAATGGTCATTCTAGTAGGCAGGTCTAAGCTTGAAACTTCAGTCAATCATCTTTGATTACTCTTTCTCCCTTACTACTACCACCCAGGCACTATGACTCTTCCTTCAAAATTCTAGAGTCTCTCTCACATGTCTGCCCTTTCCTTTCTATCACCATTATATCGTTGTAAGTCCCCATCATATGTGCAGTAATACAACAATCTCCTAATGCATCTCACCACTTCTCCATCTTATTCTTTCACATCCATCCAGCAAAAGCTAACAGTTAATCTTTCTGCAACACCATTTTCTCATCACAGAATATTAGAGCAGGAAGTCCTCATTTAGTCTGGCTCCTCACTTTACACTTAAGCATACTCAGGCTTCCTCTCAGTATACAATCCTTTACACTGACATGTCACTATTCTGATTTAAAAAAAAAACAAAAACAACAACTTCGAAGCCTTTTCAATGGTTGAAGTATAAAATAAAAATCTCTTAACCTAATATTCAGGGACTTCAATAATTTAATTCTAAGTTACCTTAAAGCAGTATACCACATGAACCATGTGTTCCAGCATGCTGATCTATTTACTGTCTTCCAAATGACACTTGGGCATTTCTGCCTTGGTCGTGGCTCACATCATTTTTCCCCATATAAAATATTCTCTTTCTTCTTTCTGCCTATGCAAATCCTAACAAGCCTTTAAGCACTAGCTTTTGTCATCTTCCTGTGAAATCCTCTGTCCTGATTCCTGCCAATAGTGATTCTATCTACCCCCACTCCCCACTGTGAATTCTAATAATATTCCTTGCCTACATAATTCACTAGACATTTATGCTACATATCACTACGTATCATCTTTATGTATATATCTGTCTCATCTTCCTGAGGCTAGGATCTGTTGTTTATATTTCAGTGTATCCTCCAAAGCACCAATCACAGCTCCTTTCCTGTGAGTACTGAATATATTTCTGTTGACAGATTGATTGACAAGGTTTAAGAATAGCGGACAGTTGTCCCAACAGGCATACAGCTTGTCAGTGATATACACCAGATAATAAGAAGCACTCTATTTATTGGTCTGCTCCTAGACTATTCCCAAAACTATCTGTGGGCTCCAATGAAAGAATCAGAGGTACGATGGTGTAACAGATGAAGATCAGGCTTGGATTCAGGAGGTATGGGTTCAAGTCCTGCCTTGGACACATTTAGCCATGTGACTACCGACAAGTAACTTAAACACTCCGTGTCCCAGGCAGTCCTCTAAGACTACAAGCTGCAGATGAGTTGCCAATCTTCACCACCTTACACACTAAGGAATGCCAACAGATCTGGACCTGACAAATGAAAGCACAAAGTTGTTCTAGCACACTAATTCCTAGATTCCTGCTATCACCGATTATTTCTGCCTCAAACTTCTTTCAAGAGCCTCTGGCAAAAAGGTTTGACAAAGTTAATGAGATTTCCCAAACTGTGAGGTGAATAATTAAGGAAATGTTATTAGTCCCCTTTTTCTTTTCCTCCTATATAAGTCAAGAAAACTATCCATTTCTAGCAGCTTTTAAGAGTGATATTTATATAGAACTTCAAAGTCTACAAAAAACACTTTATAAGTTATCTTATTTTGATGAAGGAATTTTAAAGTTTATATAAAATGATAAGTTGCTACAGGACACTACTTGAGGATAATTTTTAAAAAAGGAGACGCTCACATAATCTTATCCTAAACTGAGGTAAAGAAATTCTCTTACTGAATAAAATTAGAAGAATAAATCAGAGTACTTCTTAGGTTTCATTAATCTCCTCCAAGTCATAACATTCATCAACAAAGCCTTAAATGAAGCTTTGTTGTGTTCAAATGAGAGCCCCAATTTCCTCATAAACAAAGTGAGGTCATTGTACTAGATGTCTTTTCAGTTCCTTTACAATGCTAAATCCATAATCCTATAAACTAAAGCAGTGATTCTCCTAATTTATAAACACTTTCCATAATCTAAGGAATACATTTTAAAGTTATTGACAATTATTCTGATAAAGCACTAAAAATATAAAAGGTTAAAGTGGGATTTGATTGAGTCAGATGAGTGACCTGAAATCAGGAAGACTTGAGTTCAAATTCAGTGCAATCTTGGATATGTCATTTAATCTCTAATTCCATGAGTTTCATCATCTGTGAAATGGGGATAATAAAAGCATCTACCTCATAGGGCTATTTTAAGGATCGAATGAGATAATATTTGTAAAATGCTTTGCAAATCCTAAGTCCCTATATAAATGCTAGCTGCTATTATTATTATGGTTCTAAAAATATCAATTACTGATGGATTTAAAACTTGCTTTCATACTATACACAATGCTGGTACTTCTTGGCAGGGCACTATTATTTTCAAACAAAAAACAATCAAATAAAAAGTAAAGAATACTTTTTACTGTAGCAAAATGACAATTTCCTTTGAATTAATTAAAAAAGATGTGTCAAATCAATTATAGTACACAATGGTTTTAAAAAAGAGACAGCATATATAGCTCTACAGTTAGTCAACATGGACACAAGGGAAAGGATCAAAGATTTTTAAAACAGATCTCTCTGTATCAAATGCCAATATGGCAAACAATGACATGAAAATGAAATAATTATGCTATAATTCTTCAGGCTTTTCAATATAAATTTTTCTTGACTTTAAAAAAAAAAAAACCAAAAAACTTCAGGTCAACACAGAAGTTACTGAGGAATTTGCCAATGACAGGAAAGCCAGGAGGCACAAGCCAGGAGGAAGATCGTTCCAGGCATGAGAGACAGTTAGTGAAAACGAATGGAGTAGAAAAATGGAGTGTCCTAAGAAGACTGGAATGTAGGAAGGGAATTAGTTGGAATGAAGGTGGAAGAGTGTTCTAGGCATGGGGAACAGACATAGAAAACACCCAAAGCAAAGAGATAGTTACTTGTTAGTGAAAGAGCCGGGAAATCAATGTCATAAGAATAAGATGTAAGACTAGACGGGTAGGAAGCGGCTAGATTATGAAGACCTTTGAATACCAAAGCATTTTGTATTTGTTCCTGGAGGCATTAAGGAGACAGTGGAGTGTACCTAGGTTGGGGGAAGGACACGTAGGGGTGGTTTGAGAGGAAATGCTCAGACCAGAGCTTTAGGAAAGTTACTCTGGTGGCTGAATGAAGGATGGACTATACTGGGGAGAATTCAACTAGTGGCAGGCAGACTCATTTGCAGACAACTACAATAGTTCAGATCTAAGGCCATAAGGCTAGAGTAGTGGCAGTGTCAGAGGGCATACCCTATGGCAAGAGATAGGGGTGCAGAGGGAGAAGGAACAATGAAAACTTTCCAAAATTAAAAAGAGTGCTTTAGGAGATGGTCAGTTCCCACAGCCACTGAAGACCTTCAAGCAAAAAATTAAATGAATGAATACTTGGGTATGTTGTACAAGGGATTCATTTTAGAAGATGGCTAATGAAATCCCTTCCAAATCTGAAATTTGATTTCCCTAGGCCTACAGCAGTACTCAACTCTCCTTTTCCCAAATATAACTTTTTTAAAACTCATTTCTGTTTTCCTTAGCTTTCCAATCCTATTCTGAGCTTTCTTACCAACAGTATTATTATAAGACTATGTTAAACTTTTTTACTATATGAACTAAAGGATTTTAATTTTACTATGTAAAGCACTGTACTAAGTGCTGGGGATACAAATAGTAAGACAGTCCCTGATTTCAAAAAGTTCACACTCCAATGTGGGAGACAACACATATGAAGGGTTTCAATTTGAAGTCAGATGGAAAGGTCCCATGGTCTGTAGGTTACAGCAGTCAAAACAGATGGTAGTACTTCTTTTTAAATGTAATTTCCATTGACAAAGTCATATCAGTTTCTGATGTTCAACTATCTGATACTGAGAAGGAAATACCATTTTTTAAAAACTACAGGTTTCCAGATCATAAGCTTTCTCCATCAGGATATCAGAGGAGATGATGGTCAAGGAGGGAACAGAGGCCAACTATCTCTTCATTTCTTGCCTGCACTCTTCCAAATTTCTTTGTACTTCTCCATCATTCCCCCAGGAACCTTATTATTGGGAAATTTCATCATCCTGCAAAGATGAATCAGTCTTGGCAGTGATACTCTAAGCTTCTGATTAGGAAGGAGGTTGAACCTTGAACTCCAAAACCTCTATTTAAAGAGGAGACTCAGGTCAATCACCTCCTCATCTCTCAAGCAGCTGCACTCCTGAATACCTTTCTGTCTCACACAAAACCGATTCACAGCTTCCTTTTTTTCTGTGTTGTTTTCCCCCATTTGGCTGTATGCTTTCTGAGGGTAGAGTTGTCTTGCTTTTTCATACTTGTATATCTAGCACTTAGCAGTGCCTAAAAAATATCAGGTGCTTAATAAATATTTATTGACTAAGTAACTGATGGTCTGAACTGTCTGGCACATACAGCTTCCAACCTTTTCCACAGGGGATCCTGCTGCCTTCACCATGTTGGCTTGCCTGCCACAGAAGTGAAAGTTGGTGAGAACGGCTGGTCTTTTTTCAATGGGAGTTGCCTTCTTGGACAATGGCTGTGAATCTTAGGATAGGAGCAAGGGCAGTTGGTTCCTAGGAAGTGCTGCCACCCACAGGGTATATTAATTCTTTATTGCCTGTATTTAAATATTCTGTACATGCCTTTAAAACTTTTATAAAATTAATTTTGTTTCATGACACTGGTCGAGATCATCATAATATTTCTGATAATGGAAAACTAAGATTTGAAATCACTAAGAACAAGAGCATTCTGAAAGAAAAGTACAATAAGCATCAATACCAGGAGTCACTGTGCTAGATAACACTGTATATTTCCTGTCCATTCAGGGAAGTGAAATCTCCTTAGAAACTTCAATATAAAAAAAGACAGAAGCTCTTCGAGGGCAGGGATTGTCTTCCTTTTTCATATGTGCATCTCGTATGCTTAGCACAGTGCCTGAAGCATAGAAGTCACCTTATTAATTGTTTACTGACTGACTGGGTAAAGGTCTAAGTTGGTTGGTGAACTGCTTTTGCATTCACGTTGTTTTCTTTAGGCAATTCTCTCTTTTCTTTATCATCAGAACTGTGTACTTTTACTTCTGCTTCTTCAGAATTTTAGTCTTGAATGAAACCTTCTCTTCCCTCCTGAACAGATTTCCCTTGTAAAATTTTAGTTCATGATACCCATAATATTGTGCTATTGCAAGGTTTGATACAAATATTACACTTAATTTTATTTATTCACACTCCTGATTCCTTACCTTTCCTGTTTTATGTCTGGAGATACAATATGTCTTTCATTTCTGTACAGTGGACAAAGTCAATGTTGTAGGCAACACATTACAAGCTTCAAAAGAGTAGGAATGATGTATAATCTCCCTCTCTGCCTACTGAAGCGTGGCTTCTATTTATGGAACACTACAGTCTTTGAAGAACTGAAGTTGTAAAACTGTATAAATGAAGGCAATGGAGAGGCAAAGAGTAGGTGCGAGCAGGACGCAATGAGAAATAAGTAAGGCACTATGAAAAAGTAAAGGATATCATAAAAATGATAAAAAAAAAAAAAAAGAAAGAGATGGGTCATTCATATGGCAAAAGGATAACAATGTCTTACCAGTCATATCGCTAGCTCTCTGACAACCTGAAATTGCCTGGGGTTTCTGAGCGCTCCCTTATGATTATTTATTTATTTTGCCACATTGCTCCCATTTCTTTCCCAAATTTTTCCTCTACCACTCATATCTGATTTTTAAAATCATTTCTGGCTTTTTTTTTTAAAGAAAAATAGCTTTCTTCAGCTCCTCTAGGAATTCTTGTTGGGCTTGTGTCCAGTCTACATTTCTTCCCCTCTGGGGGTTTTACTCGCAGATGTTTTCAAGTCACAGTCTTCTGAGTAGCTTTTTATGGTCGGTTCTTGGTGGCAGTTCTTGCTCACTCATTTTTCCAGCCTATTTCTTGACTTTGGACTTTGTCACAGTTGGGCTCAGCTCAAACACAGACGTTTGTGTGGAGGGGGGAATATCTGTCTTGAGTATCTAACTTTTATGTTTATGCAGCATTTTCTGTTGCATTCATAGTGCAGTGGGTGTTTCTAAGTTTTTGGTACTTCCAACTTGACATGATCCAGCCAGAGGACTGGTCACTGCCCTCCTAGACTTGCATTCTAATTCTTACAAGGAGAACCCTTGATCCTTCATGACTATAAACACTCTTCTCCACCTGGAACTGGAGAAATGGGTAACAAGATAGGTAAGAAAACTGCCAAATGGCACCCAATCCTACACCCAGTGCTAGTCCAGGAGTCCTTCTGGGTTTGCCTTCTGACCAGGTACCCAATCCCTGGGTACTGCTGCCATCCCACAGTCAAGGCTACTGTGTGCTGCTCCCAGCCATTTTTCACCCCAGTGTCCACAGACCTCTCCTTTTGTCTCCCTAAGCTGCCCTGGTCTGGAAAAATGCTCACTGTGACTTTTTGTTGGCTTTCCAGCTCAGAATTCAGTTTGGCACATTTGTTAAGTTGTCATAAAAAGGGTGTAATAGGAGAGACTGCAAAAATGCTGGCTTCACTATGCCATCTTGGCTCTGCTCCCCTATTTATTTTAGATATTACCTTGTATGCTCCATTACTATCCTTAGTATTTTAAGAAAAAGTTAGGGGTGGAATACCTACAGTAAGCTTGAATGAGATGACTTGAACAAGAGTCACATAAGGATGAGTTGAAATCTGTATCATTTGTGGGAACATTCTTATCAAAAAAATCACAGACATCTTTGCGAATCCCCAAACTACAAAATGCACAATGGTTGAACGGAAGGAAAAATAAAAATCCACTTGATGGTTTAAACTTATTCTCTGATGTTGACACAATCAGGGGATCTTTAACAATCAGCATCATGACACATGGAATCAAATGAGAAGTGGAAATGGGGAAGTTTTGGATTCTTCACATTCTATGTGACTTTGGACAAACTGCCTCACCTCTATTTCCTAATCTTTGAGGCCAGAAGATTGATCATTTTAATTAGTTCCACTGCTTAGCAAGAATGTGACATAGTCTGCATTCAAGATGATACATCAAGTGATACATCAGATGATAATAAAGAACAATATGTATCAAGAGCAGTGCTTCTAGAATTAAGTCATTTCATATCAACTAAAGACAGAACTATGTTTGTGTCATCTGACATTTGGGCCTCTATAAGACCCATCTACCAATTTTACACATAAAAAAATTCTAGAATTCCTTCTCCAAAGCAAAAATATCTTGAAGAGCATTCATGGGGATGAGCAGGAAAACTGGATTTGTGTAGTATCACAAGAGTGAGATCATAAGAAAACAACGAGGAAATCACAACAAAACATGAAAGTGTAGAAGAGATATAAATAGGGGCGTAATACATAAAACCCTGCCCCTGCCCAATTACTAGGGTATTTTATAATGTTATACTCTTTACTAGAATACTATGTCCTACTCTAGGCTCTTCAACAACAGAAGGTCACAGGAAAGATCAGATGAAAGCCATAAAAACAATTAATTCATTGGGAAACTAGACCTATAAGGAAAGGTTAATAGAACTAGGATTATTTTAGCCTGAAGAAAAGAAGGTTGGAATGAACATTTTAACAACCTTTAAATCTATAAAGGCTCATTCTGTAAAGGGGTAGTAGTCACTCTATTTGCTCTATCTTCATTACAGCCAAAATAAAAAGAAATGGGCTTCAAATGCAACACAATAAATTTAGGATGGATATATGAAAGAACTTCCTCTAAGAATTAGGACTGTTAAGAGGAGCAGAAATGGGTTCCTGCAGAAATTTCCATCAAAAAGAAAAAAAAAATAGGACCAATTCTCATCTGTCTGGGAAGGTTAGGTTAAAGGGACAGGGGGTTGACCTTTCAAGTCTTTGTATAATGTTATAATTTTATGATACCAAGACACTTCTTGAGATGATGATAAAGAACAATATGTGGGGGAGGAGAGGGAGACTCAAAGTTATCCTCATAAGCAGCACCCTTTTTAAAATCTTTTGTTAATACAAAAAAAAGAATGAAAAAAACTGACTAAAACAATGTGGTTTTGGTTCCACATTCTTTTCTATCATTCTTCAATTGTGCCTGAAGACCTGGGGGTGGGGGGAAAGTTCATAAGCATAAGGAGGACAATGATCTGAATGGCTAGATTCCTGGTTGAGCAATGCTACAACAGCTACATTAGAAAATCCATCTCGGTTTCCCAAGAAGGAATGACCTGGAGGGAAGTACAAGTTGTTGCTCCAGCCAAGAAGAAAAGGTTGAGATGCTCTAGATTTAGAAAAACTGGCACAGTTTACCAATCCACAATCAACAGGATGACATGGAACATAAAAAGGAATGTCAGATACAAAAAGGCCGAATGGAAAAAAACATAATCCCAGAAATTTAGAACTAGAACAAATTTAGATAAACAGGATTCTTGGCTCTTACTGAAGTGAATGTCCCATAAAGAGATTCTACAATCTAAGGCCAAAGGGGAAAAAAATATCTGTGTATCTTGTTATTTCCAGGAGAGGTAAGCTTGTAGACGTTTTGTTGCCTTTGATTTACTCAAATATATCATAATTATAGTTTAATAAAACAACTATTTAATAAAACTATGACCAATGCTGTATTATTCTTAGTAATGGATTAAATCTCAGCATGAATTAAATCAAACCTAGGAGACCATTAACCAAATATGCAAATGAAGTTCAGGTAATTACATTTATTAAAATTTCTATTAAAGACTCAATAATGTAACAAGCATTTTAACAGATGAATTTTAAAACCACAGAGCACTGCATAGCATAATTACTGCATAAGAAAGATCTGAACAACAGAATTAGAAAAGTCTTTGTTCCTGGTGAGGCAAAAGTTCCCCAAGTGTACACACACTTTGGTAAGGTACTATGATTATGGCTTAGCACTCCAGAGCGATAAATATGTGTCATTTATTCTTCTCTCTGTACTTAAGTAAAAAGGTTAATGAGTGAAGAACAGAGAAGAAAAGTAAATGGCACTTGGATTTGTCCTTGTAAATAAACAATCAAGATACCTTATCTTGTAGGAGGAATAACCACACAACTTGTCTACAGTCTTTGTTCAAAATAAAATGATGAAATAAAGTTTGCTAAGTAGATGCCATTTTTACGCACAGACAATGAATGCATCTGTGTGTTAGCGCACTTAGTTTCAGGGAAAGGTTAAAGAAGTTTAGACTGAAATCCAATAGTTTTAACGAATCATGTCTGCAGCAAAGTTCATACTGTAATAATTTGCATCATATACTGAGATAAGAGGAGGGAAGGAAGAAGAAAGGGAAAATATTGAACTTGTTTTGGGTAACTGGAAACCATTATGCCAACAAGCCACTCAGAATAAAGAAAAAAAAGTTTATGAAATACTCTAGGTAAATACTACGAAAGGAAAGGCTTTTAAATCCTTGGAGAAGAGTGAGCCATGTCTTACACATCTTTATGAATCCTCCCTATCCCACTGTCGGCTCGCTGAGCCAACAACTTAAACAGAGACCACAGGAAAGCATTTCAAGGATTTCAGTGAAGAAGGAACAAGATCAAAGTCACCAGGGAAGTGGCCAAAAAAGAACCGAAAACTGGCCCTACAATTCCTCCCGGGAACAGTGTTTTTGGTTGCTGCTATTGTTTGTTTACTTTTGGTGAAGTTAAGAGGGAGACTGTGGGTGGAAGAGATAAAAACAGAAATACCTAAACAAAATAAAACAACAAAAAGCGTGAAGTGGAATCCCTGCAGAGGAAGAAAGTGAATGGCTGCTCTACAGCAGGGGGTCATAACTTTTTTGGTAACATGGACCCCTGTGGTAGTCTGGTGAAACCTATGAACTCCTTCTTAGAAAGATTTTACATGTATGAAACAAAATACATAGGATTACAAAAGATACTAATAATAATAACTACTACTAATAATGATTAATTATTATATATTAATTATATTAACATTTACATAGTAGACCCAAGGTTAAGAATTCCTGTTCTTCAAGATGGTCATATTATATAAGGGTTTCCTAAGAAAGCAGCAAGGCAAGGGGGAATTAGATGAATAGTGAGAAAAGCACCAAGTTAAAAATCAGATAAATATATGAGAAAGTGTTTTGGGATCATGTCTTTCCTTAAACACAGAAAATACCCTTTTGTGAATACTACTAAATGTTATATGAAGGCAAAAGATCCTTGGCAGAAAGGCATCATATTAATAGAAGGTGTTATCACAGTACTGTGGGTGCTGCCAAGGCAACAGTGAAGCTATATTGCTCAAATGGAAGAGCAGAAACAATGAAATCTATACTATTTTATAATTTCCTATTAGCCAGTATTTATTTACTTCCATTTCACAAATAATTGCTTCTTTCCTAAATAATATTAAGTACTAACACCTGTTTATATTCCTCATTCTGTTACTACTTTAGTAACTATCTTCTATCTTCTTGGCACTGATTAAAACACAAAATGTCTTTAGAAAATGTTATATCTTACTTTATGACAATTTAGTTTTATCATTCAAACACTGATAATAACATGTCTCTTAAAAGGAATAGCTTTTAGGTCTATTATCACTCCCCAAAATATAATAAAAGGTCTTAAGCTCTAATTATGGAAGACGATGAAAGTAAGTAAATTCATAGTGAAAGACATCTAAGTCCATCCTTCTATACCTAGAACAATGGGGCATATATTAAGAAAGCCATTAAAGTGGTATTCCCTTGTGACTCCACACTGGAGGGTACATGGTATGTTTCACCCCTCTTTTTACTGCTTTTGCTCCCAAACTTATTTAATGTTCTTTAATGCAAAAGAAAGGAAAAACAATAAAGGTCCCTTCCAGAGACAAATGAACAATTGCTATATGTAAAAAGCGGTGACTTTGTATTTCTCCAGTTTTTCTTATTCCAGAGCCACAAGTCCCTTAGTTACTTATTCATTTTCATTTTATTTCTTCTCAATCAAGCAAAATATATCATTGTCCCCATTCTACTGATGGGAAAACTGAAGCTTTTCTGAAAGCCCTGAGGAAGTATGTACATACTTCACAATTACCAGGGATGCCTTGGTTGATGCAACAATAAACTTTGTAAGAGTTGCTTGTAAAACTATAGTTGGTACTACTACCACTACCGCTGTCAGCTAACATTTATATATAGCTTTATGATTTGTTAAGTAATTTACCTATATATTATCTCATCTAATCATCCTAATAAGGAGGTGCTAATATTTTACAAGTAAGGAAACTGAAGCTGAGGTCAAGATGATCTTAAATGACTTGCTCAGGGTCACACAGTTAGTGTCTAAGGCAAGATAACTCAGGTCTTACTGATCCTACTACATTTCAGAGTACTGACTCTGGTCTACACCTACCTGCCTCATCAAGGCTAGAAGACTGGAAGATGACACCCAAATAACACAAAATGGGGGCAGGGGGAAGAAAAAGAAAAGAAAAAAACAAATGGAAACAAACACACCAACAAAAGTTGAGATCATCATAATATTCGGATAATGGAAAACTATGATTTGAAATCACACTTTATTCATTTCATTCAGGGAAATGAAATTTCTTTAGAAACTTAAACATAAAAATGTGAAACAATGTCTCTACATATAAGTATTATATGATAACATTTAATTCTATTAAATGTTATAGAAAGGAAGTTTTTTTTAAAATTTTGAATATGGCAATATATATGAATTTTATTTAAGCTAAAGTTTATAATATTTCTTTCTCTGCCTTGGGAACTGACCACCCAATAAAGCACAAAATGGCAAAACATACTGTGACTTACCAATACCATTGCTTTTTTAAAAGTAGATTTTTGATAACTTTTGTTATTATATCAGCTAGATTTTGCCCATATTCCTTCCCCTCTCAGAAAGCTGTCCCTTATAGCAAAGCAAGCAAAACTTCCTTGAGAAAAAAATAATAATTGACATGATATACAACTTTCCATCTCTGCAAAGAAACTGGAGATCTCTTCTCATAAACTCTCCTTTGGGGTCAAGCCTATTCTGTATAATTTTGCAACATTCCAATTTCAACTGTTTGATAATTTTATTCCTTCTGTATACTATTTACCCAGCTCTGCTTACTTCAATCTGCATCAGTTCATGGAATTCTTTCCGTGCTCCTCTGTATTCATTATATTCATAATTTCATAGAGCACAGTAATATTACATTAATTTATATATCATAGTTTGTTTACATATTGGGTATCTACTTAGTTTCCAGTTCCTTGCTATTAAAAGTGCTGCTATAAATATTAGGGTGTATGTAGAGCTTTTTTTCTTTCTTTCCTGTCAAAGATCTCCTCAGAATAGATACCTAGAAATGCAATGTCTGGGCCAAAGGCAATGATTTTAGTCTTTTGGGGGAGGGTTGCGGGGGGGGGGGGGGGGGCGGTAGAGAGTTTAGAATAATTCCAAACTACTTTAACAGAATAGTTTGTTATAGTTGATAACTCCACAATATAAGCTGTCTTTATACAATTCCTTCAACAATGACTATTTGCATCTTTTGTCATATTTGCTTAATTTTCTGGGCGTGAGGTGAAACCAGAGAGTTTCTTTGACTTGCACCTCTCTTATTATGAGTAACATGGAGTTCTATTTTTTCACAAGACTGTTACTAGTTTGCAATTCTCTATTTGAAAAATGTTTACATCCTTTGACTATTTCCCTACTGGAAGAATAGCTTTTGGTCATAGATATTTCTTAATTGCATATATAGCTTGGATACCAAAGTCTTAATACAAATATCTGATACAAAGATCTTTTTCCCAGTACCAATTCCTTCAGTACCAATCAACTGTGAAACACAGAAAAAAAGATAACCAGGACTAAAAAAGTACTTACCAATGTTTGAAATGGGCAAAAATGTTCTTTTCTCACCTAAAGCCTGAGAAGAATTTTTGGTCAGGAAATTATTAATGCCTGAAAACAGAATGAAATCACCAGCTCTAATTGTTACAATATAATGAGGCTGCCAGAAATATGTTACCTGGCCAGACTCATACTCAATTTACTCACAAGACTGAATTCAGAAAACAGCAGGCAGTTTTGTTTTGGTGGCGTCTTCAGGTCGTAATATTGAGGTTAACAGTTTTACTTACTGAAAATGATAACAAAGATCTATTCCTACACTTTAAATAGTAATTTTGTGATTTCAACCATTTAACATTCATTTTGGGAAAACAAAAGGGAAAAAATATTTAGCCAATAATGGTTGCAACGCAATATAAAGGAATCTAAAGACAGTAAGTTTTTCTGCCAATGTATGTCAGTAAAATGAAACTAAATTAACTGCAAAAATAGTAAGGAGAAGGTACAATGTGAATCAACAAAGAGAGGAGCTGAAGAGAGATTCATTCAACCAGGATAAGCTTATTAAAAATCCTCAAAAACGGCCTGTCATTACTTTTTGGCCCAAGAAAATGTCTCTGGAGCCTGATCATGGAACAAAATGGTAAAATGGGTTTCAGTGTTTTAACTTTAATTAGTCACATTAATTAATGTTAAAAACAATGTTAACAGTATATTATTTTCATCTAGTTAAAGAAAGGATTACACACACTTGAGTAAATTACACAGTATTATACATTTGAATAACTTGCAATGAAGTCATTACTGTCATTCAAACAAGTTTCCAGTTAAAGGCTGAATGTTAAGTATGAACTGATTTGGCTATATAAGAATATAAGTCCTTTATCTTTCAGGTGAGGACAAATGAAGGGATTTGATGATGACTGCCTTAGATCATGAGCAGTTTACAGTAGCACAGCGCCCTCACGTGGCCAAAATACTCAATACCACACAATTCTCAAATGTCAGTAAAGAATCGTTTCATACTGCATGCAAGTAAACTGATAAAGAATATTAGCTGCCTTTTCTTTATGTAATTATTTCTCTTAGAGAAAATCTTCAATGTCAGACAATTTTATCAGTCAGTATTCTCATTTCTAAATTTTAATTTTCGAAGCAATTTTGTATATCTTCTCAATACATTTTTGTCAAGAAGCATCAAGAAAATAAATCTAACCTTCAATACATAGAAACACTAATAGAGGACTACATAACACTATAATTATACTCTAATATGACTACATCCATGTGCAAGCAAATAAATTTTTGTAAACATATTAGTGGGACATTACATTGGCAACACCCACTTTAAAATATAGAGAGAAAACAACAAGAACCAGGCTAGGAATCAAATGTGTCTGAGTTCCAGGTTTGGCTCCACCATCATCTTCCTAAAGAATCTCGAGGACATCACTTCTCAGCAGCTTATTTTCATCTATAAAATGAGAAATTTTTTCGAAAGAGTCTCTAAGAATTACTTCCAGTTCAAAATTCCTATCATTCCTAATTGAACTTAAAAGTTAAACCATAAAGATTATAAAACTTTGTCTAAAGTGGGTTTTGTACTTTTTTAACATCAATCCTTCACTTACAAATATATTCCTACCTTAGTGAAAACAGGGAAAAGAAAGCAGTTCAAGAAAACTAACCAGCATATCAACTAATTCTGAAAATATATAGTGTTTCACACTCATAATTCCCTATCTCTTTAATGAAGGGAGTTGTTCCAGCTGTTTCTTACTCTTTAAAGCACAGTATGCCCCAAAATGATGAAAATGTTTTAAAATATTAAAACTTTTTAAAGTATTTCTATATTCTAAGCAGCAATCAAAAAATAACATTGCATATGTAGACTTTTTAGTCAACACTATTCCTATTAAAGTGCACATAGTTAAATCTCCAAATAACGCTTCAGATATAGGGGTGGGGCAGGGCGGGGAAGCTAATCCTACCCCAAACATTAAGAGAAATATTCAGGACTGAAACACAAAACTCGTTTTTACAACGATCTTGGTTATGAATAGCAAATAAGGTGCTATCATCTAACAGCAGCTAGGTGGCGCAGTTGATAGAGTGCCACCCGGAGTCAGGAAAATTCATCTTCCTGTGTTCAAATCTGGCTAGCTGTGTTACCCTCAGCAAGTAACCCTGTTGGTCTCCTTTCCTTGCCTGTAAAATTAGGTGAGGAAAGAAACAGCAAACCATTCCAGTATCTCTGCCAAGAAAACCCCAAATAGGGTCACCGAAAGCAGAACGACAGCAATATAGTGTTTTAAATTTTAAGCTGCAAATTCTACTCATTAAAAACTTCAATCATTGACTCATTTCCACTGGATGATCTGATGGTTTCTCAACAAAAGGTAGAGAATGGTGTGCCTTGTCTATTGCCTTTTTAATTTCAGAGGATATAGAGCTGTGCTATTTTTCATATTCTATCCATCTATGGGACCAATGAAAATTATATGCCAGGACAGATACTGAGTAATGTCCCAATCTTTCCTTCAAATGGGCAATAGTAAGACAGGTTGGCCCAGTATAAAGTAGAGTCTGGGTCCCAGATTTACTACTTAACTAGCTAGGTGGCTTTGAGCTGAGAGCATTTCCTACCTCTTGGCTTTACTTTGCTTGTGTGTAGGATTAGAAGGTTAGACTCTATCTCTAAGGTCTCATTCAGGTCTAAGGGCCCATAAAGTAACTTCTGGAACCTTAGGAAGGGGAAAGAAAAAGCATTTATTAAATGCCTACCTTTTGTGAGGCACTGTACTAAATGCTTTATAAATATTATTTCCTTTGATCTTCCCAATAACCCTGTACTATTATTAGCCCCATTTTGTGGTTCAGGAAATAGGGGAGATGGGTTAAGTCGCTTGCTTAAGGTCATACAAGTAGTATTTGAGGCAGAATTTGAACTTAGGTTTGTTTTCCTGATTTCAGACCCAGAGTTATCCTCCACCTATCTGCCACATGACAACTGAGAAAAGAATAGCGGGAAATATGTCATGACAACTTTAAAGATATTGAAACCTAATACTATGTATTGGGTTTAAATCTTAACTCTACCACTATCGTGCTGTGTGATAGCAATCAGTCTTTTGATCTAGAACTGTAAGTGATGTCACAGTGATGTCACCAATACCCTCATTTCCGAGATGAAAAAAACCGGGGCCCAGAGAGCTTAAATGAACAAGTAGGTGACACTGCATGGGCTTCAGATTTTTATCTTCCACAAAAAAAAAAAAAATCAAAAAATCATGTACATTATCAGAGTGCATTCAGTAGACAGAATAATATAAATGATCAGAGGATCATATGTAGAAACAGAAGAAACTTAAGGGCCCTGAACTGTAACTTCATTTTGGAGATGAGAAAACTGAGGCATAGAGAGATATAGTGACTTGCCTAGGGAGTCTGAGGCATGATCTATACCTGGGCTTTCATGACTCTGAATCCAATACTCTATCCACTATTCCATGATAGCACAAAAATGCAAATATAGTGATTTTTTAAAGGAAAGGGTCCTTTAGAAACCCTTTGTATTATTATTCAGCTTAAAAGAAGGTTACTACTTGCTCACAGCTACAATGAAGTTATAACTAAGGGGATTTCCAAAGAGTAGCCTAAGTCTAAGTATGGATTGCAAGAGGGAGAAAAGGACTTGCTATGAAAATGTATTAGATGTTACAGTAAAGAGAATGTGTCAAAAGGATATGCCCATCTTCTTACTCATAAAGAATGATAGGCTCATAGATGTAGAGCAGCAAGGAATCTTGGATGCCATTTGGTCCAAGATCACACTGTTGTTAAAGGGCAGAGCTTGGATGTGAACTCTGGGCTTCTGGACTAAATACATTAAAGCATAATAAGTATTTACCGAATGTCAGTCTCTTTCCTCTTTTCTCCTGTTATAAAAAGAGAAGTGAAAGAGTAGAATGGAAGAGAGAAAAGAATCGGGGAAAAGACCTCATGACAAATTTGGAGGCACTGGAATTATCCTTATAAACTGATTATTATGCAAATAACAAAGTAAATGAAATTTGCCCCTTAGGCTCTTAGCAAGCTGCCAACAAAGCCCAGTAATTACTTACTAGTTCCACATCTAGAATCTAGTAACTGGCTGCTCTAGTGTACTCAAGAGCATCCTTGGAAGCTGAGAAAGCTGATTTCACTTCCAAAAGCAAGGTGAAAAAGCCTAGCAACAACTGCCATGACCCTTCCCCAAAGGCAGAGCCCATCAACCAGATTAGAAGAGTGGGTCTTCCTCATGAGAAAGGGATATTTATTTTTCTTAAAAGGCAAATACCTTAACGCAGAACCAAGCAACAAATAATGTTAACTGTATGGATACAAAATTCCAAAGAAAGGCTTGGAGACTATTTTTTCTTTTTAATGAAACATCATGAATATTCACATATAAAGATTATCCTTTTAAGAATCAGTCTGTTGGAAATGAATATGCAACTGTATCAAAGAGAAAAACTGTACTAACTGTAGAAATGGAATTATTTTCATAACTTTCAAATGGATTTCTTTCCTCGACAAAGTCAAGCTTGAACTTTGTTTTAAAAATGCAGTAATTTAGAGCCCTTAAAAATTTTTATTCTCTGAGGTATAGGAAAAACTATACATATAACATATTATATATATATATATGGATTATGCCTATAATATATATTGTGCATATATTTTGTATCGCATTTCTTCTTCCATAGTTTCACCCATCAATGAAGTCATATTGCATAAGGAAAACACTAGATTATACAGAACTCGCTGTATGTGTATTTATATATACAAGTATATATATGTGTGTATTTATACATATATATATATATATATATATATATATATATACACATATGGGTTTGTGTATGGAGTCCCAGACTCTGAATGTCATGCAGCCTAGTCTATAGTCATATAAACATGAATAGCATAATCAGAAAGAACATAACTTTCATTGTATCAATACATTTTACATTCCTTTACAAGAAACATACTATATTTACATACATAATGATTTCCAAACCACAAATGGTGGCATGCAATTATCTAGATACAGGCAGGCAGCTCAAATGATAGAATTTAGGACCTGGAGTCAGGAAGACCTGAGTTCAAATTTGGCCTCAAACATTTAGTGACTGTGTGTCCTAGGGTAAGTTACTTAAACTCTGTTTGCCTCAGTTTCCTCATCTTTTCCACAGGAATAATAGTAGTCCCCACTGCCCAGGATTGCTGACAGGGTTAAACAATATATTTGCAATATACTTGTCTGGCACATAGTATACACTTACTGATGCCTTCCTCTTTCCTTTCTTCCCTTCCTTCCTGTTCACATAGGTGAAAAATTATTTTCCCATCTACAGGATTTCAGATTTGGCTGTTCTGTGAAAGTAACAGCAGTTTAGAAAACTTTTTCATGTTTTAATAGTTACTCATAACCCAAATGAAGCAGTAGCAACCAGAAATACAAACAGCCACATTTTAATAGGTATGACAGTGCCAAATTTGCTGAAAACAACTTTAACAGTAAGGTTCTGTTCTAAACATTTTTAGAGACAGAACTGTTTTGTAACTAATACTTAATGTAAAATTAATCGTAACAACGAAAACCCAGTGGAGCAAAGGTGAATAATTCCCAAAAAACTAGCAAAGGCAAACAGTTCATCACTCTTATGGTTACTTTACTTCAAGGTATGCCTTAAGTACCTACTTACAGGGCTCTCAAATAAATTCTACTTATACATCTTTCACCTATACTGATGTTTGTAAATACTCTTCATCCATCACCACTTAAGGGGGGGGAACCTGTGGCCTTGAAGCCACATGTTGCCTTCTAGGTCTTTGGGTGTGGCTTTTGACTGAGTCCAATTTTAAGAACACATCATTTTATTAAGGGGATTTGTTCTGTGAAGTTTGGATTCAGTCAAAGGGATGCACTTGAGGACCTAGAAGGATACATATTCAAGGCCACAGGCTTCTCCACCCCTGAGAACAGAAACTGGGAAAGTCCCCATTATATTCCTAAATCATAGAAAATAACAAATAAAAATATCTATCTTAAGAATGCATAAAAATAGGTTTTCCAAGTTATGATTAGCTTTTATTATCAACAACTGAAATATGTTTGTATCCTCTAAAGACTAATGATGAGAACTGACCTACCAATTATCAGGGGGAGGGTGGGAATGGAAAAACATATCTAGTCTATATTTTAAAAATGCCAAACAAAATAGGCATTCTACACATGAATTCTCTATGCATAGCTGATTAAACAAGAAATTCTTTTAATATACTGTGCACCTTGCCAGTTTAGTCCCTCATTGAAAGATTTTTTTTCTATCAATGAAAGAATAAAATTCATAAGGATTTCTATAACACATGTAAAAGAAATTTCTCTATATTTCTTATATTAGGGATGTGGACAGAGGCATATGTGTGTGTGTGTGTGTGTGTGTGTGTGTGTTGGGGGTAATGTAGGGGCGGTGACATAAGAATATATTATATGAATGTGTCTACTATTTTCAAAAATCATACCGCTCCCCAAAAATCTGCCTTCACTCACACTTTCTTTTTTTCTACTCATGTCTTCCAATTAGTCTTACAGAGAGTAACTATGAAAAGAAAAAAGCTCCGTTTTTTACAACTACATAGCAGTGTGATCTTGGAGAAGTTCCTTAAGCCTTTTTATGTCCATGTTTTCTCATGTGTAAACCGGGAAGGGAAAGAAGGGGGTTCAAAGCATAGATTCTATTCCTCAAAAAAAAACAAAATTTCTAAACTAGAAATGAATATTCCATAAGGATCAATATAAACCTTCAGCTTTACTCAATTTTTTAATTCATTATTGATATTGGTCCAGCTTTGCCTTTGTTTTTTTTAAAGAAAATGTAGAAATTCTATAAACTACCTCAAAAAATTACAATATAGTCCCATATAAATGGAACCAAAGAGATATTAGTTTCAAAAATATAAACCCTATCCCAAACAAACCAAGTTCTTACACATTTTTGTCTCCAACAATTATGTAAAGTCCAAAAAATATTATGCCAATGAATGATCAAGCATACGGTACTTGGATTCCAAACAATACCTGTCACCTCTAGCTAGTTTGGCTTTCCTACTTCGTTTCCTGCCGAACCTATTTTGTTAGCATTCACATTCTTTCTTTAATTTTCCTAAGTGAATATTATTTTGACAGGCAGTTAAGCAACACACAAAAAGCAATGAAAAAATATTAACAAATGAAGCGCTTTTGTTTCATCCTCTTCAGAACACTCTGCCAAGAGTTGCACATTTTAGACTACAGTCTCAGAAAACAGAGCTCATGGGTACCGCCTGCTCTGCTCTGCATTAAAGCAAACAAATCACTTTGACTATGATCACATGCATTTATCTTTATTTTTAAAATCTCTTCAACTGTTGCCAAGGAATAGGAACATTATTATTACTAATCCAGCTATTCTTAATAATAGTATTTAAGTAACACATCATCTTGGGAACATTAGAGACAATAGCTAATTAATTGTCAAGCACTTTAATGTAAGAGGATTCTATAACCTCTAATCCTTGAATATGGCATTTATTTGTTATCATGGTAAAAATTTTGCCTGACTTGCTTGTTTATGCAAAATATATTTCCCATCATCTCAATTCTAATTTTTAATATCTATTTTGTAAGGAAAATAAAGTATCACATGCAGAAAGACAGATAAAACACTTCACAAACAGAAATGAATCTCCTGTGACTCTTGTATTCATACTACAATAGCTTGATATTACCACACAGAGAAAAACAAAATAAAACATCATAGATTATTCCATTGTTTGCAGGATATGCCTGCAATATTCCGATAGGAACAAGAACTTGAAAGAGCAGCATGCCACATCTTAGAACTGTGAGTAAATATGATGTTTTGTTGACATCTTGTTTCTACTTTCAAACAACCAGAAATGTTACCTATGAACTGTCAGAATAGCTAAATAAATGTTCTGTCTAAAACATACCCACATTCCTCTTCCAGGGTTTTCATCTGAAGCTGAACTGCCTATCTTGGCTTAACAGTAGCAATTTCTTAATTTGTAATATTCATTTGATATCAATAATCAAGTGGTACAAATAACAGCACTTTAGTCAGCTAACCCTTTTCCATGTGACAATGCAAGTGGCCTGAATTCAGCAGAAAACAGAAAAAGGGTGGAAGGACAGAGGGAGAGATGGAGGAAGGGAGAACGAGAAACAGGTAGAGAGAGAAGGAAAAGGAAGGAAAAAAGAGAGGAAAGAAGGCAGGAAGGAAGGCAGGAAGAAAGAGAGAGAGGAAGGAAGGAAGGAAGGAAGGAAGGAAGGAAGGAAGGAAGGAAGGAAGGAAGGAAGGAAGGAAGGAAGGAAGAAAAAGAAAGAAAGAAAGAAAGAAAGAAAGAAAGAAAGAAAGAAAGAAAGAAAGAAAGAAAGAAAGAAAGAAAGAAAGAAAGAAAGAAAGAAGGAAAGAAGGAAAGAAGGAAAGGAAAAAGAAAGAAAGGAAGAAAGGAAGAAAGAAAGAAAGAAAGGAAGGAAGAAAGAAAGAAAGGAAGGAAGAAAAAGAAAGAAAGAAAGAAAGAAAGAAAGAAAGAAAGAAAGAAAGAAAGAAAGAAAGAAAGAAAGAAAGAAAGAAAGAAAGAGGAAAGGGAAGAAAGAAGGAAAGGAAGGAAGGAGGGAGGGAGGGAGATCTTTTCTGTGTCCTTAATGAGGTCTCCAGAGCCAAAGGCAAAGCAGTAACAAACTGTACTTTCCACATATATGGGGGAAAGGAAAGGAGGTGGGGAGAGAACCCTGAAGCTTGTCATCTGAAATTAATTGAACTTAGTCATGCCAAGAAAACACTGGTAATAAACCCTCCCCATCTAAATTAAGGGTTTTATACCATGAAAAAAAATCAAAATTTATGGCAGTAATTTCATCTGGGTTTTTCAAGAAGTACTTGCTGATTTTCTTGTACTCAGTTGAAAAATCCCTAAGGAGCAATGCAGACTGCAATAAGGCAGACTTCTAAAAAGATAACATTTAATTTCTCACTCCACCCCTTGCACTATTACCACATTCACTTTCTTTAAGTCAGTGTTAACTCTCTCAACACCCTTTCCCTTTCACTAGCTCTCAATCTGCATATGTTCATCTATTACTCTTGGCAGGCTACAGAGGTTTAGGCAAAGCTACCCAGTACAGTCAAGTAAGTGTATGCATTTTTATCAGAAACTTCCCTCTATAATATGCAGAAATGTTATCTTAAATAAAGGTGTCCAAAACCAAGAAAGTTAAAGAACCCATCAACCAACGGATTAATGAATGAATGAGTGCTTTCTGAATAAGAATAGAATACAAAGCTTAAACATCAGTAAGGTATCTTCCAAGCATTACAGCGTACTGCAGAGGCACACAATCAATGTGTTGAGACAAGTTCCCTGGATTCTGTTTGGTGCTTTGATCCTTCCTTCACTAACTTCAGGCTCTAGTATTTTGTTCCCTCAATTCACCTCCTTCTTCCCTTCTCTCCATCAATGCACATATGTTGGCACCAAAAGAAGAACTCGTCTTCTGTTCCCTTAAAATGTCTTATCTGGGAGGAAGAGGAGGGAGACTTTGATGATACCAACTCCAAGCCATGCCACCTCTACTCTATTAACCCACTTTGTTGCCATAGGAAACTTGGACTCCATACAAGATGCATCCTGAGGATTGAAAATTCATCTCCTTAGCTCTCCCCTTTCTATGTTCCCTTCTGTCATTAGCTTATAAGCTCTTTGAGAATGAGGACTGTCTTTCTTGTTTGTATTCAGAACCCCCAGTGCTTTAAATATAATTAGGATGAAAAAAAATGTATGAGAGACCTAACAGAGAAGCATGAGAGGTTATGGAAAGAGGGTTTTCCTCCAAGTGGATCAGGGGCAGGGGGAGACCAGGCAAGGGCTCCAGAGATGGGTCTGTGAGGAAGGGAGAGATGGCAAATCAACGTCAGAGACTGAGGACTGTAGTAAAATGCATGGAGGTAGAAAAAGGCAAGACAGGTTTGGGGAAAAGTTGGCAGACCAGCTAGGCTGAAAATAGAAAGCATGAGAGGAGCAAAGATAACTAAGTAGAGGAAGCAGGGCAGCTCAGTCCTTTCCCACAACTACTCCAAAGACAGACAGATGTGAATGAAACCCAAGAAGAAAACACAGCAGTCTTCTGAGCCTTCTAAAAGAAGCCTTTCTCAATTCCCCTTGCCTCTGTTGATTATTTCAACTTATCCTCTCTAAAACTCATGTGTACACTGTTACAGCATTGACTGTGAACTCCTTAATAATAGGGACTACCTTTCTTTGTAACCCCAGAGCTCAGCACAATTCCTGGCACAAAGTAAGTGCTGAATTCATGATTAATGATTGCCAGGGAGGAGGCAGCCACTCTTGTGGGCACAGGAGAGAAAGTCCAGCCAGTAAGGCCCACAAATAGCCTTCTAATACCAAATCTGGATCAGGTCAAAAGGAAGAGGAGAATAAAGTGTCCTTCTGACCCTGCAGCTGGGCCAGCTTATTGAATCTAGGACCTTCAGCTGAATAACCAGAGCTGGAAAAAATGGACCAGGCACAAACCTAAAACTCTGCTGCAAGAAATCTTCACTTTTCCATATAAGTAACAGGGGCTGGAAACAGTAAGATAATGCTCCAATTGGTTTCACTAAACTGCACTCACTCTCTCACTCTCTCTGTCTCTCTCTCAAAATCTTTGTTACAAGGGCTGGTTCCCACAGCAGGGATTACATCTAGAAATGAACCTGATGTAAAAACAAAAGGAAGGTATCAATAGAAAGATAGTAGGGAATGGTGGGTAGATTGAAGATCTGGGTTCAAATTCAACTTTTAATATCTATCACCTATGTTACCCCAGACAAGTCACCTAACCTCTCATGGCCCCCAGATAATTACAAAGACCAAAAAAGCTGAAGAAAGTTGCTCATACAGATTAACAGGAGGAGGTTTATTCCTACAGCAATGAAATTACAAGTCCAATTTAAAAAAAAAAAGAATTGAGATTTGATCTGCGATTAGTTTGAGAATTATAAAATTGTAGTGCTTGAAGGGACCTTAAAATCATCTTTTCCCATTTTACAAATGATGAACACACAGCAAATCATGAAAAGGTCAGGTCTGGTACCCAGGTCTCCTAGTATTCACTGTTCTTAACCCCCATACGTACTGTTTGGTTGGTGTCCTTGGTTCTCAATGAGGACCACAATGACATCACTAAAGTCAAGTTTCAATTTTGTTCAAATTGCTGCTCGGACCATTATGAGCTCAGAATGCTCTGCCACAGATTGGACATAGACAGTCCACGTGAACATTTGGGGTGGATACTCTAAATTTGCGCATCCTACATTTCCTTTGAACTGTTTCAATTCTGCTTTGCTCATAGAGCATAGCACCCATTCTGATGTGGGCACGCCATGCTGAGTAGTCCTATGCCAGTGTCTCCCCTGTCACACAAACAATTCCAAAGTTCTCGAGAGACCTTTAGATTCACTGTTCTGAACCCACATACATACAATGCTCCTTGAATAAATATGTGCAGTCCAATGTATTGCTAGAATTCTGTGGATAAAACAATGACAAAATTTCATACTCATCCATCCATATGCAAAAATCATAAAATGCTAAAAATGCATAGTTGTGGGGGTTTTTAAGCACAAATTACTGAAGACATAATAAAACTGGAAAAAAATTTCTAAAAATAATTTTTCATTATGAGTACAGTTAAAAATATCGTAAGGGCTACTGCTGATTTATCTATGTAAAAATCCCATTATGCATATATATAAACATACACACATACAAACAAATATGTGTTTGGGAGGGTGTGTATGAAAGAGAAGGGAAGAAAGAGGGGAAGAGGGAGAAAAGGAGAAGGACAGTGAAAGACTATACCTTATATTAATGTTAAAACCAAATATTTGACATGGGAATGTTGAACATACAAAATGAACTTAAGCCCTGATCCAGCTATAGTGAGAAGTGGGACTGGGAATAAGAATGCACAATTGCCTTCTTACAATTAATTTGTGAAATTACAAGGAGAGATGGGGTTTGGGGAGAGAACCATGCAGAAGTCAATTTTATAACTCAGACATGATGAAGCAAAGATTCTTTGGTGTCTGGCATGTTGTTATTGTTGTACAGTTGTTTCAGCCATGTCTGAATCTTCCTGACCCTTTTTGGAGTTTTCATGGCAAAGATATTGGAGTGGTTTGCCATTTCCTTCTCCTGCTCATTTTAAGGATGAGAAAACTGAGGCAGAATTGAGTGACTTCTCCATGGTCACACAACTAGTAAGCGCTTATTTGAGGACAGATTAGAACAAAGGAAGATGAATCTTTCTGATTCCAGGCTCAGCACTCTATCCACAGAGCCAGCTAGCTGCCTAGCCAAGCTTGGCACAGTGTTTAATAAATGCTTACTGATCAACTATTTCCCAACACCTCTACAACCACCTTCTCTTCAACCCTATGTTAGTGGCTCTGTTCTAATATTTTAGCATTACTGAAAATGCACTAGAATCAAATATAGTACCTTATGGTCTTTATTTAGTTATGACTATAGGAGTGAGATGCCAAATATCTCAGAAAGAATTACCTCACTCAGTAAAAGATGGATATTACTATGGTGGTAAAAGAAAATAAAGAGAGTTACATATGCTCTGCTTTCAAATCGGAGAATGGCAACCATGAGAAATAAAGGATTAAATAAAAACAGCATGAAGAAAAACAGCTGTTACCAATAGCTCACTATAACCAGGGTGATAATCCAATGTGGCAAGAGATACCAACTAAACTTGATGGTCTGAAGACTCGTGGAATCTTAGGGCTGGACAAGAACCTTAAAGAAACCAACTAATCTCTTATTTTGACTTTATACAGGGCCACACAACTCTTCGAGAGATGAAAATCAATTCTGTATTTAATTTGTTTTGTTAGAATTTTTGGGAAAGCACTGGTTCTTTCTGTTGGTTCTTCTCTTTTCAATTTATAGGTTTTACTTCCCTATCAACTTCCCTCATCAAAGTCCCAAATAAGTCTACACTGGCCAAATCTAAGGTGGACTGATGATTTGTTGCTGACGTTGTTACAAAGCATTATTTTAGAAATGGAGTTTTTAGTAAAACAAAGAGTAAAACGCAGTAGCAGAGAACCATTCTTAGGGGTGATCACCTTTTCTTTAATTGGGCAAGTCATTTCCCCCCTCTTGGCCTCAGTTTCTTCCTCTATAAAACGAAAGAGCTAGACTAGATTGACTTCTAGAGTTTCTTCTGGCTCTAAATCTACGATCCTATGATCTCACTCAGAAGCTTCTGTGGCTCCAGGACACCTCAGGATCCTGCATAGTTGACCACCCTTTCAGAGAAAGGATGCAATAAGGAAGGAAATGACTGGCCCAATGACAAGAAAAGGACAGAGTGGCACTATATAAATGGACAGAATTGGGGGAAACGCTGGTGTTGTTTTTAACGTACTGGCATGAAGAGTTAACTAGAAATTTAGATGGGGAGCTTTACTACCCACCTTGACCTTACTTCAATCTAAAATGGACCATTCAATGGCCAATAAAGGGTTATTCCAACTGACCTCTGTTTATCCTTCAACAACCTAAGAATTACGCCACAGTGAAATGCAGCTAGGAACATGCTCTTTATTTTTTATGGATTTTATTTCAATTTTCCATATAATTTTTAGTACAACTACTTATATAGGTATAATTTAATTCAAAAAGCTAAAGTATTTTGGAAATACATTTAGTCCAGTTGTGACTGAAAAAGGAAAGAAAAGGTAATTTTCCAGTTTTACAGATGCTTCCAGAATTCTGTCTGAAGGATTAATCTGCAGTTACTCAGCTGCAGAATATTACTTCTATTCCACAGACTGTATATGAACTATTAAATCCATTAGATCGATAGCAATTCTTCCCACCTGCTTTTAAGGAACTGATTTAATGAGAACATCATTTTCTTACTGAAGGATTTCTTTTTTAAAGGAACACAGTCCTGTATAAACATATCCAACATTTCCTCTTACATCATGACAACTGCACATAAATAGAATCCTGGGAAGGCCAATGAGGCAAAAAATAGTGTATGGTAAACAAAAAAGTTGCAAATTTATTTAAAAGACACTATATTACAAATCTCAACTAAAAACTGGTCTCAATTAGAAAGAAATTATACTATCAGACATTTCATCTCCCCCAAAATGTATCATGTTGCCTGAACCGCAGCCATAATCCTCATCCTCCCACCTTCCCTTCCTTCCCTCCTCACCTCCAGGCCCCTCCACCTCTGAAAGCTTATTCTGGAACAGAATTTAGACTCCATTTCACTTCCACACCACTCAACAGTCCATCTTTAAGAGCACTCTTTCTCTATTAGAAGATAAACTCTTGGAGGGCAGGGACTGTCTGGCTAATTTAGAATTTTATTGCTAGTGCTTAAGCCAGCACCTAGTGCAAAGTTAGTGTTTTAATAAATAAATGCTCATTTTATCTGTCTATCTATCATCTACGTATTTATCTTAACTATTCATGCAAAGTATAAAATACTCCTTACAACAGGGGAATTTTCATATTTTTAAGACAATACCATTATAAAAGGATAGAAAATTATGTAAATAAATTGACTTCATTCACATCGCCACTGAATGAATAGGAATCAAAAGGTACTAATCTTCAGCTTCTTAATCTTAGATCTACAAATAAATACAGGTGGAAGCCACAGAGATAAAAATCAGAGATGCTGGTTTAAGTTTCAGAAGGCACTGAGAACTGAAAAGAATCAAGGTTCAGCCAGTCCCTGGACAGCCTCTCCTTAGGGTCTTTATCATGCAAAAAATAAGGAACAAATTATAAAAACTCCCTGAAACATCAAAAGTTTAAAAGTAAAAAAGACTGTGAATCACTATAAACCTTATACATATTCAGCTTTGGAGATAATTGGTAATATTTTTTTTAACTTCTTTGAAAAAGGGTTAAATATAGTCACTCTGAGCAGACGGATGGTCTTCAGAATATGTAAATTATACACTGTAGTTACATGACACACTAAATCACAGTAATTGACTTGAGAAGATTCTATCTCATAACCAGAGCCCACATGAGGAAAAAAGCATTCCACATAAGGGAATAAAAAGCATCTCACCTTAAATAAAACGTCAAACAGTTCCATTCTTCAAAGCAAAGTAACAACTGCTAATCAAGTTGGGGAGAAAAGAATGTTAATTCCCTTCACTGGGCTCCCAGTGTGCCTCCTCAAGAAACGGTGGGCTGTGATAGAAGAGGTATTAATTTTCTTTTTTTATTTTTTTTTATTTAACTTTTTACATTCATTTTCACAAAATTTTGGGTTCCAATTTTTTCTCCCCTTTTTCTCCCCTCCCCCCACCCCAATACACCGAACAATCTAATTTTCCCTATCTCCAATCTGCCCTCTCTTCTGTCATCCCTCCCTTCTCTTGTCCCCATCTTCTCTTTTGTCCTGTAGGGCCAGATGACTTTCTATTCCTCATTAACTGTATGTCTTCTTTCCTAGTAGCAACAACAATACTAAACAGTTGTTCCTAAAACTTGAGTTCCAAATTTTCCCCATCCCTCCCTCCCCATCCATTCCCTTTGGGAAGGCAGGCAATTCAATATAGGCCATATCTGTGTAGTTTTGCAAATGACTTCCATAATAGTTGTGTTGTGTAAGACTAACTGAATTACCCTCCATCCTATTCTGCCCCTCATTGTTTCTATTCTGTCTTTTGATCCTGTGCCTCCCCGAGTGTTGACTTCAAATTGCTCCCTCCTCCCATTGCCCTCCCTTCCATCATCCCCCCCCCTTGCTTATCTCCTTCTCCCCCACTTTCCTATACTGTAAGATAGATTTTCATACCAAACTGAGTGTGTATTTTATTCCTTCCTTTAGTCAAATGTGATGAGGGTAATCTTCTTGTTTTGTTTTTTTTTTTCTCAGCTCTCCTTTTTCCCCTCCACTAAAAGGTCTCCTGCTTGCCTCTTAAATGACATATAATTTACCCCATTCCATTTCACCCTCTTTCCTCCCCCTACCTTTCTTTCTCACCATTTACCTTAATTTCTTTTAAGATATGGTCCCATTCTATTCAATTCACTCTGTGCTCTCTGTCTCTGTATATGTGTGCATGTGTATATGTGTGTGCGTGCATGCGTGTACATGTGTGTGTGATCCCACCAACTACCCAGATACTGAAAAGTTTTAAGAGTTACAAATATTGTCTTTCCATGTAGGAATGTAAACAGTTCACTTTTGGTAAGTCCCTTATGACTTCTCTTTGCTGCTTACTTTTTCATGCTTCTTCTCATTCTTGTGTTGGAAAGTCAAATTTTCTTTTCAGCTCTGGTCTTTTCATCAAGAATGTTTGAAAGTCCTCTGTTTCATTGAAAGACCATATTTTCCCCTGAAGTATTATACTCAGTTTTGCTGGGTAGGTGATTCTTGGTTTGACTCCTAGTTCCTTTGACTTTTGGAATATCCTATTCCATGCCCTTCGATCCCTTAATGTAGAAGCTGCTAGATCTTGAGGTATCCTGATTGTATTTCCACAGTACTGGAATTGTTTCTTTCTAGCTGCTTGCAATATTTTCTCCTTGATCTGGGAGTTCTGGAATTGGGCCACAATGTTCCTAGGAGTTTCTCTTTTTGGATCTCTTTCAGGTGGTGATCGATGGATTCTTTCAATGCTTATTTTGCCTTCTGGTTCTAGAATGTCAGGGAAGTTTTCCTCGATAATTACATGGAAGATGATGTCTAGGCTCTTTTTTTGATCATGGCTTTCAGGTAGTCCCATAATTTTTAAATTGTCTCTCCTGGATCTATTTTCCAGGTCAGTTGATTTTCCCATGAGATATTTCACATTCTCTTCCATTTTTTCATTCTTTTGGTTTTGTTTTGTGATTTCTTGGTTTCTCGGAAAGTCATTAGACTCCATCTGTTCCATTCTAATTTTGAGAGAACTATTCTCTTCAGTGAGCTTTTGAACCTCTTTTTCCATTTGGCTAATTCTGCTTTTGAAAGCATTCTTCTCCTCATTGGCTTTTTAAACCTCTTTTGCCAATTGAGTGAGCCTATTTTTCAAGGTGTTATTTTCTTCAGTATTTTTTTGGGTCTCCTTTACCAAGGTATTGACCCATTTTTCATACTTTTCTTGCATCTGAATCATTTCTCTTCCCAGTTTTTCCTCCACCTGTCTAACTTGCTTTTCAAAATCCTTTTTGAGCTCTTCCAAGGCCTGAGCCCACCCGACATCCCCCTGGGATGTCTGGGGTACTGAGGCCCCGCCCTCCACGTCTTTCCCTGATGGCAAGAATATTTCCTCGTCATCAGATCCGAAAGTCAGGATCATCTGCATCTGCTCAAAAAAACTCTCTATAGTCTTATTTTTCTTCCCTTTTCTAGGCATTTTCCCAACCAGTTACTTGACTTCTGAGATTCCTGTCCACCCCCGCCTAGATCCGCCCAGCTAGTGCTTGGGGTCTGAGATTCAAATGGGCTTTCAGTGGCTGGCACAGCTGCTATTCAATGTGAGCTTTAGTTCTGGTGCTGGGGTGGGGGCAGGGCCACCTCCCAGCCTCAGTTCCCTCAGGGGCTTTATGCAGAGACCTTCAGTAATGGAGTGGGTGGGGCAGGGCCATCTCCCAGGCTCAGCTCCCTCAGGCGCTTTATGCAGAGACTTTCAATAATGAAGATCCTGCCTGCTCAGGGAGTCCCAGGGGCCACTGCTGCTGCCTCTGCCTCCGCCGCTTCCCGCCCCTGCCTCTGCCTCCGCCGCTTCCTCCCGCGGGGGCCTGAGTCACGGAGACACCCTGCTTCCCTCCCAACCAGCCCAGCCGTCTCTCTCACTGACCTGTAGCTTCTGTGAGCGGAGTGACCTTCCCGGCCGCCGGAGCTTCCATCCCTGAAGCCTGCTCGGATTAGCTCGTCTGGTGCTGCCCGGCCATGGCAGCGCTGGGGTGGGGTCTGCTTTCCGGGGCGCGACGGACCCTGGGGACCGCTCTCCAGGGCTCTCTGGAATGGAAATCTCTTCCACTGTGTTTCTGCACGCCCTGCAGTGATCCAGAACTTGTGGGGGAGCTCTTCTTACATTAAATGCATGAACTGTGGGTTCGGAGCTAGCATACAGTGAGTCTTTCTACTCCGCCATCTTGACTCTGCCCCCCCCTTAATTTTCAAGATGTAAGTAAAAAAGTACTTAGATGTCTCAAATAAAACCCTTGGGATTAGACAAGCCAAACTACTCAAAAGTATGTGTTCTTTTAGTAGTATTATTGCTGTTGTTGCATTAATATAGCACTTTAAGGTCTGCAAAATGCTTCACATATTTAATCCTATCTGATTCTCAACAGCCTTGTGTAGTAGTAAGTGCTATTGTTATCCCATTTTACAGATGAGGAAACAGCAGCTTAGAAAGGTAAAGTGATGTGCCCAGACTTACAGCTAGTAAGTATCTGAAGCAGGATTCAAACTGGGGTCTTTGTGATTACAAGTTCAGCATTCTAACTACGAAACCACCTACGTGTTTACCAAAAGGCCTAAAGTAGCTTCACACCAAGGTAAATCCAACTACTAATGCGATAATTTCAGGTGATCAGATCCAGTACCTAGATTAAAACCAAGGAGAAATTGGCAACAGAAGTAATGGACTATTTCTGTCAAGACATTGTCCAAGGATCCACTGATTAAATACTGCTACCAGTCACACAATCAACCATACAGAGATAGTGAAATATTGAAGTTTATTATGCTCAGAGTACAAGCATCACTGAACAACAAAAACAACAAAAAATCAGTGAACCCTGTACATCAGTTTTATTATATTATGTAAGTTTTGATTACATAAGCAGGGTGGGTACAATGGGACTTCAAAAAGCAAACAGGGTAAGATAATGATTTATAGATCAAACAGCTGGTAGAAAGGGAAGATCTGTATCTAGTAAAACAGGAAATTAGGGTTAAGACCAGACCTTTAGTTCATAAGCTTGATTTTGCATACTGTAGCTAAGTACCTCAGTTTATCTTAAGTAAATGGCAGTAAGTCAGAACTTGTCTTATCACAGTTGCTATCTGTTGACATAGCCAAGTAGCCTGCTATATATACCATATACCTGCTACATACACCATATACTTAGGAGCTACCTACTATCTACAAATCAGAAAGAATAATTTGAGTTCTTAGCTAAGAAAAAGCTGGGATATCTAAATATGTCTTTAATTCCCATGTAGACAGAAGTAATCTCCTTTAGGCTCATGTGATTCACTCAATATTCAATTCTGTCTAGCTCATTCTTTTAATCTAAGACATATAAATATTATTATTCATAACTATTCATTCTGAAATGCATATTATGCCCACAATATGCACAGTAACATACTAAACAGAAAAAATACAAGAAAATATACAACACACACCCCAAGAGGGGAAAGACCAAACCCATGAACAAAGGGGCAAGCATATTTGCTCTAATTGTACCATTTCTGTCATCACATAATTCTCACTGTCCACTTTTCTTTATCAGATAGAGGAAGTAAGCCAGTACTATAAGTAATGAAAAGGAGACCAACATTTTGGGCAGAGATTCCTCTCAGCACTACTTTATCTCTTCATGGGGATACCCACTAAGGAAATCAAATTATCTTACCTATCAAATTATCTTATGCCTACCAGCTTACTTGAAGATTTGTTATCCTTAATAAGTATACCTTCTATTATTCTGTCAATTACTGAGGATATGAATGATAAGAACATTTTAAAGAAACTGGAGTTAACACCAACAGCAAGTCTAAGATCTATAGCTATAGATATAGTAGATATAGTAGACTCCACATGATCCCCAACTTTTGTCAAGCAAAAGAATACTGCTCTAGACTGATGTTTATTAACAGCAACAGACAAAGCAGCCTGGAAGGTGCAAAATTCGAAACATGATGGCTCTGAATAAAAGCACTAAATAAACTGCGAATCTAAAAAGTCGAACCAGATGAATAATAGTTATAATTTTAAACCACAGGACAATCTATGTGTGTGGAGTTTAGAAGGGATAGTCAAGAATTGTTCTCTTATTAGAACTTTAGAAGTGATAATGACTTAGTGAAAAAAAAAAGAAAATGGATTTGGGGCCAGTAGGAGAAAAACAGACCCCCTCAAAGATGGTCCCTTCAATTCCACCTGACAGACAGGTCAAGAATTTAAATGGGGCAATAGAGGAGACTCAAGAGAAGAAATTGAAACAGAAGTATAATCTCTGCCCACAAGGAACCTCTGTAGTCTAGCAGGAGAGAAGAAATCATTATCACTCACATTTGCATGGCATTTGATGTTTACAAAGCATCTCATCTGATCCTTACATGCCAAAAAAAAATCAACCAACACTTTGCGGTTAAGTGTTGACTATCTTCATTTTGCAGATGAGGAAGCTGATACTTATGAAAGTTATGTGGCTTGCCTTGTGTGTCTATATTTATGTAAGCATAACTTTTGGGGGCAGGGGGAGGATCTAGACTTGTGATTTCAGTGACACAGAGAACTCCTAAAAAGAAAGCTCCAACCACCAATCAAGACAAGCAACAGTTGCGTCACTGAAAATCTTAGAGAAATGGCTCAGGAACTGAAAAGTTAAATGACTTACCCAAGGTTACATAGCCAATGTGTGTCAGAGGTCAAACATAAGAGTAAATGATGAACAACAGAAAGAGCCCCTTCTCAGGAATCGAAGGACCTGGATTTAGATCCCAGCTTTGACATTTACAGCTTATATCACTCTGAGGAAGTAACTCAGATGCTCCCTCCTGTTTTCTCTTCCATAAAATGAAGATGACCTCCAAGGCCCCTTTTAACCACGAGATCTCTGGTTCAATGAACAGGAACAACAGTGTTGTGAATAGCAAAGGGTGTTGTTGTCATTTTTGTTGAGTTGTTTCAGTTGTGTCCGACTCTCTGTGACCCCATTTAGGGTTTTCTTAGCAAAGATATTGGAGTGGTTTTCTGTTTCCTTCTTCAGCTCATTTTACAAATGAGGAAACTAAGGCTAACAGGGATAAGTGACTTGCCCAAGGCCACACAGATAGTATGTGTCTGAGATCAATTTGAACTCAGGAATAGGAGTCTTACTGACTTTAGTTCCCACACTCCATCCACTATGCCACCCTGCTGCCTCTAGCAAAGGGCAGACAATTATATTTATTCATTCATTGGTAAAATATTAAGGGCCAGGCCAGCCTCTATCAGGGGTCAAGAAGACCTGGGTTCAGTTTCTGCCTCAGACACATACTAGCTATGTGAGCACAGGTAAGTCACTTAGCCTCTCAATGCCTCTTGGCAAGTCTTTAGGCCTATCAACAGTTACTGATGATCTGCATTGGAGGAAGATGGTTCTAAATTAGGAATCCCTTAAACCGATGAAATCATAGCTCAGGATCAAAACAATTTTTTTTTCTTTTAAACCCACTGTGCTAGACTTTGGGAAGACAATAAGTAAGCTAGAAGAAGTATCTCTACACAAGAAAATTAAAATCTAGAAGACTCATTTCATTCACACAGGACAGCATACAAAATCATAATCTCATAAAATATCAAGGCAAGAATTACTACATTCAAAAATCTTTAAGACAAAGTTAGAAGACCAAGAAAATATTCTAGTTCAAAATGCTGATATTTTTTTCTTGGTATCTGAATAAGCTTAAATTTCTTTTGCCCTTGAGAAGTTGGCATTTAAGCAGATTCATAATTGAGTGCCAATACTTGAAGATTTCCAAGTCTCTAAAGCTCCCACACGGTCCATCAATCATGACAAACTTGGCGAGGCTAGATCTTTTAGGGGTGACTATACCCAACCCAACCCCCTCATAGCATTACTGCTCAAAAGAAGCTCAAGCTAACCCAAGTATCCAGCAACAAATGTGATCCCTGCTCTTCAAAAGTACTAGATTCTAGGCTCTTTGTCTCACAACAAAATGTTGATGGTGCAACATTTCTCACAATCTGAGACCACTAAATAACATCAGCAGGTGGATGACTTACTTTCTATAATTAATATTCCAAACGATCATTTGATTCTGAACTACTCCAGTACAAAAAAATTCTTCATTCTAAATTATTTCCTAAAGATAATGAGAAACAACAAAAAAGTATAATCCTCAAATACTTTCTATAGAAGTAGATGGCTAATAGCCCCTAGAATGAAGTATGTAGGTATAAACCCAAGTTTAATGTTCAAAACTTAAGAGATCTGAATAACTGGGAAGGTTGAGTATCACAGAACACAAAACCAACAACAAAAAAAATAAATAAAAGTAAGGTTCTCTCAAATAGAGAGGATGTTCCAGAGAACTAACTTGAAGAGAGTATGAATTTTTTTTTTTTTACTCTCTGGGATCCACCTCATTAGCACACTAATCATAACCTACTGATACATATCATAATACTATATACAATGTTAGTAATCAACAGATATCATCAATTCTGGTCAAGGTAAATGCAAAACTTCACTTATGCCTGAGATACTTTAGATTCCTGCCCAGAACTTTATTACCCTCAGAAATTTCTTTCTGATTTTTCCTGGAAATTCATGCCTATACAAGTCAACACAAGTAGGTAGCAGTCAGTAAGTTTGATGAGGCCTTCTTGGGATTTGAAGATGACATCATGGAAAATAAGACCAGAAAATATCACATACCTAATTACATCAGATGTCTTGCCACAACTTAACCCTGCAGGCAGCAATAGTTGACCATTACAACTCCTCTCATGGTAAAAGGTTGCAAGAGATTTAAAAATAGGTGCGTAGTGAACAAATATGGGAAATGACTACAGATTCTTAGCCCTAGCAGTTTGTCAGTGAAATGGAAAGATGGAAGGAGGTGAAAGAAATGTAAAATGAGGTTGGAAAAGCAGGGTATCTTAAGTGCCAGGAATAAGGTATATGAAATGTATTGAGTAGCTAATGAAGAACATTTAAAATTTACATAATCAGATCTTTGATAATACTTTTCTTTTGGAGGGAGAGTATCAGGACTTGTGATTCATTGGAATATGGAACTCTTGATGTAGAAACTCCCTAGACTGATGTAGATCTGCAATTTATGGTCAACGAATTATATAGAGGCAATAAGTTAAATGACTTGCTGATGGTAACAGTAGGCAGAAAATAAACCAAGGTTTTCCTGAGTTTCAGACTGGCTCTTTATTCACTATGCCATGTAGCTTCTCTTAAGAACCTCTCTGCATAAAGAAGATGAACTTTACTACAATATTTAGTACTGATTTGAAAGTGGGAAAGGGGGGGGAGGAGCCAAGATGGCAGAGTAGAAAGACTCACTGTATGCTAGCTCCGAACCCACAGGCCATAAATTTCCTGTAAAAAGAACTCCCCACAAATTCTGGAGCAGCACCAGCCATGCAGGAATGCAGTGGAGGAGATTTCCGTTCCAGAGAGCCCTGAAAGACTGACCCCAAAGGTTCGTGGTGCATTGGACAGCGGAGCCCATCCCTGCTCTGCCCTGGCTGCGCAGCCCCAAGAGGAGCAGATCCCAGCAGGCTTCAGGGACGGAACCTCCAGCGGCCGGGAAGGTCCCTCTACCCACAGGTGCTACAGGTCAGTGAGATCTGGGCTGGCTGAGAGGGGAGTGGGGTGTCTCTGTGACTCGGGCCCCCTCGGGAGGCAGCAGCGGAGGCAGCGGTGGCCTGGGACTCCTGGAGCAGGAAGGAGCTCAGAGCCATTACCGAAGATCTCCACATTAACCCCCTGAGGGAACTGAGCCTGGGAGGCAGCCCTGCCCCCACCTGAGCACCAGAACTTAAGCTCACATTAAATAGCAGCTGCTCCTGCCCCTAAAAACCCCGAGGCTGGGGAGCAGCATTTGAATCTCAGGCCCCAAGCACTAGCGGGGTGGATCTAAGTGGGAGTGGAGAGGAATCTCAGAAGTCAAGTAACTGGCTGGGAAAATGCCCAGAAAAGGGAAAAAAAATAAGACCATAGAGAGCTACTTTCTTGGGGAACAGATGTTTCTTCCTCCTTTCATTTCTGATAAGGAAGTACAATGCTTGCCATCAGGGAAAGACATGGAGGTCGGGGCCTCTGTATCCCAGACATCCGAGGTTGATATCCATTGGGCTCAGGCCATGGAAGAGCTCAAAAAGGATTTTGAAAGTGGGAAGAGGGAGATACACTGAAATGTGAAAGACATGAGATGGAGTAAGAGCCTGGAGTTTAATGCAACAATTACAAAACTACTGCACTAATCAAGGTGAGAGGTAACAAGGACCTATTTTGATAAGAGCAGATGATAAAGCAGATCAGAGTTGGGACCACCAGAATGCTTTCTGCTGAAGCTTTCCGATGGTCCCATATACTGTTGCCTGTACATTCTCCCAGCTAACATGAAAACACTTAAAAAATGCACTGAAGGAAGAGAAGAAAGTTCAAAGAGAAATACAGACAAGAAATACAGCTCTGAAAGTAACAAGTGAAATTTTATTATATACTTTCAAAAAAGTCAAACTATGTAATAGAATCATGGTTCTGCAAATAATTTTTCTATTACATATATGGAAATATTCTCTTAGGGAGAGTATTCATTAATTAATAATACATATTTATATGTATGCACACACATTTAACCACAAACACATTCACACATATAAAAACTTAAGAGTATTAGTTTTCAATTTCAGGCCAGGAACCAAATTTGGAGGGCATGGGGTGGAGACAGAGGAGAACAAAAACAAAAATTTCATGAAGCAAGATCCCTAGGCCTGGCAATACTAAAAAATTCTGTACAACCAAAAAGAAATTAAATGAAAGAAAAGGATTGGGGAAAATATATATGACAAAAATGACATCTAAAACATATATATTTAAATTTGTGAATATGAAGTGTATATTGATGAAAATAATAGTTCTAGATTAAGAATGAGTAGGGAAAACCATGTCAGAAGAGGCATAAAGACAAAAGGAGTCAGCAAAAACTAAATGAGCATCAGCAAGTTGATTATAATAAAAGCTGGAGATTAGTGAAACAAGGAATAAGGCTATAGAAAGGCATGAAATAAAAAGGATTACAACTCTGGTGTTGTCTATGCTATTTTCTTTTTTGTAGGATAGTGGCTATAGAAATAGAAGAGAGAAATATGAGAAACATTGAAATAGAGGCCCCTTCTGTGAAGGTTCTGCCTCCTATTTTCTGCACTTCTATGGCCACCCTTCTAGTACAAAATCAGAGATCTAGAGCTAAAAAGGGACTTCAGAGGCTGAGTCCAACCTCTTTATTTTGCAGATGAAAAAATTGAGACACAGGGATGCTGAAGTCACTTCCTGAAGTCATATGGTAAACTTCAGAGAAGGATATGAACCCCGTACTTCTACTCAATCCATACTTACTGTTCTTTTCACTCTCCTGCAGTCCTTGCTGCCACCTTTTCGGACTAGTTCCAAGAGTCTCCTAAAAGGTCATTCTCCTTCCAGTCTCTCCCTTCCTCTGACCTATCCTCTATCTAACTACCAGAATGATCTTTGGATCAGACCCTTGGATATGATCGTTACTATTATTATCCTTAAAACTCTTCAATTGTGTGCCACCCAACTAGGTTCAAATCAATTGATTATTCAGAAGAATATATGATATTATCTTCAGGTATCTGAAGGATTGTCATGTAGAAGTGGAATTCAATTTGTTCTGCATGGTCCAAGAAGCAGGATTAGGAGCACAACAAGGGCGGGATACAAACAGAAAAGAGTTCAAAAAGTCAGCTCAATATGAGAAACACTTTCAGCAATGAGAGCTGTCTAACCTAGAATGGGCTGTTTTAGGAAAGAGTGAGTTTCCCATCACTGGAGGTCATCAAGCAGTAGGTGGATGCCATCTATCTAGGATGTTACAGAGGTAATTTAATGTTCAAGGGAGGATTAGATCAAATGAGCTCTGAGAACTCCTCTAAATCTAAGACTTGGTTAATCCCCTAATTAGAATGAAAGCACTTTGAGAGCATGGACTGCCCTGACTTCATATTTGTATTCTCAGAATTTGTATACTGCTTGGCACTTTCAATAAGAGTTCAATAAACCCTTTTTCCATTCCACTCCATCCGCTGAGGACAGCAGAACAAAGGATGGGAGATGAATGTAATGCAGTGTTACTATACCACGCAAAATGATAAAAAGGATAGTTTTGGAGAACCACACAAACTAGAATAGACTGAAATGAGGAGAGGACGCTGATCAGCACACGCAATAGCAATGACATTGGGAACAAACACAGTTTGGAAACAGTTAAAAATCTATGATTGATACAATGACCAAAGTGATTCCAAGACTAATGATATTACTCCCCTTCTGACAGAGAGAGAATGGTAATTTCATAAACTTTTAAAAAGGCCTACTATACATAATAGAAATTCTGTTCTAATTTGTATACAGAAATGTTCTCTTAGAGGGGTATTCATTAAATTCACAAAGAACACATACATGAGTGAATGTACATGTACATGTCTGTTTACATGTAAATAAAACCTTAGGGTACTAGTTTCAAATTTCAGACAGAACCAAATTTGGAGGGGGTGAGAAAGGGAGACAGAAGATCAGATATAAATTTCATGAAGCAAGTACACGAGGCTTGGAAATATGAAAAACATTTCATACAACCAAAAATAAATTACTAAAAGAAAAAAGAAAGGGAGAAATATTTATGATAAAAATGACATAACAGACATCTAAAATATAGGAGGATTTTTTTTTAAATTCATAAAGGTAAAATGCCCAGGCTACAATGAATAAATATTCAAAGGTCGTGAAGAAAAAATGTTTCAAAAGATTAAGCACAAATGGTTAATAATCATTTAAACAAATGAACTTTACTAATAATTGTAAGTAAAAATTAAAACAACTTTACAGTTTCACCAAACACCCTTCAAACTGGAAAGAAATAATAAAAAGCAACAAAACTGAATGCTGAACAGACTGCTGTTTCTTGAAGAACTCCGCCATACTCCCTTACTTCACTGCTAGTTCAGTGCACTCTCCAGAATGAACCACTGCCTTTCTCCTGCTCCACCTCTTTCCAGCCCCACTTTATATTTTTTTCTTCCTTTATTAGAATATAAGCTCACTGAGTCAGTCATTTAATAAGAATTTATTAAGTGTTAGATAAAGAAAGCTGAGAATAAACTGGAGTCACTAGGCCTGGATTTAAATTTCATCTTCAGTCTTATGTATCCTTGGGCAAGTCATTTCACTATCCTAGGCCTCTTCATCCATAATGGAAGGTAGGAAGGATGAATTTGAAGGCACATAGGAGGCTCTTAATAACTATTTATTGACTGAGTAGCCTCTGAAGTCACTTTCAGTTCTAGATTTAAAGTCCTATGACTTTGTAACTCACCCTAGCCTAGATCAACAGCCAACATCTTGTCTTTCTTTTTGGCTCCTATACCCTTACAGAATTCAGGTAAAAGAAGTTAGAAAACAACACAGAGTCCACTATACATTTTTTTTCCCGCCACTCCTGCTTCTTTCTCCTCCCCACCCCCCAAATCATCCATCTATGGCTCATTCCCAGTTTATCTAAAAACCAAAAATCTCCACTTGACCCTGCCATTCCTTCAAACAACAATATATACCTTTTCTCCTCCCTTTCACAATTAAACTCCTAGAAAAAGTTTTTCACACTCATTTCCTCACCTTTTCATCTCTCAACCCATTGAAATCTGGCTTTCATCCATTATACATATCTATATACATATATACATATCTACAAAGGCAAAAGATTCTTAATTGCCAACTCCAGTGACTTATTCTCAATTCTCATTTTTCTTAACCTCTCTCCAGCAACTGATGCTGACACTTCCTCCACTCCTACACCCAGAAACTTTGAACTCTCTCAGCTTTTATCCCACTGTCTACTCTCAGTTCTCCTCCTAACCATGTGACAGCTCCTACCCATTCTCCTTTCCTGGATCAGCAGCACTGTCCTCTCTTCCCTCATCGCCTGGGGCATTCTCTGGTCTTAGAACCCCCAGCTGCCATGCCAGCACCTTTTCTCTCATTGGTGAGTTTCTCCCAGCACCTCCACTTTGGAGAGTGCTCTTCACTGTACCTGACTTTCTGGACTCCAATACCATGTCCCCCTGCTCAGGTATCTTAATCTCTCCCCACTCCAATTCCTGCTTTTCAGTTCAGTGTTGTCTTCCCCAGTAGGATGTAAGCTCCTTGAAAGCAGGCACTATCTTTCTTTTTCCTTGTATTTGTATCGTCAATGCTTAGCACACAGTGCCTAGCACACAGAAGCACTTAATAAATGTTTGTTATATTACTCTCCTTTCCACATGGCATGGTGTACCCCAGAAGTCTATCTTGACCCTTCTTTTCTCTTCTCTCTGCCCATCCCACTCTCTCAGTGACCTCATCAGTTCTAAGGGATCAATTCTCATTTTCATTCTAATGCCTCCCAGATCTACCTATCCAGCCCTCATCTCTCTCCCAAGCAATAATTTCATAATACCAAATGCTAACTAGTTATCTCTACATAAATATTCTACAGGCATTTTAAGAAAACTAATTATCCTTCCTCTGAAACCAACCCTCCTAACTTTTTTATCTTTCTTTAAGAGAAGCACAATTCTTTCTAGCTACCCAGGTTCACAACCTTGTACTGAACCTCAGCTCTCCCTCACTACCTCAAGTCTTGCTTGTACACACATAGCATTGTTCACATCTTTCTCCTCTCTACTCACAGTCACCATTTTAGTTCACCTTTCATCTGAATTATTGCAAATGCCTCCTAACTGGTCTTCCTGCTTTCAGTCTCTTCCTTCTTAAATGCATCCTCTATAAAGCTGCCAAATTTATATTCTTAAAGCACAATTCAATACACTTTTGTTGAATGCTTACTATGTGCCAGACACAGACAAGCACTGGAAAGACAAAAGCAAAAGTGAATATGACCCCTGAGTTTAATACATGTGCCATTTTGGTAGGAAGGGAGAGAAGCATGAGAGAATATCATCATCGTCATGTATAGTATATGCAAAAATATAAAGTAAAATAAATACAAAATAATAAAAAGCACTAACAAGTAGGGAATCAGATAGTACAGGTGGTAGCACTTGGAGTGAGTCTTAAAAGAAGCTAGAGGTTCCTACAAGGAAACATGAGGAAGCAAAATATTCATCCAAGGAGAAAAGTCTATAAAAAGGCCGAGAGGCTAAAAGATGAAATGCTATGTATCAAAAACAACAAAAAAGACAGTATGGTTGGAGAAATGAGTACATGAGGGAAAGAATTTATAGTAAGACTGGAAAAATAATATGAAGCCAAACAATATGGAACTTTGAATGCCAAACAAAGGAGTTTGTATTTTATCCTAGAAGCAATCAGGAGTCACTAAAGTTTCTTGAACAGGGGAATCAGTCTATCAACCAACCACCAAATATTTATTAATTACTTACTATATGCCAATCATTGTGCTATGGCTTAGGAATCCAAAAGAAAATGAAAACAAAAACACCTTTCCACAGACCTGTTTAGAAGTCAGTTCATCTTCCACAAAGTCTTCTTTGACTGTCCTAGTCAGTCAATAAGCATTTACTGGGTGTCCACTATGTGCCAGGCACTGTCCAAAGCACTGGAGATAAAAGAAAGGCAAAAGAGAGCCCCTACCCTCAAAGAGATCATAATATAACAGGGCAGAGAACATGCAAACATGATATATGCAGGATAAATTAGAAATAATTTCAGTGGGAAGATATTAAGTTTGAAGGAAGTCTGAGAAGAGCTTTTTATAGAAGATAAGACTTTAGCTGAGACCTGAATGAAGGGAAGAGCTAGAGATGAGGTCAGACATCATCTCTCCTCAAATTTCTCACAGGATACTGTATTTCCATGAATTCATCCTATTTTCATTTGTAGTAGTCATTTCATTTATTGTCCTTGATGCTTCTGTAATCTCCTTGAGAGGAAGGACTGCTTTTTTTCCAGTGTTAGATCCCCCAGTGCTGTATGTAAAAGAGATGCTTAATCAGCATATACAAAGCTTATAGGATTCTGTATAACATATGTCAAAATTACTTTTTTTTTAGCTGGGGAATGTGGGGGGAGAAGAGAGGAAGGGAGAGCATATGAAACAAGGAATATTAAAGTTGTTTTTACATGTAATTGGAAAGAAAAATAAAATATTAAATTAAAAAAATAAAGCTTGTAGAATTTCACTGTGCTAGGCACATATATCACTAACTGATATGAAAACAAATTAAATGAATTTAAATTAACCAAGTCAAAGGAAAGAATCTTTACCCTACATCAACTAAAAAGGAACAAAACAGACACTATGCTACTTCTGTCAAACACTAAGTCATCAGGAGCTGGTATGTTGCTAATAGTACTTTTCCTCTGAAGAGTTCAAGATGCTTTATTAACATACCCAATTTACAACTAACCTACAAACATCACTAAACATTCCAGCCCTGATAAATCATGAGGAAAGTGTGAGTACATATTAATTTAAGTATATAACAGAAAGATGGAAAAGGGCAGGGAGGGAAGCACTTTGATTTATTTCATCTTTCCTTCATATCTGATCACCAAACTATAAACTGAGGAAATAGAACAGACCAGTTCTAATAACTTTATATTATATCCAATGACCAACAAAATGTTAACGTTTAATAAGTCGCAAGAAATAACACATATCTTAGGGGCATTATAATTTAATATGAAATGTATTACAGTGGGGCCCATTTTGTGGATTACACTATAATCAACCTATAAACCATGTTTTTGATAAACTGGTTTATAATACAACGAACCTTACTGCATTACAAGAGAAATATTGACTTATAGTGTATTATGTGCTTGCAAATCCCAAAACTACAATGCATTTATTTTTAATTTAAGATTTATAAAAACATGTCCATTTTAAGATGCCTCTGGGCACTCAAATGGTAAAAAAGTAGAAACAAAAGCAGAAACAAAAAGAAAAATTAGGCTCAATTGAAGAGTTTTCAGTTTGTTTATTTAAGGCACTAAAAGAAAAGCATGAAGCTTGGGTACTTGGAGGCCAGCTCAAACAGCAGAGTTGAGTAAAGTTGTAAAGTCAACAAGCATCCCCCCAAATAATGCAGCAAGGTCTGGAGACTTAAAACTTGGACTTTTTCAGCAGGAAAGCTCCAGCAAGATGCTGGGCCCAAAGAGAATGAATGCTCACAGGGTATTTCACTAGAAGAAAACTAAAATAACCAAAGCTAGGGGGTACTCCATGACGCCTATGCCCTCGAGCTCCTTTCCACTTGCACACAAACACTATATGAATATTAAGTGAATTTTCTTTACTTAAGCTGTAAGTGTGTATGAAAGTTGAAATAGTAAAAGCCTGGTGGCTTTAGTTGTATTTTTCTACCCTTTCTCTCTGGTAGCAGAGCTCAGCAAAAATATTTACCTACCTCCTGGCACAGTGATTCTGGCTGGAGCAGAACCAAGTAGAAAATACACTTTCATTCCCTCTCCCTCTCCACTTTCCTTTCTCTATCTATCCTTCCTCCCTCACTCACCATCTCATCTCCCCCTCTCCTTCCGCCCCCTTCCTTCCACAACCTCTCCATCCCCTTCATCTTTTTCCTGCCTGTACTAGCAGCTTAAAAGAAGCTTGCCTTCAATCCAGACAAGATTCACCACACTTGTGGCAAGTATATAGATTATCATCCATCGCAATTTTTATGTAAATAATTGTGAGCTTTAGTGTTGAGTTCCCTGATGGACTAGGTAAATTAACTTATATTAGATTGGTTCATTTGGTATTTAAGTAAGAATTCTCCTATAGCCAATAATTAAGGTTTCTCAAAGTGTAGTCTGGCAATCCCTGGGGCTCCCTGAGACTCAGGAGGACTACAAGCTCAAGACTATTTTCATAACAACATTAAAATCTTATAATTTCTAACACAGTAAATATTGATAGATATAACCCACATAAACAAAAGCTCTTTGGTGGGGTCCACAATGAATTTTAAAAGTTATAAAGGGGTAGTAATACAAAAAAGTTTCAGAACTGCTGTTCCCTATTATAACTGCCTCCATTAAATACTTCTCTAGAGCAGGAATTCTTTTTCTTTTTATCAACAAACATTTATTAAGCTATATATGATGACACATTCATTTTATAAGTATACATAAAAACATAGTATGTAAAATACATAAAAATATAGTATGGAAAATAAATAGTCTTTTTTAATGTTTATTTATTTATTTAGTTTTCCACATTCATTTCCACAAAATTTTGAGTTCCAAATTTTCTCCCCATCTCTCCCATCCCTCCACCCCATAATGCCTTACATTCTGATTACCTCTTTCCTCAATATGCCCTCCCTTCTATCACCCTCCATCCTTCCCTTATCCTCATCTTTCTCTCTTTTCTTGTAGGGCAATTCTATACCTTATTACCTATAATACTTATTTCCCAGTTCAATACAAAAATAATTCTCAACATTTGTTTCTAATACTTTGAATTCCAAATTTTCTGCCTTCCTCCCTCCCCACCCATCTCCACTGAGAAGGCAAGCAATTCAATATAGGCTATATATGTGTAGTTTTGCAAAAGACTTCCATAAGAGTCATGTTGTGTAAGACTATATTTCCCTCCATCCTATCCTGTCTCCCATTTATTCTATTCTCTCATTTGACTTTGTCCCTTCCCAAAAGCGTTTACTTCTAATTACTCCCTTCTCCTATTTGTCCTACCTTCTATCATCCCCTCACTCCACTTGTCCCCTTCTCCCCTACTTTCCTGTAGCGTAAGATAGATTTATTATTTTCAGACCAAATTGAGTGAGCACGTGAAGAGAGTAAGCTTCACTTTTCCCCTCTCACCTCCTCCCTTTTCTCCTCCACTGAAAAACCTTTTTCTTGCTTTTTTTATAAGAGATAATCTGCCCCATTACATTTCTCCCTTTCTCCTCCCAATATATTCCTCTTTCACCCCTTAATTTTATTTCTATAGGGGTGCGTGCGTGTGTGTGCGTGTGTGTATAATCCCTCCAGTTACCCAAACACTGAGAAAAGTCTCAAGAGTTACAAATATTATCTTTTCATGTAGGGATGTAAATGGTTCAGCTTTAGTAAGTCCTTTATGATTTCTCTTTCCTGTTTACCTTTTCATGCTTCTCTTGATTCTTGTGTTTGAAAGTCAAATTTTGTATTCAGTTCTGGTTTTTTCATCAAGAATGCATGAAAGTCCTTTATTTCATTGAACGACCATTTTCCCCCCTGAAGTATTATACTCAGTTTTGCTGGGGAGGTGATTCTTGGTTTTAATCCCAGTTCCTTTGACTTCTACAATATTCTATGCCAAGCCCTTCGATCCCTTAATGTAGAAGCTGCTAGATCCTGTGTTATCCTGATTGTATGTCCACAATACTCAAATTGTTTCTTTCTAGCTGCTTGCAATATTTTCTCCTTGACCTGGGAACTTTGAAATTTGGCTACAATATTTCTAGGAGCTTCTCTTTTGGGGTCTCTTTCAGGAGGTGATCGGTAGATTCTTTCAATATTTATTGTGCCCCCTGGTTTTAGAGTATCAGGGCAGTTTTCCTTGATAATTTCATGAAAGATGATGTCTAGGCTCTTTTTTTGATCATGACTTTCAGGTAGACCAATAATTCTTAAATTGTCTCTCCTGGATCTATTTTCCAGGTCAGTTGTTTTTCCAACAAGATATTTCACATTCTCTTCCATTTTTTTATTCTTCTGGCTTTGTTTTATAATTTCTTGGTTTCTCAGAAAGTCATTAGACTCCATCTGTTCCATTCTAATTTTGAGAGAACTATTCTCTTCAGTGAGCTTTTGAACCTCTTTTTCCATTTGGCTAATTCTGCTTTTTAAAGCATTCTTCTCCTCACTGGCTTTTTCGACCTCTTTTGCCAATTGAGTTAGCCCATTTTTGAAGGTGTTATTTTCTTCAGCATTTTTTGGGGGGTCTCTTTTAGCAAGCTGTTGACTTGTTTTTCATGATTTTCTTGCATCACTCTCATTTCTCTTCCCAATTTTTCCTCCACCTCTCACTTGATTTTCAAAATCCTTTTTAAGCTCTTTCATGGCTTGAAACCATTGCATATTTATTTTGAAGGCCTCTGACGGTAAGCATTGTTCTTCTTCATCCAAAAGAATGTAAGGAGATACCTGCTCACCAAGAAAGCAACCTTCTATAGTCTTATTTTTTTTTCCCTTTTTTGGACATTTTCCCAGCCAGTTATATGACTTTTGAGTCCTTTGTCAAGGGAAGAGCATACTTTGGGGACCTACAAGTTCTTGGTTCCTCCAAGGTGGCACAATCAAGGGAGAGGAGTTTACTCTTCTCCTGGACTGCACACTGGTCTGGGAGCAACCAAAACTTTTCTACCCAGAGTCTGTGAGAAGTAGAATTCCCTCTCCACAACCACCTCCTGCTCTGCTACGACCCAGGACCATGTTCAGGGCATAGATTCAGATCAGCTGCTCATTTCCCCCAGGGGCTTTAGGGGGAGGGCAAGATTGCCTCTCAGGGCTGAGACTCAGATCATCTGCTCAATTCCCCCAGGGGCTTTAGGGGAAGGGTTCCAAGAATGGACACTGGCTGCTGCCTCCACCACTGTTGCTGCCTGGGGCTGGGGCTAGGGGAGGACCCTGCTCCACTCTCACTGACCTTTGAAATTGTCTGATATTTGTGGGTTGAAGGATCTGAGAATCTCCGCTGCTGCTGGTGATTCTGCCCCCGAGGTCTATTCTGGTCTTGTTCCTCCAGGTGCCACGCAGCCAAGGCTGGGCTGCACTCCGCTCTGCCTCTGGTGCAACAGACCTCTCCTGTCAGCTTTGTAGGTTACGCTGGACTAGAAATCTCTTTCACTCTGTCTTTTTGTATCTTCTGCTGCTCTAGAACTTGTTGAACATCATTTTTTACAGGTATTTTATGGGCTGTGGGGGAAGAGCTAGAATATGTGCATCTTTCTACTCTGCCATCTTTGCTCCGCCCCCTAGAGCAGGGATTCTTAAGCATTTTTGTGTTGTGGAACCCTTTGGCAATCTAGTAAAGCCAATGACCTCTTATCAAAATGATGCCTTTAAATGCATAAAATAAAATAGAGGATTACAAAGGGAAACTTTTGTTTAAATGGCTATGAAAAGGTTAAACAAAGGTAAGTTCATGGATTCCACACAAAGAAATCTCTGTTCTAGAGTAAGACTATATATTGTGTGGGATTGGCTTTCCTGGTACACTACAGCTAAACACAAAGGATCCTGATATCCCAATATGCTTCATGATTAAGATTATAAAAGTTGATGGAAACTGGGTAGACCCCTGGTCCTAAAGCAGCCCCCTTAACAGAACTTATTGTCAGGAGAAACTAGTTTGAGCAATCAAGGAAGGCTTTGTTTAGGATATGGGAATTGAACTGAACTTTGAAGGAAGGGCAGGACACAGATGATGGTCTTGAATATATTTTTAGCCGAGGAGCTGCTTTGCATAGTAAATCATGTGCTGCCATTGTAATTTGCTAGCAATGCTATCATGGTTTAGTAAGCAAAGCATGGTTTCCAGGAATCAGAATGTGATTTTTTGGTTGTTGTTTAGTCAATTTTCAGTCAAGTCTACCTCTTTGTGACCCCATTTGGGGTTTTCTTGGCAAAGACACTGGAATGGTTTGCCATTTCAGCTCATTTTACAGATGAGGAAACTGTGGCAAATGTGGTTGAGTGACTTGCCCAAGGTCACTCTGCTAAAAAGTGTTTGAGATTTGAACTCAGAAAGAGAAGTCTTCACAACTAGAGTATTATATTCAATTCTAGGCACTGACATTTAGGAAAGATATTAGTAAGCTGAAGAGAGTTAAGAGGAGAGCAACCAGGATGTTTAAGGGACTTGAGTCCAAAGCACATGAAAGTAAGTTGTTTTTTTTAAATGGTTATTATTTTAGCCTGTAGAAAAAGGAAACGAAAAAAGGAGAACTGGGAGAGTAGGGTAAGGGAGAGACATCATAGCTGTCATCAATGATTTGAAGGGTTGCTATATAAAAGGATTAGTCTTGTTCTGTTAGCCCCAGAGAACAAAACCAGGAATCATGGGTAGAAATTTAACAAGAAGAAACTTTAGTTTTGATGTTAAGAGAAACTTCTGAACAATCAGAACTGCACAAATATGGAATGAACTGGTTGCCTTAGAAAGTAATGGGTTTCTCCTCAATGGAAGTCTTTGAAGAAGAGGCAAGAAGCCCATTTGTCAGTTTTGATGCAGGAGAGATTCCTTTTCTGGTACAGACTGGACAAAAGTCCCTTCTGACTCTAAAATTTTTCATTTGATGGGAGATTCCAGAAAGCACACTGCTGTTATATTTGTTTACCAGTAATGTCATCATTGCTATAATCACTGCTGTAAATATTTTTAGTAAAAGTTGGACAAAATACAAAGTACAATGCACGTAACTTCTAATAAATTTGTATCAATATAGGTTGTAATCACTGCAAAAAAAGTATTTTCAACAAGTAAAAAAAGTGATGATATAGCTATTGATCATCTGAATGTTGTCTTAACACAAAATTACTACAGATAACAGAGGAATTCAAACAACAGTGGTGTTTGTAACTAAAATAACAGACATGAAACACATAAGATAGTTCCCAAGTTACTAACTCTAATATTCATGCACAGCAAGGAACTACCCACTCAGAAGTGATTCAAGATCTGTTATAACGTGGTTCTGTCTATCCTAATTAACAATAAAGCACATGTAAACAAACTTATCATATAAGACATAATTGTCTGAGTTTGTGTGTATATGTGTATAAACACATACAAAAATCACACACAAACACACATACATATGTGTGGAACCAAACTATTTTTTTTCTAAACTATGATCTCTCATAAAAACCAGAACATATATTTCATGCCAACATGCTTGATTTTAGAGATGTATCTAGCGAGCCCAGAAAGCATATATTTCATGCCAATATACTTGGTTTTAGTTAAAGGTATATCTAGGGAGCCCAGAAAGCTCACAAGAAGTTTCCCCTTATGAAAAATCTAAGTCCTACGGAGTTTAAAGAAATAATTCCTAGCCACAAACTGTAATATCAACAACAAATTCCATACTTACAAATGTAAATTATACACTAAACACTGTTAAAACCCATATTTTTGATCATCATCAATTAGCTATTCCAGATTTGAAATGTTTCCTTGTTACAAATCTATAATACACTCCTCTCTAGAAACATATCAAAAACATTTCCAGTTTCTAGTTTCAGCAATGAGTGATAAAATTATTTCAATTTCACTCATTTTCACTCCACAAAATGGTATAGATTTGCCAGGCTGAAACAATTCATTTCTCTTTTATTTACACACTTACACATATCTCTGAAGGTAACATGAAGTATTTCATAGGAATCTTCTCTCTTCACAGCCTGTTACGTATGCTTTGTAATTCACTGGAAATTGAAATCATCAGTAATCATTTCTTCCTGTTCTCTTGTCTGCTAATGTCTTTTTTTTTTTTTCTGTTTTTCTACTTAGGTTTTGCCAACACATTTTTTAAAAAGCCATTTTCCCCTCTTCCTTTTTAAAAATGTGTCTACAAGGTTCAATATTTTTAGATAGTAATTTTTAGGCGGTACCTCGGAAAAAAAAATATATTTCAAAAGCAAAATTTTCCTTTTGCCCAATTCACATGCTTTTCTGTCTCAGAAATATGTCCTTAGAGCTACGTAAATAAAGGGAGAGGCAAGGCCTAAGCTACATATCTAAGAAGAAAATCACACACCAAGATTCTTACTTGAAAGCTGACACAGTGATTCAACATCAATACATGTGCTTCCCTGCACAAAATCCTTTAAAGGTCAACGTCAACAAGTTTAAGCCAACAAGTTTATAACAAGTTTTAAATTGTTATAACTTGATAGAAGAGATAAAAATTTGACATATTCCTTAAAGAGAAGAGGGTAAAAAAAGAAAGAATAAATTTATAAGAAAATGGATATGGCCAGGCAGAAGTTACCCAAAAAGCACCAGTTAAAATTTTAAAATGGCCCAAACAGATAATAGAATCCATGGGTACAAAAATTTTGTAAATTCCAAAGGTGTAAGATTTTTCTTTAGAATATCATTGGCTTGTAACATTTTCCCCCAGACATCAATTTTATTTTAACAAAATGAAGCTACCAACCAGAAGCACTGAACTCTCAAGATGCAAGCCAATAAAATACTCTTTTAATATCGATGCCTAGATATCCAGTACTATTAATACACCTGGTACTTTGTAAGCACTCATATAAAGACTTCCAAATGACTATCAGAATTGAAAAGTTGAGTATAAGAATAAGAACTAACACAAATAGAAAACTATGGGAATGAAAGTTCATGTTAACAACCTATTTGAATAGTTCACATGATATTTTAAAAACACTTAATGCCAGGAATATAATCACTACTCAATAAATATTTGTTGGTTAATTCATTGTCCAAAATGGTAACTCTGTGTGTGTATAAAATGTGTGTATGTAAAATAAATACACACATGTATACACATGTATGGATGTGTACACATACATAAATGCTATGTATAATATACACACGTTATATATAAACACAAAATATTTTATATAAAAAATATGATCCCTTTAATTAGAAACAATTCCATATACTCTAGGTTTTTTCTGGTTACTGTTTTCAGCAGTACATGCAAAGCTACTTCACACACACACACACACACACACACACACACACACACACACACATCTTACAAGAAGCAATTCAACAGTCAACAGAAAAGCTAGTTGGCCTTAGAGCCAGGAACTAAGGAAAGGGGTTAACAAATGGGCTGGAGGTGGGGATCTTAAGTGAGAGGAAAAGAGGGCCACTGGGAATGAGATTGCCTTAAAAAAGACTGCAATAAAATAACTAAAGAGACATTCAGAAGAAAGGGGAAAATCCTTATTTTGAAAATATATATATATTAGAGACAAATAGGAAAATATATACTTAATTCTCTTAACTTCAAATGTGTAAATGGATTAAACAATCCAATAAAATGAAAAAGAACAAAAATTTTTGCTTACAAGAAAAACAATAAAAAAGAGAGAGAAAGATAGAGAATATACTATGTATTAAATAAACCCTAAAAAGAAAGAGTTGCCATCATGCTATCAAAGTAAAGTAAACATTTACAACATAAAAAAAAAACATGGAAACTACATTACAAAGAAAGGAAACACAGACAAAACCTCAGTAATTTTAAATGTATACATTCCAAATGTCTCAACATATAAATTCATAAAGGGAAAAATAACTCCAAAAAGATATGTGGTAATGCAATAGTTGCAAAAAAATCCAATGTCTCTCTCAGTTTCGGATACATCTATAACAAAAATACAAACAAAAGGAAAATAACAGAACAAACTGATGAAGAAACTTGAGGTAAAAGACAGCATCTTCTAAATGGAACTATTTAAGAATATATGTATTTCTCAGCACCGCATAGTACTTTTACAAAAATTTATCAGGGCAAGGGATACTATAAACAAATATAAAAGAACAGAAATAGTAAAAAACATCCTTTACAGATGACAACACAATAAAAAATATTAAATAGCTTAGGGAATACAAATGAAAGAACATAGTCAAATGGAGACTTTGAAATGAAATCCTAAATAATGAGTGAGTCCAAGGAGAAATCAAAGAAAAAGTTAATAATTAGGTGAAAGAAAATGATAATGATAAAACAACAGATCAAAATTTCTAGGATGCACCTAAAGCAATCCAAAGGGGATATATCATATTCGCACAAACATCCCTTAACAAAAGTTGTATTCTTATGAACATACTATTAATAAACTAGAAGAGGAAGAGGATTAAGGAAGTGAATATACATTTTTAACACAGTACAGATAATAAGCCTTTATTATTATTATTTTTATTACACCTTTATAAGCACAAAAGAAGGGATATTAAAAATCAGAAGAGAAAAAGATAAAACTGGTAACAAAACAAATCTATATAAATTATAGAAAAGTAAAAGCTGGTTCTTTGAAAAAACTCTGAAAAAACCTCTAGGCAAACTGATTAAAAAGCACAATGAACACCAAATCAGTAAAACAGTCACAGTGGAATCACAATAGAACTAGAAGAAATAAAAGAACTATCACAAGTTTCCATGCAGAGTTTTATGCTAATAAAACTGAGAATACCAAAGAAATAGAGAAATATCTTCAAAAATATAAACTATCCAAACTAGAAGAAACCAAAGAGAAATCTTAAATAATCCAGAAAAAGAAATAAAACTTGCTGTGAAGGAAGTAACAACAAAAATTTCTTGGTAACTGATGAATTCATGGAATTATATCAAACTTTCAACAATTAGTACCCATCTTCTACAAATAATTCTCAAAAATAAAGAAAGCACCGTGCTAAATTTCTGTTGTGGGACAAACTGAATACTAACATCTAAACCAGGCAAGGACAAAGTACAGGAGAACTAAAGTAATGACTATCAATTCAAATATTTTAAAGAAAATCCTATGAAAGAGACTACAGCAATTGAACTAATAATTCATTCAATATGACCAAAGTGGATTTAAATCAGGGTTGATAGGGTAGTTTAACATTAGGAAAACAAAAAACATGATCATATTAAAAATGGAAATATCCCAAACCATATAACTTCAGAGTAGATGGAGAAAAACCTTTTTTCAAAGTACAACACAAGTCAAAAGACCTGAATAGATTCAATTATAAAATGCTCCATAAAACAAATAACTCAAATAACCACAGGAAACATTCAGTGCTCATATCTGAGCTGTACCAACAAAAAAAATACTACCAAAGTTAATTTACACTACTAATGCGGTACCAATCAAATACTAAAGAGTATCAAGTGATAGTCTGTAGAAATGGATAAAATAATAATTCATCTGGAAAAACAAAAGCTCTATAATATGAAGGGAAATACTGAAAAGAGGTGGAGAAAAAAAGATCAACAGCACTCCCAGTCCTCGAATTATATTAAAAATCAGTAATCTTCAAAAACATCTGGTTTTGGTTATGAAACAGACAGACAAGATCAATGGAACAGACTGCACAAGGTAGAATAAAAAACAATGGAATTCAATAACCCAGTGTTTGATAAAGAATTGTAAAGTATTCACAATTACATGAAAAAATAATCCAAATCACTAATACTAATAAGAGGAATACAAATCAAATCAATCCTGAGGTTTTTATCTCACACCCTGCTGACTGGCAAAGACGATAAAAAATGGTACTAGTCAATGCTGGAGAGACTGTGGGATGACAGGCACACTAACATTGCTGCAAAACGGTATAACCACTTCGAAAAGCAATTTGACATCATGCAAATAAAATGACAAAAATGTCCACACCCTTTGAATAAGAGACTACAATAATGAGTAGATACCCCAAGGAAGTCATCAGTAAGAAAAAAGTCCCCATATAATCCAAACATTCATAAGCAGCACTTTTTCTGATAGCAAATTTTTGGAAGCAAAGTAAGTGCTCATCAATCGGAGAATGATTAAACAAATTGTGGTACATGAGAGTAATAGAATATAACTGCTGTAAAAAATGATGTATGTGATGAATACAAAGAAGCCTGAAAAGATCATCTGTACAAACTGATGTAAAGTGAGGTATGCAGAGTCAAGAAGACAATATACACCATGGCTACAATGATACAAATATAAAAGAAACACACACACAAAATCAAAAGTACATCTAACAAAATCATAAAGATCAAGCATGACTAGAACGAAGACGTGTGCAGAAAGGACACTTTCATAAAGATGGGAGGTTCATAGGTAGGACTTTTTCCAACTTATTGAATGGTCAAGCAGGGGTTTTTTTTCCTATTTTTTTCTTCTTTTTTTTTGCCTTAAAAATATTCTTTGTTACATGAGATGGCTGTGAGCTAGGGGTGAGAGGAGTAGAGTAAGGAGGAAATATAATAATGTGGGAAAAAAAAGATCAATAAAAGTTTATTTTTATAAAAAATGTATTCCCTAGTAGAGACAGATATGAAACTACCTGATCTAGCTATCTTCTAAATTTTTCTTGGAAGAATGGATAGAGTGCCAAGCCTAGAGTCAGGGAGCCCTAAGTTCAAATATGGCCTTAGATATTTACTAGCTGTGTGACCCTTCTACTTGCCTCAGTTTTCTCTTCTGTAAAATAGGGATAATAAGAGCATTTACTTCCTAGGGTTGTTGTGAGACCATTACAAAGTGCTTAGCACAGTGCCTGGCACATGATAAACTCTAAATAAAAATTAGTTACTATTATTATTATTCATTTTTAGTTTACTTAGTTTTGGTGCACCAGGAACATGCACCAGCAAAGAGCAAACTGTTAAATTGTCAGTGAGAGATTTATACCTCAGAAACTATAAAACAAATCAACAAATTTGTTGATTATCCAGACTTAAGAGAGTGATGGTGAAAACACTAATAATACAACTTACCAACACACACCAAATACATCACTTACACCCAAATATTTTGTGTATTTTGTGGTTATTTCTAATGGAATCCTCTATTTCTTCCTCCTGGTTTTTGTTACTAAAATATTTTTTAGAAGCTGATCATTTGTACGCCTTTATTTTATATCCTTTTATTTAACTGAATCTACCAATTATTTAAATGAATATCTCTACTTTTCTAAGTAAACCATCATATTATCTGCAAACAGAAATAATTCAGCCTACTCTTTGCATCTAATTATTGCTTCAATTTTCTTGTCTTATTACAAAAGATAAGTATATTTTCTAATGTTATACCTACCAACAGTAGAGGCACTAGGATAGCTTACTTACCTTTTCAGTTTTTTCAGTTGTGTCTGATTCTTTGTAACTCCTCTTTTTGGTTTTCTTGTCACGCTGATCTGAACAAGAAGCTGTATGGTGTTTTTTCCATCCTGAACACAGGTTCTTGTATTTAGATAGAAACTTTTAGATTTTTTTAAGGAAAGTTCCTTTCATTCCTATGGTTTTATGAGTTTTAGCATGAAATAAGAGCTATATTTTGTCAAGGTTTTATTTTTCATTTATTGATATAATTTTATATATTTTAAAATAATTTTCCTAATGTCAAACTATCATTGTATTTGTTATAAATCAAACCTGTTCCCAGTGAATAATTTTAAAACTATAAAGTTATAACCTACTTTCTAAATATTTTATTTGATGTTTTTATATCAATATTCTTAAGTGAAATTGGTTGATAGTGTTTTACCTCTCCTGGTTTCAATTTTGAAAAGGAAAGGGGGAAAAGAACAGCAGAGGTAGGGTGAAATATCAGGACCATATTGATCAAGCAAGGATTCTACTAGGGTGACTTCTTTCTGTACTTATATAAAGAACTTATACAGCAAAGGGGTTAAATATGCTTTAAGTATTTTAATAATATTTATTTGTAAATTCATCTTGACTCAACATTTTCAAAAATTCTTGTGGGAGTTTACTTATGAGTTCTCAATTTTTCTGAGATTAGGTAATTTATATTTTCTATTTCTTATTCTGCTAATACTGTTATTTTATATTTTTAGGAAAATTTATCCATTTCTTTTAACTTTTTTGTTTGGTTGATATATAATGGATATAATAGTATCTGATCATTTAAAATAATGTCTTCCATTTACTGAATCTGTCATCATTTTAAAAAATTATTTAATTTTCATTTTTTGAACCAAATTAGCTAATGATTTTCTCACGGTATTAGTTTTTTTTTAAACTGGCAACCGACTGAATTTATCTTTTCATTTTCAAATTTGTCCTTGCTTTGATTTTTAGAATTTCTACTTTTGTGCTCTAAGTTGGATTAATCTGGTTTTTTGTTGTTGATGTTTGCTCAAATCATTAATCACCTTTTATTGTTTTATTGATATTTCTGGGAGATACTATTTTCTTCAATCATTATTTCTTTAATTTGTTCTTTGATGCATTCATTATTTATAAGTCATTTGGTCCCCATTTCAGTATTAGTCTTTTGTTTGTATTTCCTTTAATGAAAGGCAAAGTGGAATGATGGAGAGTCTGTCACAGGCAAAAATCATGAAGCCTTCTGGCTTCAGACTCTACCTCCAACACTGGACAGCTGCATAACTGGACAAGTGGCTCCACTTTTTAAGCATGAGTTTTCTCATCTTAAAATGTAGAGAACAGCAGCAGCCCTACATAGTTGATATAAATCAAATAAGAAAACAGATGTAAAGCACTCTGCAAATCTTAAAGCACTGTATAAGCATGGATTATTATTACTGCTAACAATTACTGTTGCATTATAATCTGTGAAGGATGTACCTCATAGCTCTGCCTTTCTAAATTTATATACAAGTTCTTTATATGCAAGGAAAAGTGATGCCACTTGAACTTCTGGGGCAGCAGATGGCAGAGTGATCTGCAAGTGCTCTGCCCCTCCCTTTGTGGACCCTGAAAAACCCAGGGAATATTTCTCCAGGAAAATCCTGGAATAATGGGATTAGCCAAAGGGCTAAATACTCTCTTAGCCTGTGAGGCTAGGACAATTGCAAAAGGGGGGTCCCTCTTGCTAACACTGAAGGGGACCAGTGCAGGACAGGAACCATCCCAGACAGCCCCACCTCAGCGAACCAGGAGGAGCTCCTGAGCCCCAGAAGGGTGGAGCCCATAATCACTAACACCAGGACCCCAGGTGTGTCTTAGCATAGCCAGGGGAATAGGGAAGCCACTAGAGCAGACAGGGTTCACTAATCACGGAGCCTGCCTGTGCTCTAGCTCAGGAGAGGAGACCTCCTGTGGCCAGACCACCTTTGCCTCACATATCACACTGCAAGCTGCAGGGTAACTCTGGGGAAACCTGGAAAGACTCCACCTGGCCTCTGCTCTGGCACACCAGCTAGCTTGGTAAACTGTAGCATTCTAGCTTCTGGCTGAAAGAACCTGAGGCCACAATATACAAAGCCTCAAGTTCCAAGCACAAGAACTTGGGTCAGAGTCCCCTGTACCCTAGAAGAAGAGATCCACTTTAAAAGCCAGGAAAAAGGCAATCTTCATGGACAAGAAGCAAACCAGAAAAGAAAAAAACATAGACTCTTACTATGGGCACAAGGACCAAAACACAAATACCAAAGAGATCAGCATTGAGACTATACTACCATCTGAAACTTCAGAAGAAAATACGAACTGGTCTCAAGCCCAAAGGGTATTCTTGGAAGAACTCAAGAAGGATTTTAAAAGCCAAGGATGTTACATTTTTTTTTCTAAAAGTGCTATGTAATAATTAAATATAGGCATAGTAATTAGAATTTCCATTTGGGAGTATCTGAACATTCACGTTTTCAACAGGCATTGTACTAGCTCTGAGCTAGTGATTTCCAGATGTTATCTGTAGGATCCTTTCTGTGACATCCTGGTAAGGTCCCCATAACCCTGGCTGGCAATGCTTCAAAGCACTTAGCGCTCGCTAGTTTCTATTACTTTGTCTCATCAATTATATTAATCTTTCATTCCAATTAAGTCACCTCATCTGCAGAAGTGGGGCCAGATTAGCACCAAGAACAGTCAGTGATTAATAAAATATGGTTAGGATGAAATTTTGAGGTGGAAGGGTTAAGAGAGATGGGAATAAGGATTCAGGTAGTAAGAGGTGAGGCATGGTGTCTTGGATGATGATCCCATAGGAGTTTCAAGTCTTAGGGATTTAAAGGACATGACCAGATATGAGAATGTTAATCACTGAATGGAAAGTACCACTCCTCTGCCCTCAAGGGACAGAAACAGCAGGAGAAGTTGCTCTTCTTTGTACCAGAGGTTTTCCACATCCAAGTTGGGAGACTGGCTAGAAGCAGGAATAGAAAATGCCTCATGCCAGTAAAGACAGATGTGGTTACTTTTGGGCTGACAGAAGATGCCCTTGCCTTTAAGTACTACAGAATCTTCAAATCCCATAAAAATGTGCTGCTGTTACTATTTATTATTAATTACTAGTAGCTTCCATCTATTCAGAAGCAATTCAAGCTTTGCCTCCTCATAACATTCCTACCCTAATGACAATTTCATTTAGATAATAATATGATAATTTCAGATACTCTGATATTGGACATTTTTTTCCTTATAATGAATAATAAGCCATTTTCCCCTCTATAATTAAGCCATAAGCTTCATCTTCTGTGTATATCTTCTGGTACACTAGTTTCATCATAAATTTGAAATGATACCAGTGAAACTAGTATGAATGAAATGAAATTATATTAGTGAAACTTCTCTGCAGGTTTTGGAAGAGTTCTTGATTTGAAGTGATGTTTTCTTGGTGAAATGGGTTAGCAGTTTTCTGATAAATGTGTGTTTCAACAAGGACCCTGGCATACACAGGAGGGCCTGTTATCACAGGTTCTTTTATCTGCTTTTCTAAAAGGAAAGCAACTTTTGAAGGGTCACTATCACTTTAACCAAGCATATATATCATTCACTTAATTCAGGGGAAAAAGTCAGCACCTTGAACTTCAGGGAGAATACAGAGGACATAAAGATCAACAGACCGGGCTTCCAACTGTCTGACCATAAGCAGTACATAAATCACAGATCAACAGACAGATCCAACAGTCTGACCATTACATATATATGTCGTTATCAGAGAGAGAAGCACCAACATCTGGGTTTTCAATGCAGGGGGGCTCCTTAACAGTTGCCCAGAGTCTTGTCTGGCCAAATAAATACTTCCAATGAGTAAGCCCCAAAGTAAAACCTCACCTCAGAGTATTTACACACTTTCCAGAGTTGGACAGCAGGATTCTCTGACCCAGTGCCTCAACAGAAATTAACAAAAGGTATTGAGGCCTATTAATGGGAGGGGAAGATGTCTAATTCTTCTTCTCCCACGCCTCCCACCCCGCATTGACCTTAAATTACCATTACAATGTGATATGACTGTTATTCTGAAGATATTCAGTTTGGTCAGAAGATTCACCTGAGACCACATTAAGAGAGTCAGTTTCCCAAGTAACTTCTTGATTTGGTTTTTTATTTCTTAGTATCTCAAGTTCATTACTTGTCAGCTTTGTGTTCCCAATGTAGATCTTTGGCTATGGACAAAGTGCCATATCATATAATATGAATCAAAAAATAAGCAATAAGTACCCACTTTGCACAGGGTATTGTGCTAAGCACTGGGGATACAAATAAAAATCTGAAGCAATTCTTCCTTCGCAGAGCTTCCATTCTATTAGAAGTTATGTTCAGAGAAAAGAATATATATTTTAAAATACAAAGGGATTTTACAGGGAAGGAAAAGAAAGATACAAACAACTAGGGAATCAGGAAATAATTTATGTGGAATATCACTTGATCTAAGGGGAGCTGGGGGATCCAAAAGGAGGTGAGTAATACTTCACTAGATAACCAAGAGAGCCTGTCAACAACACGCTGTGATGTTAACTTCATTCTATGTCTGACAAAATCAACACCACAATCAGAATTGCAGAGAAGAATGTACGTCTACACTCATAAACTCTCAGGATTTCAGGGTGAAGAAATTGTCAGAAATCATTTAGTTCAAACGAGCTGAGTAAGAGTCAGCTCTAATGTCTCCATATCATCTATTACATCTGCTTCTTGCTATTCATAATCATCTTTCTAGTTCAGGCCCTTAATACCCCTTTCCTGGACTATTACAATTGGTCTTCCTGCCTCAAGTTTCACTCTATCCCACATAATAACCAACAATGATTTTCCTAAAATGCAGCTTTGACTATGTCATACTTTCCTAATCAGTAAACTAAACCCAAGTACATTAATTGCTACCAAACTGTACCTTATAAGACTCAGTCCAGTGCTTTAGCCTGTAAACATCTTTTTGGTTCCTGACTCTCTATAACCAATCCCCATGCAATTGACCTCACAGATACAAATGATGTATTTCTAAAAAGCTACATATAGGTCAAACATTTAAAAATTGAATCATATTTTAATGTACTGTGGTTGTATTAGGGTTTTTGTCCTTCATTCTTAGAGAGGATCATGACATCAGAAAGAGGATGCCATGACTTACAAGCAAATTGAATTTTAGTGAGGGAAGGCAACTAGGAGGAATTGCTATTAAGAGGACTCCTATGTCAAATGACTCAATGAAGACTCTTTTTGCAGTGAGTGATCAGCCCCAAATTCTCTTCTTTTATGCCTATTAGTTTGTCCAACTTCCATTTACTTAAAGCAATAAAAAGTGCACCTTAATTTCTTTCCTTAACCAAATCTTTGCCATCAAACATACAATGAAAAATCCATAGTGAAAGAGAAGTTTAAGAAAAGTATGCCATTAGGTATGGATGCTTCTGTTGCACTGAAAATAAGTCCTATAAAATCAAAGGAAGCAATGTTTAGACACAAAATATGTCCTAAAGTTTCCAGTTAAGTAAGAATGTTTAATCAAAATACTTTTTGTCACCTACTTAGTGAAGACCTTAAAGAAGAAAAACTTCAGTATCACTGTATTCTTTTGTTATGTATACAAGATCTCAATATGCAAATTAACAAAAATGGAGCCTCATTATCTGTTTCACATGCACAGAGTGAACAAAGTACTGTAGGATGAATGAAATACTGTAGTATAATTTATCCATATATTTCCCCAAAACATGTCTATCCATCCATTCAGAAATAAGGAGAAGCACAAAATGCTTTCTCCATCACTAAATGGATCAAGACGGCAAGAACTGGTCAGCAGATCAACCAAAATAAAACAAAGCAAAGGGCTCCCAAATCTTGTCCGGCATTAAAGTCTCTTAACTTCTTCCTTCAGAAAAACACCAAACAGTTTTGCATTATAGTTATATAGTTTGCATCATAGCTCCAAAATTACAGTAGGCAATACAAAGGCAGTTTTCAAAAAGAAAAAAAAAGTTAAATTACCTTTTAGCATAGAATCTCTTCTATAGTCTTGGAAAAGAGATAAAAGAATCTTTGAAGTCCACAGAATACTATAGTTTTATCAGTATCTAATGTGTAAATTAGCTCTTTCTGTAACTGGAAGTTTTAGCTTTCAAAATATATAATTACCGATCATTTTGGTCCACATCACATTTCCTCTTGCAGGATGAAATCAACTAAAACAGCTGCTATAGTCTTAACAGTTTGAGTGTGCAGAGAATTTCTATGACTATAAGAAATTAAACCTATGGCTTCCTTACATGCAGAACACATTCATGTGTATAGATGACCCACACTATTTGGAAAAATTATTATTAACTTATGAAATTATAATTTTAAATAAAATGAAATAAGGCTGCTAAAGAAAATGTTATGGCTCCTAAACGAAGTGAGGGCCACCAGTCCTGAATGATGGTTCCTTTTCCCTTTCCTCAGAGCAATAATGAACCTCGAGGCGAAAGGAATCCAAAATGTTCATTCGAGCACCATTGCTTGCAGGGATCAAGCCCTCTTTTCATGCTAGAAGATGAATTTTTGAAAGGTGAATCAAGTCTGGCATTCTGCCCAGAATTTCTTGCAATCGACAAGCAATCTGGTTTCACTTTTGGTCTACTCTCCCGATTTAACCTAATGACAGGTTTGTATTCCTTATAATGATTACTAAAAAAAGCTCTGACGATTTTATTGACAATGAGAATTGTTCAAAAAACCCATTTCTTAATCAACTTCCTGTAGAAAGGTAAGTGCAAAACTCCTCTGCCCTCCAGCATCTCCTTCCCACAATGGGGATATAGGCAATACCACAATGATTTTGTAGATACTGCTACTTTATAGAAAGAGTCTGTAGAGGAGACAACAATTTTGAGGGTTTTGAGGGACTGGGTCTGAAGAAGAAGATAACAAAAGCATGGGAAAAAAACTCAGACATTTTTACATAAGAAAGTGATCAAGAGAACCTCAATAACCATCAACCTACATGCCTGCTTTCCAATCAATATAAAATTTTTACAAGAACAATCTAATTACATATCAAGGATCTCCTTTATAATAGTATTAAAAAGGGTGAGCATTGTAGGGGATATTCTACAGTAGACCACATCTTTACTATCACACATTTGACTAAAAAAGAATTCAAGACCTTACTGTACTTACTGTTTAATGACTATTAAAAAAACACTTGATTCACTAGCACTAAATATCAGTTTAAAGATTTCCTTCCAAAAAAGTATTTTCCATATATACCTCAAAATTATACAAGATTCCTTGAAATATATAAAGACCCTCTGACTTTTGGTATCATGCAAGGCATAAAACAAGGAAACATGTTCACCAACACGAAGTCCATCAAAGGATTCCCTAAAATGGAGAGGCCTTTCCGATATTCCTGTTTGCAGATAGTAGTGGGTACTTAAGGCCTTCTTCTCTTTTTCCTCTACACCATTTCATTTGGTGATCTCATCAACTCTGATGGATTCAATTATTAGCTCCATGCTAACGATTTTCAAATTTACTTTCCCAGTTCTCACATCTCTGCTTACCTCCACTCTGATATCTCCAACTGCCTAGGACAACTCAAAATGGATATCTTCTTACATGTAACACATGGAACTCTTTATCTTCCCCCATTCCCCAAAACTTTCCCTCTTCCTAAATTTTTTTTTTAGTACCATTGAGGATACCACCATTCTTCTACTGATATCCTAGTGATCCAGACTCACACCTGACTCACAGTCTAAGTGTCATCCTCAGTTCCTCACCCTGTCATACCTCCCCACCCACATATCTAATTTGTCCTTGTGATGTCACTCATATATACCCTTTTCTCTCCTTTGACAAAGCTACTACCCACTGAAGGAATCAAGGAATTCTTAACCGGTGAATTATTTCAACATTATCTTTTTCAGAATATAACTGAAGGAAGCAGGCCTGGTAAAATGGAATTATGAGGCAGCACTCATCACCACACACCTATACAAATGGAATCTATCCTGTTGGATGGTTTACCTTCCTCGAATCTCTCCCCACTCCACTTCATCATCTAAACAGCTATTAAAGTGATCTTCCTAAAACAGGTGTGACCATGTGATCACACATATTCATTCAACTCCAGTGGCTCCCTAGCAATTCCAGGATGAAAAAGAAAATCCGGGGAGGAGCCAAGATGGCGGACTAGAAAGACACACTTATGCAGGGTTCTCCCCACAGCCCATAAAATACCGGTAGAGAGGGACTCTTAACAAATTTTGGAGCACCAGAAGTGGAGAACAACAGAGTGGAGGAGATTTCCATTCCACGGTGACCTGAAAGGCCCATGGAAACACAGGTTGCACCAGACACAGAGCCCAGCCCAGCCTTGGTCGAGCAGCGTGCAGACTCTGGGAGGATCCAGTCGCAGTAATGGGTCCTCAGATCCCTTGGCCCACAGGCACCAAAGGTCAGTGATGGTGTTTTATCAGGGGGCCAGGAAGGGAGATAGGCCTTCCCATAGCTCCGGCAGAAGGCAGCAGCCACAGAGTCAGCACAGCAGTCCATATGGAAGCTCCATTGTTGGAGTGTAAAATCCCCTGGGGGCACTGAAGAGCAGAGTCTTACCTCAGCCCTAGGTGGAGGCCCTGCTGAGCTGGTCTTTGTCTCACACTGAATGACGGCCCTGCCCATCCAGCTTATCTGGAAATCAGCCCCCAGTGCTGGCTTGGTGGAACTGGAGGCCAAGTAGCTGTGGAGAGGTATCTGCTAAGATTCTGGGCACAAAAATCCCTCTCTGCAATCCAGACCAGTAGATGCTTGGTTGTGCCACCTTGGAGGAACTGAGATCTCACAGATTCCCAGAGTATACCCTACTCTTGACAAAGGACCCAAAAGTCAAATAAATGGTTGGAAAAATGACCAAAAAAGGGAAAAAAAATAAGACCATAGAAGGTTACTTTCTGGGTGAACAGATATCTCCTCCCATCCTTTCAGATGAGGAAGAACAATGCTTACCATCAGGGAAAGACATAAAAGTCAAGACTTCTGCATCCCAAACATCCAAAATAAATATTCAATGGGCTCAGGCCATAGAAGAGCTCAAAAAGGATTTTGAAAATCAAGTTAGAGAGGTGGAGGAAAAACTGGGAAGAGAAATGAGAGAGATGCAAGAAAAGCATGAAAATCAGGTCAACACCTTGCTAAAGGAGACCCAAAAAATGCTGAAGAAAATAACACCTTCAAAAATAGGCTAACTCAATTGGCAAAAGAGGTTCAAAAAGCCAATGAGGACAAGAATGCTTTCAAAAGCAGAATTAGCCAAATAGAAAAGGAGGTTCAAAAGCTCACTGAAGAAAATAGTTCTTTAAAAATTAGAATGGAACAGATGGAGGCTAATGACTTTACGAGAAACCAAGAAATCACAAAACAATACCAAAAGAATGAAAAAATGGAAGACAATGTGAAATATCTCATTGGAAAAACAATTGACCTGGAAAATAGATCCAGGAGACACAATTTAAAAATTATGGGACTACCTGAAAGCCATGATCAAAAAAAGAGCCTAGACATCATCTTCCATGAAATTATCAAGGAAAACTGCCCTGATATTTTAGAACCAGAGGGCAAAGTAAATATTGAAAGAATCCACCAATCACCACCTGAAAGAGATCCAAAAAGAGAAACTCTAGGAACATTGTGTCCAAATTTCAGAATTCCCAGGTCAAGGAGAAAATCTTGCAAGCAGCTAGAAAGAAACAATCCCAGTATTGTGGAAATACAATCAGGATAACACAAGATCTAGCAGCTTCTACACTGAGGGATCGAAGGGTGTGGAATAGGATATTCCAGAAGTCAAAGGAACTAGGACTCAAACCAAGAATCACCTACCCAGAAAAACTGAGTATAATACTTCAGGGGAAAAAAAGATCTTTCAATGAAATAGAGGACTTTCAAGCACTCTTGATGAAAAGACCAGAGCTGAAAAGAAAATTTGACCATCAAACACAAGAATGAAGAGAAGCGTAAAAGGTAAACAGCAATGAGAAGTCATAAGGGACTTACTAAAGTTGAACTGTTTACATTCCTATTGGAAAGACAATATTTGTAACTCTTCAGTATCTGGGTAGTTGATGGGATTACACACACACACATACAGAGAGAGAGAGAGAGAGAGAGAGAGAGAGAGAGGGAGGGAGAGCACAGAGTGAACTGAATAGGATGGGATCATATCTTAAAAAAATGAAATTAAGTGGTGAGAGAGAAATATATTGGGAAGAGAAAGGGAGAAATGGAATGGGGCAAATTATCTCCCATAAAAGAGGCAAGCAAAAGACTTTTCAGTGGAGGGAAAAAGAGGGGAGGCAAGAGAAAAACATGAAGCTTACTCTCATCACATTCAACTAAAGGAAGGAATAAAATGCACACTCATTTTGGTATGAAAACCTATCTTACAATACAGGAAAGTGGGAGAGAAGGGGATAAGCAGGGTGGGGGGGGATGGTGGAAGGCAGGGCAGTGGAAGGAGGGAGCAATTTGAAGTCAACACTCTTGGGGAGGGACAGGATCCAAAGAGAGAACAGAAGCAATGGGGGGCAGGATAGGATGGAGGGAAATATAGTTAGTCTTACACAACATGACTATTATGGAAGTCATTTGCAAACTACACAGATAATGGCCTATATTGAATTGCTTGCTTCCTAAAGGGAATGGGTGGGGAGGGAGGGATGAAGAGAAGTTGGAAGTCAAAGTTGTAGGAACAACTGTCGAGACTTGTTCTTAGTACTAGGAAATAAGAAATACAGGTAATGGGGTATAGAAAGTTATCTTGCCCTACAGGACAAAATTTTGTGAAAATGAATGTTAGAAGTTAAGCAAATAAAAAAACAAATAAATGAATGAATGAATCAAACACAAGGAAAAAAAGGGAAAAAAAAAGAAAAAGAAAATCCCCTTCTTGGTGTTCAAAGCCCTTTATTACCTGGCCATCACTCAAATGAGCTCAGTCTAATCACATGGGAAAAACTAAGTAGCTGAAGAATGTAAACTGTACACACTATGTAAATAGCTTAACCGTGTGTATATATGTGTGTGTGGTAGCCACTGCAAATGGACAATGAGCTAGGTCTGGAATTAAACAGGAAGAGAAGAGATTTTTTAAAAAGTGCAAAGTGGCTTTTTTTTATGATCCTGAGTTTCTCCTTTAAACAAAGGTACATCTTTTCAACCCCAAAATTTTTCCAGTAATATATAGCTGCAAGGCACACAACCTATCATCTCCCCAGAAATGAAGTATCACCCAGAGCGCAATGGAAAAGAGCATGGTGCACAAGCTCCCACACATTACAGTCAGGGAATCACACAGGAAGAGCAGCATCAAGAACATCATCAAAGCAACGTCTGATTGAGAAATAAGATGAGCTAGTCACATAGACAGAGATCGGGATATCCACAGGGCAGCCTGAATATTCTGCTACTATCTTCACAGTATCAAGAGAAGTCAGGCAATGCCCTATGGTCAATTTTATGGGCAGAAATGAAAGAGAACTATGCAGAATGGGTAACCATAGATGGATTGGGATTCGCTCCAGATCAACAAGATCACAAGGCCATTCAAATATTAGGGTCCAGTCATTTGGATCCAGAAATGCTATGACCTGTAAAGCATTTTGTATGCCCTAAGTCACCAAATGAAAGACACTTCTAAGCAACATGTAAAATTCAGAAGGAGCTTATAACCTCATTAAGAAACAACTTCAAATAGCATATAATTAAGTGCCAGAAGAGTGCGGAGCTCTAGGAGTTCAGATAAGAGGTCCTATGTGCTTCTCTAACCAGAAAACTTTTGTCTGTGCACCAGTATGGGATGAGGAAAAATGGATGAGGACATATAGATGGCATCTACACTCCCCACTGAAGGAATCAAGACATTCTTTATGAGTGAATCATTTCAACATTTAAAGTAAACAGGCTTGGTAAAATGGAATTATGATTCATAAAAAAATTCACTTTTTTTGGTCTCTAAGGATTGCTTAGCTAGCTTCTCTCTATCTTCTTGGTCTTACAGAAAATAATGACATTAGGGAAACCACATCCCCCTTCCTAAAAACAAGCCCTTATCCTCTGCAGAAAACTGCTTTGAAATCTCTGTTTTGGGAATATCTGTTCTCACAATGTTACCTGAGACAACTTTATTTAAGAATCTTTTAACTCTGACCTGGTGACTATCCTTTTTATACCCCTTCTCCTCCTAACTCCCCAGTTATCCTCCCATAACTCAAAAGTACATCAAGTCCGTTCATCAGATTCCTAAGTCTAATACCCACAGTCAGTGTGTTGGGCCCAGAAACTCAACAACCTTGGATACTTTCCTACAGCTGTTCTCTACTTGCTAGGCTTACAGTCCTAAGACCATAAACACTTGCCTAAAGAGCTCAAGGATTCCATGACAATGTTAGGCTTGAAATCTCAAGAAGAAATTTCTAATGGGCATGTAAACACTTACAGGTGTTTTCTGACACATTCAAAAACTAACTAAAAAAAAGGCATATATGGAAAATGTTTCCTAGTCAAACAAATGACTGATGTCACCCTAAGTGAGTTCCTGAATAGACTTTGGCCTAAAGGGGCCAAGATCTCCTATTGCATCCTGGGTCATCTCCAGTCATCCTGATGAATAACTGATCTCTGGATGCAGATGGCTCTGAAGGAAAAGTGAGACTGGTGACCTTGCACAGCCCTCTCTCACTCAAAACAAAGTCAAGTACAAGTTATGTAATCATTTCTCTGATGGCATGGTCTTCTCAGGCAACAAAGGACGAACACAAAAAAGTCTAATACCCATGGTCAGTGTGCTGGGCCCAGAAACTCACCAACTTTGGATACTTTCCTGTTAACTGCTCTCTGCTTGCTAGGCTTATGGTCCTACGATCATAAACTTCTTGCCTAAAGAGTTCAAGGATTCCATGACAATATTAGTCTTGAAGTCTCAGGAAGAATTTTCTAATGAACATATAAACACTATAGGTGTTTTTCCATATATTCAAAAACCTAACAAAAAAAGACATCTATGGAAAATGTTTCCTAGTCAAACAAATATTTTCCAAAAAGAAAGCATTTATCCCCTAAGGAACCTAATTTACACCTCTTTTCTAGAAGTCTCTTAATTTTTCTGAAAGAAGTAAAAAGTAAGGTGCCAAGGCTTTAAAACAATCCCAATAAGTGTCTGAAATTTGATACGAATAAGCAAAAAGGGAGATGAGGAGGCACAAAAAGCAACAGTCACCTACTTATTTCTTTAAGTTTAAAAGTATAATCAGGAGGTTGGTAGGTAGAACTAGGAGTGGGGACAGAATAACAGCTCATTCTTTTCTTAAACATGTACTGAACAAGGAAAAAAAAAGTAATGTGGCCTTTTGATATCAAGAATAAAATTTTAAGAAATAACTATATATATATGCACACACATGTGCGCACATGTGTGTGTATTTTTAAGGACCAAAACAAGTAACTCTGACTACTTTGCATATTGTTTTTTTCAATTTATGTGTGTCTGTGAACATCTGTGAATAGGGTTCAAAAGTAGTAAATCACTTAAAGGATTGAAGGATATGCAAGTTATTCATCCATATCTCTACATAAGCTGTATTTACAGCAACAAAACTTGATTAAATACACTTCAAGTAGAATATAGTTTGTTGTTTAAAATGTGATTTTTTTCTCTAATTAATTTTTTCTTAATAACTGCCTACTTAACTTCTCCGTAAATTACTTTCACTTAATAGTTTGTTACATGTAGAATATGAATCTGTGTTAAATCTTTTGTCTTCTCCATAACCATTTGTAAATGTTGAGAAACTGAGTTCTACAGTTTCAGTTATTTTAATAAGGAAATAAAAACTCTTAATAAAGAAATATAGAAAGTACATATATGTGAATCCATTAGAAAACACTTAAATAACAGAATCCAAACTATGATTACATAAGATTTCACAGAGAAGAAATCTTGAGCTAAGTTTCAAAGAAAATGATAGTCAGTCATTTATAAAAGCCCAGCACTGTGCTCAGTGCTGAGTTCTGAAGATACAAAAAAGATAAAAGCCTTGGAGAAGCTTACAATGTAATAAGACCAAGTAAAACAACTATGTACAAACAAGTTATCTATGCGTGTGTGTATGTATGTATGTATGTACGTATGTATGTATGTATGTAGGATAAATAATAATTAAGAGAAGGAAGGCTCTAGAATTAAGAGGGATTGAGAATGGTTTCTTACAGAAGGTGGGATTTTAGCTGAGATTCGAAGGAAGCCAGGAGGTGAATATAAGGAGGAACAGCAGGTGAGTTTCTTATTCAATAGCAAGGAAGTCAGTGTTATTGGATCAAAATATGAGGGGATGGGGGGGGTAGGGCTAGAGGAAAGGTACAAGGTTTAAGAAGAAAACTGGAAAGACTAGGGGAAGGGGAGGCAAGTTATGAAGGGTAGGTATACCAAAGAAGAAGGAAAATATTTATAGTATTGGAAATATTCTAAATACAGTCACATGGAAGGGAACAGGTGGTTCTCAAAATATATGATTCCTACTCTGTCCTCTTCCTAGCCCCCCACAACAAAATAGATTTCTTAAGAATAACTATAGATGAGAACTGAGAAACTGAACAGATTAGCTAATTATTAGCACTAAATGTTACATCAAGGAGTTTAAATTAGCTTTGCCTCTAGTATGTACCTAGAAAAAAATACTTAATACATGGTTCAGTTGCACTGCTGAACTAAATAAACCCTATTATACCCTAAAGAGGTATAAGTTCTTAAGAGAGACCAAGAAAGATAATGAAATTGTGCCTGACAATCAGCTGGAAAAATTTGAGCTAAACTTAAACTGTGACCCAAATGCTCTAGAGACCTCTCAATATTAGTGTGTGTTTGTTTTTGTCCCAGTCCATGATTTTATTATTGCAGGTACTAAGTGTAAGGCAGTAAGGTATGGAAACTCCTTTGACTGATGAAGACTGGCAACTCTTCTATAAAGTAAGTGTCTGAGAGTTGTCTGGGGTCACTGATAAGCTGAGCAAGAAGGAAATTACACATGGTTGCATAGCTAATATGGGTTACAGGCAGGACTCCAGGTTCCTTTTTTAATCCTACGTATTTTATCTTATGCATTTAAAAACATTCTGAGAAGTGATTCAAATGTTCTTACCAGAGTGACAAAGAAGGCATTAAATTTTTTAAAAAGCCGCAAAAATCTCTTAAGATTTTTTCTCAAGTCTCTCCCTGCTCCAGCCTATCCTTCCACTCAGCCTTCAAAGTGATCTTCCAGTGCTTCCCTACTGTCTCCACGGGGTTAAAGAATTACACATAAACTACTTTGGCTTGTAAAGCCCTTTATAACCTGACTCATTTCTTACCACCAGTCTTCTTACACCTTCCTCTCCATTTATTCAAGTGACACTGGCCTATTTGTTTCTTGAACAAGATCGTTCACCTCCTGACTCCAGACATTTTCCCAGGCATGTCTCCCCTACCAGAATTTTATCCCTTTCCATCACCATTCTCATGCTTTATCAGTTTTCTTTAAGTCTAAGCTAAAATTCCTCTTTCTGCAAGAAGTCTTGCCCAGTTTTCCTTAATGTTAGTGCCTCCCTTTTGAGATTGTCACATTCATCCTAAACCTACCTTTCTTTGGTACATACTTGTTTGCATGCTGATTCTGCCCATTAGACTGTGAGTTCCTTAAAGGCAGTGACTGTTTTTAGCTTTATGTGTATCACCAATGCTTACCATAATATCTAGCACACAGCAAGTGCTTAATAAATGCTTGTTGTTTTGACTATTATTAGCCCAACATGGAGAAAATTCCAGAAATTCCTTGATTATCAAACATAGGCAGAAAAAAACCCCTAAAAAACAATTAGTTAAGAACATTTGCTTCACCCACAAAGGAGAGTCTCATGTATTCCTAATGGTTTATAATGACTATGGGGGGTCGCAGACAAAGGTCTTTTGACTTAAGCCTTCCCAGAATAAAGGGACAGATCACATTTGTCTTCCACGTGTCTTAGGAAATTCTGACAAATTAAATTCTCCTGAAGAGCCTAACAAGCTAGTCAATGGTATTATACCTATTTCTGGTCCAAGAAGTTGTGATCAGTCTGTGATTAGGATCATTACACCAAATCTGAGAGAAATTTCTTTCCTATAAAAACTAAACCAATGACTTTAGGAAACATCTCTTACTGTATAAATATATATGTGTGTGTATATACATATATATATATATATATATACACACACACATATATGTATATCATATTGGAAATTAAAACTCATGAATTTGAAAAAATATCTAGTTCACTTAGAAATAACTAATAAACCCACAACATGTAACATAAGTAACATATTTTTATGAAAAATAACTATAATTTCCAAAACAAACACAATTTAATGTATGGCACCGTTTTACATGTTTTTATAAATCTCAACGTCTGGCATAACAGAAGACAATGGGTCTTTTGTATTTGCAAAAATTACAATATGTTTTTCTGGCTGAAGTATATGAAGAAAACCCAGCCTCACCAGATTGTAGCTGGAAAATGGAGCCATATTTTAAGAGGCAAATAGCATATTAGCATCACTATCAAAATAGTTTTGACCTCATGGACCTCCTGAAAGGATCTTGGGGACTTCCAGGGGGTCCAGATCACATTTTAAGAATTAATTCTATATCCAAATATCTCTGTTTTCCAAGGCTGGATCATGATGAAATGTTCTATAAAGAATCTGGGTTATTTACATAATAGTACAAGATCTTCAAAGGAAAAAATATATAATCATTTTACAAGTTTGCTTTGAATTTCCCCATTTCTTTATTGTTCTCTAAATTCAAAAGCAAGGAGGCTAAAAATGGAGTAATTTTTACAATGCTACACAGAGGCAACATGAAAGGCCATATATGCTATATTTTGTAGATGACATAGGCCAAGAGCTGACACTAGCCTATCAGCAAGAACATCCAACACAATTAATGTTCTACAGTAGAAATTTTTTAAATAGTATAAATAGTTTAATATGTGATTTCACAAGTCACAGATTTCAGTACAATTTACATTTAAATATGGTGAAAAAGCAATCTCATATTTTACTTGGTTCCACAGAAAACTAACGTTACAGCTTAGTGACACCATGTGGCTTCATTTTGTGTTGCACTCTTCTAAGACTATATCCTTCATTTGCATGATTATTTGTTAGTAAAAATAAAAGTAGGTAAGAGAGAGGGACAGGATTTAAGTTTACAATCCAAAGTAATCATCAACTTAAAAAATTAATTTAAGGGAACAATGATACTATTTTCTATTTCCCAGGGCTCCAGCAGAGTTTTCTTTGACACTTGAAACTTACTAAATTAACAAGTGAAAACACAGCATGATTATGTGAAGCAGCAAGAACAGAGCTTAATCAACTGCCAAATAACTGTAAAAGTGCCCACTTATAAAAAAAGAGAAAGAAGCCATACACAGTGATACAACGTTACTCAAAAAGAAACAATAATTTTCATAAAAAGTTAACATTACTTCTTTGTTTCATGTCTACTGTAACAAAAGAACTAAATATTGTTGCAATTTGGTGAAGATAAGTAAAAAACCTATACAACATCTTAACAACCAGAAAAAAAATGGAACAGGTAAGTAGCAGAGACAGTCAAGGAAGCACTTTTTATGGCTCCCTGCCATATAAGAACATCTCATGATTAATCTTGTATTTCTGAAGCCCACTCAAGTCATGTCACCCTGCCCTGCTCGACCAGACACGTTTCTATATGGAGATGAGGGGACTGCATTTAGATAACATATAGGATGCTGTATATTTGTTGCATATCCTTGCTGTGTTAGAGTAAAGTAAACTTCCTTGTGTTAAATGTTCAATAACTTGTGAGTGTCTCATTTCATCACAATACCGAAACTGAATTAAGAAGATGTTGGCACTGGAGTCCCCAACATTTTACTACACAAGTGAGAGTGAATATCCAAAACAATAATTTATTTTCTCTTGAAACAAGAGGGGGGAAAAAGTCCTACATTTCTGTATTTTCCTTTCTTCTTCTCTAGGTGTAGAAGACAAACCCAAATATCTTATGGTAACTTCAAGCATAAACCATAGTGTAGGGAATGACTTTCTATTATGGCCTCATTTGTAAAATAGGGAAAATAATTACACTATCTTATACTTCAACCGGCTGTGAAAAAAACACTGTAAATGACAAAGAGCTCCATACATACGAGCTATTATTACTTGTGGTTATTATATGATCATGTAGTCAAGGGAAAGCGCTAGCAGAAAGACTTCTTTACACTCAAGTTAATTACATAAGGCAATGTATTAGTAAATCCGTATGTTTTTTCAAAAAATTAGCCATAAATTAGCTCTACTAGGCCCCCATAAACTAAGTATCACAGATGAATTGGCAATCACACTGATCACCTTCTCTAGGCTTAGACACAATACAATGGTTTCCATGCTTGTTTTTCTCTAATCTCTTGGCTTGACTTCTTCAGCACATCATTAGCAGCTCCCTGACCACTTTATGTCCTCAAGAAGGAGTTCTCAAAGGTTCTGTACGTAATCTCCCTCTACTTCTTTTAACCCCCAAGTGCCAATGAAATTACGAATTCTAGTTTTCAGGTACCACCTAGATGCACATGATACTCAAACCTCCCTCTCTACTCTTCAAGTTTCTCCCTCTATGTATTCTTAAATTCCAACAGTACAATGCTGTTACTTCAACAGTAAGCACTGTACTGAGATACATACAGCATAAAAGAAGGATTAACCTCTTGGCCCCCAAAGTGAGAAGTGGAACTTAACAAGCAGAGTTACAAAATGCAAGATTTTATATAATGAAGAACTTAACAATTACAGTTGTCTAAACGTGAAATGAGAGACAACTGGGTGGCATGGTGGATAATGTGGGGCCTAGAGGCAAGAAAAGCTGAGTTCAAATCCAGCCTTAGACACTTATTAGCTGTGTGACCCTGGGTAAGTCACTTTACCCTGTTTGCCTCAGATTCCTCATGTGTAAAATCAACTGTAGAAGAAAATGACAAGTCACCTCAGTATCTTTGCCAAGAAAATTCCAATGGGGTCAAGAATAGTCAGACACAACTGAACAACAATGAACATGAAATAGGCTGCCTCAAAGGACAGTTAAGTTCTGAGAACTTTCTGGAAAAAGTTTAACATTGGAATTATTTTCCCCAGAGAAGGGGGTTATGATAACACTAGTCTTCTAGCACATGAAGAATTCTACCACATACTTGAAATAATAAACAACTTTGGCAAAGTTGCAGGTTACAAAATAAACCCACACAAATCTTCTGCATTCCTATATATTAGCAACAAAGTCCAACTCCAAGAGATAGAAAGAGAAATCCCATTTAAAGCTAGAGTAGACACTATAAAATACTTAGGAGTTTACCTGCCAAAACAAACCCAGGGATTATATGAACACAATTACAAGACACTTTTTGCACAAATAAAGTCAGATCTAAGTAAGTGGAAAAACATCAGTTGTTCATGGGTAGGCCGAGCTAATATAATAAAAATGACAATTCTACCTAAATTAATCTATTTATTTAGTGCCATACCAATTAAACTATCAGATAATTATTTTCTAGAGCTGGATAAAATAATATCAAAATTCATTTGGAAAAACAAAAGGTCCAGAATATCAAAGGGACTAATGAAAAGAAATGCTTGGGAAGGTGGCCTAGCGCTACCAGACCTCAAATTGTATTATAAAGCAGCAATTATCAAAACCACTTGGTATTGGCTAAGAAACAGAGGGGTAGACAAATGGAATAGGCTTGGCACTCAAGACACAGTTGGCAAGGAATATAGCAACCTCCTGTTTGACAAACCCAAAGATCCCAGCTTCTGGGATAAGAACTCACTGTTCGACAAAAATTGCTGGGAAAACTGGTTAACTGTGTGGCGGAAATTAGGCATAGACCCATGCCTGACACCGTACACAAGAATAAAGTCCAAATGGGTACATGACCTAGGTATAAAGATTGATACCATGAATAAACTGGAGAAGCAAGGTATAGTGTATTTATCAGATTTATGGAGAGGGGAAGAATTTTTTTCTAAAGAAACGATAGAAAGCATTTTGAAATGCAAGATGGATAATTTTGATTACTTTAAACTGAAAAGTTTTTGTACAACCAAACCCAATGCAACCAAAATTCGGAGGGATGTAGTAAATTGGGAAAAAATTTTTACAGCTAAGCTCGGGGATAAAGGCCTCATTTCTAGAATATATAGAGAACTGACTCAAATATATAAACATCCAAGTCATTCCCCAATTGATAAATGGTCAAAGGATATGAACAAGCAATTTTCAGGGGAAGAAATCAAAAATATCTATAATCATATGAAAAAGTGCTCTAAATCACTATTGATTAGAGAGATGCAAATCAAAACAACTCTGAGGTACCACATCACACCTGTAAGATTGGCAAACATGACAGAACAAGAAAATGATAAATGCTGGAGAGGATGTGGGAGAGTTGGAACACTAATTCATTGTTGGTGGAGCTGTGAGATCATCCAACCCTTCTGGAGAACGGTTTGGAACTATGCCCAAAGGGCTACAAAAATGTGCATACCCTTTGACCCAGAAATATCGCTACTAGGATTGTATCCCCAAGAGATTATAAAAACGGGAAAGGGTCCCACGTGTACAAAAATATTTATAGCAGCACTCTTTGTGGTGGCCAAAAACTGGAAGTCAAGGGGATGCCCATCAATTGGGGAATGGCTGAATAAATTATGGTATATGAATGTAATGGAGTACTATTGTGCCATAAGAAATGATGAACAAGAAGACTTCAGGGAGGCCTGGAAGGACTTATATGATCTGATGCTGAGCGAAAGGAGCAGAACCAGGAGAACTTTGTGCACAGCAACGACCACAGTGTGCGAGAGTTTTTTCTGGTAGACTTGGAACTTTGTAATAATACAAGAACTTACTGAGAAAAAAAAAAAAAAAAAATCCTAATGTCGGTCTTCTAAGGTAAAATGCCTTCCACACTCAGAGAAAGAAATGTGGAAGTCACTTGCAGAATGTAGCAGATCATGTTTGTATGTGGGTGGGGTTCAGTGTATTATATGTTGATTTGTTATATGATTTCTTCCATTTATTTTAGTTCGATTACATAGCATGAATATAGCGAAAATGTGCTCAATAGGAAAGTATATGTAGAACCTAAACAGAATTGTATGCTGTCATGGGGAGGGAGGGGGGTATTGGGGGAAGGGTAGGGGGGAATAAAATCTTAACTTTAAGGAAATGATTGTAAAACATTAAAAAAAATAAAATAAATAAAAAAAAAAAAAAAAAAAAAAAAAAAAAGAATTCTACCACACATAGTAATCAGTTTTTTCTCATTTCTGTAGAAAACAGAATAAGAGGAATGGAGTTTAAGCTAGAAAATGAAGACTGTTGGCTAAATTCAGGCAAATGTGCATTTTTTGTCACTTATTCCTGGAAACTAATTTCCTGTCATCAGTCATTATTTAGAAAGTTTTATCCCTCTATTTTTTGACACTAGATGGCAATCCTCCCCCATGGGCAAGACAAAATTTTGACTGAACCACTCTTTTATTGTTTTACCAAGACCTGTCAGAAAGTGAAAAATAATGGGTTATGAGGAAAAAAATGGAAATATAGGTCTTTTTTTGGTGGATAATGTTACATAAGCAGATTATCAAAATGTGAAACAGCAAAAACAGAGGCCATATAAGAAACAACTTCAGCGTAAAAGGTTGTTAATCAATGCATGAGTAGAATCTTCCTCCCTGGAGATCTTTAAATATGGAGGAGGTTCTTATTAGCCTGAGATCTCATCACTCTGAGAAAGAATGGGCTAGGGAACTCTCACCATTCCCCTTAGGTGGTGTTCTTTTCATCCTGGAATGCCTGGAATAGCCTGCTTTCCAGTTTTCATTAAGCATGTACCCTACATTTTAAGAAGAAATCCAAAATCAAATTTCTTTTTCTTACCCTCCCCAAAATCCTATTCTAAAAGAGAAGAACTTAACAATATCATATAATTCTCCACAGCTGGTTTACACCAACCAAAAGTTGCTATTTAAATCACCATGCATTAATGTTAAGTCAACCCGAATCTTTTCTACTATGTGGTAAGATCCTTGAGACCCTGAATCTTGTTTGTCAATATCTGAGTAGCCATGGTGTGCAGAGCCATGTTAGGTGTTGCGTAGGATAAATAAAATTAGAATACTTACTCCCTATCTTGAAAGAGTTTACACTCTTGTTAGAGATACAGAATGCATAAGAAAAAGACTGCAGAGTAATGGTAACATACAAATAAGTATTAATTAATACTATGCATAAGTCCATAAGTGCTAAGACACACAATAAGAAATAATAAGATGTATAAGACTTATCAGAGAAAGTGAAAGAGGCAAATTCAAAACATGGTCTTCATTAAATATGTTTGTGAGATCACCATGATAATGATAAAAAGTCAAGTGTAAGAATACTATTTGGATTACAGATTGATATTTAGCTATTATTTCTGAATATTTCAGATACTGTTAAATTATTTCCTAGCTATTATGAAAGGTCAAACATATCAAGTAATGCAATATCAATAATTTAGCCTTGTAGGCAATTTAGCTTTCTTGTGTACTTTGATAAATCTGTGATCTCAATGGTGTAGATACTCCTTCCACTGGCACAGTTTCCAATTCATCACGCTTTTTGTACAGTGGAATTTGGGTTCATGTCTTTTTGCATATCCTCTACAGATTATCTACTCAATGTACTAGTGTACTGGTTCTTTTAATATTTATCAGTACAACACTCAGGCTAGTATGCATCTACTCTTTCTTCAAGACTGGTTCATCTCCTTTTCCAATTCAACATGAAAGTCACTGTTGATAACATTCTGCACAATCTACTTATGGCTACTATTTTTAATGTTAATAATGAGAGCTAATAACTATATGGCACTTTAGAGTTTTCAAAGTACTTTACATACTACCTCATTTGATCCTCATAACAACCCTATGAGATGGGTACTATTATTATTCATACATGATAGATGAGGAACTGAAGCTGGAAGGTTAAATGACTTGCCAAAGTCACAGAGTTAGTGTCTAAAGCAAACTTGGGTCTTTCTGACTCCATTATACTACCTGGCTACTTTATAATACCATGTCAAAACTTTTCCTTGTCTTTTATATTTTTTCTTGATTAGTATTAGTATTGATTTGTATTGATGTTATGTTTTTTCTTGATTAGTATTAGTACTGATTTGTATACTAAATAGGCCAGAAATGAATGCTTGCTACACAATGACAAAAGGTAGTATTATATTAATGAAGACTGAAGAAATAGAGAGAAAGTCACAAAGATGAGAAAGAATGGGGGGGGAAAAGGACCAAAATGATAACGATGATAAAAATGGTAGATGAAGGAAAAGTGTAGCATTATTTTGCATACTGATGCTTGTCTCACTAACAAAGAACTGTCATTTCCTAGCAGACAAACACTACAATCCAGGCCCTATCCTGGCATCAGCACCACCATCCCAAAACTGGGGATGGTTTGATTCAATTCAATTAAACAAATATTTATTTAATGCCTACTATGTGCCAGACTATTGTCCCAAATTTAATACAAACATAAATCTATCCATCAGTACTAGATAGTTTGCCTGTTACTACCTTTGCCTTTTTTAAAAAATCCACTCAAAGTGTAATAACCCTAGTCAATGCAAACTAAATCTTACTCTCTCTTTCAATCCCCTTTTGTCACTCACAAAGCATCCCTAGGCAGTTCCGATGTACATAATCTTCACTCAAATTTCTAGTCTTTCATTTTAATCCATTCAAAATTCCTTTGACAAAAGAATAACTGCCAGTCCAAAGACACTTTAGTCCCTCTTTAGAGAAATAAAATTGATTTTTTTCATTTTTACACAAGGATCCTTATCTAACAGTACTACGTCCAACCATACCCATAATAAAAGACATGCAGGCAGAAACTTTTAATGTATCAGATGCTGAACAGTGTGATAGTAGTCCCTGATAAAGTTCCAAGTAAGGGCTTACTCTTGCACACCACAGGATAAGCCTAAGTGGATAAGGGTCATGTCATATCTAAGCAATCAATATTCTAGGAGTCCTCCCATGAAGAAACCAGATATAGTGACTGAGAAAGGTTCCAGGACAGATATCAAAGAAGAGACCACTAGAGGTTGGCTATCTTTCTGTACCTCCCCTTGACCTGCTTTTTTTTTTCCCTATAAAGCCCCATCGTTCTCTTCTTCTATCTCCTCTGACTTCAGGAAAACAAGAATATTGGAGAAGATTCTGCCCAGTGCTCTTCTGGGAGCTGTTCTACTGATAGCAATAGAAGCAGTAGGGCAAAGGGGCAAGAAGGATATTATCCACATCCATAACATCTCTTCTATTATATGAAAAAGTACATAAGGGAAATAAGTTGAAGTATTCTCAACCAATAGAAACAAGTAATAAAAATATTTAAGTCAGAACCCAAATCTTTTACCTCTCAAAAAAACCTAAGATAGTATTTTAAGGCTATGCCACCTCTTTTACCTATAACCTTACTACCTTATATGAGTTTTGCAGCATTACAGGAGTTTGGGAAAATGAATTACATCTAAAGAAACATAAAAGCCCAGAATGAAAATTGAGGCAGTATTTGATTTTCCTTTCCCTCTCTCGGAAATTCTTGTGAAGTCATTTTCTGAACATAGAGCTGTCCTATGATTTTCAAGGAAATGCACATTCCACTTATCACATACCTATGATTTTATGATATAGGATGGGATTTGGAAAGGTTTTTTTGTTACCTGTCATTTAATGTGAAGTATAAAGCTTTCTGAATAATTCTTTATTACATTCCAAACCTGTAGTCTCATCTCTATGTTCATTAATTTTCCACTTTTTCCAAAGAAGTCTTCCTGTTAATGAAGCTTGATAGTTTGTTCCATGAAAAAATTTTCTTTTTATAATAAGAAGGAAAGATGAAATCTACTTCTCACAACTAAGTGTGACTGGAAAGGCAATGCTTATACATGTTTTTAAGTTTACCTGGACTGAATCAATACATATAAAATTTCAATCACACAGTTAATCTATGTGAACTAACCTGCAGACCCGGGCAGGGAAATACAGCTTTTGCCAAGAACGACAGAGGTATTTTGAGTGATCAATTACTCTGATCCAATCTAGTTCATCCATGGACACTTCAATGTAGTAGGAATAAGACCTTTGGAAGGGAGGGGGGGAAAGCATAAGGAAATCACAGCATAAATATCAAAGAAAACAAGTTATTCACTATATTTTTTTCACATATCAATGAAAGTTCATTTCAAATTTTTTGCTTCTTCCGTAAACAGAACTTGGTTTCCTTCATACTTCCAAAATAAATTCCAAGGTCTAAATTATCAGATTAGCACAGTCACACAAAAACAAGGGCACAAGATACAAGGAGGAATGTCTTTTTCTTCTACTTTCCCTTAGCCCTGCTAGCTAATCCTACCCTTTCAGGAGTAGAGCCAATGCAAAATGGCTTCCCATCACAGTTTTAGGTTTGAATTTTTTTCCCTACAGCCTCCCACTCTTCCAGATCCCTAACACCCTCCATATCTAAACAAGACAGAAGTAATTGATACCACTGAAAAAATAATACAAGTGCATTTTGAGGACAATCTGAAATTTGTAAGCTAATAATTCTCAGTAATGTTTAAGAGACTCTACTGCTCACCTGTAACAAACAAAACTGACTGGTACCTCTTCCTTAAGGTAAATTTAAATGTGAGGCACTGTTATTTTTACTGCAATATCAATGAGGCTGATCTCAGAAAGATTTAACCGACTGTAAATGTCAGCCTGTAGCCAAAAGTCGTGACTACAAAAGGTCAGCTTATTTTGTGACAGAATTTTCTCATTTTTTGTTGTCCCTTCACTCCCATTCATTTTATCATTCAGCAACAAACTGGTTATAACCTTTCCTTGAACCTCTCTGAGTTATCAGCAATTCAGGCTGTAATTCTACAATATGTGCTAAGAGGTTTTTTTGGCTCTGGATACTGAATGTTTTACCTTTGGTCAGAACTACAACAGCTCCTGTGACAGGGGAATTAGATGACTATATATAGCAAACCTAAGTCCCCTCTGAACAAAAATAGCTTTTCTACAAAATAAAGTGTTTTATAAATTAAAAAAATAAATTTTCTACAAAATAAAGTATTTTGACAGGCCACAAAGATAATAAACTCTTTCTCAAGGTTCCTACCCCTGTCAGTAGTTCATGTTCACTCAAAAACATGCCCCATTTAATCAATTAACATTAAATTACATTTAACAAGGAAGGGACTAGGAAACACTTAATATGTTCAGAAGAAAATGAGAAGGGGACAAGCTGGGGATCTCACATACATAAGCACCAAGAAACTAGTGTAGCCCTAATTTTATATAAGCCTCCCTTCTAGAATGTAATAGCAAGCCATGTCCTTCCCTCTCCCAGTTAGGAAGAAACCCTTATCACTGCCATAAGATGCAAACACCACATGTTCAGAGTCAGGAAGGCACACTAACTATCTGGCATGAAAACCCTGATGCCACACCATGCAGTACTGGAAGAAATGGCACTTCATGTGCCCCTTGGCACTATGGTCTTCCTAAAGTAAAAGACCCAAGTTTTTGCTGGTTTTTGGGTGACTTTTTTTGTTTTTGGATGGGGAGCACTACATGGAGGCCTGGTCTTTCAATTCAGTGTTCCAGTGGTAGAAGCCCCTGACTAATTTCACCAATTCTTTTATGTACTTGTTTGTCTATCATCTATCTTGAAAAGCTTCCTCTTCTGCAAGACAGACTGATAAATAAAATTCCTTTAAATAAGCAGAATAAACTGTTAGGTGAACTATGCCTTCCAATTCCATCCTAAGGGTTTCAACAGAAATGTTAACGAGATATGAAGTTTTAAAATTCTAAAAAGTTATAGGAAATCTAAGCATAACAAAGTATAACTTTAAGCCATTAACAGATTAAGTCATTTCCTCTTTGAGTCACACTATTATCACTTACCGGCTATCACGATCCCACAGGAGTATTCGTATATGATTGATAATCGACGGCTGGCCTAATTTAATCTCAATGCCAGAACGGCAGTCATCATCAATTGGATGTCTAGAAAATCCATGATCTAAATCATAATTTTGTGTATCCCCATCAAGTAAGGCAGATTTCAGCTCCCCTTTCACTACCTGGGCTCCATACTTCATAGTTGCAATGTTCTCTTCTGGTACTACAGTTAGAAATAGAAAAGATAACATGCGCAGTTGCTTATTAAAATATTCTCCTATAGAAAACAAGAAATACATACTAAAAGCTATGAGAAAGACAGACTTGAAGGTGACTATACAACTAATGTCCAATATTTGAGACACAGATCAAGTTTTACATTTACATTTTTCCAATCTGTTTCAGTTTTTACAATTAGTCTCAAGGTCAGGAACATCTACTGTGAAGGAGTGGATGGAAGACCTAGAAGATAAATGTAAAGGGCACACTCCTTAAAGAAAGTAAGATCTCTACTAAGGAAGTACAAACCTACTATACTTAAGATCATTTTATATCACTAGTTGCTATTTAATACCAAGTATCACATATAATACTAATAAGTGACATTTACATAGTACTTCATGATTATATTTCCTCTCTCTCTAATTACTTCCCTTGCTGCTTCCCTATCCTCTTCCCAGTTAGTTGAAGTGGATATTCTGCAAGGTTCTATTCCTGATTGGCTTCTTTTCCCCCTCCTCTTTAACAATCTTATTCACTCCAGTCACTCATGTGAATCCTTCTTAAATCTATTATCCCCAATCCTTAAATCTCTTCCGGGCTCACTCTCACATTCAAAACTGGACTCATCTTTCATTTACTTCTCATATTCAGTTACCAACTACCTTACATTCCTGCTCCACAACATGTTGATACTGTCCTCTCCACTCTATTCCCACACTTCCCCCACATTCACAAAAGCCCTCATTATTACTTCTCTAAAACTACTTTAATAATCCCCTAAGAGGTCTTGATTCTCCCTCTCTTTCCTCCCTCCATACCAGGGGTTCTTAATCTTTTTTTGTTATCATAGACTAAAGTCTATGTGCCCTTTCTCAAAATAATGTTTTTAAATATCTAAAATAAAACACATAGATTACCAAGAAAACCAATTAAATTGAAATGGAGTTATCAAAATATTGTTTAACATATTAAAATAATTTTTTAAAAGGTCATGGACCCCCCCAGTTAAGAACCTCAACATCCCTTCATACCATTTGCCACTCTATTCAAAAATATTCAGTAGCTTACTATTGTCAACTGAGTACATTTCAAACACTTACTAGGCATTTAAGGAACCCCACAACTTATTTGCCATCCAACTTTTCCTTATGTCATATCACTCCTTTCTATGAACATTGCTTTAATTACAAGCTGGACTACTCTCTGACCCTCAAATACATCCCTACATTCTCTCCTGATTCTGTATTTTTGATTAAGTGGGTACCTAAACCTGCTATTTCCCACCTCCATCCCTCTAATGTCTACTGAATTCCTACTCATCCTTTAAAAACCACATCATCCATAAGATCTCCCCATCTTTCTAGATGTTGCTTGGCACTTTGTTTTTTGTAACTATTTGTTTTGCAGTGAATCTAAAGGTTAAAAAGTCAAGCCTGTCTACAGAGAAGGAATGGACAGAAGACCTATGAGGACAAAAGTATTAGTTGCCTTCATTAATATTGAATACTCACAAAATTCCTAACACAGTATTAGGGTTATGAAAAAGGCTATGCTCCATAAATACACTTGCCCATCCTCCCTTTCTAATCTTCTTACACATTACTCCCCTTCTGACAGACAGTCTGCCATGAAGCTATCCTGGCCCAAGCTGACACTGCTCCTATATGATGCTCTATATCCAATCTCTGTGCCTTTACACTAGCGACTCGCCAACCCTGGAAACACTCCCTTCTCATCTCTGCCTCTTAAAATCCCTGGTCTCGTTCAAGTTTCAGCTCAAGCACCACTCTCTACATGATATCTTTCCTTTTCTCTCAAATTCTAGTGAATTATCTTTTAAATCTACCTTGAATTCATTTATATTTATATATAAATTACTTCTTTAAATTATATAAATGTATCTACTGTATGTGGTAGGTAAAACTCATAAGAAGGTATTTGTAACATATAATTTAAGTATATACAATATGTAAACATATTATGTATACTTACATATGTACAGGTTATATCTCCTATTAGAAAGTAAGTTTCTTAAAGCTGGGACATTTTCGTTCTTATCTTTGTATCTCCAGCTTTGAGCTTAGTGCCTGGTACTTAGTAAGCACGTAAGACCTTACTGATTGACTGTCATGTAATGATGTAGATTATGGTCATCTGTATGTTCTTTTTCTAATAAACTCAGAACTCCCTGAGGATGTGATTTTGTCTTATTTAAACATTTTATTCTTCCTCATTCCCCCCCAGTACTTAGCTTTCTGTAAAATAAGCATATAAATGTTTGTTGAGTGAATGAATACTAAGCAATGTACATAGTACAAGTATTATTATTACTATTTTTAGAGATGAAGAGATAAAACAGAAAAAAGTGAAGTGAACCAAAAAACAAAAACAAGAGAGAAGGAGCCAAGATGGCAGAGTAGAAAGACTCACGTATGCTAGCTCCAAACCCACAGCCCATAAATTTCCTGTAAAGAGAACTCCCCACAAATTCTGGATCACTGCAAGGCGCACGGAAACACAGTGGAATAGATTTCCGTTCCAGAGAGCCCCGAAAAGTGGAGTCTACCCCTGTGCTGCCCCGGCCACGGCCCCAGAGGAGCAGATCCGAGCAGGCTTCAGGGACGGAATCTCCGGCAGCTGCGAAGATCCCTCCACCCACAGACACTACAGGTCAGTGAGAGAGATGTCTGGGCTGGCCGAGAGGGGAGCGGGGTGTCTCCGTGGCTCGGGCCCCCTTGGGAGGCAGTGGCAGAGGGAGCGGCAGAGGCAGCGGCAGAGGCAGCAGTAGAGGCAGCAGTGGCCGGGACTCCCCAAGCAGACAGGAGCTCCATTACCAAAGGTCTCTGCATAAACCCCCTGAGGGAGCTGAGCCTGGGAGACGGCCCAGCCCCCACCAGCTCCATTACTGAAGGTCTCTGCATAAAGCCCCTGAGGGAACTGAGCCTGGGAGGCGGCCCCACCCCAGCACCAGAACTTAAGCTCACATTGAATAGCAGCCGCTCCCACCGCAGATATCCCTGAGACGGGGAAGCAGCATTTGAATCTCAGACCCCAAGCACTAGCTGGGCAGATCTAGGCAGGGGTGGAGAGGAATCTCAGAAGTCAGGTAACTGGCTGGGAAAATGCCCAGAAAAAGGAAGCAGAATAAGACCATAGAGAGCTACTTTATTGGGGAAGAGATGTTCCTTCCCCCCTTCATTTCTGATGATGAAGTACCATGCCTGCCATTGGAGAAAGACGTGGAGGGCGGGGCCTCTCTATCCCAGACATCCGAGGTGGATGTCCGGTGGGCTCAGGCCATGGAAGAGCTCAAAAAGGATTTTGAAAATCAAATTAGACAGGTGGAGGAAAAACTGGGAAGAGAAATGAGAGAGTTGCAAGAAAAGCATGAAAAACGGGTCAATACCTTGGTAAAGGAGACTCAAAAAAAATGCTGAAGAAAATAACACCTTCAAAAATAGGCTCACTCAATTGACAAAAGAGGTTCAAAAAGCCAATGAGGACAAGAATGCTTTCAAAAGCAAAATTAGCCAAATGGAAAAAGAGGTTTAAAAGCTCACTGAAGAAAATAGTTCTCTCAAGATTAGAATGGAACAGATGGAGTCTAATGACTTTCTGAGAAACCAAGAAATCATAAAACAAAACCAAAAGAATGAAAAAATGGAAGATAATGTGAAATATCTCATGGGAAAAACAACTGACCTGGAAAATAGATCCAGGAGACACAATTTAAAAATTATGGGACTACCTGAAAGCCATGATCAAAAAAAGAGCCTAGACATCATCTTTCGTGAAATTATCAAGGAAAACTGCCCTGAGATTCTAGAACCAGAGGGAAAAATAAGTATTGAAGGAATCCATCGATCACCAAAAAGAGAAACTCCTGGGAACATTGTGGCCAAATTCCAGAGTTCCCAGGTCAAGGAGAAAATATTGCAAGCAGCTAGAAAGAAACAATTCCAGTATTGTGGAAATACAATCAGGATAACACAAGATCTAGCAGCTTCTACATTAAGGGATCGAAGGGTGTGGAATAGGATATTCCAGAAGTCAAAGGAACTAGGACTCAAACCAAGAATCACCTACCCAGCTAAACTGAGTATAATACTTCAGGGGAAAATATGGTCTTTCAATGAAACAGAGGACTTTCAAGCATTCTTGATGAAAAGACGAGAGCTGAAAAGAAAATCTGACTTTCAAACACAAGAATGAGAAGAAGCATGAAAAAGTAAACAGCACAGGGAAGTGTCATAAGAGACTTACCAAAGGTGAACTGTTTACATTCCTACATGGAAAGACAATATTTGTAACAAAAAACAAAAACAAAAACCAATAGGCACTTGCCTGAGTTCACATTTCTTAACTAACTTACGTCTTCTGATTGCTAACCCAACAGAGGAGAAATAACGGTTCCATACATATAATCTTGAGTTCTGGATGGTACTGTTAAAATCAATTAGTTCATTTAAAAATGAAAAGAGGGTATGCACTTTTTCCTTTGCATGAGAAATTTTAAAAAGATCTGTCTCATATGAATGTTAATATCATGGTTATTAATGAATATTTCCTCATTATCTTTATCAAATGGCATTTACTACATGTCTACCTTATTCTAACACTCCTATAATCTATGGAAAGCAAATTACAAAGATATGGATGGACCCTGTCCTCTAAGAGCTAACAACCAAAAACAAATGACTTCAGTGAAGAAGATCATGTATAAGGCTATAACAATACATTCAAAACTTTATGAACATAAAAAATGACATAAAGCTAAACACAGTAAAATCAATGGGTTATAAACAGGAAACACTTTGCATGTATTTACCACATTTTAAGGTAGAAGAAAACTGAGAAATTATCTTCTGTTTGAGAATCAACATGGAGTTTCCTGGAAAGATAACTGCCTGGCTCCCTCACACCTATTATAAGAAAACCTTAAAGTTTGGACAGACAGAATAATGGTGAAAAAGTCTAATAAGAAACTACAGTAAGTGACTTTTCCCATCCCAGAATTGGATAAAAAGTCAGAACAATAGGAAAGAGGACCCCTCAAACAAAGTGAACACAAATGCAATGGAACAGGAAGTCTGCAAGGCTCTGTGTCCAGAAGCAGCAACAGTGTTCCTCCTAAGAAAGTCCCTGAGGTGTACAGTGATACTAGAACCCTCAGACAAGGAAATGTCCATGCCCAGGGATGTTGTGATCTCTACCACTGTGTCCTGAAATGCCCAAGAGGGCCATGAAGAACCAGTTATGAAATCTCAAGGATCCAGAGGGACCTAACCTTAAGAGACAGAGGTTAATGCAAGAACTTAGGACCAAATAAAGCTGGGTTGACTACCTCACCCAAAAGTACAGCATGGGGCAGAGCCTAGCTCTGGTGCAAAGCTGGAAAGATGAGTAAATAAAATAAAACACAAACAAGCATCAAAAAATACTGCAAATCTAATTCCAAGAAATGGAAACTCTAAAAACTAGAAGAGTTCAAACAAAAATCAATGCCATGAAAGAGCATGTAAAACGAAAAGCAAATATGATTGCAAAAATATAGGATAATCTGTGATATCAATATAAAAAACTGACCTGGAAAACAAATCAAGAAGAGATCATTTAAGAGTCACTGATGCCTTGAAAACCATAAATTAAAAAAAGTTAGATGCTTACATTTCAAGAAATCATAAACAAAAACTGCCCAGATCTATTAGAACCAAAGAACAAAAAAGTAAAGAAAAAAGAATCCAGCAATTACTTCCTAAAAGAAACTCCAAAAATAAAAGTCCCAGAAATGTCATGACCAAAAACCAAAATTCAGAATACCAAGAAAAAATACTGCAGGTACCCAGAAATAAGGAGTTCAAGTATCAAGAATCAGCAATCAGACATTAATGTAAGACCTGGCAGCATATACCAGAAATGAGAGGACATCTTCGAATAAAACACTATACGAGGGAAAAGCTTATACTCAAGAATACCTTATCCTATAAATCTGAGTACAATTCTATGGGGGGTGGGGGGAGAAGGGAATTTAAGGGAATAAGAGACTTCTCAAGCATTTCTGATGAAAAGTGCAAAATTGAACAGGAACTTTGAAATACAAAGAACTAAGTTCAGAGAAACCTAGAAAAATAAATTTATTTGAGCAATCTGAGGGAGATAAACGATGTAGCAATGCTAACATTCTAATGGGAGTGAGGAAAAAAGTGTCTTTTCAGAACTTTAATTCTTTAAAGAGTACTGAGGAGGTTAAATAAGAAAAACAGAGGTTCTAATAGCAGACTGGTTCTGTTCTGAGGGTTTGAACAGGGGAAAGAAAAAGGAGGATAAAAGGAGGAATATCCCAGTGAAGAAAGAAGAGGAAACAACTCGATATTTCTCAAAGTATACAAATGGAGAAAGGAGAAAGGGTTTGGGGAAGTGGGCATCAGAATTTTATTCTTATATGAGGCAGATAAAGGAGGGTAGAATACACACACGAACAAGACTATGCGCAAATACATTAGAACAAGAGGGAATAAAGGCAGGGCAAGGGTGAAAAGGAAGAAAATACTAAGAAGGGGACCATTCCAAACAAAACAAAACTTTCTTTTCTTGAAGGAAGAATTAAAACAGAGGATAAAAGAAAGAGGAAAAATCTAGAACTTATGATCTAAAAGAGTGCCTTGGACTGGCTATTGGACAGCTAGGGAATGGCTGAACAAATTATGGTATATAAATATAATGGAACATCACTGTGTTGTGAGAAATAACAAAGAGGATGATTTCAGAGAATCCTGAGTGGTATGAATTGACAGAATAGAGTGGGAAGGAACGGAAGAACATTTTGTAATAAGATAATAACGTTGCAAACAAAACCAACTTCGAAAGACTTCAGAACTCCGATCAAAGCAATAACTAACAAACACCTCCAAAGGCCCCGCGATGAAATGCGCTACCCGGACCAGGAGACACTCGTGCAGGGGCAGGTGCATTTTGGACATGGCCACTTTGTGGAACCATTTTGCTCAATCTATACTAACTTGTTACAAGGTTGTATGGTTTCCCTGCCCTCCCTTCATTCTTTCTCAATTAATTGGGGGAAAGATGAATCAGGGGTCTGGAGAAGTTAGCAATCATAATACAAAAGGAGGGGAGAGAGGAGAAGGAAGGGGAGAGGAAGGGAGGAGAGGAGGGCAGAAGAGAGAAAAATCAGTCAATGGAACACTTTTTAAAATGCATAGAGAACCGATGGAAGTTTAGAAGGATGCATAGACAAGCAAAGTAGCTTTAAAAGTAACACACGGAATTTATTACATATAGTTTAAAGCAAATTATATGAAATGGAAATTTACAATTTCTCATAAAATACTCTTTTGTGTACTGCTTTATGTATGGAAATGTTCATGTTGTATTTTGTTGCACAAAAACAGAAAGGTGGGCATAAAGAAAGTTAGCTAGACAAAGTTAGGGGTAACCCACTGAAGGGCTCCTAGTGTATCAAAGTCTTTATCCAAGACATAGGAAATTTAATTCCCGATCACCAGAAGGCTGGAGAGTATAGAGGAGGGGGAAGAGAACATTTCTGACTTTCAGAATTATAGCCCTTCAAATATTTGAAAGCAGGCAGTATAGTGCTGGATTTAGAGTCACATGACCTGGGTTCAACTCCTGGCCCTGAGCAAGTGTCACTTAACATTTTTGGACCCAGCTTCTTCAACTGCAAATTGGGGAAGAGAGGGAATGAAGGAGGGAGGAACGAGGAGGAGGAGAAAGAATGAAGAGAGGGAAGGGATGGAGGAGAGGAGAAGAGAAGACAGGAGGGAAAAGGAAGGGAGGGGGAAGGGAGGAGGGAGGGATGAAGGACAAGAAGACTTAAAAGGAAAGAGGGAAAGAAAAGAGAGATTTGGTTTTGTTGTAAAGAAAACATAACTCAGGAAGTAGTAGACTCCCCCTCACAAGAGAGCTACAAAAAAAGTCTGGGATGTCAAAGAGGATATTCCTATTCACGTACAGGTTGGACTATGTGACTTTTGTGGTTCTGTAATCCTATAAAGTTACCCTTGATATGAAGACCTTTTTGTTCTATTTATGGTGGAATCACCACTCTACCTTATAATTAATTTGGTTGCTTTCTACTAGACTATGACTATAGCCTCAAATCCATGCTGTTCACATTGAGAGTTGCTTTTCATCTTTCTATACACACATGTAATTTCTCCCTGAGGTATTTATCACTTTCCATGTTAAAATATTACAACATCCACCCTTTCATTCTCAGTTTCCAAATAATTCATGATTTCTTTATATTCTCAATTGAAATTTTTCCCCAGACAGAGAATGGAGATCATTTCACTTAACCATTACACTCCATACTAACACAGGAGTGACCAGGAGAGGACCTAGAGGGCCACATGTGGCCTTGAGGCTGCAGGTACCCCATCCCCAATATAGAGGGAAGATAAGATGAACCAGGACAGAAGGTTGAGGGATGCCCATAGTTTGTGCTGGTTAAAGATTCAGCAAAGTTAAAGAAGGAAGAGTTAGATGGGGAGGAGAGCCAGGAGAGAACAGTGTCACGAAAACATAAGAGTGTGACTGACAGTGTTAGATTCTGCAGAAAGATCATAAGGAATTAGGGCTGAGAAAAAGTAATTAATTTGGTAATTAAGAGAGCACTGGTAACTTTGGTGAGAACAGTTTCCAGGGAACAATCCAGCAATGGATTGGAAAAAGTACTGGGTTTGGGAGTCAGGAGGGCTAGTTCTAGTTTGACCTAGAGCAGTGACTCATTGTGTCTGACCTTTGGCCAAGATGTTTAAGGAGATATCCCTTCTCCTATCTCCTGAACTAGACTAAAAGGTAAGTGGGAAATGTTTAAATAAATACAAATACAATACCACACAGATACGGTTAATTCCTATTCTATTTGGGTTTGACATCAAAAATCCAGGGATGAATGAAGGTGGTGACTAGGAGATCAGAGAAATGTTACAGAGAAGCACACTGGTGACTGATTAACCAGGATATGGAAGAGTGAGGAGTCAAGAATAACACGAGTTTACAAAGCTGGGAGAAGGGTACTACCTAAATTATCGTTTTATAGGAAGAAATATTAGAATAAACAATTGTAACCAACTCATTCCCTCCCCCAATCCAACAAGAAATAAAGTTTTTATTTAAAAAAGCCTTCCCAAAACTAAAATATGAAAATTTAAGAATGAGCTGATAGAGAAAAATTGTTCAGTTGGAAAGAACCGATTAGAAAAAAAAAAAGCAAGTGGGAAAAGGTAAGAGATTAAGAAAAAGCTGAAAACAATGAAATTCCTCCTTCTCACTCTCCTTCCCCTCAAAAAACCATCAAGGGCAGAGAACGAAGTTCAGTGAAATACAAAGAGATGATCTTGAATTGGAACACCAGCAAAGAGCTGGATAGTAAGCCCCATGATCTAGAGCCACACCCTGAGAAGATGCCCAGTGCAGCGGATAGAGCTGACCTGGAATCAGGAATCCCAAGGTTCAGGCCCTGAAAGCATAAATACTCTGCTCTATGACAGCTACTGAGCCTCTCTAAGCCTCGGACCTACCTCGAAACCTAAAATGGCACTCCCCAAAAAAGGCACTGTCACAAGCACTGGAGGCCACTCTCTGCACTGCTAAGATCACAGGGATATCACCTTTCACTCTCACCCATGTAGCATCAAGGACCCCTGTATCCAAAACAAGGTTTAGATGGCTTTCTCTAATGCCCTCAGTTTGACACCCCACACCCCAATCTTCCCTCTGTACTTCTGCCCCAAGATTGTTAGCTGACAGTCAAACTTAGTTTTTAGAAAGGAATATTTATTAAGTGATACAGTTGGCACATCTGTGCAAATATTTGTGACACTTTTCCACAAATATATAGAATCCAGGGAAAAATGGGTTCAAGCTTAGAGAACACATGTGCCAAAGTAGATAATTCAAAACTCCGAGGAGATGGAAGGCATTTTCTCTCATTCAGGGGACGCTCCAGAAGTTCCCCTTAAGCATGGTGAATTTGTACCCAGTTTGTCTTTGGCACTCAATGCAACTTCTGCTCTCTAATAGAGGGATGTAATTTAGGGTGCTGATGGAAGTTGCACATCTAAAGATCCTTCGAAGATAAAAATTCCTCTTCTAGTCAAAAATAGAGGAGAAGGAGGGAAGGAGGGAAAGGAGGGAGAAGGCCTCATTTGGCTCTGCCATTGGTCAGGTCTCTTTCCCAAGTTCCTAGTTCTTCCCTAGTGATGTGCCAGAAAGCAACACACTCCAATTTCTGGAATTCAATTCTTTGATAATTTACAGAAAAGCCATGGGGCACAGCCAAGGTTCTTCCCTCTGAAACAATTCTCACGTGACTTCATTCTAGCTGAAGGCCTTCTCACTTGCTCTAAAGCTCTTTTGATTAAATAATGATAGAGACATGATTTTACCTAGTTAAGAGTGTGTTTGACTTTGTGTGTGTGTGTATGTTTGCGTTCTTGTAGATACACATACTGTTTCCCCAGATTGAATGCATGCTTCTTGAGAGCAGGGCTCATTTTATTTTGTCTTAGTACTCCCAGGACCAAGAACAGTCTCTGGAACATAGTTAAATGTTAATAGATGCTTGTTAGCTGAACGATTACACTATTGTACTACTACTGAGTGTTCTACCCCTTTGCCTATTCTTGTCATCTCTTCCTGCTCTCCTACTACTAGTGTTGTACAATGCCCCAGACTCTTCTTCTTGCTCTCCTACTACTAGTGTTGTACAGTGCCCCAGACTCTTGCAAGACTTTCACAGTCTAATAGATTCAGTTATTACCTCTATCCCCAACACTCCCAAATCTGTATTTCCAGGCCTGACCTCTCATCTATGTTTAAGTTAAACACTCTTACCACCTGTTACTAATTTCTACTTCATTCCAAGTCTTTACTCCTTAAAAAACATTCAAACTTAACATCTCTAAAACCAAACCAAATCACCTCTCCCCCTAGGGGGCGCTACCTTATTTTGGTTAATTATGTCACTTTGCAATGTTACATAGGCTCCTTTCCTCTATACCCTACATTCTTTCTGCTCTTCAGAACTCCATACTTGTAACATCAATGTATTGCTTCTTATTTCTGCTGCCATTATTCTGGTTAGGCTCTTATTACTTCATCCCTGGATTATTGCAATTTTTTTCTGATTCTCCTAATCTTTCTTCTTCCTTTCAAAATACCCTATACAACATAGCATATTAATACTCCCCCAAACACTCTTAATTGTAACTATCTTATAATGCAACAGTGAGCCACCCCAAGTTTTTGATCAGGGTGAAGTCCATACTCTTAGCCCAGCCTTCAGCAGGTGTTCCAACCTGTTCTACTTTACCCTTACAATGTTTTCTAATAACTGTTACAAATCAGATTTCTGCTCCCTCACTCTCAAACATTACTGTCTCCACGATGTCTCAAATTCTTCATGCTCCTGTACAATGTCCTGCTCTTTTCATGCCTATCTACACTGTCAAAGCCTATCTACTTTGTAAGACCCAACTTTCCCTTTCTACTCTTCAAGATCCACATTTTTCACATAGTCTTTCTCACACACACTATGTAACAATGATCTGAACTTTTACTTTCTATACCATTCATCTGATCTTATCTCCCCAAGGAGACTTTTAAGTTCAAATGCAGAGAACCCCTCTCAGACTTCTTTTGCAACATTCCAACCTCCTTAATATCTATCATGTTGTTGTGCACATAGTAAGTACATAATACATGCTTATGGAACTATGTACCTTCATGTGTTAAAAAAAAAATCTTAAGCAGGACTGGCATTCTGGGAAAGAGGTTAACAATTTTCCCAGAAAGAACAATGCTTTTTGGTTAGTGACAAGAGATTTTGTAGTACAGTTTGGACTTAATTCAAATCCTATCCTTCTTAACCTCTTTGGAGATAAAACTGGCCATCTCTCATTTCAGTAACCTTGTCTCAAGGCATATGGCAAACACCTTAATTCAGGCCCTCAACACTCTCTCCAATCGATTTTCCACACAGCTGCCAAAGTGATATTCTTATAGCACAGATTTGACAGTGTCACTCCTTTACTCAAGAAGCTTCAGCGACTCCCTATCACCTCTAGGATAAAATATAAAATACTCTGTCTGGTATTTAAAGCCCTTCAAAAATAGGCTTCAATATACAATTTCTAGCCTTATTATGTATTCCTTTCTTTCAGTCACTTTTCAGCCCAGATAAATTAGCTTTCTGGCTGCTCCTCAAACAGGACATCCTAGTTCCCATCCTGGGGACTTTGCATAAGCTATCCTTCATGCCTGAAAGACTCTCTCTTTCCACTTCTGCTTCTTAGAATCTTAGGTTCAACTCAAGTGTTATCTCTTACATGATGCCTTTCCTGCTCTCCCCAACTACTAGTACTATACCTCCAAAAATTATCATGTGTGTGTTTATACATACATGCTGTATATTTATCATTATATTTATACATATATCATATATATTTATACATATATATCATTTTCTCCAAAAGAATCTAACTTCCTTGAGGGTAGAGATGGTTTCATTTGTGTCTTGGTAACCTTATTACTGAACATGGTGCTTGGCACATCCCAGGAGCTTAACACATGCTTGCTGAATGACTGAAGAAGGTATCATGAGGTGTAAGAAGTTCTATATATTAGAACTAATAAATACACAACATATAAACACTATCTAAACAGCTACAGGGTTTGTGAAAGGTGACAAAAGCTTCATGAGTAAAGCTTTCAGAAAACTTCTCCACTACATACATTTAGGAGAAACAGGTACTCACTGAGCATGCCCCGATAATTGAGATCCATGTCCCGACTTTCAGAGCGTACTTTAATTGCATCCAAGATGGCGTCAGGAGACAATAATGTAGAAGGTCTAACAACATTCAAGAGCTCAGTGAGACTCATCAGGGGCAAGCGAACTGCCTGCATGATTTCAGCATGATCCTCTTTTGGATTGTGCTTACACCAATTCAACAAGGCTTGAAAAATATCCTTTTCAGGAGCTGCAAATGAATCTCTTAATACGATATTGAGAAGTGCTGCCTAAGAGGAAAAGGATAAAAAGGAAAATTTTAGTTAAAAATAGAGCCCAGCAAAGCAGATCAGTAAAGGACTCTATGATTTGGTTTGTTCATTGGTCTTTTGAACTCTCCTCTTCCCAGTTTAGCTCTCCATTACCCTAATCTTCTCCCTCAACCTGTAAGTTACATCTACCATTCTCATTTCTACTACCTATCTTATCCATTTATTTAACCTCTCTCTACATGTAATTCAATCTCTTCTTTAAGCTATATAATTAAAAACTTAATGAAAAATAGTAAAGCATTCAAAACTTGTTTTACATATGTGAAGTCAGTCCTTTGCATGTAATAAGATAAACACTATACCCATGTTTATCTGCTTTAGGTAGCAAGCTCCATTTGTAATATGTTTTCCAATAGTTATAAACAGAACATTATTCACAGCTGGATCAATCTTTTTATAATTTATAATACCAGGTGCTGAAAAAGTTGGGGAGAATACATTATTAAAAATGGCAATGACAATAACTAGCATTTATACAGCATTTTAGATTTTAGTCCTGACAGTATAGAATAAACTGAATTTATTTAGCCTTAACTGCAGCATATAGATATACTGGCAAATAAGAGTGTGTATGTGTATATGTGAGTGTGTGTGTGTGTGGGGGGGGGGTGTATCTGTATATAAATATACAGGTATAACTATATCAACAACCTTATTTGTCTTATAAGCCAAGAAAAACAAGGTATAAGGAGAGATTTTAGGTGCATCAATGGGAAGATTTTTCCTGACTCTAAAATTTATAAATTATCAAGAAAAGTTTTGAAGTTCCACTCTGTGAAATATTTTGTTTTTTTAAGAGCCAGATTAGATTTCTTTCCCACGGGATTTGTGTACTGTCTTAGCTAATGCCCAATGTACTGCATATAAATGAATACAGTAAGCAAGCAGGGAAAAGACTACCTGATCTATTAATGTCCTTTCCATCCTAAGTATTCTAATGTTAAACTATCCATATATTTAGTACTTTACTACATAGCCAATTCATATGTAAGAGTTCCTACAGAGTAGAAATTATTGACAGCTTTGGGTCCAATAGGACCTGGAAAATCATTTTGCATTTATTTAGGCCACAGGATCATGTACACCCTTCCGCTTATCTATTTTTTCAATTTTAGTACCTGTACCTCGTCCCTTTGTAAACAAAGGGAAAAAGTCAAAATACAGTATGTGTCAGAAACAAGACTAGAATCCAAATCATCCTGACTTTAAGACTGTGCTGTCTTGTTTTTTGGAAAATTGTTACCAAATGGAGCTATCAGAACTTGCTATTTTTTTCTCTATGATACACAGAGAGACAAGAGCAGACAGAACTGACAATTCATCTTTATGGGAGCAACAACTGAGTATCCTGTCTGGCTAACTAAAGCCTAAGTTTTATAAATGCAGTAAACTTAGAGAATCATAGGATTATAAACTTAAAACTATGCAAAGGGTTGTTAGAAATGAACTAGTAAAAATCTTTAACTTTAAAAAACAAGAAAATAAAGGTTCAGAGATGATAAATTACCTATCCAAGGTCACAGAATGTGTAAGAGGCAAAGCAAAGACTTCTGATTACAACGCTAGTTTTCTTTTCAATGCACCATGCTACCTCCCATTTAATTAATACTATTTAATGCTCTTTGATTATTTTCCCTTTTTAATTCAAAAATATTTCTTCTTCTGGGGAATTATTTAATATCTATTTATGTGACTAAATACTCAGTTCAAATACATTCCTTCAGACTGGCAGAAAACAAAGAAGAGGGGTATTGAAAAGGCAAAGAATTTTCAACGATTTTGTTCCTTTTTTACTAAGTCTATTATTATAATTCCATTTCACAATTACATGCAAAACAATGCACAACAATGAAAGTACTTATACACAATAACACACCTTAGAAAGAGAGAGGAAACCTTCACTGGAAAGTACCTCCTGAGCATTTCTGTCCATAAACATACAGCACATACATGTGAGCTTTGGAAGTAAGTAGAGACTAGCAACATCAAAAGTCATGCAGACATTCTGAATGTTAAGTATGGTACAGAGATACTCAGAGGTTGAATCCTCCAGCTCAGGGAATCCATATTTATGAGCCAGGCTTAGGAAGTCCAGCAGCACCTCCTCCTTCTCATCTGTCAGTGTTGCCCGTCCTGTGTAGATGTATTTAAGTAACATGGTAAACGCCTCTGCAGTGGTATCTTGAAGAGGGATTTCTGCTTCAGGCTGAGACTCTCGCATTCCACCATATAACAATGCTCTGCACACAGAGAGAACAAATGCAGAAGGAAATTATACTCCAATGGAATTTGCTACAAACTATTCAAAATAATTTGTGATATCCCACAAATACAAATGACAACCATCCAGAAAAAAAGTTCAAACAATATAATATATTAAAATAATTCTACAAAGAGGGTATTTTGTAAGACAATAGGGTAACTAGAGAGAATTACAATTTCTGAGTTATTCTGACAGTTTAACCCAAATAATGGACAATTAAGTACATAGCTGAAGCAGTTTCCCGTAAGAGGAATAGATAAACATGTGAAAGGTCAATAAGACACCTAAACTCTAAACTACAGTTTGCCTTTTAAAAATTTATAATTAGAACATCAAAGATAGCCAAAAAATCTGTAATTCCACAGACTAAGAGTATCAGGATAAAATAAGATTATTATTTTAGATAGGATCAAAAAAAAGATCAGCAATGGCTACTTTATGCAAAGAAAAATACTGCAGCTAAGTACTGCCAATTCTCTTTTAACTATAATCAGATAAAATGCTGACCTAAGCACTGTTATAATCTCAGGACTCCAGAACAGGACAGCATGCCCAAGATCATCAATGAACCCTACACAGAATGAGGGGGCAGAGAGATAAAAGTCATTGCCTCTGTTATTTGTCCTCACCTAACTATACCCTGTTTTCTCGCATCCTCTGGGCCAGGCAACAAGGTTTGCCCCAGGAAAATGTGGCACAAGATTTCAGAGTCAATATCCAATCTTTCTTTTTATAAGGATGCCCAATCCCTTTATCTGTCAAGTACTTGCTGATCTCATCATTCCTGCTCTGATCTTACTTTTTTTCTTTCCCAGTCTCTTCCATATGGTTTATCCATTCAATTCTACAATGCTCTACACTCTCTTTTCTCTTGGGGGTGGGGGGCAGCCCCTTTTCCCTGGGTCTAACTGATGCTGGTGCTTGCCAAACTCCAGTCCTGGATTACTCCTACAACTTACCTATCTCTTCAGCTTCTACTCAACTGCTACAAGGAAAACACAACTGAATCAACTATGCCCACTACAGATGTATGTTAACTAATCTCAGCTGGGCTCTCACTGCAGCAAAGTAATTTTTTTTACTTTTCCTATGTCTCATCCTCACCTATTCACTCTCTCTTGCCTTCCCCCCACATCCAAGCTGTTGCCAAGGTCTGTTGATTTCATCTTTGTAACATCTCTCATTCCGATATGTCCCCTTCTCTCCTCTGACATTGCCACCACTCTAGTCCAGGCCCTCCTTACCTCACACCTGGTCCACTGCAATACTCTGCTAGTGGGTTGGCTCGCCTCAGGAATATCCCCACTTCAATAATCCATACGCCATTCAGCCACTAAAGGGACTTTCCTACAGCACAAGTGTGATCATGTCACTCACCTGCAGGAGCAATTACAAAATGTTCTGCTGGGCATTCAGAGCTCTTCATAACCTAGCTGCCTCCTCTCTTTTCCACTCTTCTTACTCCTTCCTCCCTAACAAACACTCTTCAATACGGTGACCCTGACCTCCCAGCTGTTTCAGGAACAAGATACTCCATCTCTTGTCTCTAGGCATTTTCCTCTGCTCGTCCCCCATGCCTGAGACATTCTTGCTCCTCAGCTCCGCCTACTGACTTCCCAAGCTTCCTTTTTGTCCTGGTTGTCTCCTCCATTAAAGTGTTAACTCCCTGAGGGCAGGGGATATTTTTTGCTTCTTTTTGTATCCCCAGCACTTAACACTTAACATGACACAGAGTAGGTACTTAATATGTTTAATGCCTGACAAACTGATTCTCTAGCCCATACTTTCTCTTTTCTCAAGTCTCTCTGCCCTCTCAGTTGAAGAATTCACCTCACACTTTACTGAGAACATATGAAACTGATGTTAACTATTCTTTCTCCTCTTCACTTCAAAACTACCTAAAAAATAAATTAAATAAAGAAATGATACTTCTCTATGTGTATGGGGTAGTAAGGGTTAAGTTCAGAATTAAAAATAAAAATTAAAGAAAGATATGACCCTTTTCCCTGCTAAATCTAATTAATCTCTCTCTTTCTCTTTCTTTCTCCCTCCCTCCCCACTCTAATCTTCCATAGCAGACCACTCACTCAATCATCCTCCCAAACTTCACTCTTCTTCCTACCTATTGGTTCCTTCCCTGCTGTCTACAAACACACTTAAGTTTCCCCAACAATGAAAACCCGCACTACACTCTATCATTCCCTCCCTTGCTTTCTCCACCTCTCCTTGCACTATTTATAATATAGCTTGTTCCTCTTCATTCAACTGAATATGTTCTCTTTAATATTAACAATGATCTTTTACCTGTCTGAGCCTTTTCTCAACCTTTATTCTTCTCTCTGCAGCATCTAGCCCTGATGCATTTCCTCTCCACCTGGATATTCTTTCTTTAACACACCTTTGTGGTGTTCCCCAAAGCCTTCTCCTGGGCTCTCTTCTTATTTCTCTCTACTCTCTAGTGTAGTGACCTCATCAATTCCATTAGTTTTAACTATAGTCTCTATGTAGATGACTCACAAATCTATACGTCTAACCCTTGTCTCTACCAAATCCTAGTCCCACACATCCCCAAATGCCTATTTTAAATTAGATTTTCTATGGCTGTCTCAAATTCAGCATGTCCAAAACTGAACTAATTTTCCCTCCAGATCTACCTCTTTCCAGATTTCCTTATTTCTGTTAAGGGTAACACAAATCTTCTGGTTGCCCAAGTTCTCAAGCTTAGCATTACTCTCCCCGCACAAAGCTAATCAGTTCACAAATCTTTCCATTTCTGCTTCCACAACTCTCACATCAGCCCCCTTTTCTTTATTCACATTCATCCCTTTCATCTCACACAGACACTTGGTTCAGGTCCTTATCATCTCTAATACTCAAACTAATGCTATCGACTCCAAACTGATTCCTCTGCCTCAAGGCTCTGACCTCTCCAATCCATCCTACACAAAGCTAACAAAGTACAGGTCTGACAATGTGTCACTCCACTACCCAAAGAACTCTAATGGTATCTTATTGCCCCTAGGATCAAATAGAAGCTCCTCCAGCTGGTTTTTAAAACTCTTCACAACCTGGCCCCAAACTACTTTATACATGACTTCCCCTCCCAAGTTACCATCTAATGAAAATGGCTTTTTTGCTACCCCTCACAAAAAATACTCTGTTTCTTTGTAAGGGCTATTCCCCAGGCCCAGAATATACTTCCTCTCCTTACTGCCCTCTCTTAGAATACCTTGTTTCCTTTAAAATTCTGCCCAAGTAATACCTTCTGTATATGAAACCTTTTCTGATCCCTTTAGGTGTTAGCGCTCTCCCCCAAAAACTTTTACTTTGTATTTATTCCTTGTATATTCATCTACATAACATCTCTCCTGACATTATGTAAGCTCCCTGAGAATAGAGACTGTTTCATTTTTTCTTTGTATTCCCCAGTGTCTATCATGGTGCCTGGCACAGGGCAAACCACCTAAATGCTTACTGATTAACTGACTGAACCTTCCCTACTACAGTTTGTACATGTTTGTAAAAATAAGAACATGTTTTAAAACAAAAATAGATGTGGTATTTCTCCTCATTTTCAAAATGACAATTTTCCCTGATAATTCTTTCTCTGACTTAGAACAAACCCTGAAGGGTCTCACTAGTACAAAAGATGTCTAGTCTAGAAATATATATAAAAATGTTATTTGTGAAAACCAAGTTCATATTCATACCTAATAAATCCTAGCCACAGCTCTGATTAATAACCTGGCCCTTCCTCATACTATATATTCTTTGACATACTCCTGGCTTCCTTTCTATTCCTCCCACACAAACCTCCATTTCCCTGCTCCACATTTTAGATGCATCCATGTCGTGGGCCAGGATACTGTAAAACTGGGAGGAGTGAGCTACCATTCCACCCCTCCTCTCCACACCACTGAGGACTGTTTTCAAGCAAGGACGTCATGCTACAGACCTGGAGCTATTGGGGTTAACTTTGCCCCCAGGTATATTAATCTGGGCCCCAGTTGTGGGGACTTGCAGCAAGAAGGCATAAAAATAGTTTTGGTGAGGAGAGCCTACACTTTCAGAAAACTTCTTGCTAACTCCCTTTTAACTTTCTTGCCTGTGGCTTTTATTGGTTTTGCCAATAGGACCTGTATTTAACTGCCTTAAAAATTAATTCTACTTGAGGATATTAGAATATGTTTTAGTAAAAGAATTGTTTCTTTTAGCTCTTGAGCACTAAGTGATCCATTGTACCCTACCTGTCACCCTCTAATATCTGCTTCTTACCTTCTCTGGCTTCTTTTAAGTTATATGTACAGATATCAGACTTGAACCCATCACAGCTGATGAGATCACCAACAAGAGTTTTGAGAGAGGGAAAAAAAAAAGGACTTATTGGAACCCTAATGGAGTCACTATTCATGGGGTGAGGTAAGGATGATGACCTGGCTAAAGATTGAGAAGAAGCTATCCCTCAGCCAGGTTAAAAGAAATTGTGGAAACAGCAGTGTCACAAAAACCCAGGAAGAAAAGAGTAACCAGAAAAAGGGGGGAAGGGGGACCACAAGAGAGATAATATTTGGAGCAGTGGACAACAATATCAAATGCTAAGTATAAGAAGTGAGAAAAGGCCATAGAATCTGGCAATTCAGAAACTATTAGCAATACAGAGTAGTTTCAATGAGTAGTGGGGATGGTAGTAAGGCTGCAAGGGGTAAAAAAGTGACTGGAAGGGGTGAGAAAGTGAAGGCAATAAGTACAGAAAACATTTTCTAGGAGTATGGCTGAGAAATGGACCATAGCTACAAAATTCAAGTTCAAAGGATGGTAGGATCACGTGACAGTTTGTTGTTGTCATTGTTGCTGCTACTGTTGCTGTTTAAAGGACCGAGGAGATGTGGACATGTTTATTGTGGTTTGTCCTTCCTTACTGAAGAGGAAGATGACACCATGACATACAAATGAACTGGATTTAAGTAAGGGAGGCTGTGCAAAGTTACCAGCCTCACTTTCTCCTCCAGAGCCATCTGAGTCTAGTGGCTAGATATAGATCAGGACAACTAGAGATGGCAGGAAGTAAGGAAGCCACCAGTGGATAAAGAGATTAGGAAGGAAAAGGGGATGACCAAAGGTGCAAGTTTCCAAATAAGACTGGAGTAAGAATGATCTTTACTCAAGGTTAATCGGTACAAGATTAAATTTTCATGTTTAAATATACTAACTTATTTCCTCAAAAGGTTTAAAATAATACATCAAATAGTTTTTTCACAAACTGAAAGATAAAATGCTGCAAATATCTTCTTATAAAATCTATTAAAGTGCTTATATCCAAAAAATTAAAACCAGCAAATCTGCCCTAACTGGCATTCAACTTTTGCATGTTATCTTGACAGAAATCAGCTGCTTCACCTCTTGCAAGCACTCATATGGAGAAGATGAAACTTTCTGAAAATATGGTAAGGCATTATTGGAATTATACCTTAAAAAGGAGAAGCAACAGGAAAAACAATTACTTGGTCAGAGAAATCTTTGATGAAAGTATCCAAACAATTAAAAGCATAGCTAGGTAAATAAATGGAAAGAGATTCCTACTGTATTGCTGATTCATAATTAACAATGATTCAAAAACATCAAGTTGCAGTTTCCACAGGAGGGTATCTGAAATTTTATTTAAGCTATCAATACATTCAAATTTAGATAATGATCTTTCCTGACCAACACAATAATCTCTCCAGACAGTCTTTAATCTTCCCTTACATTAACGATAAAGTAAATAATAAAGGGCAAGTTATAATAATGTCAATTTTTTTCAGTGATATTCTCTTCTAAGTATTACTAGTCAGTCATAAGTACAGGGAAATTTATATATAAAACAGAAAATTAGGACTTAGAAATCACATAGCCAAAGAGCACACAAGAGCATAAGTAAAATTTTAATTCTATTTCAATAGACTGGATAAACTCTGGCAAATTCTTGGAAACAGATTAGCCATGTAAAGAAGTTAATCTGATTTTTTTTTTTTTTGTCAGATCTCAGTCAACAAGGAGTTCTCTTTAATTAAGAGTTGTAAGACTATCTCTGAATTCACTGCACTAATGTAAAGTGGTCTGATAAATTGCATAATGTTCTTCTGTGTTTGAAACATAGGTATGTATGACACAACCCAACTTCTAGGCTCTAGCAAATCAGGAAATCAATCAATGTCCCTCGAAATACAGAGTTAATTAACCAATCTATTATGGAAAGAAGTTATGGTCAATGAAGATACTAGGCACAAAAGTAGAATTTGCCTTTCTACCCCCACTCCACTCCACCCCATTTTAAAAAACCTGACATTCATCAAGTTCAGACAGTTTAGGGGTACTCTGGTTTGTACACTAAGTCAGTCCTAACAGGACATGCCAGCAACATGATTCTGAGACCTCTCCAGTAGGAAGGACACCACTTGGTTGTCAGTGTCCATGGATTTGGGGGTACATTTATATACATATTCGATGAAAACAGCTAATATTTTCTAAAGTTCATTTTAATTCTGTAGAAAATATTAAATACTTACCGAAAATAGTGGCACCTGGCAGCTAGAATCACTCTGTGGGCTGGAAAACGTGTCTTTTCCACAATAAATGTGACATCACCATATTCTTCCCCATTTAACAAGGCACCAATATTTTCAGACAAGATGTGCACATGATCAATTTCTCCCACAGCGGTGTAGGGACGGAGTGGATGGTTGTTGCTCATTTTGTGGAACAGATAGTATTCACTGATCTATTTTACAAAGAATGGATAAGAATTAACAAAAAATTCCACTCTAAAACACACCCAAGTTACAAATATAGAACTTTCATTCATTACATGAATGAAAGATTTCACAATTGATCAAAATGTCAATAACTCTTTTTATTCTGTGAATCAACTAAGCTTTACTTTTGAAAGGCAGTTCTATTAGTTCTGATTTGGAGCAATTTCAACAATTCAACAAACACTATTAAGTATCTGTTTTGTGCATGGATAGTATGACAGAAGGAGAGAATATACAAAGATGAGAAATGACAGTCCTTGTCTTAAACATATCCACCGTCTAAAATGGGATAATTACACAAATTGAAATAATAAGCACATATGAAATCAATCAACAAGCTCTTATTAAGGATTTATTATGCCCACTATATACCAGTACTATGCTAGGCACTGAGAATACAAATATATAAAAGAAGCAAGGCAATGAGAATACAAATATGTAAAAGAACCAGTCCTTAACCTCAAGAAGCTTACATTCATTGAAAACAGACAACACATACATACACATGTATGTATGTATGCATGCAGTATGTATGTATGTAAAAAAATAAATATAGGTTGACAGTAGAAAGTACAAGCAGCTAAGCAGAGAAAAGACTTCAGGGAAGATAATACATAAGCTGAGCTTTGAAGGGAGCTAGGCATTCTAAGTGGTACAAATAAAGGGAAAATGTATGCCAGACACTGAGGACAGTCAGGGCAAAGATATAAAGATAGGAGATATACTGAAGAAAAGAAAAAAGGTCATCTTGACAGGACTCCTCAGACATCTCATTTTCTACCCAGCTGCACTCATTTTGGACCCCTTTGGCTTCTCTATCATCCCTCCACTAAACTCATCACTCAGGAATCACAGTAAGATCCAATTGATCTTGTTACATCTCATGAATGCTCTCCAGCCCTCTGACTGAAAAGTGAAGCCATAAACTCTTCTACTTAAGAAGGGGAACAGGACTGACATCTCAGACATGTCCTCATTTCCCACCCAGCTGCACTAATTTTGGACTTCTTTGACCAGCTTCGCCACCATGGCATATACCCCACACCCATTTCAACTTTTGTGTGTGTGTCATCTTCCCCCATTAGATGGAGCAAGGACTGTATTTTTCATATTTGCATCCACAGCACTTAACATCAGTGCCTCACACATGGTACACACTTAATAAATGTTTAATGACAACTAATTAAAGAATATATGAAAGAGAAAACTGTATTATAAGGCTCAAAAAGTAGACTGCAATATGGTTACAAAGGGCTCTAAAAGACAAACATAAGGTTTTACATTTTATTTTAAAGGTAACAGCAGTCACTGAAGATTCTGATCAGATCTGTGCTTTAGGAATATCAGTTTAGCAGCTCTTTGGGGGATGGATTGAAAACAATGAAAAGTTGAGACAGGGAGGCCAAGGAAGCTACTGTAATAGTCCAGGTGACTAATTAAGTTAATGAATGTTTGAACCATGTTGGTGGTTTTGTGAGTGGAAAGGAACAGACTGATGCAAGATTTTAGGGAGTTAAAAAAAACCAAAACAAATAAGACTTGGCCACTGTTCGAGAGCTAGGGTTCTAGGGCCTCTGACTATAAATACTTCATTTCACAGTAGCTGGTTGGTGGTTTTTACATCCCTTATGAGATATATAAGGGTAGGTTTACTCCTTATATGTTTGAAATTACAAATATATATAGATGCTACACACAGCTACAACCCTAATGGCCTTTTCCTCTACTGGAAGTATTAGCAAAAAACATCTCCAAAAGACCTTTGATTCTCACTTTGCCAGAACAATCCAAGGCAACTTAAAGCAAAGTATCATAGCAATGTTGACTGGCTTCTACCTTATATGCCAATGTCATCTTAACTGCTTCTTGTTTCCTTTTGTTTTCATCTCTGATCCAGTCAATAAATTTGCCCTCATTTTCCAAATTAGATCTTTACAGAAGCATGTCTGTCCATTTGGGCCTAAATAATTTCATAGTAGTTCGGATCACAGTTAAGTCCTTCAACATGCCCCTTGTTAGCCAACCTTGAGTAAATTGGGAAACATTCAAATCCCATATTCTCACCGTACTCAAACCAATAACAGTGCCTAAAGATCCAAAAACTTAGACCTGAAGGAGAGGTATCAGATAACATCTTGTTTCCACCAATTACCATCCTGAAATGAATGCACACATACACACACACACACAAATACTGAAGCCATCTTCAGAGCTGCCACATAACCCAATTTAGAAGTAGATTTAGAGATCTGCAGCACCCCACTTCTGTATCTAACCAGATATAAAGACTATCCTTTAATAAATCTCAACACATACCTTCTGCATATGTTTCCTCCTCCTCTTCCCTAGTACAAACAATAAGTTGCTATATAACCTCTCAATTGATGAGGTATTTATACTGCCAAATGAAGGCACTGAAATGGAAAGAAAAAACTGATCACCTTGTTTTCATTTTTAAACTCTGACAATTCAGAGAGCTCTCATTCCACCTGCTGCAGGGAGTGGCGATACCTAAACGGTGAGGGAGCATACTGTGTTTGTCCTTCACTCTCCAAGAGGACCATGACATCAAGATGATGACATGACTTGCAGTTGCCTATCACTTGAATAAAGGAGGGCTGTGCAAGGTCACCAGCCTCACTTTCTTCTCCTGAGCCGTGTGGGTGCAGTGGCCTGATATTCACCAGGATAACTGGAGATGGCCTAGAACGTGAGACCCTGGTCCTTTCAGGCTAAGGTCTTATCACATTTTCACTCTGAGTGAGATACACTCATTCAATGAAATGAGGGAGTGTAAAAAGTTGAGAATAAGTTCAACTCTGCAAACATGCATGACTAGACTGGAGGAAGGGACAGTATTAGATAACGAGTCTTGCTTTAGATATGTTGAATCTGAGATGATAATGGGCCATTCTGTTTGAAACAATCCACAGACAGGTGATGATGCAGGACAGGGGAGCAAGAAGAGTATCTGCATATCTAGGAGTCATCTGCACAAAAATGATCACTGATCCATCTGTGGTAGAAGTATTATCTACCAGAGGTCCCTCCCGTGCGGGCTAGGTGAATTTTTCCAAGGAAGCTGTTCCCTCAATTAAACCTTAGACCAGGCTTCCTCATCACCTAAAGGCATAAAAAGAGGTCAGCCCCCATTAAACAGTCTTGGCAATGTCTCACAGCTATTAAGAGTCAGTCATCCCATCCTACTGGCCAGTTTCTGTCTGGAAATGAAGAGACCTGGATCAGCCTGAACAAGTGTACCCTTGTTCAGTATCCTTTCCATGCTATGATTACATAAAACTTTTGTTAAATGTTTCATACTCCATAAGTATCTTATTTCATTCCATTTCAAACCTGAACTACCAGACTAGTCAGGCATGACCAACAATACCACAGGAGTTGTTGAGGTCGTCAAGAAAGAAAACAGTGAGAGAACAGAGGGATCGGGAGAGATATTTGAGATACAATCACATTTAGGGGACAGAACATAGTAATTCAACAAAGGAGACTGAGCAAGAGTGAGCAACCAGATAGATTTGAGAAAAACTAAGAGAGAACGATGTCACAAAAACCCAGAAAGGAGAAAGTATACAGGAGGAAAGGGTGGTCAATAGCATCAAATGTAGCAGACAAATAAAGAAGGATAAGAACTGAGAAAAGATCCATCAGATCTGGTAATTAAGTTAATTCAGCTCATTGGTAAATTTGGAAAGAACAATTTCAGTTGAATAATAAGATTGAGAGGAATGAGAAGAGAGAAAGTTGAGATTTTTTTTCTAGGCACTTGGCTGTGACAGAGAGGAAGGAAGAACTACAGAGTAAGAGCTTAAAAGGACAAGAGGGAGTCAGTGAGGGTTATTGTTTTTTGGGGTTTTGTTTTAGGAAGGGGGAGACACTGACATGGTTCAGACAAGAGGGAATGAGCATAGGCAGTGGGAAGATTAAAGATTAGAGAGAGAAGGTAGATGATTGTGGAGGAAATTTGCTGCAGGAGAGAGGAAGGGATGGAATTAAAAGTACAAAGAAGCTGGTCTTGGTAAAGAAAAGGGTCACTTCTTATAATGGACCAGGATAAGAGAAAAGAGATATGATCCAAGGGATATATTCAGGGGAGAAAAAGGAGTTGGTGGTAAACGCCTTTATGTTGCACATAAAGTATAACGAGAGGGGCAACTAGATGGCTCCATGAATAGAGCACTGGGGCTGGAGTCAAGAAGATCTGAGTTCAAATCTGGCCTACCTGTGTGACCCTGGGCAAGTCATTTAACCTCTATTTACCTTAAACCACTGGAGAAGGAAAGGACAAACCCCTCCAGTTATCTTTGCCAAGAAAACTACATGGACAGTATGGCCCACAGGATCATGAAAAGTCAAACACAACTAAATGACTCAAAGACTTGTAGAGAGCGTGCAGGAAAAGGGGTGGATGGCTGCCCTTCAGAGAGCAGAAAACAGCTGGAACAGCTGCTGTTGGAGAATATGATAATCAAAGTGGGAAAAAGTGAAATGAATGTCTTGCTGCATCAAAGGCACAGCTAAAATTAGATAACAAATCTGCAGTGAACCCAATGACTTCCTTGGAGTGACTTCCTTGAAAACTACATAGGGTATGCATGCACAAATGTAAGGAGGCTAAAGATTTCAAAATAATATTCCAGAAAAGGCTTTCAACCAATTTGGCAGATATATGAGTAGATGGACATTAGTAATATAAAAGAAGGTTAGAGAAAAATTCTGAAGACGCTTGAATCTTAGGGTGAAGAGGTTTGATTTGGTTTTGTTTTTAATCCTATAAGCACTGCAGAGCCTTTTAATGGTTATGAACAAAGTAATTATGTGATCTGACCTAAGAATATTTTGTCAGTAGCATGAAGGAATCACAAGAAAGGAGCTAGACCTGTTAAGAGGCAATTAAAATAGCTTAGGTAAAAAGCAAAGAAGGCATGAACCAGACTAGTGGAGTGGAAAGAGAAATGAGAAGGGTGTGAAGAAATAATGTTGCTACAAGCACCAGCAATTGATTTAGGGGTGATAGGGATAAGAGGGAAGAAAGGTCGGTCAAAGGAGGTAAATAATATGCACTAAAAAGGACTCCAAGTTCAAATCTTATTTCTTCTGCTGCTTGCTAACTATGTAACTTTAGACAAATCACTTAACATCCCTGGGTCTCAGTTTCCTATTCTGTAAAATGAGGGGGTTAGACTATAATGTCCCCAGAGATCCCTTCTAGTTCTAGAGCTATGATACTAAAACTTGGTTTTTTGAACCCAGAGAACCGATACCATTAACAGAAATAGGAGAAAGAGTAGGGTTTAAGTGGAGAAGAATGAAATGTAATCCAAATATTTTGGACGGGGGGAGGAGCCAAGATGGCAGAGTACGAAGACTCACATATGCGAGCTCCGAACCCACAGCCCATAAATTTCCTGTAAAAAGAACTCCCCACAAATTCTGGAGCAGTGGAAGCCGCGCAGCAACGCAGTGGAGGAGATTTCCGTTCCAGAGAGCCCTGAAAAACCGCCACCAAAGGTCCATTGGGCACTGGACAGCGGAGCCCAGCCCTGGCTGCAAGGACCGGAGAGGAGCAGATCCGAGCAGGCTTCAGGGACACAATCTCTGGCGGCCGCGAAGGTCCCTCCACCCACAGGTGCGTCAATGAGAGAGACTTCTGGGCTGGCCGAGAGGGGAGCGGGGTGTCTCCATAACTCAGGCCCCACTGGGAGGCAGCGGCAGAGGCAGCGGTGGCCCGGGACTCCCAGAGCAGACAGGACCTCAGATCCATTACTGAATGTCTCCCCATAAACCCCCTGAGGGAACTGAGCCTGGGAGGCGGCCCTGCCCCCACCAGAGCACCGGAACTTAAGTTCACATTGAATAGCAGCTGCTCCTGCTACTGAAAGCCCTGAGGCTGGGGAGCAGCATTTGAATCTCAGACCCCAAGCACTAGCTGGGTGGATCTAGGCAGGGGTGGAGAGGAATCTCAGAAGTCAAGTAACTGACTGGGAAAATGCTCAGAAGAGGGAAGAAAAATAAGACCATAGAGGGCTACCTTCTTGGTGAACAGATGTTTCCTCTCTTCATTTCTGATGAGGAAGAACAATGCTTACCATCAGGGAAAGACATAGAAGTCAAGGCCTCTGTACCCCAAACACCCAAAATAGATATCCAATGGGCTCAAGCCATGGAAGAGCTCAAAAAGGATTTTGAAAATCAAGTTAGACAGGTGGAGGAAAAACTGGGAAGAGAAATGAGAGAGATGCAAGAAAAGCATGAAAAACGGGTCAATACCTTGGTAAAGGAGACCCAAAAAAATGCTGAAGAAATAATTCAAAATTCAAAAATAGGCTCATTCAATTGGCAAAAGAGGTTCAAAAAGCCAATAAGGACAAGAATGCTTTCAAAAGCAAAATTAGCCAAATGGAAAAAGAGGTTCAAAAGCTCACTGAAGAAAATAGTTCTCTCAAGATTAGAATGGAACAGATGGAGGCTAATGACTTTCTGAGAAACCAAGAAATCATAAAACAAAACCAAAAGAATGGAAAAATGGAAGAGAATGTGAAATATCTCATGGGAAAAACAACTGACCTGGAAAATAGATCCAGGAGAGACAATTTAAAAATTATGGGACTACCTGAAAGCCATGATCAAAAAAAAGAGCCTAGACATAATCTTTCATGAAATTATCAAGGAAAACTGCCCTGAGATTCTAGAACCAGAGGGCAAAATAAGTATTCAAGGAATCCATGGATCACCACCTGAAAGAGGTCCAGAAAGAGAAACTCCTAGGAACATTGTGGCCAAATTCCAGAGTTCCCAGGTCAAGGAGAAAATATTGCAAGCAGCTAGAAAGAAACAATTCCAGTATTATGGAAATACAATCAGGATAACACAAGATCTAGCAGCTTCTACATTAAGGGATCAAAGTGCGTGGAATAGCATATTCCAGAAGTCAAAGGAACTAGGACTCAAACCAAGAATCACCTACCCAGCAAAACTGAGTATAATACTTCAGGGGAAAATATGATCTTTCAATGAAACAGAGGACTTTCAAGCATTCTTGATGAAAAGACCAGAGCTGAAAAGAAAATTTGACTTTCAAACACAAGAAGGAGAAGAAGCATGAAAAAGTAAACAGCAAAGGGAAGTGTCATAAGGGACTTACCAAAGGTGAACTGTTGACATTCCTACATGGAAAGACAATATTTGTAACTCTTAAAACATTTCAGTATCTGGGTAGTTGGTGGGACCACACACAGATGTACACACACACATGCACACACACGTACATGCGTGCACGCACACACACATACACACAAGCATGCACACACAGAGACAGAGAGCACAGAGTGAATTGAATAGGATGGGACCATATCTTAAAAGAAATTAAGGTAAATGGTGAGAGAGAAATGTAGTGGGAAGAGAGAGGGTGAAATGGAATGGGGTTAATTATATCTCATTCAAGAGGCAAGTAGGAGACTTTTTAATGGAGGGAAAAAGAGAAGAGCTGAGAAAAAAACATGAAGTTTACCCTCATCACATTCAACTAAAGGAAGGAATAAAATGCACACTCATTTTGGTATGAAAACCTATCTTACAGTATGGAAAAATGGGGAAGAAGGAGATAAGCAGGGAGGGAGGGATGATGGAAAGGAGGGCAATGGAAGAAGGGAGCAATTTGAGGTCAACACTCTTGGGGAGGGACAGGATCAAAAGACAGAATAGAAACAATGGGGGGCAAAATAGGATGGAGGGAAATACAGTTAGTCTTATACAACACAACTGTTATCGAAGTCATTTGCAAAACTACACAGATATGGCCTATATTGAATTGCCTGTCTTCCCAAAGGGAATGGGTGGGGAGGGAGGGATGGGGAGAATTTGGAACTCAAAGTTTTAGGAACAACTGTTGAGTATTGTTCTGCTACTAGGAAATAAGAAATACAGTTAATGGGGAATAGAAAGTCATCTGGCCCTACAGGACAAAAGAGAAGATGGGGACAAGAGAAGGAAGGGATGGTAGAAGAGAGGGCAGATTGGTGATAGGGAAAATTAGAATGCTTGGTGTATTGGGGTGGGGGGAGGTGATAAATGGGGAGAAAATTTGGAACCCAAAATTTTGTGAAAATGAATGTAAAACGTTAAATAAATAAATTTTAAAGAAAGAAAAAGAAAAAAGAGAGAAAGGAAGAGCAGATTAAACATACAAGAAAACAAACCCCAGTACGTGATAAACCCAAAGACCCCAGCTACTAGGGTAAGGGCTCACCATTTGACAAAAACTTCTGGGAAAACTGTATAAAAGCCTGGCAGAAATTAGGCTCAAACCAACACTTCACACTGTAAACCAAAATAAGCTCCAAAGGGATACATGATGTAGATATTTTAAAATTGCACCATAAAAAGTAGGAGGAATAAGAGAGAAATTACCTCCTATATCTATGAATAGAGTTCATGACCAAACAAGGGATGAAGATTACAAAAGATAAAAAATAAAGTACTGACTACATAATTACTGACTACATAAAATAAAAGTTTTTGCATAAACAAATCCAAAGTAGCTAAGATTAGAAGGGAACCAGCTAACTGATGGGAGGTAGGAACTTTTCCAATAAGTTGCTCTGATCAAGTTCTTATTTCCAAAATCCATAAGTAACTGAATTAATAAAACTGTAAGAATAAAATCCATTCCCTAACTGATGAATGGTCAATTACAAATAGGCAGTTTTATAAGGAAGAAAGCCAAGATACCTACAGCCAAATGAAAAAAATTATCCATATCACTAGTCATTGGAGAAAAATGATGAAAATTAATGCAATTTCCACTTCAAAACTATCAGACTAGCATGCTGATCAAGCAGAAAATGTCAAATATTGGAAGGACTATGAGAAAACAAGGACATTTGGTGGAGCTATGAACTGTTAAAGTTATTCTAGAAATCAATTTGGAATTACGTTCAAAAAGTTATTAAACTATGAATACCCTTTAACTGAGTAGTACCATTACTAGTACCACGCCCCAAATCCCATCCAGAAAAAGATCAAAGAAGTAAGAAAATATGCACAAAAATATTTTTAGTACTGTAGGTTTGGGGTTTGTTTTTTTAAACTAAAGGAGTACCTACTATCAATTAGGGAATGGCTGAACAAATTTGGGCAAATGAATGTAATAGGATACTACTGTGCTGAATGATGAAAGAGATGGTTGCTGAGAAACCTAGAAAGACTTGGACAAACTGATGTACATTAAGTCTAGCAGAACCAGAAGAACAATATATACTATAAAAACAGCATTGTAAATACAATTTTCTCAAGGGGGAAGTTAAGTGGGAAGGAAAAAAAATAATATATTTTTTCATTTTAATTTTTTTAAAAGTCTGATCTCTGACAAAAAGTAGTTGTGTCACCATGGAAAAGGCCACTTAACCTCTTAGTGCCCTAGGCAACTCTCTAAAGGTAGAAGCTGAAGAATAGTTGACTCTTTTGCCTGAGTAGAGGAAGTCTGCTACTTATGCATGTTTTCAATATTTCCCAATAATGCCAAATAAAATCACAGGTCTAGACTGAAAAATGGCAGTTCATACTTTTATAAAACACTAAATAATTTTGTATTTATTATTTCATTTGAGCCACACTGAACCCTGTGAGGGAGATACTATTATTATCCCCAGGTCTTGCTGATTCCAGTCCAGATTTTTATTTACTGAAAAAACTGAATTACCTCAGAAGCCATTCATTCAAAAAGCATTTATTAAGCACCTACTTGTGCTAGGCATCATACCCTAAGACACAGGGCAGCTAAGTGGTGCAGTGGATAGAGCACCAGTGCAGGAGTCAGGAAGACCTGAGTTCAAATCTCACCTCAGACTTGACATTCACTAGCTGTGTGACCTTGGGCAAGTCACTTAACTCCAACTGCCTCATCCTGGGTCATCTCTAGTCATCCTGATGAATATCTGGTCACTGGATTCAGATGGCTCTGGAGGAGAAGTGAGGCTGGTGACCTGCACAGCCCTCCTTAACTCAAAACAAAGTCAAGTGCAAGTCATGTCATTACTTCTCTGATGGCATGGTCTTCTTCAAAAACAAAGGATGAACATGAACATGAACACACACACACACACACACACACATACACACACACACCCTAGGACAAAGCAAAAACTTGAAACCATCCATGCTCTTTAAACAGTTATATTCTATGTGTGGAAGAGGTATGAACATGAACAAAAATAAATACAACACACAAACACACAGAGGAACAGGGCAGAGGGAGAGATTAATCAAATCAGTAAACATTTATTCAACAAGCACTTAAAATGTGCGAGGCCTCTGTGCTAAGTACTGGGTAGACATCAGGATAGGCCTTTTATGGGAGGTAGAACTAGAGTAGAGCCTTGAAAAAAAGCTACAAATAGCAAGAGCAGGAGGTAAGGAAAAATAGTTCAAAGCAGGAAGGATCTCTGACAAAAACACCAAGAAAGATGGAAGACGGAGCAGGTGAATTTGAATGGAAACCAGTTTATCAGTTACTCAAACAAGCAAGAAGTATGAATTAAGTAAGCTCTGGTTGGTTGAAAATTAGTTGGCTGTTGTTCTTCATTCTAAAAGAGGACCAAAATGACATTACTATGCTAGAATCAAGTTACAGCGTGTCTGGCACTGGCTTATCAGACCAATATGAACTTTGAATGTTCTGCCACAGGTCAGGCACAAGTAGTCTATGTGCACATCTGGGGTAGATTCTCTAAATCTATGCATCCCACACATTTCTTTTAAGCTACTTCAATTCTGTTTTGCTCACAGAGAACCTTCTCTGATGAGGGCAGGCAACGCTGAGTGATCCTATGGCAGTGTCAAAATGTTTAACGTATGCATTGTGCACACAAAATGAGAGTCACTAGGCTCAAGGAGCTTACACTCTAAACAGGAAAGATGTACACACACAAGAGTATATTAACTGACACAAGGTGATTTGGGAGGAGTACCCTAGCATTAAGACTTCATATACAAAGAAGGTATCACTTGAGGCTACCCTTGGGAGAAATCAAGGGCTCTTAAAGGCAGAAGTGAAGGAATGCATTCCAGGGATAAAGGTCAACTACTATGAGAAACAGGGAGGCCCAGTCTGTCTGAAACATAACGTATTTAAAGGCGAGTCAATCAACAAGCATTTATTAAACACTTACTATGTACCTGGTATTGTATTAAATAGCAATGACACAAAGAAAGACAAAACACAGTCACTGCCCAGAAGCAGCTCACATTTTCCTAGGGGAAAGTAACATTTGCTCTTCCTTATGCATTCTGAGAAAATAAGACTCCACTGGCAAATTAGATAACCATGTCAGAAATTCCATAACTGGCAAAACAATGTTTCTGCTCCAAGTTCAATGGTATAGGTATGTACCTGTGATTGGTATAGATAATTCAGAAACAACAGATACCACAAAACTTTTATTTTGGTTCTTTATGTGTAAAAAACTATATGTGAGCTAACATTTCTTTATGTTTAGTTATTTTTATTTTATTTTTAATTTATGAAATAAAACAAGTATTTTCATAGCATAGCTCAATAAAAAAGATGATTGTACTCAATGAAACTGTAAGTCTACTGTGAACAACTTGCTATTCCTTTCAAACATACAAGTAAATTTTCACGTAAATTTCTTTTTTTCTTCCTCCATCCTCTTTCCTAGAGATAGCTACCATTAGATACAAATAGTTGTGGGTGCACGTGTACGTATATGTGTGTAGGTGCGCACACACACACACACATATATATATATATATATATATATATATATATATATATATATATATATATATATATATATATAAAATAAAAGTATTCTATACACACTTTTATCAGTTCTTCTCTGGATGCAAAAGGCATCTTTTTCATATGTCCTTAATTTGAGTAATTTGTTAACTTGGGTATTTATAATAATCAAAATAACATTCATTCAGAATTGTTCTTAAGACAGTATTGCTGCTACTATACACAATGTTCTCCCAGTTCTGCTCATTTTCCTCTTCATTACCTTGTGCAAGTCTTTCCATATTTTTCTGAAGCCCACCTGCTCATCATTTCTTACAGCACAGTAATATTCTATCATAATCATATAACACTTGTTCAGTCATTACCCAAATGATGAGTAACCCTGAAATTTCGATTTTTTTGCCTCCATAGAGAGACAGCTGCTATAAACATTTTAGAACATATAGGTTCTTTCTTTTTCCCCTAATTATCTTCAGAAATAGCCCTAGCATCGCTGGTCAAAGTACAGGTAGTTTAATAACTCTTAGGGCATAATTCCAGATTGCTCTCCAAAATGGTTAGATCAATTTACAATTTCAACAACAATGAATCATTGTCCCAATTTTTCCACATCCCCTCCAACATTTGTCATTTTCCCCTTCTCTCATTTTAGCCAATCTGGTAGTTATAAAATGAGATCTCAAGGTTGTTTTAATTTGCATTTCTCTAATCAATAATGACTTGGAGCATTTTTTCATATGACTATAAACTGTTGTGATTTCTTCACTGGAAAATTGCCTGTTCATATCTTTTGACTATTTATCAATTGGGGAATGACTCTTATTCTTATAAATTTGAAAAAAGTTCTTTATGTATTTTAGATATGAAACCTTTATCCAAAAAACTATAAATTTTCCCCCCAATTTTCTGTTTTCCTTTGGATCTTGGTTACTCAAACCCAGTTTTCCCCAACCCAAATAAAAGATACTTTCACCAACCAAGCAAAAGCAGCATATATAATATCACAATGTACTTACATCATAATTTTTTCAAAAAATGCAAAAAGGATCTAAATTAATTTCCATTAAGATTGATCAGGCAAGGAGGGTTTATGGACAAAATAAAGGCTTGGTATATTTTCAGAATACAAATGCCTACTTTGGTTTTAGCAGATAACACTCAAAGAGCAAAGTTCTACAAGGTAGAGGTGCCAATAAGTCCTTGAAAGATGCACAAAATTTCCCCAAGGAAGCCATCTCTACTTAGACTATTTCCTGACTGAAGAGCCTTTATGGAAAAAAAGACCTTCTGCTCTTTAATTGCAGAATATACATGATCTTTCTCTAGAGGAAAGAGATGGCATTTACAACCATATGGTTTTGCAATTTCTCGGCTCTTGTTACCCATGTGGTGTATAATTTAACGAGGTATTGCTTAAACTTAAAATTAATATCACTTGGAGAGATAAACGATGTCCTGTTTTCATCTTAAACATGCACACACAAAAAATCACCTTCTGCCTTCCTCAAGGGAAAGACACCTCTCTTGCTCTGATCATACACACTTCTTGGCATGCACAAGCTGAAATATGCAGGTGTAAATTGAGCACGTTGAAAAGTATGCGACCTTGATTCTGATAACCTAGCCACCATTCAATTCTGAAATTTACTGAGAAGTAACATCACAACTAGAATAAAGAGACAGCTACAGTGAGGAACATTGAAGTCTACCACCAGAATTCAGTAAGCAAAATTTAGGTCTTTTCAATCTAGTAGAACTGCTAAATGAAATCTTTCTCCACGGAGACCACATGAAGTTACAAGGGTAGTCTGACTAAGAGACCTATCACCAGATTTCCTCTCTTTAGAGAAGAATACTGAAAAGTTGAAGCATGAGAAAGAATAGTGTATTTATTGCTGGCTTTTAAAGTCATCATGATTTTTCTTTTAATTGAAAGGTATGCTTCTTTACTCAACAATGATATATTTGTAAAGAAAAGTTTGTGGATATTAATTTTTAAATATTGGTATTATTCTGTTTTAATGATCTTGACAGAACATACAAAAAGCTCAATAGAAATACAAAATTCCTTTTCAACTCTACATAACTCCTATTTACCAATAACCTCAATGAATCTTTTGCCTCTTTCACAGGCTACAGTCACCTTTCCCTAACACGAGGTACTGTTGTGTTTGTCCTTCGTTTTAGAAGACCATGACATCAGAGAAATGATGACATGACTTGGACTTGACTGTTTTGAGGGAGGGAGGGCTGTGCAAGGATGTGCAAAATACATATAGGCATGTTAAAATGTTTTTCTCTTAAGATACACAGTGCAAATTAAGAAAGAAGTAGTAATAGTGGCCTAAAGGAAAAGGGATGGAGGGAGTGAGGGAGTTACTTTTTTCTGTTAAGATTTCCCCCAAATAGAAAACCTAATCCAAGTAAAGCTGCCAAATGCCCTGCAGCACTTCCCAATTCATTTAATCTTGCCTTCCTGCTTTCTCTTGAACGATCTACAATCCCCATAAACACTTAACTCGGACCCCCTTATTGTTTGACCTACTTGCCAGACTCTAAATACCTTGAACACCAGACATTTTATAGATTGCCAGTAAGACAGTGACAGTGACATTTGCAATCATATTAAGGTTAGGGTTTTTCAGGGTCAGATTTATATAACCTGATTAGTTCCTCCAGCTACTATGCCTTCAATTTGGGTAGCTGCTAATTTAGGACTTGGGGGTAGCAGATAGCTAGCTCTTTTTTTTCCAGTCATCTCTGAGAGCATTTAGTAAATGAATCAGATAATTATGGTTTTTCTTTTTTAAAAAAATACATTTTATTAATATCTATATGAATATTTAAATTGATTACCAAAATATACCATAATAAATTTAAAAGAAAATACAAGCTAGAACAAGAACTGAAGAAACAGTAAAATATGAAATTTCTCCTTCTCTAAACTTATTCAGAAATCATTATATACCCTGTCAAAAATGCCCTTGTTTTATTCATATGTTTATGAATGTTCTGCAAATAATTTTTATCCCATATATTAAGTTCTTAGCAGGAGGACTACCTCTAGGTTAGCTGAGATGTAACCATTGTAACACAATCTAATTTAATTCTACTCATTTATTTAAGTTTACAATGATTTACAAAGCATTGTTATATAAATAGTGAACTTCAAAGGAGGAACTGATATGGAAATATTTATCTGCTTAACCTTTTGTTTATACAACAAATAACAGACCTAAGAACAGAGGAGTTCTTACTCCCAAAAAGGGGAGCAGAGAAAGGGAGAGGTGGAAAAGGCAAGGATAGTGACCTCCATAGGATACTCAAGAGTGCTAACTGGGAAAATGAATATTTTTACTAATAAGGAGCTTCAAATAATTAAATGTTGGGCTCAGGCTTGCATAACAGGTTCAAGCAATGCAGCAGAAGGAAAACTGCTCAGAAATTTTACTCCTAGTTTGTTGCTGTTTGATCAAGATGGACTCTTCAGGATCCCATTTGGGGTTTTCTTGGCAAAGATATTAATTAAGAGTGGTTTGCCATTTCCTTCTTCAGCTCACTTTGCAGATGAGAAAACTGAGGCAAAGAAGGTTAAATGACCTGCCCAGGTCATTTAAATGACACAGTTAGTATTAAATGACACAGCTTATAAGTGTCTGAAGCTGTATTTAATCTTAGAAGATGAGTCTTTCTGACTCTAGGCCTGGCTCCATCCACTGTACCACCTAGTTACAGGGGACTAGAATTCAGGAGAAAGATTAGGATTGTATATATGTATTTGGAAACTGTCTGCAGAGACGTAACTGAACCCATAGGTGCAGTAGGACTGCAGTTTCCTGAAGCAGCTCCCTTTATCCTGATACAGCTCTCTTCCCACAAACAGCTCTCCCACCCATAAACCCCTTCAGCCTCATCTTCCCTAGGGTTTTCCCCTCACAAAACCTGATTGGCTCTAGCTTCTCTGATGCCACTTCATGGCCTAGGGTCAATAAAAAGCCTGAGTCAGGTAGGCTACTCACCTCTCAGACTTGGTGGGTGCCCAAGACCATAAGTTACTATACCTCAATGACTAAATGAGGCCCCATCCAGAGGAGCTAAGCACCGCTGTATCCTAGTTGTATACATATCCTTGCTACATATCCTTGTTGTGTGTGGGCAAACTAAACCTCCTCCTCTGCCAAATATTCAATGACTCACAGGTGCCTCATTTTCATCCCAACACTGAACCTCAACTAAGATGACTACAACAACATGAGATCTCCAAATGAGAGTATATAGGAAAAGAGAATCCATCTTGGGAAACACATAGGGAATAAGACATGGCTCCAATCAAAAAACCTACAAAACCAGGTAAAAGGAAAACCTGAAAGAGGAGATGTCTACCAACATCAAAAGTTCCAGAAAGATCAACAAAGATAAGAATCAAAGAAAGGCAATGTATTTAGCAATTAGTAGTTAACTGGTTATCATGGAGAAAGAAGTTCCAGTTTAGTGGCAGATTCAGAAATCACACTACAAGGGATCGATAAGAAAAAGATAATGAAAAGGTGGCAGCAAATGGTACAAGATCTTTCCTTATTAGAAATTTCGTTGAGAAAAGAAAAAGAGATAACTTATTCTAATTAGTTCTGCTGGGAACGAATAAAGAAAAAGTGGATAATAGTTTTGACAGCACACCAGAGTCAAATGAAAGAAAAGGATAGACATAAGCATGTTTATAGGTAATGGGGAAGAAGGCAGTAGATACCAAGAGACTGATGATCAAAGGGGCAAGCAAGCTCCAGGAGGAGAAAAGAGGGGAGAGGATGTATGCACAGAGTAGACAGGTTTGACCAGGAGAAGGAGTATCATTTCTTCAAAGACTTACATAAAGGAGGAAAGAATGGGGAATTACGTGAAGAGATTTACGGAGATGGAATAAGTGGGCCAAGGAAAATGAATGAAGATGCAGCCGGTACCGGGAAGAGTGGCCAGGGAGGCTAAGTCATCAGGGAAGGGTCAGGTTTCAGTAACAGCTAGTAGATGGAAGGACTGGGAGAGGAAAAGATTTAGGAAGAAGAGGTATTTGCTGTCTATGGAATAAACACTTTACAGCACACAGGAAGGACAGCATGATATCTGATTGAAATTTTGGGATGGAAAGGTTAATGTGGATGGGAATTAGAAATTGGATGATGGAGGTGGGGGGATTGGGGAATCCAGATTCAGAATCACTGGGATGTGCAGGGTATGACTAGGTGTCACTCATCACTGAGTAGCAGGCACCACCTTCTCTTCCCACATGAGGTTGGAGAATTGGTTGGAGACAAGTGCAACATGTGATGAAAGGAATGATAGTCAAAGGAATGATGGTAAAAGGATGATAGTCAAAGGATAGTCAAAGGATGACAGTCAAAGAGAAGGTCCCATTTCACTACTCCTCTTCCCTTTAAAGGGTAGAGATTAAGCAGAAAAGAACATAGTAGGAAACAGAAGTCAAAATTCCACAGCAGGATAAGGAAGTTCTATTCCCCACTGACTTTCCTCTACCTCTTCCCTCACGTGACATCACAGGAAATTGAAGGTCTGACATTAAAGGCAAGATTACTCCTCTGCACAGGAGGGAGATTCTCCACATTGCAATTGGCAGATTCAACAGATCACTTCAGTTGGAAGCAAGAGGTAGGCACTACCTTGTGCTGGCACTGAAGTATGTCAGCCTGGTCCTGTCCCTTGACACCTTCCTCCAGGGGATACACAGCAGGAAATGAAATAGCCTTGCCAGAGGAAGGTCTGGTTACTCTTCTCACTTGAGACTGGAGGTTAGGTATAGTAAGAAATGGGATTCCCTGGGGTGGGGGGGAGGGGAGGAAGTTGCTTTGGGGCACATGGAAGTCACCCTTCTGGAAGTCAACCTTGTTGATTTTGCTCAGGGAAACCTGGGAGGTCAAAGGGAGGTCTGGTTTCTCTTCCCAAATAGAAATTCCATTCTCTGATGTCTGTTAGAGATGCTTCTTAATCTAATTGCGAAAACAGGGTAAAATTTATTGGTTGGATTCAGGGATGAAAATGATAGGAAGAAGCAATAAAAACTACACAGGCATATAGGATAGTGGTCAGTTAATATGGCCAGGAGACATTCTACATTATTTTGCTTTAAACTGCCTGGCTAGTGTCAGAAGAGTAGCAGTGAGTAGCAGAATGAAGATCAAAAGTCTTCTAAAGGTGTTCTTTGTTCTCTTGGAATTCTACATAAAAATGTTAAATCAGATTCTGTGAGGGAGGAGGAATAAATTTCCAAAACACAAAAATCCTAACAGAGAGGAAAAAGTCCTAATTATTCATATAGTTATGTATAAATATGTAGATGCATGTATATATACATTTTTCAATGAATCTATTTTTCCCAGGGGAAGAATAACAGTTGCAGGTACACAACTGTACGAAACAAACATTTCCTTAAGATATAAGAAATGTCACAAACTAAATTCTATGAAATGAATCCTAGCAGTAATAATGTAATGGATCCTACAACAGGACTACAATAACGAAAAAGACTGGGAACCAGCTATGAATTCCTTAAGAAAGGAGGGCCAATAAATAAAAAACCAGTAGATTACTGAAACAAGGATCTGAAAACAGGGAAACAGAGAGAGTAAACTTAAAAGGAGAGGCTGCTGAGACAGAAAGGAATGGTAAAGAAGAGGTAAAAAAGGGGCAAATATCTCCTCCTTGTCCTGGGTCAATGTGTTTATGTAGGGGTGAGGGTGAGATAGAATAAAACACCCTATAATGGAAAAGAAACACCCTGTAATAGGGAGGATGACCAAAGATGGTTGAGGTGAGAAATTTATAAATAAGGAATTAACTTGCCTGTAAAGGAGGAGTTCTTATCGCAGATGGATTTCAAAGGCTATGAGAATATGGATTTGCAGGTGTGGGGGTTGGGGGATGACATTTTAATTTTTGCTAATCTCAAACTACAACAGAGAATTTCCTTTAACAAAGGTTGGCAACAAATCACTGAAGTTATTTTGCAATATCTGTAACTTTGTCTCCAACAGAAACCACGTATACTTTCGTATCACATTACTGTTATCACTGATATGTCATTAATAGATTTGCTACTACTGAATGCTGAAAAGGAAGTACGATGACAACTATTTTAATATGGATTCACTTGCATCAACATATATGACAGGACCCAAAAGCCAGTGATTTTTGTGACCCACCCCCACCCCAGACCCCCACCCTTAGGCCAAATGGCAGTACACAGAAAAAACTAAGAGAACTTCACATTTACCCTAAAAATGCTTCTATAGATATGCACTTTTTTCATGGGAAGAAGTGTCATTTAGAAAAAAGGTGGAATACTTTCAAAACCTGGATTTGTCATTTCACATAAACTATTCCTTGAATATCCTATAAAGTGCTTCCCAGATTGTCCAAAAAAAAACAAAAACCAGCAAAAATATTCCACACAATTGCCAAGAATTAGGATAGTCAGACTGATCTGAGATCCAGAAATATAAGAAAAAGCTGAAAACCATACCAATATCAATTGATGCAACATTCTAGGAAAGTTATTATTTCTTTCAACAATTTGAAAACATCACTGAGAAATTTGGAGCCTTGACATTCCCTATCAGTCTGCAACTGAACAAAACTACAGACAATGTAATACTGTCTGTAATACTTATGTGCATTTTGTGGATTCTTTTTGGAAAGTCTACTGACATTTGGCAATTGTAAAAAGTTTTTTTGCTAAACAAAATTTTGTCTGGAAAAAAAAAGCTTCATACTCTCCAGGGATACAGGCTCTTACAATGCTTGGTAATATATATCTGGGCTTGCTAGTTTAGTGAAAAAGGGAGCTCCTCATATTGTTGTGATGCTTTTCGTGCTACAAAGAAATGCATGGCCACAAAAAAATTTTGTCAACATCCATAAAAGTCATCAATTTTTCAGAAACAAGTCTATGAATCATCACAGATTTTAAAAGATGTCAAGCAATAGGAACAAAATATCAAGTCCTTCTATGCACACTACACAGAAGTTTGGGGGCTTTCAAGATGACAAATCTTGAAATGCTTGTTTGAATGAAGGAAAGAAGTTTCACTTTTTTTGAAAGATAAAAAAAGCCTAGTCTTCGAACACTGAAAGAAAGGGCTTTATCCATCAGTTGGCTTACCTAGCAGATATTTTTAACCTTATGAATGAGAAAAAATCTTTTGACTCAAAGTCTTAAAAGTCACTATTATGGATGCTATTAAAAAAAAATTTACGGAATCTGACCAAATTTTGGAGGTGCAGAATCGAGGGGGAGACAGACGGTGACAGATTCGGAGCTCAGGTGGGACTGGAAGGTCCACGGGAAGGATCTGATCCGCGGGGGTGAGCCCACAGCGCACAGCGCAGCGTGGCCAGCGCAGCACGGCCAGTGCAGCGGAGCGGAGGAGATCCGAGAAACCTGAGTGGCGGGCGGAACCAGAGGAGCGGCACCCGGGGCGGGAGACAAGCCCAACCGAGTCAGTGAGAGCCTCGGAGCGCCGGAGATCAGCGCAGCAGCTCCTGGGACCTTCAGCCCGAAGATCAAACTCCGGTGAGTCACTTACTTGAACTTCCGGGAGCCAGGATGGAGGTGTAATCAGCTAATGCTCTCTCCTTCCCCCTTGATGACCGTGAAAGAACCATAAAATATCTCCCCAGAAAAATCCCAGATCAGTAGAAATAGAAGAAGGAGACCAATAGTCTCATAACACCTGAGACGAGGAAAATAGCTAAGGGGGATTCCTCATACGGTGGCAGAGGTAAACCTGAAGGACAGAGGACCCAGGGCAGAGAAACTCGCACTAGGACCCAGGCAAGCCTCACCACCAGGAGAGGAGACCCAGGAGGGTTGGGAACACGCATTAACATCTAGGCGTGCCTCAGCTGTCCAGGGGAATCAGAAAGACAATAGGGCAGCTGGGATTACCAGCCCCTGAGCTTGCCTTTGCCTCAATTAAACTAAGGAAATCTCCTGGGACCAGAGCACCCCTCCCCCACACTTAACAAGCTAAACCCAGGGCTGATCAGGGAAACACCAAACAAATACCTGCTTTTAGCTTTTTCGCACATCAGCTCAGCAAAAAGTTCTCCAGCTTCTGACTGAAAGAACCAGAAGCCACAACACTCAATCAAAATCATGAATAGGAAAAAGAAGAGGGCCGAAAGAACCATAGAATCTTTCTATGGGGATAAGGACCAAGACACAAGCCCCAAAGAGGTCACAGCTGAGACAGTACTTCCATCTGAAACTTCAGAAGGGACTATGAACTACTCGCAAGTACAAGCAGCTCTCCTGGAACAGCTGAAGAAGGAAATAGAAGATAAACTGGCCAATGATTTTAAAATTATTAAGAAAGAATTCACTGATGAGAACATTTCCCTGAAAAGGAAAATTGAACAAATGGAAAAAGAAGTTCAAAAATTAACTGGAGAAAATAAATTCCTGAAAGGCCAAATGGAAAAGGAAGTACAAAAATTAAATGGAGAAAATAGCTTATTAAAAGGAAAAATTGGGCAGATGGAAAAAGAGATACAAAAGTTAACAGAAGAAAACAATGTGATGAAGATTAGAATTGGGCAAGTAGAAACTAACAACTCAATGAGACAGCAAGAATCAGTCAAACAAAATCTAAAGAATGAAAAGATAGAAGAAAATGTAAAATATCTAATTGGAAAAACAACTGACCTGGAAAATAGATCCAGAAGGGAAAACTTAAGAATTATTGGCCTGCCAGAAACCCAGGATGGAGAAAAGAGCCTGGACAATATCTTCCAGGAAATCATCAAGGAAAACTGCCCAGAAGTACTAGATTCAGAGGGCAAAATAGTCATCGAAAGAATCCACCGTTCCCCTCCTGAAAGAGACCCCAAACTCAAAACCCCAAGAAATATAGTTGCCAAATTCCAGAGCTATCAAGTGAAGGAGAAAATATTACAAGCAGCCAGAAAGAAACAATTTAAATATCAAGGGGATACAATCAGGATTACACAGGACCTTGCAGCTTCTACAGTAAAAGATCGAAAGAATTGGAACCCAATATTCCGTAAGGCAAAAGAGCTGGGACTGCAACCAAGGATCAACTACCCAGCAAAGTTCAGCATAACATTTCAGGCAAGGAGAAAGTCATTCAACGAAGTAAGGGATTTCCAGAGTTTCCTGACCAAAACACCAGAACTTAATAGACAATTCAATCTTCAAATGCAGGTCGCAAGAGAATCATAAAAAGGTAAACAGCGGGGGTGGGGGGAACAACTTGCTACTCAATGAGGGCAAGTTGTTCACCCCCCTATAAGGGAAGATGATATCTGTTTATCTCAAGAACTGTGCGTCTATTAAGAAATATAAAAGGGATAAGCATAGGGGGAACGGATATAAAGTAAATGATATCATGATAAAAAATGTGATTTAAGTATGAGAAGGGAGTGTAATAGGAGGTGTGAAAAGGAGGAAGCAGGAAATGGCAAATTATATCACAAGAAGAAGTACAAAATCATAGTAGAGGGAAAGAGGGGAGGGAGATGAGCATTGTGTGAGAGGTACTCTCATCGGATTTGTTTAAAGGACGGATCAATAAACTTAAGTAGAAAATCCTAACTAGCTCTATAAGCAGTGGGAGGGGAAGAGGGAAGAAAGGGGAGGGAGGCAAAAGGGAGGGAAGAAGCAATAAGAGTATAGGGGAGTAAAAGGGAGGGGGGCTAAAAGAAAGAGGGGAAGGCGGCAAGAGGAGGTGGTGAAAAGTAAATACTAGTGAGGAGGGGAAGGGAGACAGCAGAGCTAAAAGCACAAATGGTGGGAAAGAAGATGGAGGGAAATACACAGATTGTAATCATAACTGTGAATGTGAATGGAATGAATTCTCCCATAAAACGGAGACGGATAGCAGAATGGATTAAAAGCCATAATCCAACAATATGCTGCTTACAAGAAACACATTTGAAACGGGGGGATACACATAGGATAAAGGTTAAAGGATGGAGCAGAATATATTGTGCTTCAGCTGATGTAAGAAAGGCAGGAGTAGCAATCCTAATCTCAGACAAAGCAAAAGCAGAAATAGATCTAATCAAAAGGGATAAGGATGGAAACTATATCCTGCTAAAAGGCACCATAGACAATGAAGCAATATCATTACTAAACATGTATGCTCCAAGTGGTATAGCATCCAGATTCTTAGAGGAGAGATTGAGGGAGTTGAAGGAAGAAATTGACAGCAAAACTATACTAGTGGGGGACCTCAACCTCCCTCTTTCTGAACTTGATAAATCTAACCTCAAAATAAACAAGAAAGAGGTTAAGGAGGTAAATAGAACTTTAGATAAGGTAGATATGATAGATCTTTGGAGAAAATTGAATGGGAACAGAAAGGAATATACCTTTTTCTCAGCAGTACATGGAACATTTACAAAAATTGACCATGTACTAGGACATAAAAATCTCAAAATCCAGTGCAGAAAGGCAGAGATAATCGGTGCATCCTTCTCAGATCATAATGCAATAAAAATTATATGTAATAAAAGGCCATGGAAAGATAAAGCAAAAATCAGTTGGAAACTAAATAATTTAATCCTAAAGAAGGAATGGGTTAAAGAAGAAATCATAGAAACAATTAACAACTTCATTCAAGAGAATGACAATAATGAGACAACCTACCAAATCTTATGGGATACTGCAAAAGCAGTTCTTAGGGGAAGTTTTATATCTTTGAATGCCTATATAAATAAAATAGAGAAAGAGGAGATCAATGACTTGGGTATGCAGCTGAAAAAGCTAGAAAAAGAACAAATTGAAAATCCCCAAGAAAATACCAAATTAGAAATACTGAAAACCAAAGGAGAGATTAATAAAATTGAAATTAAGAAAACTATTGAATTAATAAATAAAACCAATAGTTGGTTTTATGAAAAAACTAATAAAATTGATAAACCTTTGGTCAATTTGATTAAAAAAAAGAAAGAAGAAAATCATATTACTAATATTAAAAATGAAAGGGGTGAACTCACCTCCAATGAGGAGGAAATTAAAACAATAATTAGAAATTATTTTGCCCAACTTTATGCCCACAAATTCGATAATCTAAATGAGATGGATGAATATTTTAAAAAATACAAATTGCCCAGATTAACAGAAGAGGAAATTGAATACTTAAACAACCCCATCTCAGAAAAAGAAATTGAACAAGCCATCAATGAACTCCCTAGGAAAAAATCTCCAGGACCAGATGGATTCACAAGTGAATTCTATCAAACCTTTAAAGAACAGTTAATTCCAATACTATATAGACTATTTGGGAAAATTGGGGAAGAAGGAGTACTCCCAAATTCTTTCTATGATACAAATATGGTTTTGATACCCAAGCCAGGAAGAGATAAAACAGAAAAAGAAAATTACAGACCAATTTCTCTAATGAATATAGATGCAAAAATTTTCAACAAGATTTTAGCAAAACGAATACAGCATCTTATCAAGAGAATAATACATTATGATCAGGTAGGTTTCATACCAGGAATGCAGGGCTGGTTCAATATTAGGAAAACTATTAGCATTATCAATCATATCAACAAGAAAACCAACAAAAACCACATGATTATCTCAATTGATGCAGAAAAAGCTTTTGACAAAATACAACACCCATTCCTATTAAAAACACTGGAGAACATAGGAATAAAGGGAACCTTCCATAAAATAATAAGCAGTATCTACCTAAAACCTTCAGCAAGCATTATATGCAATGGAGATAAGCTAGAGGCATTTCCAATAAGGTCAGGAGTGAAACAAGGATGCCCATTATCACCATTATTATTCAATATGGTACTAGAAATGTTAGCGGTAGCAATTAGACAAGATAAAGAAATTGAAGGAATAAAAATAGCCAAAGAAGAAACTAAGTTATCACTCTTTGCAGATGATATGATGATATATTTAGAGAATCCCAGAGATTCAAGTAAAAAGCTACTTGAAATAATAAACAACTTTGGCAAAGTTGCAGGTTACAAAATAAACCCACACAAATCTTCTGCATTCCTATATATTAGCAACAAAGTCCAACTCCAAGAGATAGAAAGAGAAATCCCATTTAAAGCTAGAGTAGACACTATAAAATACTTAGGAGTTTACCTGCCAAAACAAACCCAGGGATTATATGAACACAATTACAAGACACTTTTTGCACAAATAAAGTCAGATTTAAGTAAGTGGAAAAACATCAGTTGTTCATGGGTAGGCCGAGCTAATATAATAAAAATGACAATTCTACCTAAATTAATCTATTTATTTAGTGCCATACCAATTAAACTATCAGATAATTATTTTCTAGAGCTGGATAAAATAATATCAAAATTCATTTGGAAAAACAAAAGGTCCAGAATATCAAAGGGACTAATGAAAAGAAATGCTTGGGAAGGTGGCCTAGCGCTACCAGACCTCAAATTGTATTATAAAGCAGCAATTATCAAAACCACTTGGTATTGGCTAAGAAACAGAGGGGTAGACAAATGGAATAGGCTTGGCACTCAAGACACAGTTGGCAAGGAATATAGCAACCTCCTGTTTGACAAACCCAAAGATCCCAGCTTCTGGGATAAGAACTCACTGTTCGACAAAAATTGCTGGGAAAACTGGTTAACTGTGTGGCGGAAATTAGGCATAGACCCATGCCTGACACCGTACACAAGAATAAAGTCCAAATGGGTACATGACCTAGGTATAAAGATTGATACCATGAATAAACTGGAGAAGCAAGGTATAGTGTATTTATCAGATTTATGGAGAGGGGAAGAATTTTTTTCTAAAGAAACGATAGAAAGCATTTTGAAATGCAAGATGGATAATTTTGATTACTTTAAACTGAAAAGTTTTTGTACAACCAAACCCAATGCAACCAAAATTCGGAGGGATGTAGTAAATTGGGAAAAAATTTTTACAGCTAAGCTCGGGGATAAAGGCCTCATTTCTAGAATATATAGAGAACTGACTCAAATATATAAACATCCAAGTCATTCCCCAATTGATAAATGGTCAAAGGATATGAACAAGCAATTTTCAGGGGAAGAAATCAAAAATATCTATAATCATATGAAAAAGTGCTCTAAATCACTATTGATTAGAGAGATGCAAATCAAAACAACTCTGAGGTACCACATCACACCTCTAAGATTGGCAAACATGACAGAACAAGAAAATGATAAATGCTGGAGAGGATGTGGGAGAGTTGGAACACTAATTCATTGTTGGTGGAGCTGTGAGATCATCCAACCCTTCTGGAGAACGGTTTGGAACTATGCCCAAAGGGCTACAAAAATGTGCATACCCTTTGACCCAGAAATATCGCTACTAGGATTGTATCCCCAAGAGATTATAAAAACGGGAAAGGGTCCCACATGTACAAAAATATTTATAGCAGCACTCTTTGTGGTAGCCAAAAACTGGAAGTCAAGGGGATGCCCATCAATTGGGGAATGGCTGAATAAATTATGGTATATGAATGTAATGGAGTACTATTGTGCCATAAGAAATGATGAACAAGAAGACTTCAGGGAGGCCTGGAAGGACTTATATGATCTGATGCTGAGCGAAAGGAGCAGAACCAGGAGAACTTTGTGCACAGCAACGACCACAGTGTGCGAGAGTTTTTTCTGGTAGACTTGGAACTTTGTAATAATACAAGAACTTACTGAGAAAAAAAAAAAAAAATCCTAATGTCGGTCTTCTAAGGCAAAATGCCTTCCACACTCAGAGAAAGAAATGTGGAAGTCACTTGCAGAATGTAGCAGATCATGTTTGTATGTGGGTGGGGTTCAGTGTATTATATGTTGATTTGTTATATGATTTCTTCCATTTATTTTAGTTCGACTACATAGCATGAATATAGCGAAAATGTGCTCAATAGGAAAGTATATGTAGAACCTAAACAGAATTGTATGCTGTCATGGGGAGGGAGGGGGGTATTGGGGGAAGGGTGGGGGGGAATAAAATCTTAACTTTAAGGAAATGATTGTAAAACATTAAAAAAATAAAAAAATAAAAAAAATAAAAAAAAATTTACAACATTCTTGGCAAAGCTGCCAACATGATAGTAAAAAGTAGAGGCATAAATTTTTGAAACTTTAAAATGATGAAGGAAGTGCTTTAAGAAGATGTAGATGAGACAGAAAATTCCATGTCAATTTCACTGAAAAAGCAAAATCTGAAAATACCTGGAAACATTTTAGAACTCTTTCAAAAGTTATTTTTATTTTTGTGTCATTAAAGGTAAACCACAATTCTTTCCTTCCTGATATGAACTGTATCAAAGATGATATACTACCCAAATTCATTGATCATTGGACAAAAATTTACTATAACTGGAGTTTAATTCAAAAAGCCTTGTAGAATTCTGTTGTTCCGTGACAGAAGTTTGTTTTCAACCCAGAAAGCAAACTATTGAGAAAGCTTCCATCTGAAATACATCTTTACAAACCACGATTTTTTAAACCCGGTTAACCACAAAAACAAAATATTGTCAAAAAATACAATTTAATGTTCTTATTGAAGCTAAGCAAAAATAGCTTTTATAAAAAAATAAATTTAATTTTGACATCAATATTTAAATGCATTATCTAATGCATTAATAAAAACATGACATGAAAACAAATTAGTTTTTAATATTTTATTACTATTTCAATACAACTTGTTTCTTTTGTAATTCTACATATTTTATTTTGTGCACTAAAAAATATTCTTAGGAGAGAAGGGGTTCAGATGCCTCACCAAGCTCCTAAGCAGAACCATGATATCAAAGAGTTCCTGTTCTTCAGGACTGGTCTTACAAATTCTAACCCATTAGGTGATAAATTGGTTCCAAAAAGCACCAGAGGTCCTGTCCAGTTTCCAGGGAATGCATTGCTTCTGCCTATTTTCAACACTGTCTTTTATGTTCTTTATCACTTCTTATCAGGAAGTTTCAAATATCTTCTCAGTTGTCCTAATTAGGGGGAAGGGAAGAGAATAATTTTATTTTAAGAGCACCTACTATGTTCCAGGCACCATCCTTAGAACTTTGCAAATATTATCTCACTTGATCATTTAATTAAACTCTAAAAATTTTGACCTTGCTAATTCATATAATCTCAACCTAGAGTCATCTAATCCAACCTATCCTTGAACATAATTTCCTCTCGACAACATTCTTGACAACAAGTTATCCATCCCCCTAAAGACTTTCAGTGACTGGAAACTCATTATCTCCTGAAGCAACTCAGTTCATTTTATGCTATGTCATTGCTAGAAGGTTTTCCCTTTCATGATGCTAAATTTGTCTCTCTGTAACTTTTATCAGCTATATTCTGCTTTCTGAAGTCCAAGAAAAACAAATCTATTTCGTCTTCTATATGACAGCCCTTGAAAAATATGCCTCTCCCCTTTCACTTTTCCATGTAAAACATCCTGAGTTCCTTTGTCAAGATCCGCAAGTGATATATACTAAGACAGGTATTCTTAACCTGGGATTCATTGACCTCTTGGAGGTCCATGAAGAGATTTCAGAAGATCTGTGAACTTAAAGGAGAGGGGGAAAAAAATCACATCTCCATTATAATATAACTGGTTTTCTTTATAATCCTGTGTATTTTATTTTGTGCATTTCAAAACCTTATTATGAGAAGGGGTCCACAGGCTTCATCAAACTGCAAAGGAGCTATGTGACAAATAATTTTTTAAACTTAAAAAAAGTTAAGAACCCCTATTCTAAGGGGAGATTTGGCTTTTTGCTTCCCTTTTCTTTTCAGGTCAAAACAAAAAAGGAGAAATATTTTACAGCTATGTGACATAACTTTCATGACTGATCCAAGACTATTTTTTTTAAATTAGAAAACTATCTCTTCAGTAATCAAGTTACTAACTCACTTTAAACTTCACCTAACACCTTCCTCTTTCAACGCCTAATTTCTACAGAGTTGGTTATTCTGTCAAATGTTTTACAAGCTGCTTTTCGCTGAAACCTATTTCTTAAGAGTGATTTCACCCCTCTTCCTGCTTCTGAAGACTTAAAATTAAATCTCAACAAACTAAATGAGTCATCCAGAATGCAAAGCAGTTTCCTCACACAGAATTAAATACTAGTGAGAGAAACTGGATAGCATACAATTACGAAAACTTAATTTCACCTGCAGGAGTGGTAGACAGAAGACATTAATTCTGAAGCTGCTGTTGAATTGTACTTTGCTGTCTTTCACTGCAGTAGAAAGCTATGGGAATGAAGAGAACTACAGAAAGAGTGTAAGCAAGTCATCCAGCAGACTGCTTCATCACTTGCTGAGCAATGAATAAAAGCCAATTAAATATGATGTGAGACAGTAACCAGGCCTGTGGCACAGAAAGAAGGAAAAGCTGGGCAGGGAGAGAGGAAGGCTGAGAATTTGGAACTCAAAGTTTAAAAAGTGAATGTTAAAAATTGTTTTTGCCAGTAACTGGGAAATAAGACAGAGGCAATGGAGTATAGAAAACTACCTTACCATAAAGTAGAAGAGGAAGGAGCTAAGAGAAAGGCGGAAGTAGGTCTGACAGAAAGGAGGGCGGATTGGGGGAAAGGGTAGTCAGAAGCAAAACACTTGAGGAGGGACAGGGTGAAAGAAAAAAGAGAATATAATAAATGTGGGTGGGGGAAATAGGATGGAGGGAAATACAGTTAGCAACAGTAACTGAAAAAACATTTGAAGCAAGTTTCTTTGCTAAAGGCCTCATTTCTCTTACACAGAGAGAATCACCAAATTTTTAAAAATAAAAGCCCATTCCCCAACTGATAAATGTTCAAAAGATATACTCAGTTTTCAGATGAAGTAATTAAAACTATCTATAGCCAAAGGAAAAAATATTCTAACTCACTACTGAATACAAGTTTAAACAAATCTGAGGTACTACCTCATACCTTTAGATTAGATAATAGGACAGAAAATGTAAATGACAAATGTTGGAGGAGATGCGGGGAAAAATGAGACATTAATGTACCGCTGTCAAAGCTGTGAAGTGATTAAACCATTCCATAGAGCAATTTGGAACTATGCCCAAAGGGCTGTAAAACCATGCATATATACCATTTGACCTAGCAATGGAACAACTAGGTCTGTATCCCAAAAGAGATAAAAAGCAAAAAGGAAAAGGACTTCTCTGCACAAAAATATTTGTAGTGGCTCTTTTCTTGCTTTGTAGGTGGGGTAGAGGAAACATAACTCATACAGAAATGCTATGCATGACTTCACATGTAAAAAAATGAATTAAAAGACTTATGGTACTCTCTAAATGAGAATACTAAAGATACATTTATTTCTCAGCAACACATGGAATTTTTAAAAGAACTGACCATACATTAGGGCACTGATATTGTAAATAAATATGAAAAGGCAGCAATATTAAAAACATCTATTAAGAGTTCATAATGCAATAAAAACAATAATTAGTTCAGGGAGCACAGGAGACTTAACAATGAAATCCTAAATAATGAATGGGTCAAAGAAGAAATTACAGAAACAATTAATAATTAGGAGAAAGAAAATGATAATGAAGCAGTATACCAGAATTTCTGGGATGCAGCTAAAACAATCTCTAGGGGAAAATTATGCCCCTAAAAACTAATTAGAGAGAAAAAGACAGGACTAGAGTTGGGAAAAACCCTGTGTTCAATTAATTCTAGCCCTCACTACTTATCTGACCTTGGGTAAATCATTTGTCACTTTCTTCACCTGTCAAATGAGAAAGTTGGACTAGATGACCTAGAAGGTCCCTTCCAGATCTAATACTATGATTTATAGTTCCAAGGGGGGCAATTATGTTATCCATTAATCTGTGTATTAAAACAGAACCTAATTCTGAATTCTAGTCACAAATGGAACGAGGTAGGGAAGACTAAAATGTATTATGTAAGATGCCTGCCACATTTAAATATTTATGCTCAAATGCATCTATGATCTCATCATTCTGGATGTCCCCTCCAAGAAAAGAGATCACAACCTATTCAAACATGCCTATCGCAATAGACTTTTGTTCATGTCCTTCTCTAAGTTCACCACAGAGATAACTTTCTTTTCTTTCTTTTATTAATCATAATAGGTAATATTCATATAATTATAATTCATTAGTATATATAATATATATGTGCCAGTGCCTGTACTCAGTGGTTTCAAATTATCTTATTTGACCCTCAAAACAATCCTAGGAGTTAAGTGCTAGTATTCCATTTTACAAATGATGAAACCGAGGCAAAAAGAGATTAAGTGACTTAACCAGTGTCCCACAGCTGCTGAGTTTCTGAAGCTAGATTCAAACTCATTTCTTGCTGACTCCTGGTCCAGCACTCTATCCACTACACCAACTAGCTTTCCTCATTTTCTCCTAACATCCAGAGATAGCTATCCACATCATCCCCTGCCTTCACATGTTACCAGTTTTATCTTCTTTTCCTTTCATACAGTTTGTCATGAACATCTTTTGCTACCATTCTTCAAAATATCTCAATGATTATATACTGCAGCCTGTCGCAAACAGCAGCATGTATTTCTCATTGCCTTTATTGTTCATTTTCAATTTTCAGAAACATGTTCCATTTCTAATTGTTAGCCATACAACAACACCATACAGTAGGATTTTCAGATAAAAAAGGTGGGGTGGAGGTTCCAAGAGAAGGCTGGAATTATTAAAAGAGCTATATAATTTCCTGGGGACATTCCAAGCTACTTTTCTCCCTCTCCTACTTAATTCAGGGTCCAACTCACTGATCATTTGTACTCTCAGTCTCAGATTACATACTAATGGACAAGCCCTATAGATTAGCTACTCAACTATATATCAAAATATGAGCAAGAGACAGTTATCATACACTTGGTCTTTCCTGTGGAGACAAACACATCAAACTCAAAATGATTACACATTTCTTTCAGGAAGTTCTGCGTTATCATTCAAAAACAGGAACATCATATGACCTCATTACCTACAAGGAATCAGTCTTTTCACTTAGACTCTGGGATGGATCTTTTCCGATTACAGCAGCAAACCTTTTTGGTAAGCATCTGATGTTTATGATTCTAGGGTCATTGAACAAGGTTGTTTCTGTTAGCTTTCAAGAAATTTCCAATGATTTTGACATATGGATATGAGACATCTCTACAAAGTCCCACTCTGATGCGTCATTGCAGAATTGAGACCATGATCTTGGGTTGCATTCTAACATGCTGGAAATGCTTCAAGTATGGTTCCAAAAAACAGATCAAGTCCTCTTTGGAGGCAGTGTGGCATAGTGACTAAAGACAAAGGGTCTGCTTCAAATTTTGGTTCTGCTACATAGCAGCAATACAAGCCTTGTGAGAATTCAAGTGATGCCTCTCATTTACCTGTAATCATTTCTCTTCTTGATCATTATCATATTCTACTTTCTGTAACAGTGTACCTATCCATCCCACCCACCTTCATTAAACTGTAAGCTCCCTGAAAACAAGACCCATATCGTTCTTCATCTTGATATTACAGCATCTATCCATTACTGACATCACATGCCAAGAACACAAGCACTCAATATGTATTTGTGGACTGAATTTATTTTTTTTGCCAACAAAATGAGAAAAATACAAGATTATTGGGAGGAATAAATGAGATGAAGCATATGAAAATGCTGAAGGTCTGTACAAATGTAATTATTCATATGAAAATATTTTCTGAAGGCTGTGACTCTACAGCATTATTCTGTTATATGCTTCCCTAGCAAAGCTGGTAAGCATTCAATAAGGAGTTATTTAAAACAGCAAAACAGCAGAGAGAAACAACAGTACTCCTTTCTTAGCTCCAAATACTTTCCAACTGGAATATAGCAGAATTGTTATAATGAAGGACAATATGATACAAACATGGATCAAATAATTTCCTTTGAAAAAGATTAAAAATTATTTTATTAAACACATGCTCCAAAATTGATTGGTTTCTACAAAATCCAGCATTTAGGAAGATGAAATCTGACTAGGACAGACAATCAGACAACTACTGACCACCTGATTTTCTCAGCTTTCCAAAATGACATAAAGTTTAGTTAAAAATACATTAATGAAAATATTGCGAAAAGATTATGGTCAGTTCAATTCTCTGTATATTTCCAAACAAACAAAAATTAAAAAATAAAAGTTATGGCTAACCATGATTATTAATGATTTTTATTGAAATTAGAATGAGAATCAAAAGTTAAAAGAGTTTTTGATTTCTTATGGGAACAAATACTGTAGAAGTACTTCACAGGGTAGAAGTAAAGACAGAAACCAGATAATGCAAGCCAAAGTGTAAAAGGCATTAAACTATCTGTTCCCATTAGACTTCAAGTCCCTCTGTCCCCCTTTTATATCTCCCTTTCAGCTTAGTGCCTGGCTGTAGTAGGTACTTAATAAATTCGGACATTCTCATTCTCCAGGATTGGCACATTACCCTGGAAAGTGACTGAATAATATTTACTCTGCTTTCCCCCTTTGTCCCTGGATATTTTTTATAAAGTCACACTCATTTCTAAGTTGCTTGTAGAGAAAAAGTGTGCTAGGGCAACATGAGAGTCACATGATGGGAAAAGACATTGAAATAGTTCTGATGAGTGCCAGTGTTATTACGTGTAATAATATTTGAATACACTGTACTAGCATTTTCTATTTAATTTCTTCAGGGGCAACTTACGTTTCTATAATATGCCTGACCTGATATAAATTACATGATATTTCTCTAATTAATAAAGGTTATTACAGCAAGAACTCCCATAAAAGCTATGGAATCATCAATTGCAGCAATTTAATTTGGTTCTAGCAAAGCTACTGTGAACATTTACAATATAGCCTGCGCTAAAGAAAATTGGCTTTTCATTTGTAGAATGTTATAAAAATGTTCTATTGTGAATATGATGCAACAGTTTATCAACCTCCAGGTATCTATTACTTTTCCACACAAATTATGAAAGTAAAAAAAAATCAGGGCGGAGCCAAGATGGTGCAGTAGAAAGACACACATACACAAGGTCTCCTCACACAGCCCATAAAATACCTGTAGAGAGGGACTCTCAACAAATTTTGGAGCAGCAGAAGTGGAGAACAACAGAGTGGAGGCGATTTCCAGCCCAGGATGACCTGAAAAGCCCACAGGAAACGTCAGTTGCACCAGCGCCAATAAGAGCCCACAGCCCAGCCCAGCCTTGGCCACGCAGCAAGGCTCGTGAACAGCCCTCAGGGATGGAATCTCCAGTCTCGGAATCTCCAGTCACAGCAGCGGGTCCGCAGATCCCTCAACCCACAGGCGCCCAAGATCAGTGATGGGGATTTTTTCAGCAGGCTGGGAAGGGAGAAAGGCATTCCCATAGCTCTGGCCTCAGGCAGCAGGGAAGGGAGAAGGGCCTTCCCATAGCTCTGGCCTCAGGCAGCAGTCCACAGAGGCCATATCAGGCAGGTGGCAGGAGTTCTCTGCAGCCCCAACAGCAGCCCAAGACCGTTGTAGGATCGTAAAAACCCCTGGGGACACTGAGGGAGTTGGTCTTTGTCTCGCATTGAATGATGACCCTGCCCCACAGTTTGACTGAATCCCACCCCCACTAAGTGCTAACTTGGTGGAACTGGAGGTCAGGTGCCTGTGGAGAGGAAACTCTGCTAAGATTCTGAGCACAAAAATCCTTCCCTACACCCAGACCAGTACACGCTTCATTGTGACACCTTCGAAGAACGGATATCTTACAGGTCCCCAGAGTATACCCTACTCTTGACAAAGGACCCAAAAGTCAAATAACTAGTTGGGAAAATGCCCAAAAAAGGGAAAAAAATAAGACCACAGAAGGTTACTTTCTGGGTGAACAGATATCTCCTCCCATCCTTTCAGATGAGGAAGAACAATGCTTACCATCAGGGAAAGACATAAAAGTCAAGACTTCTGCATCCCAAACATCCAAAACAAATATCCAATGGGCTCAGGCCATGGAAGAGCTCAAAAAGGATTTTGAAAATCAAGTTAGACAGGTAGAGGAAAAACTGGGAAAAGAAATGAGACAGATGCAAGAAAAGCATGAAAAGAGGATCAACACCCTGCTAAAGGAGACCCAAAAAATGCTGAAGAAAATAACACCTTGAAAAATAGGCTCACTCAATTGGCAAAAGAGGTTCAAAAAGCCAATGAGGAGAAGAATGCTTTCAAAAGCAGAATTAGCCAAATGGAAAAGGAGGTTCAAAAGTTCACTTAAGAAAATAGTTCTCTCAAAATTAGAATGGAACAGATGGACGCTAATGATGAGAAACCAAGAAATCACAAAACAAAACCGAAAGAATGAAAAAATGGAAGAGAATGTGAAATATCTCATTGGAAAAACAACTGACCTGGAAAACAGATCCAGGAGAGACAATTTAAAAATTATGGGACTACCTCAAAGTCATGATCAAAAAAAGAGCCTAGACATCATCTTCCATGAAATTATCGAGGAAAACTGCCGTGATATTCTACAACCAGAGGGCAAAATAAGTATTGAAAGAATCCATCGATCACTGCCTGAAAGAGATCCAAAAAGACAAACTCCTAGGAACATTGTGGCCAAATTCCAGAGTTCCCAGGTCAAGGAGAAAATATTGCAAGCAGCTAGAAAGAAACAATTCCAGTACTGTGGAAATACAATCAGGATAACACAAGATCTAGCAGCTTCTACATTAAGGGACTGAAGAGCGTGGAATAGGATATTCCAGAAGTCAAAGGAACTAGGACTAAAACCAAGAATCACCTACCCAGCAAAACTGAGTATAATACTTCAGGGGAAAAAATGGTATTTCAATGAAATAGAGGACTTTCAAGCATTCTTAATGAGAAGAACACAGCTGAAAAGAAAATTTGACCTTGAAACACAAGAATCAAGAGAAGCATGACAGGGTAAACAGCAAAGAGAAATCATAAGGGAGTTACTAAAGTTGAACTATTTCCATTCCTACATGGAAAGACAATATTTGTAACTCTTGAAACTTTTTTCAGTATCAGGGCAGTTGGTGGGATTACACACACACAAGAGAGAGAGAGAGAGAGAGAGAGAGAGAGAGAGAGAGAGAGAGAGAGAGAGAGAGAGAGAGAGAGAGAGAAACAGAGAGAACAGGGTGAACTGAATAGGATGGGATCATCTCTTTAAAAAATGAAATTAAGGGGTGAGAGAGAAATATAATCGGAGGAGAAAGGGAGAAAAGGAATGGGGCAAATTATCTCTCATAAAAGAGGCAAGTAAAAGACTTATCAGTGGAGGGAAAAAGAGGGGAGGTAAGAGAAAAAACATGAAGCTTACTTTCATCACATTCGACTAAAGGAAGGAATAAAATGCACACTCATTTTGGTATGAAAATCTATCTTACAATACAGGAAAGTGGGGGAGAAGGGAATAAGCAGTGTGGGAGGATGATGGAAGGGAGGGCAGTGGGAGGAGGGAGCAATTTGAAGTCAACACTCTTGGGGAGGGACAGGATCAAAGAGAGAATAGAAGCAATGTGGGGCAGGATAGGATGGAAGGAATTATAGTTAGTCTTACACAACATGACTATTATCGAAGTCATTTGCAAAACTACACAGACATGGTTTATATTGAATTGCCTGCCTTCCCAAAGGGAATGGGTGGGGAGGGAGGGATGGGGAGAAGTTGGAACTCAAAGTTTTAGGAACAGCTGTTGAGTATTGTTCTTGCAACTAGGAAACAGAAATGCAGATAATGGGGTATAGAAAGTTATCTTGCCCTACAGGACCAAAGAGAAGATGAGGATAAGGGAAGGGAGGGATGTTAGAAGAGAGGGCAGATTGGTAATAGGGGCAATTAGAATGCTCGGAGTTTTGGGGTGGGTGAGGGAAATGGGGAGAAAATCTGGAACTCAAAATTTTGTTGAAATGAATGTTGAAAACTTAAATAAATAAATTTAAATTTAAAAAAACTTAAAAAAAAATGTTCAACTGATATGACCAGGTGAGACTTTGGATAGCCATTAAATAGCTCCCTATCCTGTTCCCCACCACGCCTTGAAAACCCAGATGCTGGTGCTTCTCTCTCCAATAACAATGTATGTATGTAATGGTCAGATAGTTGGATTTGTCTGTTGGTCTGTGATGTATGTATTGCTTATGGTCAGACAGTTAGAAGCCCTGTCTATTGGTCTTTACTTCCGCTGCTTATATTTTCTCTGTTGGTGAATGCAATTAAAGAAGATTGTTGACCCCTCGAAAATTGCTTTCTCTTTAGGAAAGCACATCTGAGAACCTATGCCAGCAGGTCTTCTTGAACATGTGTCAGGGTGCTTGCTGCTACAGTTACACAATGCACATTTTCAGACTTTTTCAATTATTACTCATGTTATGCCAACTTTTTTACCCTCCCTAAAAAGTACTTTTGCCATATATCATAGCTCTCTGGGAAGGGAAGGGTGGGGAATACATGGTATAACTGCAGTGATTTAAGAAACAGAAAAAATCAATAAAATTTATTTTTTTAAAAATCAACTGTATTTCTAAATAGAATCCAAAAAGCAGTAATAGAAAGGAAATCTCATTCCAAGTTACTACAATATGCACAAAATATGTGGCAATCAATCTACTAAAACACACAAAGGTCTTAAAATTCAATTATAAAGTGTTCCTTAAAGAAATAACTTAAATTGTTGGAGAAAGTCAGTGAGATGGGGAAGCAGAATACTGACATGACAAGTGCAGACAAGGCAAGACAAATGCAAGTTATATTTGGGGGTCAGTATGTAGTCTGCTTAAGCTACAGGGGTTGTTGTTGCGTTCATCCTTTGTTTTTGAAGAGGACCATGACATCAGAGAAATGATGACATGACTTGCACTTGATTGACTTTGTCTTGAGTGAGGGAGGGCTGTGCAGGTCACCAGCCTCATTTCTCCTCCAGAGCCATCTGAATCCAGTGACCAGATATTTATCAGGATGACTAGAGATGACCCAGGATGAGGCAATTGGAGTTAAGTGACTTGCCCAAGACACACAGCTAGTGAGTGTCAATTGTCTGAGGTGAGATTTGAGCTCAGGTCCTCCTGACTCCTGCACTGGTGCTCTATTCACTGCACCACCAAGCTGCCCCTAGCAAAACGTATGATAATGTAAAAAGCAGCAACCATCAATAAAAACTTATTTTAAAAGAAAAAAAATGTAACTTCTTTGAGGCCTGACTTTCTTTTTGCTCCTACTGCCCAGTCTTTAGCACAGCACCTGGCACATCTTAAGTGCTTCATAAATGCTTAAGAAATTGACTTGATACTACCCTCCCCACAAAAAAACAAAAAAAAATAAAAACAAATGAACAAAAAAAAAAAAAACCAAAACACAAATAGAAAGAATCCAGAAAACAAAAGTATATTAGAAATTCTACATTTCCTTAGTCACCAACTGAAACGAAAAGTCAAAAGTCTGAGGAAATTCAAGGTGTGAAAGCAGTACAAGAACCACAAACAATTCCACTTCAAAAGTCTTACTCCAAAGGCCTGAGGAGTAAAGAAATGAGGGGCCAGAATACCAGAAATAAAAGGCAGACAATTCCTTGTTCACAAGAAGTTCAACAGAATGGAAATGTAAGTTGGATTAAACAAGAATCAAAAAAACATTGCACTGTTAACATAATGAACACTAGGAACCCTATGTCCAGGGAAGAGTTTAAAATCTATCTTTTAACTCAATTCCATAATGATAGCTTATGAAAAGATATAAAAAAAAGATACTCATCTTAGTGAAAATGAAAGCGTATGTGATGTCCATATGGTAAACTCTTCTCTGTTTAAAACATGCCACCAACCTAGCAATGTCAAGAACTGAAATCAAACATGCCTTTATCCATATGAGTAGCCTCCGCCCCTTTTGTATCCAGTATTCAATCCACTAAATTTTTTTCCTAAATAGAATTGAGCAGGAATTCAACATTAAAGAGGCAGCTGTACCATAATATTTCATGAAACACTTTATGTACGTGGGTGACATCACATTACATAGCTCCAATGAAAAACAGATGAAATATTCTCAATCTCATGTAATCTTTCTCCAATTATGTAAAAATATCATTTGTGACATTCAACATGTGAAAAGTATAAAATTCTTAAATGTATGTCAATGAAAGAAACTGAAAGCCTAAAGTCTGAATCTGGGGCTCAACAGATTAAGATATTTTAAAATACCTTAGTCCCCCACAAGCAAAAAATATTACACATTTACAATATATCAACAACATGAGATTTCATTTCCCATTCAACATTTTTCCAACATTTGGAAACTATGACAAAAGATATTGGAAGGACTTTGGAAAGAAAGGAAGATTAACACATTGTACATCAGTGAATTAACAGAACCATTTTAGAAAGCAATTTAGAATGCTGAAAAAAAAGTAGAATTAAGCAAAGAGAATAATTGGGGAAAATAACAAAAATAAAAATGCCCATAACCTTTGACCCAGAGATTCTATTGCTAGGCATACACCTACAAAGATATATTACTTACATATTATGTTACTAATAAAAAAGCAATGCACCAAATATTTATAGCAGAAGATGACCACTGAGTGGGAAATAGCTAAATAGACTGTCACACATGAATGTAACAGAATATTAATAATGCAGTAGGAAATGAAAAATATGATTAATACAAAGAAGCATGAAAGACTTATGTAAACTGAAGTAAAGTGAAGTAAGCAGAACCAGGAAAATATACACAATTACAACAATGGAAATGGAAATAACAACCCTAACCACAGTGCCTATCAATAGTAGCTCTTAATAAATGCTTACTGACTGAAATAACAACCCCAATACAATTTAAGAAATGAATGCTGAAAAATTACACACATACAAACACACACACAAAAAGGCTGGACCCCTGCCCAGAAAAAAAAAAATCTAAGTAGACATTTCCCCTATTCTTTTGCAAAGAGACTTCACAGGTATGAAACAATACATATAATGTTAGGGTTTTTTCCAATATATTGATTGGTTTTGCTTAATTATTTTTTTCTTATTCTTTTAAAAGTGTTTTCTTACTTAGGACAATTCAAGGGAATGGAAAAAACATAGGTGACATAAAAACAAGGAAGCAATAAAAAATTATTTTAAAATAAGATATTGAGGAGAAAGTTTAGCTACATAGGTCAAGAAAATTACTGGCTTTGTAAAAATCTAAGCACGCAATAACTAGGTTAAAAATTTACAAAAATTCTTTTGGAACAAGCAGATATCACTTCACCAAGTAAAGTAAAATATGACAATTCCAATCCCTAACAATAAGTGCATGTCTCCACATCTGCTGAATATAACCATACATAGTTTATCTACAGATAGACCAAACGAAACAGTAAAGATCCAAGAGGGAAATCCAAAGGTCCTCCATAGGCAATCCACAAGAACTTATTCAACAATGTGTTAACAAGAGGCACTGGTTGAGTAGTGAATTTGTTTCTAGAAATGGAAAAGTTTATAATGGCAATTCAGGATAAGATCATCTCCAAAAGAAACTAAAAATGAGTTATCTTTCAGGAAACCAGATATATTGATCCATACAGGTAATAAAAAGAATAAGCAGAAATAATAAAAGATAGGTTGCAAAAATTTAGCACCTATCAAATTCTTAAGAAGTATTAACATCCCTATAGCTAAAATTATCAAAGTCCATGACTTTGATTGGTTTTTGATGATTCAACATCAAAACTAGTATGATTTTCCTAGCAGAAGTGACTTTAAAGTAGATGCAATTAGCATCTGCTTCACTACTACACTCTAAAAACTACAGAGCCTTAAAATTTAACTTGTAGCTGAAACCTCCTATTATGAAGTCTGCCTCTAACATTAGCCTATTGTCTGTCAATAGAAGCACATACACATGTCCATTGCTGACACAAAATGAAACCACATCAAAATCTCTACTTATCCCAAGTAATTAATTTTTTTTTAAAGTTCAGAGACCTTAAAATTTAGAAACCATGTACAAGCAGACTGCACAAAAAAGTTTTATTATGATTTTTTGAACTCAGGGCAAAACCTGAAATTTTTGTTGATGAGAACCACTGCTATGAAGCAAATTAACCATTGTTGTGATGAAAATTTTTATACTAAGCAAGACACTTCAGACTACAATACTTAAGACTGGGAAATTATCATTTTTACTGATTAAACTCATTTTTCATTTGAGATAAAAACATTTTCAGAAGTAGTCCAGGTGAGCCTATAAGATCTGAACATCTTCCACACACTACAAAGCACTCACCCTAAAACAAGTCTTTGGGATATTTTTTACTTCCAGTGGACCTAGAACTTTCATCCCCATTAAGAATGATGAACTCTGATAAGTAGATTTGATGTATCAAGACACAGTGCTGTCCTAGAATTACAGAAATTTCCAAATGGAGATGGAATATGGCAACACGACCCTGCATCATGCCACATGTCATGAGACATTAAGAGATGTCTTTAAGAGAGAGATACATACTTCAATGACTCAGGAACTCATCTGCTATAAACCTCATTTAAAATATGGGCATTTAAAATCAAGGAAAATTTTAGGCAATGTCAAACTCAAAACTATTAATAAATATTTTTTAAAAAGTAAAACTTGAAAGATTATGGTATTTTTTTAATCCATAACATTTTTTTCCCATCATCTTCAAGTTTGAAGGACCTTTTTCCTTTGTCATCATATTTCTGAAGTTTGATGATAAGGTACCTAGGGGAAAATCAAAATTTCTATTTTTCCTTATTAAGATCTGACAGCTCTGGGAAATTTCTCATACTATTTTCTGAAATACTTTCTCTTCAATATTTCCCAAGATCCTAATAATTCAGATCCTAGTAATTTCTCTCCTTGACTTGTCTGTTCTCCTACTCACTTTTACCAGCCACTGCTTTCAAATAAATCTTCAGTTATTTTCTGAGCTTTTTAAAAAAAAATTTAGCATAATTATCTGTGATGTGTCTCCTACTATGAAGCTCATTCAGTTCTTCCTTTACTTCCTTTTGGTTTTCTTTTTTAGCTTCTATCAATTCTTTTAATTGTTTGCATGATTCTTTTGGGAGAGGAAAAGGCTAATTTATTTTCTTCTTTTAATTTTTTCAGGGTCATTATATTATACAAAGAAACTTTTAGTAACTTCTCAGCTTGGCATCCAGGTGGTACAATGGATAGAGCTCTGGCCACAGAGTCAAGAAGACCCTGGGCAAGTCACAACATCTGCTTACCTCAGTTTTCTCAACTATAAAATGGGAGTCATGATAGCATCTTACTCACAGGGCTGTTGGCAAGGATCAAATGAGATAATATTTGTAAAGTGCTTACCACAGTGTCTAGTGCATAGCAGATACTCAATAAACACTTAAAATTTCTTCCTTCATTTCTTCCTTCCTTACTGCTACTGAATGAAGTCCAAAATCCTTAGCCTGTCACTCAAGCCCTTCCACAAATGGTATCAATCTACCTCTCCAGCACTACTACACACTACTACCCCTATATATTTTACCATCTGGCTGGTTTTAGACCCTCCTAGCTCAGAGTGAATGTCAATAACAGTAACACTTTTCTCTTCCTCAACAACCTTGAGGCTCCTGCCCCTCCCAGGGTGACTTATCTATTTATTTTTCCTTTTCTATTAAAGGAGCCATTCTCCTTGACTACCTTTTAAAGAGGCCTGTTCACTGAATGGGCATTACCTCACTTTAAGTGAGTACCTGAAAAGGCCTTAGCCTAAAAAGGCCAAGGTCTCCCACTGCATCCTGAGCCATCTCCAGTCATCCTGATAAATATCTGGTCACTGGATCCAGATGGCTCTGGAGGAAAAAGTGAGGCTGGTGACCTGCACAGCCCTCCCTCACTCAAAACAAAGTCAATCAAGTTCAAGTCATGTGATTATTTCTTGATGTCATGGTCCTCTTCAAAAACGAAGGATGAACACAACAACAACCCCTCTAGTTTAAGCAGACTACAGGTTGACCGCCAAATATAACTTGCACTTGTCTTGCCTTGTCTGCACTTGTCATGTCAGTATTCTGCTTCCCCATCTCAAAAGGTTTTATACATCTCTCTTCTCTTTTATTCCTATACTCTCATCTTTGGGGATTATCAGCTCACATGGGTCTAATGTATACAGATCTCTATATACAGATCTCTCTCTCCCTTTGTGACACACACGCACGCATGCATGCGCACACACACACACACACACACACACACACCCTGCTCCAATCTCTCCCCTGTGCTTAAGTCCTGAAAGTCACATAGGCACCTCAAACTCAAAATATATATAACTGAAGACTATCTTCCCAGAAAATTCCACTCTCTTCCAAACTTTCCTATTTCTGTTGAAAATACATCTTTATAGTCTCCCAGCTTGATCAATTTGATATTACTCTAGACTCTTTACTCAAGCATCTCATTTATTTAATCAGTTGCCAAATCTTGCTGTTTCTACCACCACAATATCTTTCCCACCCAACTCGTTCTCTCTGTTCACAGGTACCACCTTAGTTTAGGCCCTTCTTATCACTTCTTGCCTAGACTTAGACCACTGCAATAACCTTCTAATTGATTTCTCTGCCTCAAGCCTCCCACTCCTCCAGTTCATCCTTTCTACAGCTGTCAAAATTCTCCTAGAGAAGGTAGAGATCTGACCATATCATTCCTCTATTCAATCAATTTCAATGACTCTTTAGTGCCTCTAACATAAAATATATACTTTTCTTGTTTAGTTTTTCAAGTCCTTCACAACCTAGCTCCAAACTAATTTTCCAGTCTCACTAGATATTACTAGTCTCCCCATGCACTCAGCAACACAGTCAAACTGGCTTTCCTTGCACATGATCCTTCTACCATTCTCAGTATCTCTGCCTTTGCACTGGCCACCCCTACATCTGAAATGCTCATCTTCTTACCTCTGTCTACCATGGCTGGAATGCACTGTCTTCTTAACATGATCTAAAAGATTTCCATTTCCTTTAAAATGCAGCTCAAGAACCATCTTCTACATGAAGCCTTTCCCCACGACAATTTCTAATGCCCTCTCTCCCAAAAAGCCATATATTTTAATTTTTTGTAGTAATTCTGTTTATATGTATGTATGCATTTACATATCATGCGCACACGCACACACACACAACACACAGTTGCTGTCTCCTCCATTACCATACAAATTTCCAATGAGCAGCAATTGTTTCTTTCTTTGTATTTGTATCCCCAGAGGTTAGGACAATATCTGGCACATAACAGGTTCATAATAAATGCCTGCTGATTGACTGATTTCTCTATCCACATCTTTCCCATATATACTCCCATACAGTAATAATAATTGATATTTATATAGTCCTTTTAAATCTTGCAATGCATTTTACATACATTAACTGACTTGTTATTCCCAACAACCCTGCAAAATAGAGAAGATAATTATCATCCCTTATTTTATAGAGGAGTAAAGGAAAGCTCAGAGAGGTTAAGTGACTTGCCTGTGGTGACACAGTTAATATCAGAGGAAGGATTTGAATCCAGTTTTTCTGACTCCAGCACTATCCAGGAGGCTGTGCTAGCTTTGCTACTTCACTCATGCACTTATTTGCATTAATTATTTGTGTACTTGTTTATCACTCAATCTCTTACTTTATACTTTACTAAAAAAAAGTACATATTAAGGCTTTCCCCTGTGACCTCCCTTCATCTCCTCCCTTCTCTTAATCTCAAAACCCTTTGATATCATCCCCTAGTCTCTCCTTTCCTCCAACCTCTAATGAAATGACCCTTCTTAACAAGGTCAAACTCTCTACATGTGCCCTTGATCTCATCCTCTCCCATGTTCTCCAACAAACTACAACCTCAATCATCTTTACTTCTTGAAGCTTTAGTTTCTCCCTATCTATTGGTTCCTTCTTCTATTGCCTACAAACACCCATGAATCTCCCATCCTTATAAGACCTTCACTAAATTAAACCATGACCTCAAGCTATATTTTATATCATGACCTCCTTTCTCAGTCAAACTTCTAGAAAAAGCTAAATACACTCCCTGCCTTCACTAGCTCACCTCTCTCTCAATTGGCTTCTGACCTCCAATGATGACCTTTTCTCAGACCTCATCCTTTTTGATCTCTTTGCAGTATTTGACATTATTTACCACCCTCTTCTCCTAGATATTCTTTCTCTAAGTTGTTATGACATTACTTTCATTTGGTTTTCTCCTACTTTCTGACTGCTCCATCTAATGTGGATGAACCCCCCAAGGCTTTGTCTTGGCCCCTCTAATCTAACTATACTCTCTTATAAATTTATCAGCTCCTATAAACAATGATCACCTCTAAAGATCTATATATCTGGTGGGAGTTCCATTGTACAGTACTCCCTTTCTCACACTCTCCAGTCCAGTCAAATTAGTTTTTTCTCTATTCCTTAAACATGGCACCCCATCAGTCATCTCTATGCATTTGTACCAGCAATCTCTCATGCATGGAGTTCCCTTCCTCTTCACCTCTACTTCACAGCTCTCTTGTGTCCTCCACAACACAGCCCAACCATCAATTTCTACATGATACCTGATTCCCTGAACTGTGCTTTAACAACCTTGTTTAATAAAATTATTCGCATTTGTGTGATAATTTCTTGAAAGTTGATGTCTAGGCTTTTTTTTTTTTTTGAACATGGCTTTCAGGTAGTCCAATAATTTTTAAAGTATCTCTCCTGGATCCATTTTCCAAGTCAGTTGTTTTTCCAATGAAGTATTTCACATTGTCTTCTATTTTTTCATTCTTTTGGTTTTGTTTTATTGTTTCTTGATTCTTTAAAAGTTATTGGTTTTCATTTCTTCAATTCTAATTTTTAAGGAATTATTTTCTTCAGTGAGCTTTTGGACCAAATTCTTTTCCATTTGGCCAATTCTGCTTTTTAAGGTATTATCTTCTTCAGTATTTTTTGTGACTCCTTCACCAAGGTGTTGACTAGTTTTTCATGATTTTCTTGCATCATTCTCATTTTTTTTCCCAATATTTCCTCTATCCCTCTTGCTTGATATTAAAAAACCTTTTTGAGCTCTTCTATAGCCTAACATCAATTCATATCTTTCTTGGAGGCTCTGGATGTAGGAACTTTGTCTTTTATTATCTTCTTCTGAGTGTGTTTTTTGATCTTCGTTGTCACCATGGTAACTTCTAGGGTAAGAATTTTTTTTCTGTTGTTTGCTCATTTTCCCAGCCTATTTCTTGACTTTTAACTCTTTGTTAAAACTCTTTGTTAGGATTCTGCTTCCAGAGTGGAGGGGGTACTGTCCCAAGTTTCAGAGTTCTGTTCAGCTGTTTTCAGAGATACTTCTAAAGACCTGTAAGTTTTCAGTTCTTCCAAGGTGGTATGATGTAAAGAGAGATGTTTCCTACTCTCTTGGCCTTTGCTCTGGTTTGTGAGTGACCACAAACACTCTTTTTGGCCCTGGAACTGTGACAACAGTCCCCACTCCACTGTTGATGCAAGCTCTAATGTGATAGTGTTCTACCTTACCCTAGGACTAGGTCTGTGACCCTGATGTGAGTATAGAAAAAGCAACAGAGTCTTGCCTCAGTATTATTAAAGAGAGACCCCTGTGATCTTCTTCTGGCCAATTGTTCAACCCCATCGGCAAGCAGTGAGATCCAGAAGCAGCTTCAGCCGCTGCTGATTCAGTGGTTCCCAAGGCCTCCACCTGGTTTTCTGGGGCCGAGGCTGTGCTGGCCATGCCTACACTGAACTGTGCTCCACTCTCACCCAAGTGCAACAGACTTTCCTGTGACCTTCTAAGTTGTCTTTGTTGTCCATGGGCTGAGAGGTCTGGAAACTGCCACCAATTCAGTCAGCCCAAGGCCTGCTCCTGGTTTGTTGGGGCCCAGTCTATGTAAGTGCTGCCCGTGCTGAATTGTGCTCCTCTCACCCTGGTGCAACAAACCTTTCCTACCAACTTTCTAAGTTGTCTTAAGGTGGAAAAATGATTCAGTCCATTTTTTTGTGCATTCTGCTGCTCGAGAATTTATCTAGAGTCATTATTTAAAGGTATATAGGGGAGAGCTCAGACAAGTTCCTGCCTTTACTCCACCATCTTGGCTCCACCCCATCATAACTAATTTAGCATTAGTATGTTAGTAACAGCGTATGGAACACTGTTTGATAAGTATGAACATCTTTAATATCATCGTAACTTTAGAACTATTTCTATACATAATTAGAAGAGAACAATTTTTGGCAAAAATTATGCAGAACTATTTAGCAGTATGTATTGTTAATGGGATGGGAAGATCTTTCCCATCCATTAATAAGCCTATGTGATCTACTTAAGTCACATGGAAGCCTGAATTACATAAGTCTAAGTCACATGGAGCAGGAAGGGTGGAGCAGAGCTAAGATGAAGTGAGACAGAGCAGGCAGAGCTGGGAAAGAGAGAGGAAACAAGCAGTTAGCTGTAAGAAAGGGAGTGATTTTGCTTCAGGGAGCTGGCTTGTGGGAAGGCCTGATAATGTGTATAGACTTCTTCGTTACTGTGATCGATTGCTTTGTTATAATGATGGTGTTTGGTGTTTGAATAAATGTCTTGGTTCTGTCTTCAATGAAGAGAGTCTGTTATATTGTGTGATTCAAACCTGGAAATATGCTGACATACTCATAGCTGCCACTGTGGGTATTGCCTTGGCAATATAGGGTAGGGTAACGATGGAATAGGAACTGGAACTATGATTTCACTATTATATGTAACTCCCAGGTAAAGAAACACCCTGTGCTAACATAGAGCAGCAGCACCTCTGCAACTTAATACTGAGAGAGTTGGCAGCCCAAGGTCATAGCACCAATATGTATTAGAGACAGATTTATGTCAAAGTCCTCCTTGATTAGATGCCAGCATTCTCTCTACTCCTAAATGTTTTGCTATTCTAAACTCCAGTCAGATCAAAAAAAAGCAATCCAATATAAATCTTACAAAGTGGCACTTGACATTTTCATTTAAATCTTATATCCATTTTCATTTTTATATCCAAAGCAAAATGTTAACCTATGATAAGATTCATTGATTTGCCTTTACATACTTTTTTACATACTTTACCACTTTACTTGCTTAAAATCTCAGGTTTAAGATCTATATTGATATACTCTCAACCAGGCACTGTGGCCATTTTCTAAAATCACAGTAATTAGCAGTGACCCCAATATGCTGCTTTAACAGCTGCTACTGAGCAGAAAAATTCATGTTAGCTCCCCAACTTTTACAGAGGAACCAAGAGAGGAAGAAGGGATAAGATTCTTCCTAATGTTAGCATTCACTTATCGTCCACCATGTAGAACTCTGTGACCAATAACCAGTGCTACATTCTAAAAGTGTTGCTATTTGGCAATAAGATATATAATACAACCACCTCTGAAGAATTATGGCACTGAAAAAGGTAAAGTTAAATAAGCTGGTTGTAACATATAAGAAATGATCAACTCTGAAGAAAAGAAGTAAAAGACATCATCAAAGCACTGTATGGGAGGAAGAAAAGAAAGTCTGGTCATCATGGAGCAAGAGGAAAGGATTAATAAGTAAACTGCCAGAGTGATCCACTGGTACCCTTGCAATGTCAGGATAAAGTAAGTAAGATTGACATAGGATAGGGGAATATGGATGGATTACAATCTGCACTGTAGAAAGAAACTCCCTAATTGAAATGATCGGAGGTTTAGTTAAATATTTAGATGCCACACTTTAATTTGATGTATCACAATATCGATTAATATTACTTCTTTTGACATTTTTTATCCTGGTATTGTAATTAAACTTGAAACTGTCTCTGACTCTAACCCTAATTTCTTCTTTCCTTTTCAATTAATTAAGTGCCTTCTGAAATTAACTTTCACAATTGGAATTTAATAAACTTCTGAAAAAAGCAGACTTGTGGTTTAGAGTTTGTATCAAAGGAACCAAATGAGAAAGTAGAGGGTATTAATGTTAGGGAACCCAGATTCAGGAATGGCAACTTTGCAAGTTCTTTAAAAGGCTTTTCCCTGAAATTAAATTTCACAATTAAAAAAGACCTTTAAAGCTAGTAATCCATTTCCCAACACTCATTTTTCGGATGTGAAAGAGTATCAACCATTACCTAATGGCTTATAATATAAGCCATAAAACATTTCACCCCAGCTGTGAAGCTGGTCAGAGTAAATAGGTTTTGTGACCTTAATTAAAATTTATGATAACGTAACAATATAATTTCTAAATGTTATTTGCCGAAGTGTTCCCTATATTAATAAAATACTTAGCATTTAATCCATAACATACTTTGAAAACATTAGACAACCTGGCAAACATATATGCCATGTGTTCACAGTCAATAATAACCTATGAAAAGCTTTTAAAGAACTGCTCTAGAGAGCCAAATGTGCTAGACACCCTGAGGTTCTACAGCCCTCTCATCCAGACCAAAGGTTAGCTCCCCTTCTTGCAAAGCTGCCATCCCTGAATCTGGGTTTCCTAACATTAATACCCACTACTTTCTCATCTGGTTTCTCTGATACACACTCTAAACCAGAAGTCTGCTTTTTTTTCAATTTATTAAAAGGGAAGAGGTGACTAAAATGTAGTAATTTCAGGAGTTTTTTTAAGAGGAAAAGTTATATAAAGGTATAAATAATATAAAAGAGAAAAGGCAATAAAAAGTATATATAAAAGCCCAGCTCACAAAACTACCTGAAGATAAAAGTACCTGGAAAGAACAGCCCACCCACCCCGAAAGACTCTCCCAAACCTACACCACCACTATTGTGTAGCCTGCTTTGGTAATAACTCAAAGTAAGAACACACCTGCCCTATACCTCAATTTAGTTTTTAAAACCCCCAGAAAGGGTAGCTCTAGCTATTCCAGGGAAATGATAGTCCAACTCCTTTTTCTACCTACCCTAAACAGATTCAGAAGCACAACACATCACTAAGGTGATAACAGTTTTACTCTTCACTACAAAAAGGACTCTGGAGTTTGAACAGCATTCCCAGCCTCAACAATCTCAGTTCAAAAAGAATAAGTCTAATCTAACTAACCAATAGTTTACCAACAAAATCCAATCTTCTACCACCCTCAAAAGAAAATGGCAAAATAAAACAATCAAAGAAATGCAAATAGGAAAGCACAATCCATAAACATTCCCTCCACCCTTCCCACCAAAACCCAAAATCCTCCCTTTTTTCATTAAAGGCCTGTCATAGATTTTATTGATTTTCCGTGTAGTATATGAAAGAATATATAAAACAGTAGAAGAATATGGAATCAGAACAGGGTTTGAATGCCAGCTCTACGACTTACTAGAAAAACATCAGCTATAGTAGAAAAAGCACTAAATTGGAAGTTAAAAGTTTATACTCAAAATTTGGCTTTCCTACAAACTACCTGTGTTACCTTAGGTGAGTCACAGGAAATTACATCAATTTCCTGATTGACCAAATGAGATCTCTAAGTCCTTTGCTAGTCCTAAATCTTACAATCCTAAGATTTATTTTAGTCATGAAACAAAAATTTATTAAGCTCTTGCTATATATCTTATACTATATGTACAGTAAATACATGTGCATATGCATATATACATATACGAAATGTATATGAGATATACAGATATATATGTATATATGTGCATGATGTCATATAAGCAAGCATATCTATATGTATGCAAGCATGGTGATATATGTACATATGGATGTGTGTATACTATACATCTATACTTATTATACAGGCAATGTGCTAACAATAGGGGATACAGATAAAGGCAAAAACAGTCCCTGTCTTCAAGTAGCACATGTTATAATAGGGCAGACAGCAAAAAATAATGAAGTACATGCAAGATTTATACAGAGTAGATGGAACGTGATCTTAAAAGGAACGGCCTTCTACACAATATGGGATTAGAGTTGAGTAGTGAATGTAGCCAGGGAAACTAAGATATACAAGTGAGGAAAGAGATCATTCCAGGAATGAGAAGCTAAATGCAAAGATATTTATACGTTTATAAAGAATCATGTGCAGGAAATAGCTAGTTGGCTGGCACAACTTGATCAGAGTGAAAAGCTGTAGAGGGGATTAAAATATAAGAAGATTGGAAAAGAAGAGAGAGATCAGGCTATGGAGAACTTAAATGACAAGGAATTAATAAGTAATCCTGGAAAAATCTACTCATCTTTACTGGGCAAAGAGGGTCACATAGAAAAACTTAAACTTGATTAAAGTTTATGAAATTTCAATTGGGTAGATGGGAAGAACTATCAAAAAGCTAACACAGTGGTTCAGGCAACATGCATCACATATGTATACATGCTTCACAATATATGTGTGTACTGTGTAAACTACACTACTAGTAAGATAGTAACTATGGGCTATGTATAAGCCTAATATTAAGTATTACGAATGTTGCTTATAAACCAGAGAGTCCAGGAGTCACAGAATATTCTCTCCTTATATAAATATTTTATGACAATTAAATAAAACTTAATAAACCTGTAAGTTCTGGGGAGCACCTGAAGATAACATTTTATTTAATTTTTATTAATTTTATTAATATTTGCTTAATCTAATCATGTCAGTCTATATGTATCGTATAAGTATATGTATATGTATATAAAGTCCTCAGTTTGGTAGTTTAAAGCCCTTCACAACCTAGCTTTTCAATCTTACTTCTCTTTACTCCCCTTCAAAAGTCCAGCTGGCCTTCTTACTGCTCTCCATCTACAGTATTAAATCTTTCATCCCTGTGCCTTTGTACTGGACATCCGTTACCCTGGAATGCAATCCCTTTTCACCTCCACCTCTGAGAATCCCTAGTTTACTTTGAAGTTCAGCTCAAGTGCCACCATGAAGCCTCTCCTAATCACCACAGATGCTAATTTCTTCTATTAAAAGTCACTATTTATTAATTATTTTTTAAAAATGGGGGGGGGGGGCCAATAAACATAGTATGATGGAATATGCTGTTATTTTTTTAAAACATCTGTGTGCATGCCCTAGGGGATGAGATATCTTTATCATTAATTGTCAGAAATTAATTACTTAAACTGATCAATGTAGCTACCCAGGGAAGTTAATTTTTTAGATAATTTTATATTGGAACATATGCAACACAGCAGTAGGTGACAAGAGTTAGTGAACATAGCTTTTCAGCAGGAGTCCTTTTTTGTCTGTACATAGTCACCATCCATATTGTTTAAAAAAAAAAAAAGCCAAAGTGAATTCTCTGATTTCAACTCAGCAGTAAGTTTTCAATTTAAATCTATTCCTCTTTCTGTATGTGGTTCTTCTTAATAGATGGTACCACAAATTAATCTCCAATCCAAATATTTGGATATTTTAGTTATATTTCTGTATAAGTGTGAGAAATAGCAAGAAGGCTAGTTTGGCTGAACCAGAGCACACAGGAAGGGAATACATAAAAAGTCTGGAACAATAGTTGAGGCTAGGTTGCAAACTGTTAGATTGAGGGTCCACATCAAGGAGATCATAGTCTCATAAATAAAAATGGGTATAAATGAAATAAAAATGAAATAAAATGGGTATAACACCTGCACTACCTACTTTCCAATACTCTTCTTGTATGAATTAAATGCAAGAACTTTTATCATGTGATTTAAAAGCAAAACAGTTCTGAAAAGGCAAATCAAACAACCAACTCTATTCCTCAGATTCCTATGGAAATAGCCCTGAAACCTAAACCCAAGAGCCCTGGGAGTAGCAGTGCCCCATCCAAGACCACCAGGCCTGTCCAGTCCAGCCTCTACAGCCATCACTGAGAAGAGCAATTACTGTGGAGAAGCCCATCTTCATCACCAACACCAACATCACCATCTGCTGACTAGCTACCACCAATCTGCAGGTAAACACAAAAGTCTGAGGAGAAGTAAGCAGCACTTCTCCCCTTCTCTCCCATGCAAAATAGTCTTGGGCCCCGCCCCTACAGCCATCATGACAGCAAGCAACCTTTGTGGAGATGCAACATGGCAACTGCTTTTGCTGCAGCCACAGCCACCAAAAATCCACATGAAAAAAAGTTCTCAGTACCAAAGTGCTTGGCACTATCAAACAATTCAACATTAGAAACTTTTATGATTTTATTCGTGGAAATCAAATTAATGAAGATACAAGGTCATGTGCTTTACTGCGGCACTCTAACGACCATGGAGACATTTTCCCTCTGACTTACAGCTGAAATCTTCTCCTGTGTTGTCTCCTCTCTTAGAAAATGAACTCCTCGAGGGCAGACACTCTCATCTATTTGTACACCCCACAGCTTAGCATTTTTATATACATAATAAGCACTTAATGTCATTTCATTCATCACAAAGTGCTAGATAAATGAGTAGTTAATATTATTGCAGAGCTTAACCAGTAGACTTTATTTAAACTACCCTTTTGTTATCACTAAAATGAGAGTAGTTCTACCTACCTATTTCATCCCGATTTTCTAAGGCCTCAATATGTACAAAGCAATATGAAGTTGAAAATGTTATATTAGTTATCTCCTTTTTTTCCTAGTCTACAATTTAAAAATCTAAGCAAATACTTAAGAAGTCACTATCACTGTCAAGAAAAACAATCTTCGGGGGGCGGAGCCAAGATGGCGGACGCACGTTTACGAGCTCCAACCCACAGCCCATAGAATTAATGTAAAAAGAGAACCCCATAACTTCTGGACCACTGAAAGGGGTACAGAAACGGAGTGGAAGAGATTTCCGTGCCAGAGAGCCCTGGAGACCCATTCCCAGGGTCCGTCACGCCCCAGAAAGCGGACCCCACCCCAGCGCTGCCCCAGAGAAGCTGACCCAAGCAGGCTTCAGGGACGGAAGCTCCGGCAGCCGGGAAAGTCCCTCCGCCCACAGAAGCTACAGGTCAGTGAGAGAGACGGCTGGCTGGCTGAGGGGAGTGGGGTATCTCCGTGACTCAGGCCCCCTCGGGAGGAAGCAGCGGCGGCAGAGACGGGGGCAGGAAGCGGCGAAGGCAGAGGCGTGGGCGGCAGCGGAGGCAGCAGCAGCGCCGCGGCGGCCCGGCACTCCCCAAGCAGCAGGCAGGATCTTCATTACTGAAAGTCTCTGCATAAACAACCTGAGGGAGCTGAGCCTGGGAGACGGCCCTGCCCCACCCTGCTCCACTACTGAAGGCCTCTGCATAAAGCCCCTCAGGGAACTGAGCCTAGGAGGCAACCTCACCCGCTCCGTTCCTGAAGGTCTCTGCATAAAGCCCCTGAGGAAGCCAAGCCTGGGAGGCGGCCCTGCCCCCACCACAGCACCAGAACTAAAGGTCACATTGATTAGCAGCCAGGCCGCGCGGAAAGCCCATTTGAATTTCACCCCAAGCACTAGCTGGGCGAATCTAGGCAGGGGTGGACAGGAATCTCAGAAGTCAAGTAACTGGCTGGGAAAATGCCTAGAAAAGGGAAGAAAAATAAGACTATAGAGAGTTTTTTACAACAAATGCAAATAATCCCGACATTCGGATCTGATGACAAGGACGTATTCTTGCCATCAGGGAAAGACGTGGAGGGCAGGACCTCAGTACCCCAGACACCCCAGGGGGATGTCGGGTGGGCTCAGGCTTTGGAAGACTTCAAAAAGGATTTTGAAAAGCAAGTTAGACAGGTGGAGGAAAAACTGGGAAGAGAAATGAGAGAGATGCAAGAAAAGTATGAAAAACGGGTCAATATCTTGGTAAAGGAGACCCAAAAAAATGCTGAAGAAAATAACACCTTGAAGAATAGGCTCACTCAATTGGCAAAAGAGGTTCAAAAAGCCAATGAGGAGAAGAATGCTTTCAAAAGCAGAATTAGCCAAATGGAAAAAGAGGTTCAAAAGCTCACTGAAGAGAATAGTTCTCTCAAAATTAGAATGGAACAGATGGAGTCTAATGACTTTACAAGAAACCAAGAAATCACCAAACAAAACCAAAAGAATGAAAAAATGGAAGAGAATGTGAAATATCTCATGGGAAAAATAACTGACCTGGAAAATAGATCCAGGAGAGACAATTTAAAAATTATGGGACTACCTGAAAGTCATGATCAAAAAAAGAGCCTAGACATCATCTTCCATGAAATTATCAAGGAAAACTGCCCTGACATTCTAGAACCAGAGGGCAAAATAAGTATTGAAAGAATCCATCGACCACCACCAGAAAGAGATCCAAAAAGAGAAACTCCTAGGAACATTGTGGCCAAATTCCAGAACTCCCAGCTCAAGGAGGAAATCTTGCAAGCAGCTAGAAAGAAACAATTCCAGTACTGTGGAAATACAATCAGGATAACTCAAGATCTAGCAGCTTCTACATTAAGGGATAGAAGGGCATGGAATAGGATATTCCAGAAGTCAAAGGAACTAGGACTCAAACCAAGAATCACCTACCCAGCAAAACTGAGTATAATACTTCAGGGGAAAATATGGTCTTTCAATGAAACAGAGGACTTTCAATCATTCTTGATAAAAAGAACAAGGCTGAAAAGAAAATTTGACTTCCAAACACAAAAATGAGAAGAAGCATGAAAAAGTAAGCAGCAAAGAGAAGTCTTAAGGGACTTACCAGAAGTGAACTGTCTACATTCCTACATGGAAAGACAATATTTGTAACTCTTAAAACTTTTCAGTATCTGGGTAGTTGGTGGGACCACACACACACGTACACGCATGCACGAACACACACATACACATGTGCACACACATACAGAGACAGAGAGCACAGAGTGAATTGAATAGGATGGGACCATATCTTAAAAGAAATTAAGGTAAATGGTGAGAGAGAAATGTAGTGGGAGGAAAGAGGGTGAAATGGAATGGGGTAATCATATGTCATTTAAGAGGCAAGTAGGAGACTTTTTAGTGGAGGGAAAAAGAGGAGAGCGGAGAAAAAAAAAAACCAATTAGTTTACCCTCATCACATTTGACTAAATGAAAGAATAAAATGCACACTCATTTTGGTATGAAAACCTATCTTACAGTATAGGAAAGTGGGGGAGAAGGAGATAAGCAAGGGGGTGGGGATGATGGAAGGGAGGGCAAAGGGAGGAGGGAGCAATTTGAAGTCAACACTTGGGGAGGGACAGGATCAAAAGACAGAAGAGAAACAATGAGGGGCAGGGTAGGATGGAGGGTAATTTAGTTAGTCTTACACAACACGACTATCAGGGAAGTCATTTGCAAAATTACACAGATATGGCTATATTGAATTGCCTGCCTTCCCAAAGGGAATGGGTGGGGAGGGAGGGATGGGGAGAATTTGGAACTCAAAGTTTTAGGAACAACTGTTTAGTATTGCTGTTGCTACTAGGAAAGAAGACATACAGTTAATGAGGAATAGAAAGTCATCTGGCCATACAGAAGAAAAGAGAAGATGGAGACAAGAGAAGGGTGGGATGACAGAAGAGAGGGCAGATTGGAGATAGGGAAAATTAGATGCTTGGGGTATTGGGGTGGGGGGAGGGGATAAAAGGGGAGAAAATTTGGAACCCAAAATTTTGTGAAAATGAATGTAAAAAGCCAAATAAATAAATAAATAAATGAATAAATGAATAAATAAATAAATAAGTGAATGAATAAATAAATAAATGAATAAATAAAAAAAAGAAAACCAATCTTCCATGGCCCAGATGCATGCTGAGATAAACTATGTGATTAAAATGTCCTTCCTAAACCACAGCCTTTGTCGAGAGTTCAGCTCAACTCTTACCTGAACTATAAGTAATTCAAATCCAATATGCATTTATTGAGAGTCTATTATATGTATGGCAGGGAAGCTAAGTGGTTCATTAGGTTAAGTCCAACCCTAAAGCCAGGAAGACTCTTCTTCCTGAGTTCAAATCTGGCATCAGCCACTTAAAGAGCTGTGTGACCCTGGGCAATTCATTTAAACCTGTTCACCTCAGTTTCCTCATCTATAAAATGAGTTGGAGAAGGATATGCTAAACCACTCCAGTGTCTTTGCCAAGAAAACCCCAAATGGGGTCAGGAAGTGCCTGACACGACTGAAAAGACTTAACAAAAATCTATACAGGCCCTGTGTTAGCCTCTAGAAATATAAAGACAAAATTTTTAAAGTTCTTACCCTCAAGAAACTACTGTTCAACTAAGGTCACCTCAGTTACAATCTGTTTTTGGTTTATCTTTCCTGCCAACACTGTCATATCCATAAACCTCTTCCATAAGGTCATAGTGAGTTCGCAAAGGACCACCTAGAATAGCATTTCTTAAAATTGTGGGTCACAATCCCATATGGGGTCAGGTAACTGAATGGGAGGGAGTTGTGAAAAATTTGGCAACTGTATAAGGTTTTTGAACACACAACAACCAAAAATTAATTCAAGATCAAACACAAAATGAATCTGAGGTGTTTCTGGCAGCCCTTGTCCATGTTGTATTACACAACTTCAAAGCAGTCTTAATTCTGAACATAAAGCATGCACACTTTGCACTCTACATGCTGTGACACCACACGCCAATGAACACTGCCAAAAGCACCTCAGCTCAGATTTGAGATTATTGTACGTTATGAATTGCAGTTATTTTACTGAATGTACAAGTTTTCTGCTTTTACAGAAACACAACAGTTTAATTGTGGAAAATAATGACTTATTATTTTCCTACAGTCATTCCTCAGTATGCAAGTATCAGATTAGTATATCTTTGACTGTACTGTGTTAAGTGTTTGATTTTAAAAACTGCTGTTATCCCCCTCTTTTACAGAGATGTAAGTGTTTAATTGCAGGAAGACAAAAGCTCTTTGATATTTCTCTACTATCACCGCTGTATGTGTATGTAAGTATCAACATCAATTTTTTTTAAAGTACAAAGAAATGCAATTTTATACACTAAATCTAGTGTTTATTTGAGAAATTACTAGCAATATTTATATTTTAAAACAAAAATATTTTTCGGCTGTGGATAAGTAGCTAAATTTAGACAGAAAAGATAAAAATACTGATGACAATGTAACAGATTCTTCGCTACCAGGTTGCAATGCACCTAAATTGGCAAGAAAAAAAAAATATGTTGAATCATTTTTGCAATATGGATTGCAAATGATGGTGATGTCAGGGGAAAAAAATTCCTCTCTGCCTGCTTAACTTGTAATGAAGTTTTGGCTGTGCCGAGCATAAAACCAGCCAAATCAAAACAATACCTTAATACCAAGCATGTAGCATACTGCGATAAACCAATGGAATTATTTTGTACGATTTTTAAAATCTTAAAGTAATGAAAAACAATTCGAGAAATTTTTTGCTGTCAATGAAACATATTTATTTGCATCTTAAGGAAATTTCTTATTTAACTGCAAAAACTAAAAAGCCCTATACAGTAGGAGAAGATCTCTTGTTACCTGCTGCTATTAAAATGTCAGAAATAGTTCATGGGAAAAAGTAGGGGGATGAAATTCATAAAATTCCTTTATCAAATGATACCGTTTCCAAAAGGATTTCTAAAATTAGTAATGACGAATTCCAGCAGCTTATTACCAGGCTTAAGGGCAGTCCAACAATTGGTATTTCTAACATGGTACAGTTGTTAACTTTATGTAAGATATGTTTATGAAGGAAGCATACATGAGGAATTATTGTTTTGTTGCCTTTTGGAAGCAGAAGGGAAGGTATATATCTTAAAGTCAAAGAATTTTTCACAAATGAAGGTTAACAGTGGAAAAATTGCAATGAACTCTATACAAATACTCTAGAGCAATGATGGGTAAGAATGCTGGATTTCAAACAAAAGTTAAAGCTGGTGGCAAAGGACATATCACTTTTACTCACTACATGATCCTTTGGGAGGCACTCATAGTCAAAAAAATATCACCAGATATTAGATGTTGTGCTTCATGATACTATCAAAATCATTAACTTCATTAAAAGCCATGCCCTTAACAGTCATTTGTTTTCAAACCTTTGAAAAGGCATGGATTCAGATTACAAAAACTTATTACCATATGCAGAGGAAAGGTGGTTCTCAAGAGGATGAAGTTTAAACAGATTACTGAAAGTGAAAGATGAAGTTTTTATATATTTGACTAAGCAGAAATCTGATTTTGTTAATTTTTTTCAAAATGACTTAAGGCTTTCAAAACTGCTGTCAGATATTTTCAAAAAGAACTCAATGACTTAAACATATCTTCAAGGAAAAAAGTGTGACATTTATGTTAAAAGATAAAATTGAAAGTTTTACTTAAAAAATTAACATATGGAAGAATAGAGTGGAAAATGGTTCTTTACAAATGTTTAGAGTTACAGATGATTTTGTAATTGAAAATAACTTTCTGAAAGATGTAATTGTAAAAGTTATAAATGATCCTCTGAAGTGTCTGGAGACACAGTTTCAGAAATACTTCCCTTCAAATTCTGATCCTAAAAAACTAAGTTGGGATCATAAACCATACCAATTGAAATAAAAAACGTCAGTCATCTGTCATTACAAGTTCAAGAAGAATTTGTTGAGTTTTGAGTGTCAAAGAATTAAAACTTGAGTTTCCTAAATAAAATAATTAAATCAATTTTGGCTTGGGATAAGGACAGCATTTCCAACAATTTTTGAAACAGTCTAAAATATTTTTGCCATTCTGTACTATGTATTTATATGAAGTAGCCTTCTCAGCATTGATGATTATAAAATCAAAATATATATATCGACTGAAAAACATTGAAGATGTTCTGTACCCTGCATTATCAAAAATTCTGCCATGAATTCTTTATGTAAAAATAAATAAGCACATCCATCTCATTAGTATGCAAATTTGCTTTCATTTTTAATAAATGGTAAGGTTATATGTATACCAAAGAATTGTTTTAAAATAAATGTATGATTTAGTATCGGAAAATGTTTGCTTTCTACTCAAGCAAGAAGGGGCTATGAGCAGAAAAAGCTTAAGAAGCCTTGTTGTCCATGACCTACTTCAAAACCCCTCATTTTACAAATGAGGAACCTCAGGCCTACAAAGATCAAGTGACACATAAACAGTATGTGGCAGAACCAGAATTTAATTCAGGTCCAATGATTCCAAAACCAGCTCCTCCATTGCCCATGCCAAATAACCCCATTTCTGCAATAATAATAACTATGTACATTTATACAGTGAAACCTTGGAAATAATTACTGTAATAATATAAATGAAAAGACCACGAAAACAAACTCCACTAAAATAAAGGTGAAGGTTAAAATTAACTTTAGTAACCAAATTTAGTAACCCAAGGAGATAAGGAAATGCATCTCCTTGCCTTGAGGAAGAGAGAAAGACTTGCTTCTGCCTGTTTTTGCCACAAGTGAAAACTCCCTGTACGTAGTGCAGGTGGAATGGTTAAAGGAAGAGGTGGGACGAGATAAGATCTGAAAGTGACAAAGGCAAAAACAAGAAACAGCAAATTGTTTTTTCTAAAGACCAGCTCCAAGATAGCTAAGAATCATTTCCTTCTTACTATTCTGTTTCCAAGTTCTCTTATATTTCTTCCATGAAAACCTCTTTAATACCACAATATTTTTATTTTTTAAATTTACTTACATATACTTATCTCAAAAGAGATAACTGTAAAGCATTTGGCAAAGTACTTAATAAATGCTTATTGCTTTCTTCCTATCCTCTACCTCTCCACTAAATGGACAATAAAAAATAAAAACAAATCCCTCACAACAAATATGCATAGTTCAAGCAAACTCTCACTGGCCATGTCCAAAAATGTATATGTATGACTCCTTTTACATTTTGAGTCCAATACCTCTCTGACAGAGGTAGGTAGGGTACTTCATTTTTAGATTTAGATTGCATCACATCGATCAGAGTTCCAAACTCTTTCAAAGTTGTTTTACTTTATAATGTTGCTATTTCTATAAACTTCTACTTCTGCTCACTTCACTTCTCATCAGTTCATGGAGGCTTCCCCAATTTTCTCTGAAACTGTCCATTTCATTTTTTTCAAAGTATAATAATATTCCATTAATTCCTATGCCATAATTTGCTTAGCTATTCCAAAGTAGATGGGCATCCCCCCTTAAGTTTCCAATCTTTGGTTACAAAGAGTTGCTATAAATATTTTTATGTATAAAGATCCTTCCCTGCTTTTTTTGATCTCTTTGGGCACAGGCCTAGCAGTGATATCACTGGAACAAAGAGCAGCTTTAAGAGTTTATAGATTTTTTTGGATGTAGTTTCAAATTGCTTTCAAGAATGGCTATGACAATTCATAGTTCTACTAACAGTATGTTAGTGCACCTGTTTTCCACACCCCCTTAATATTCCAGAACACTCCCTCCCTACCATCTTTCCAAATTGTCTTGGTGGGAATTTATTTTGTTTTGATAATGCAATGGGGTTTTTTGTTTTCATTTTTTCTTTTTTTCTAATTTTGAGAGTTGGGAGAGCAAATGACATTTGGAATAAAAGCCGGAAAAAAGAAAAAGGAAAGAAAGGAGTGTCATGGGCATTTTTTTTTAAAATTGCACAGGAAAAGGAAGGTCAGAAAGAATCAGAGACAAGCAGGACACTTTTTAGAGTTATTTGGTTTTATTATACTTAAAATTATATACTGTATTTACATTTATACTTAAAAATAAAAGCAAGCTGTATAGAAGACATTTAGAATACATTTATATTTAATCTAACATGTCGTATTAATTTTATGTACAATTCTCTTTTTTTGTTGTACTATGTACATGGTGTCCCAAAATTCTAAGTGCAGCTTTAAGTTTTAAGAGTTATTAATAAACTATTATTAACATGTATAATTTTATGAGTTCAATACAGTGATTTGATACAGGTCTTGGATTAAGAATTCAGGTGCAATCCTTTTTTTATATAAAGCTCTTTAACTAGAGTCCTTCAACCATTCCTATAACAAAGATTATTATTAATAGTAACAACAGCAGTTCACATTTACACAGAACTTGAATGTCTACGAAGTTGCTGTGCTTTTGCACAACAACCTTATGAGATAGGTAATAATGAAGATCTGTGAAACAGAATGTTTAACTGACCTGTCCAGGATCTCACAGTTAACAATAAATGTCAGAACCTGGAAATGAAACTTAATCTCCTGTCTCAGTGCTTAATCATCCTGGTCACCCTCTTTCATGAGTACTCTAATTTGCCAATGTACATGTTAAAATGTGCCACTCAAAATTTAAATGACCAGAATCTAATTCTTCTAACATGACATCATGATATTTCACACTGAAGTATATTAGATTTTACATTTAGAGAAAAGTGCAATATGAAGAATTCATTCAAATTTGTATTTAGTGGAAAAATAAAAGTCATTTTATCTTTGTTCAAAGTATCCCCCCCTAAACTAGCTATAGATATTCCAAAGGCAAAGGGAGCTACAGTTAGAACTTCTATTACATCAACTGATAAAAAGTTCCCATCTCCTGGCTCTCTCCTTATCCTATATTAATCAATCATGAGCCACAGAGGAGCAAATTATCCCATTTCTAAATCTCTCATCGCCATCCTCCTCAATCATACCCTACCCATATCCCACTGTGCCCTCTAGAATACCTATTCTGTAATAAACAAGCTTCTCTTTGTCCTGGGTCACCTTTCCCTCATACGCCTTCCACATATGTCTTACCCAGGACAGGGGGACCCACAGCCTCAAAGTCACATATGGCCTTCGAAGTGCTTGGGTGCAGCCTTTTGACTGAGTCCAAGTTTTACAGAATAAATCCTGATTCAAATTTACAGGAATAAGAGCCATTCCCTAACTGATAAACTGTTTAAAGGAATAGACAGTACTACTACCCTTTTAAAACTGTGGCTACCCTTTGACCCAGCAACATCAATTCTAGGTCTGTATCCCAAAGATCATAAAAAAGGGGAAAGGACCCACATGTACCAAAATATTTATAGCAGTTTTTGTGGTGACCAAAAATTGAAAACTGAGTGGATGACCATCAATTGGGGGATGGCTGAACAAATTGTGGTATATGAATGGAATGGAATACTAGTAAGAAATGTTGAGGAGGATGATTCCAGAAAAACCTGGGAAGACTTACATGAACTGATGCTGAATGAAGTGAGCAGAACCAAGAGAGCATTGTACACAGTAATGGCAACACTGCGCAACGACCAGTTTTAATTGACTTAGCTCTTCTCAGCAATGCAAGGATCTAAAGACAATTCCAAAAGACTTATGATGGAAAATGCTATTCACGTCCAGAGAAAGAACTATGGAGCTGGAATGCAGATCGAAGCAGACTATTCTGTTTGTTTTTCTTTCTCTTGGTTTTCCCTTTTTGCTCTGATTCTTCTTTCACAACATGACTAATGTGGAAATATGTTTAATATGATTTTACATGTATAGCCTATATCAGACTGCTTGCCATTTTGAGGAGTGGGGAAGGAAGGGAGAAAAAATTCTGAAACTCAAAATCTTATAAACATGAATGCTGAAAACAAAAAATAAACCGTTCTGAAGAAAAAAGACCTAGTCTATGTATAGGAATTTGAATAAAAATTCTCCAAATCACTAATAATAAGCACCATGCAAATCAAAGCAATTCTCATGTTCTATCTCATACCCATGTGATTCATAAGGAAAAAAAGGAAAATGATAAATGTTGGAGAGGTTGTGGGAAAACTGGCACAATGAGGTGCTGCTAGAGAATCTGAAATAAGCACAACCATTCTAGAAAGCAATTTGAAATTTTACACAAGAAGTCACTAAAGATTATGTCCCCTCTGTCCCAGTTATACAACTGTTAAATCAATACCCAAAAACATCATGTGGGAAAGGTTCTATATGCACAAAAAGATTTATAGCAGCTCTTTTTGTGATGGTAAAAGTTAGAATCTATAGGAATTCCAATCCATTAGTCAAAAGGCTGAAAAAAATCTTGTATAAAAATGTGATGGAATATTATCGTGCTGTAAGAAATGAAGATATGGATGATTTCAAAGAGGCATGAATACACTTATATCATCTGATATAAAGGGAAGTAGAACCAGAACAATTTATATGATAATATCAATAATTTAAAAATTAACAGTTCTAAAACTTTTATAAACTAATAAATGAAAGAGAACCAAAAGAACAATTTATACAAGAACATGGAAAAAGAAACAACTCTGAAAGCTATAAGACCTATGATCAATGTAATGACAGTTCATGACTCCAAAGGACTAAAGATAGGGCCTCTTGTTAAGGAGATGATGGATTCAGGGTATAAAATGAAATAAATGCTTCTTTAACACAATGAGGGAGTTTATTTTGCATGAATTTGCATATTTATTACAAGGAATTTACTTTATTTTTTTCCCTCATAGAAGTAGGGAGGCAAAGAGGAAAAGAAAATGAGTACCTGTTCATTAATATTTTTATAATGTTAATTTAAAAAAGGTATCCCTCCAAAAATATAAACCAAACAAAAATAGACATTTTTAAAAATTAAATGGCTTTTCTTATTAATGAAAATCTACTTTCTCTCCCTCACTACTTCTCCCATTGAGAAAACAACAAAAAAAATACTAAACTTCTTTAAAATGTTGAAGTAAAAAAATTCCCCCATAAACCATTTCCAGTATATAGATATATATGCATATATGTGCATAAATGTGCACATATACAAGTATATGTACATAAATAACACAAATACAGAAATCTGTGTAAACGCCATATAAAGGCGTAAATAAGGATAAACTATTTATATTCTAATATGGGGGGATGATACATATGTCCATCTTATCAGAGGTGGTTAGCTAGTCTAGAAGTGGTTCTGCTATATTTTGATCTTAAAAAAGAAATGAACACTAGTCTCTTCTCTGGGGAAGAGAAGAAACACCATTCCCTCATATATCATGCCTCGTCTTCTACCTTGGGGGCAAAGGAGAGCAACAGTATTTCACCAGCTTCCCAACTTGTCCCCATGGAGATGACTAAGGTCCAGGGAAGAATTCACTCTGAGGCTGAACCCTTAGAAATGCTGATGACTTCCCTTATTCATTTCTCCACTATAAACAAACTCCCACCTTTCAGGAAACCAAGCCTGAGATCCTGAAAGAAGATAACATTTACTACTCAGAGAAAGCAGCAGCAAGACTGAATATAATTCAAAATAGGACCAAGGAAAGTGTAGACATTGCCTCTAGAGTCTGGCTCTTACTCAAAGTCCAAATTCAATTAGTAAAAATGGAAGATTAAATAAACAGACAAAAACAAAAACCAAACCGGAAACACCTTCCACCATTAAACGTCTATTATGGTAACAAGGATGCTCAAGACACAGTCAGAAAAGAATGATCCCAAAATACTTATAAGAAAAGCCTCAAAGGAAATTAAAACTTGGAGATAAAGTTCAACATGAATTCTTTGAAGGAATGAAGCAAAAGTTATTTTTTTCAAGATTTTTAAAAATAAATGAAAGCATTAGAGGAAAGAATTAGAAAAGAAATGAGAGCTATGAAGTAAAGACCTGTTAAGATGAGGGAATAGCTGATACAAGAGGTACAAAATCTCACCCAATAACAAACTTTGAAAATCAGAATGGACAAAATAGAAGATCATGACTCCATGAGAAAACAAAACAAAATTAAAGCTGTTAACCTGAAAACTTGGTTAAAGAAAAGGCAACAGGCTAAATGCATACATTTTATGACTTAATTAAACAATTCCCTATTAAAGAAAACGGTAACATAATGCATTATGGAGTCAGAAAATGTTCTGGCTACCCAGTACAGAAATCTTCTCGCTTATATACATTTTGCCGTGAGAAAGGAGTTCTCTTAGATAAACACATTGTAAACGCAGTGGCATCAATTGGGTTTAATGATCCTAAGCTATGGGGGTCTTCCTTCCACAGCATGCCTTTGTGATTTAAAACAAAGTCCCATCACCCAGACATCCTGTCCCAAACAGGCGGTTGAAGTTGTTTATTCACAACCCAAGATGTCTGTGTTTTTCTCTTATCACTAGGATGCTAGAAGAAGGGTCTGATAAGGAAGTCCCATTTGCTTGACAAAAGGCATCCTCTAAACAAAGGAGACTATTAGGTCCAGGCTCTTCTTAATTCAAACTTTTGGCCCTTATTGAAGTCTAAAATTTATACTAAATATTATCAAAGTAAAGTTGAGAGAGAGAGAATGCAAAGTATCTCAGAGCAAAAACAAGTTAGTTTTTAATTTTAAAAAAGGATCAAGGAAAAATAATTTAAGAATCATTGGAATACCAGAAAGTCATTACCAAAAAAAAAGCCTCTACATAATATTTCAAGGAATCAAAAAAGAAAACTGCCCAGATGTCTCCAAACCAGAGGGCAAAGCAGAAACTGAAAGATTCTAACATTTATCTTAAAGAATCTCAGAGATGAAAATCCTCAGAAATATTATGGCCAAAATCCAAAGCTTCCACTTCAAAGAAAACATACTGCAAGCAGCCAATAAGAAAGAATTCAAGTACTGAGATGTTACAATCAAGATCACCCATGATTTAGCATCTACCACTATAAAGAATCAGAGAACTTAGAATACAGAAGTCAAGAGAAACATTGAAAGGCAAAGAGAAGAAAGAAATTAGAAAGAATAAAACAAGGACGAAGTGTATAAATTTTAACAGAGGAAGAACCTTCAGAACCCTAACATCGTAAGACATTGCTATTCATTTGTTCCATCCTGTCCTATCCTTCACAATCCCATCTGAGGTTTTCTTGACAGAAATAGTGGAATGGTTTGCCTTTTTTCTTTTTTCTTTTTTAAAGAGAGGGCAAAAAAGAAAATATACTAGGAGAAAGGGGGGAGGACAAGTGAGGGAAATTATCTCACGTAATCAATGAACCCTACTAATAGACTTATATAAGAGTAGGGAAATCAGGCTACACCTAAACTTCAGTTTCATCTAAATTGGTCAAAGGAATGTAGAAAATACACATACACACACACGGTTCTGTGTAGAAATACATAATAGGAGGCAGTGTAGAATAGTGGAAAGGGCACAAAAAGAGATCTGGATTCTAACTCAGGCTCTCCCAGCTACCAAGCTCTATGACCCTGGAAAAATCACAGTTTATAAACAAATTCTAAAATAGATGTTGTTTTATTAAATATGAAAGGAAATAATTACTAATTTTAAAAAGTCTAGTTCTTACAATGAAGTAGTTTCACTAACAGTTCTTCAAACATAGTTTGAATAATAGTTCTTCAAACATTTTATGCCTGGGGAAAATACTAGTTTGATAAACTGGTGACGTTAACAGATCTGCTTAAAAACAAAACTCTTTAAAAATCAGCTGGTGCTTCCATTTTAAAAATCATATATGGATACGGACATATACATATATGTAAAACATGTACATACGTAACATACACACACATCAGATTAGAGACATGAAGAATACACTGCACAACCACCAAAAGCACTCGCCAAATTTCTAGTCACTGTCTCTAACTTCAACGTCCTCTTTCCTTGCTACTGCAGCAGTAACCAACCACTGCTATAGCTCCATTACCTCCTCTGAGGCTCATCTTAGATAATGTTACTCCTCGACATACTTGTGTGTGTGTGTGTATGTTTTAATGTTAAAGAAATTTTATATACTAAAAACAAAATCACTGGCCTTATCAAGAGATAAAATTTTAATTTTGTATCATGGAGAAAGATTATTTCTCCACTAATCTCCCAATCTCATTAATTGGTTCAGCAAATATATAACTTTGAGTAAAATAAATAGGGCAGTTAGTTGCATGGGAACAATGTTTATCATACTAAATATACAACATGGCAACAGTAAGAAAACTGACCTTTAGGAGAGTTAACACTACTGGCATTCAAGAGATAATAATAATAAAAATATTTATATAGTGCTTACTGTGTGACAGGCACTATGTTATGCACTTTACAAATATCTCATTTGATCCTTACAACAACCCAAGGAAATAGATGCTATTATGATCCTCATCTGTAGGCAAATAGAGGTTAAAGGCCCACGGTCACACACCCAGTGTCTGAGGCCAAATTTGGACTCAGGTGTTCTTGGGTCCAGGTCTGGTGCTCTCTTCACCTGTGCCACCTGGCTAACTACCTGCCTCTTAGCTTTGGTGATCATTTGATAACACTGCACTGGGATTTTACAACGTATTAGGGTGAGGTATACTTATTTTGTACTGATGTCATGATCACAACTCAGTTTCATAAACAGTTATTAAGTGCTTACTACATGTAACTTAGCATAGTAGATAGAGGTTTAGCCTTGGAGCCTGGAAGACCTCTTGTCTCTGACATATGCTTGATGCATCAGCATAAGCTAGTCACTTAACTGCTTAGCGGTCCCAAGCAACTATAAAACTATAGGTTATGGATACACTATAGATCTGGACTGGAATTTCTCAAACTAATGAAATCATAGATCCCAATTAAAAATAAAAAGCACCAAGCAATGCACTTGAAAAACAGGCCCCTGCCCTCAAGAAGCTGATAGGCTACTGGGAAGATACAAAACCAAAGGACTGAGCACAACTAGGGAAATAACAAGAACAGCCTTTAGAGATGATCTGAAATTTGAAAGAATAGTAACTGATATTTATAAAGTGGCCTAAAATTTACAAAGTACTTTACAAACATTACCTCATTTGAGCCTCACAACAAACCTATGAGGCAGGTAACTAACAGGTATTATTATCTACTTTGCAAGTAAGGAAATTCAGGCTCAGGAAGCACCTTGCTCATACTCACACCATGTTAGAGGCTGGATTGGAACGCAGTTCTCCTTGACTCCAAATTCTGCACTCCATCCATTGCCTTTGACTAAGCTACTAGTTCTATGAAGTAAAAATGACTAGGCCATTTATTCAAAGTTTAAGAAACACACAGAAGCAGGAAATGGAATGTTGAATTTAGAGACAGAAAATAAGCCTGTGTGGCTGAAACACTGAGTGCATGCAGAAAGGGGAACAATGTGAAATAAATCCAGAAAAGCAGGCTGAAGCCAAATTGTGAAGGGCTTTAATTGCCAGGCAGTGGAGTCTATATTCTTTACTAGAAACAATCATTGAAGGGCATTCCACAGCTGTATGGAAGCTGAACTGGAGAGGAGTTAGATCAGAGGCAGGGAGACAGACCACTACTACAATAGCCCAGGTGAGAGTAAATGAGGACTTGAATTAGGTCAGATCTGAAAGATGATGTGGAAGTAGACTCAAAAACATTTGGTGACTGATGGGACATGGGAACAGAAGGCGAAGATATGTAAATAAGCATGTATTAAGCGCTCATGGACTACTCAGAGGTGGCAAAAATGTCTTCTGTATAACAATGATGGTCAGGATGATATTATACAAAATATAGTTACATGAGGCAAATAGTAATAAGGTGTAATATATCAACTTATAGACAATTATTCATGTTGAGGGAGCATTTTGAAGTGATAATGAAATATTTAAATGATAAAGCTTGGACTAGAGAGTGTAGAAATAGTAATAAATTTGCCTGTTTCCTTTTTTCTGTTGTTCCTTTATCTGAAGCACCACAAAACAAATGTTATAAATATTCTACTTCTCAGTGGCAAGACATACACTGTTCAGTTTCCAATGGACCTATGCTTGCACCCAATAACAAACACCTAATGGGTGAGGAAAACTATAATATCATGAAATATGAAAAGAAAAAAATAAAACCAGGAGTCATTTAATAAGAAATATGAAAAAAAGATCTGTGATTTCACACAACACCCAAACCTGAAGAGATGGGGAGACAACTACTGAGAAACCAAAAAAAAAAAAATTCTACTACTAGCAGTATGAAATGCTTTGTATTCTTCAGATCAAGGAAGGGGGGAGCATATAAAGTAGCTAATAAAGAATTATAAAGAAATTACCAAGAATTGAGTATTTAGAGATACTGGTTGCTATGAATTCAACCCAATAACTGACAGACATTTGATGTCACATGACTACAGTTATTTTGTATTATATGTTAGTGTTTACCACTTTTAAATTTATATGCTACTCCAAAGGACATCACACACAATAAAATAAAACATTACAAATATCGACCCTCAGGCCCCAATATCCATCATCACTTCCTTCTCCCAAATATTTTCTAAATAGTCAAAGAAAATATGACTCAGTAGAATATAAGTTTCTTGAGGACAGCAATACTTTTATTTTCATCTTTGTATCATCAATTACTGATACATAGCAAACAGCATAGAAAAATGCTTCCTGAAAAGGTTCCTTTCCTATAACATTACTTGATACAGAGGTTTGTAGCAATAATATAACAATAAGCCATGGTGACCCTCAGTCCTAAGAGACAACTTGGCTAAATCATTGCCTTGATTAGTTATATTAATAAGAAGATTAACATAAGCAATCAGAAAAAAAAAAGTGATCATAAGTTTTGATGTTGATGATGCTAAGGAGTTTTGAGGAGCGGAAGACACAAATGGATATAAGAAAGTCTAATAGTTAACAGTCTCTATCAGTTGACAAGTATTTATTAAATGCCTTCAGTGTATCAGATGCTGACCTAAGCAAGGAAGATACAAATAAAAAGAATAAAATAATCTTTATTTGCAATTTTCTAATGGGAAAAATAAATATGTATATAAATATATTCAGTATAATCATTAACAGAATATAAATACATATAAGCTAGTTAAGGAGAAGGAGAATTACAGTTGTGAGGGGGGGAATCAGGAAAGGCCTCACACAGAAGATGGTATTTGAGTGGTGTCTTGAAAGAAGAAGCATTCTATAGCCCAGAAATTAGGAAAAAGTAAATCCCAGGTCTGGGGAATGATGAGTGCAAAAGCAGAGAGAGTGTAAGATGGAAAATAGAATATTCATGTGTGAGGAACAAAGAGAAGACTAAATTGTATGAGGAGTACAAGAAGGGGTACAAGAGTATCCCTCTCAGAGTCAAATGCCCAATGAGGCTGGAAAATTAAGCTAAGGAAAAGTTGTGACAGCTTTTACAAGCTAAAGAATTTTTATTTTATCCAGGAGGCAACAGGCAGCTACGCAAAGTCAACGACTTGTGCAGTCAGTCTGAGTGACCCGATGTTTAAACCTTGATTAGATTTTGGGTACATGAGCAGACACATCTGCAGGAAATGGTAATCCAGAGATACTCTGACACGGGAGGAACTGAGGCAGCACATAATCTATCTCTTCATGATGTGTGTATCAGTCAACATATTTTTGCCCTTGGATGTAAGTTATTTATCCTTGTCTATAAAAATCAAGCATAGTTTGAAATCCTCACCAGCCACACCCAACTGCTTGCTGCCATGGTGTGCTAATAAATTACTTTTATCTTTCTTTCCTAAATCTGCCTTATTAACCAGGCCAACGCTGGAACCAAGATATCTCTTAATTCTGGCAACCATAGAGATACTCACAGAATCATCACTGGTTGAGCACCCATCCTGTTCCACAGCCACCATTGGGACTTTCATCCAACTGTAAGTCAAAGTGGACTCTCAATGGTCAGTTAGCCTTGAAGTGGTCAGAGAACTGAAATCTCCAATCTCAGGAAGGATAAGGATAAACAGGTCCTGAGTCCAAAATTGAATCTCTCATTTCCGAACAAAGACACAGGAGCCAGAGCAAAGGAAAGGGCAGTGGTGTGTAACTGGTCTTGACTTTCTATTAGGTTGCCAAGGGACAGAATGGTCAAGGGATACCTGTAATATTATGGGATCAGGAGAGCTATACTTATTAAAAATCAGACTTGAAGATCTAGAGCCTAAGCAAATGAATTATTTGGTACAGTTGGATAGAACTTCTACACCAGGACTGTGCCTCATGACCATATCCATTCAAGGTGTCTGTCGGTCTGCTTCAACAGATCTCCATCGTATAATTCAGATTCCTCAAAGACACAAAACACCCTTAAGAACCACTTTTATAGGGAATGATCGGAGGAGAGAACATGCCCATTTTTCTGTATCATGACACTGTATTATGGCAGCAATCCAGTCTACCCTTTTGGATGAACTCAGTTACCATGATTAAGAAAATTAATTAAGAAAATTATAAGGAGTCATAATTCCACTTGGGAGGATACTGATAAGTTGTTATATGTCCTCACAAAGGATGCAAAAATCCTTTACTGTGCTGTAAAGTTAGAGGATGAACATAACTTTTGATTGGAATTATAATGAGGAATTATAATATAACTGGAGAATATTCAATGATGCAAAAACCATTCTCTATGATGCTTTAGAGCAGACGGCACAAAAATCAGTAGATTGGGAGACATTTCATGACACTACTTAAAATTCAGAGGAACATCCCAGTGCTTTGTGTGCTGTCACCCAGAAATTTGGTCAGTTAGATCCAGAAAATGAGAAGGATCTAAAAGCTTGCTTCAGCCTATTCTAATCAACTGACAGCATATATTTACAATTAATTTCATAAATGCTGTCCTAGCTGGAATGGGAAAACTATTAGCAAACTCATGGATCGTACATGACTGGCAGATGGAAAAAGAACTTGGGCAAGAGAAGGAAAGGTTAAGGAAGTGAGGATTTTGCCTGCCATCATGAAGGGGGCAGTATAGGAGGACAGAAGAGAAGGGACCAAATACTGGAAAAGGAGATTTACCAAACAAGGGGGGAGAAGGGCAGTGTACTTTTACTGTAAAAAGGAGGGGCATTTTAAGTGGCTTGCAGAAAACATGAATGGGAAGAGGCCTCCAGCAGAGGGCAACATGCTTCACATGCTCTAAGAGGACCCCCAAGAGGAACCAGCTGCCACATTAAACACTCCTCACTATAGCCCTCCCCACCCCCAATCCAACAGCTTATACCTGGTTTTGGATAACAGGGATGAATATTCACAAGGATGGGAGGAGGAAGGTGGCTGCAAACTAGAGATGTTTCTTGAGATTGTTGAAGGGGAAGTGGGTACAGTTAAAGAGCCCTTACCTGACATTACTGCTAAAGGCAAACCATTTGGTGGACACAGAGATGACTCTCTTGGTTCTTAAGTACTCCACCCCTACCCCATGCCCCCAGGTCTCTCAGTGTTAAAATCTGAAAGGGTAATAGCAGTCTCAGGAAAAGTGAGATGTTCACCTTAACCACCTTACTTAAAGTAGATATTGGACCTTTAACACATATCCAACTCCTTTTTATTAATGCCTAATTGCCCTATCTCACTGTGAGGAAGGGACCTGTTATATAAACTTCAGGCTATTATTTACTGTGATCTGAGAGGGCTCAGAATACAAAGGAATTGATTTGACTTATTGGGTTGGGACTCCTAGTGTCTGTTCTGCCTCTCACCTTAGGAAATTTACCTGCCACTTTGTGGGGTTCATGAAGCCAACCAAACCCATGAGGATCTAAACTAAGAACAAATTGCTCCCTTGTGTAGAAACAATATAATATCAATTTAGAGATTGTTAAATCTCTTCCAAAACTCATCAATGCTCACGTCCAACCTGGGGGGTAATAGTGCCATGTCAGTCACTTTTCAATACCCCTGTACTGCCAGCGAGGAAACACAAGGTGAATGACAAAGGCCTACCTGTATTCTGATTTGTCCAGGATCTGAGGGCTATCAACAATTTTGTTAACCTGAGGGCCCAAATGGGCCCAAATCCTCTTTCTATTATCACCAACATTCCTCACAATATAAAGCATGTCCTATTACTGACTTGTGAGCTACATTTTTTAGTGTTCTCATAGAACCTCTTTGTCTGTATTTGGAAGGGCCAGCAATACACTTGGACCAGGCTCTGCCAGGGCTCTATTCACACAAGCACTTGCCAAAGACCTACAAGATGTATAACTGTCCGGGGGATCTTGCTTAATTCCATATGTTGATGACTTACTGCTAGCCATCCCTTTCCAGGGGAGCCTATGAGGAAAATACACAGTCTATGAAAAGGCTTACGAGTCTCTCTTTAAATTTAAAGAGTTTGAACCCTTCCCACAGTGGTGTAGGAGCTAGGCCTCAATACCCGGGCCTTAACAAATGATAGCATCTAGGGGCATCCTTCAAATGCCAATATTAAAATCAAAACACCAAGGTACATGCCCTGCTAAGGATTGTGGGATAGTGCCATCCTGAGATTCCAGCCAGGGAGAACCAAACAAGGAATTAATTGTTTATACAATTATACAATTAAAGAGGTCCCAAGTCCTCAGAGTTCTTGAAAAAAACAGGTGAGTGAAATGGGTGATGGACTCCCCACCAACTCTAGTACTGCCTGCTTATGACAAGTCTTTATTTCTTTTCTGTACACAAATGGAGAGGAGGGGGCATTAGGAGTTCACATATAGAGATTGGGGTCCCATCATAGGCCTACTGGTTACTATTAATGCCAACTTGATCCAGTGGCACATATGGGGTGCCTTTAGGCCTTCGTGGCCAGCATTGAGTTTGTGAAGAGGACCTAACTCCTTATCCTTGGCTATTCACTGACAGTCTATGCACCTCACAGTGTTGCTGCCATTTTACCCTAAGACTCAAGCCTTTTCTCATCAGTAGGGGGCTGTTTATGAGATAAGCCTTCTGTCTGACTCTAATCTCTCCATTCAGCACTATAATATCTTAAATGCATTCACTCTCCTCTCAGATCCCCTGAAAGATAATGAGGTGCTACAGTTACCTAGAGGAAAACAAGGCCACAGACCACCCATAGCCTGACCTCAAAGACATTCACTTGAAGAAAGCCCAACCTCACGCAGTTCACATATGGTTCCTCCTTTCATGAAAATGAAGTACAGGTGCCTGGGCGAGTGGTTGTGCCTTATGAAGCTGTGGAGTAGGAAGCCCCAGGCATAGCAAGTCAATTTGGTGGTGCTGACCAGAGCATGCCAGTTGGCCAAAAGACTCCAAGTGAACATTCACACTGATTCCAAATATGCCTTTGGGGTCTGGCACACCACTGGCACCTTGTGGAAGTAATGTGGCTTCATCACCACAAATGGTAAGCCAATATTGACCAACTTTTTCAAGCTGTATTGCTTTTCAAGGTCATTTCCACAATGTATTGCTGGGTCCTTAAGAGCCCCCAAAGCACTGCTTATACTCTCTGATAGTCCATCCACTATTATTCTTCCTTGGAGAAGTGGAAATTGATATCTGGGTGACCAGGTACAAAGTCATTCTCTGAGATGGCCTGTAGGGTCATGCCAGATAGGTGTCCTGTTGCCCCTAAGATTACTGACCCCACCTCCTCTGCCAACAACTCCATGCCCAGGGACATATGGAAAACGAGGTCTTCCTACTGCAAGTTTACTGATCATTGTTTGCCCCCAGTGTTTATGATGAGTCCGATCATATGGTCTCTGGCTGCCTTTTTTAACAATTCAACCCCTAAAAGAAAAAAACTATGACAAAATTTGGGGAGGAAGTGGGTGATTTTACCATTTGAACATCTGCAGATTAATTTTATTGAACTGTCAAAGTCTATGGGCTATAGACAGGTTTTGGTGTGGAGAGACCAAGAGAGCCACTGAGGTCTTTCCAGAGGCACAAACCACAACAAACATAGTTACAAGGTGTCTGATCGAGGATATAATACCAAGTTTTGGCCTGCCATGTACTACTTACTGACCGTGACCTTTACACTTTATTGTAGAATTAACCAAACTCTTCCAGTATTTTGGGATAATCCTGAATATACTCCCTTATCACCCACAATCATCAGAGGGAGTTGAGTGGCTAAATAGGGCAATTAAGACCCTTTCAGGAAAACTACGCCAGGAAGCAGTTAAAATGTGTTGTTCCTACTTAGAAATCTTAGTAGACTGAATTATGGATTATTATATTTTGAAATTCTGTTCAGTAGGCCACCGGGACTGGACCCTCAGAGTCTGAGCCTAGCCATAGGGGATGAAAGTCTGATAAGATATGTAATCTCCATGTCCAGTTCTCTTTCACAGTACTAGAGACAGCATTGATTCAAACTCTGCCTTTGTAAGATACAGTACATTCATTTGAGTCAGAAAACTATGGGTGGATCCACAACTTTAGGAAGACATCCAATCTCCATCCCTCCTAGAATGGACTTTTCCATGTCCTGTTGACCAGTCATATTTCCATCAAGGTTGCCAAGCAAATGACCTGGAAACATCACTTCCATGTGAAGCCTGCTGTGACTGACCTCAGTCCAGCTGAAGAAGTAAGCCCTGATCAGCCTCTGGACCCAGTTGAGAAAGGACCCCAACACAAATCAGTTGTCTTTGGCCACTTGTGTCTTTGACCCTGCTAATTATGACCTAATCCCTTGCCTACTAATCTATCACAAACTTATTTTTAGCACTTTATGCCCCGCTTTGAGCCCTTGGGAGGAGAAACAGAAGAGCCTAACATTTTTGTGAATCTAACCCACCATGGCAGTCATGCCTTTAACTGAATCAACTGCTAGGTATGAACACATGCCCCTTCATCCTTAGGGGAAAGTATACTCCTGGTAAGGATGATGTCAAACATCCAAGGCTTGTGTAGATTATTCTTTTGCACACAATAAGGCAAACTTAAATACAACATCAAATTCTACAGCCATGGGCTGGAAAATGAGTCCTCCTACTCATTCATTTTCAACTGAGAAAGATCACTAATCTTTTGCAATTTTTGCCCCTTAGGGCTTGCAACATATTGTCAGGCCACTGGTTTTGTGTTATGAACAAAACAAGACTCGGGGTTAGGAAATGGATGGTGAGTGGAATATAATTACACATTCCTGAAATGAAATGTGACTATTCAGGAGGGAAGAGTCTTTTGAGAATCTTCCTTGAGCCAGAGGCCAGGTACACATCAGCAGATTTTTTAGGATAGCCCCACAACAGGAATTTTATTTCCTATGTAACAAAAAAGTGTAGTACTGGCTCCCTTCAAACTGTCAAGAAGAAGTAAGTTGTGGAGGGTGCTATTTGGCATCCAGCCCACACCTACCCTGCCTCCTAGCACACCCTTGTGAAGCAGATGTGCTGCAATCCAAGTTTCTGTTAACACTTCCACCTTTAGTAGGAGAGCATTTTTTTCCGTTATATTCATAATATAGTGGTCTGGATACTGTACAGCACTACTGAATAAAATGAACAAATTTTTGCAAGTATTTGTTAACGTATCCATAGGTCCTGTGGAGGAACTTAACCTGTGGTCTTACAAAACAGAAGAGTTCTAGATTTTCTCCTAGCAAAGAGGGGAGTGGTATGCACCGAGTATGCACTCTCGTAGGTCAGGAGTGCAACATCTAGGTTCCAAACAGCTTCAGTGACCTTCATATCTATATGGACTCAGTCTGGAAAGTCTGAAACAAGCTCCAGGAGGATGGGGAAGGAACAATAGTCCCCATGGAAATGGCTAACTTCTTGGTTCCCTAATATCTTATGGCTTAAGTATCTAGCCATGTGGTTTCTCTTGTATGTCTTCATAGGGATGAGGTGTTGCTTGTATAGTGCCTCCCTTAGTGCAAAGAACTGATTCCCAAACTAACTGCCAAATTACAAGCAGCAGAGATTAAGATGATGTAGTTGAGGATAGAAAGAGTGATAGAGGTCTGATTGTGGTGCTACACCATGAGTACAGCACCAAAGATGGAATTGTGCAAAGACAGCCACTTGTGCAGAATCAGTCTTGAGTGACTACTATGTTTAAACCTTGCTTAGACTCTGGGTACATGTACAGCCACATGGTGGCCCAGAAATAACCCTTGCATAAGTACACTTAGGGAGGAATCAAGGAAGCACATAACACGTATCCTCACAATATGTGTACCAATCAACTTACTTTTGCCCTTATATGCGAGTTGTTTACCCCTGTCTATAAAAGCTCCAAAAAAATCTGAAATCCATACCAGCCACAACGTTTGCTGCCTTGATGTGCTAATAAATTACTTTTACCTTTCTTTTCCTCAGTTTACCTTATTGAGCAGAGTAAGGTCTGAACCAAGATTTCTTTGGGAGCTATTGGGAGTTGATTGAATACGGGAGTATGAAATGGTTAGATTTGCATCTAAGGAAAATAACTTTAACAGATGAAGGGAAGATGAGATGGAGTGGTGAAAAGACTTAATGAAGGGAGACTAAGGAGCTGTTGCAATAGTCCAGGTAAGAGGGAATGAGGGCCTGAACATGGGTTGTCAGTAGAGTATATGAACAGAGGTGGAGAGAGATGTAAGGGATGATCTGGAGATAGAAAAATATGGAGGTTAGGGAAACTAAGGAATCAAAAATGATATCAAACCCAGGTTTGTAGCCTTGATATGATTTTTGATTCCTTACTTTCTGGGAGACAAGAAGAATGATGATTGTACCAGAAGTAGTTAAGTATGGAGAAGGGGTGGGTTTGGATGGAAAGTTGTTGAGTCTGCAATATCTCCAGGATATTCAGTCTGAAACACCCAATAGAAAATTGGTCATCCAGGACTAAAATTGTGGGACGACACAGAGATTTGATAGTCATTTGCACCCAAGGACATTAAACCCAAGGAAGTTTAATGGAGTCACTGAAGAAATATAAAGAGAAAAATCTACAACACAGCCATGCACAGCACTCACAGATAACAGCATATGATATAGTGGATAACTCAACAAAAGAGACTTGAGAAGGACAAGGCAGGAAAAGAAATGGAGGCAAAAATACAGACAGTTTTTTTCAAGAACTTTGATAGCAAGAGAGGTCTGGTGACGACTTTTAAGACAGTGAAAGACTTGGCAAAGTCTTGAGACTTTAAGGATTTGTAGATACGACACCTTCATTTTTGCTCTATAGAGAACCACAGTACACAGAACACAATACATTTCAGACTCTAACAGAGGGCTTTTTAAAGTTTGGTTATCTCTCTTTTTATCTAATCTTTTCTTGATCTAAAGGAGACCAAAATGCCTACCCTTTCCCCTAGCTCTAATCACTAAATTATTAAGCAGCTTTGACAGAGAGTACCGGCCTTCAACTCTCAAAGACCTAAATCTGCATCCTGCCTCTGACTCTTAGCAGGCATCATTTAAACTATCTCCCCATCTCAGTTTTCTCATCTATAAAATGGAGATAATAGATTAACACTTCACAAGGTTGCTATTAAAATCAAGTGAGGTAATACAGGTAAAGTGCTTTGTAAACCTAAACTCACTTAAAGAGGGTGTCCCAAGTCTTTGTACATAAGTTTCGGTAACTAGGTAAATGTTAGCTCTATGTCAGATATTATTATTTTGGCACTCCCATGTTTAGAGATAATTTAGAGATAACTGTAAAGCATTTAACATAGTGCCTAGTACATAGTAAGTCCTATATAAATGTTATTTTTATGTACATACATATATACACGCGTGTATATGGATATACACACATATATGTATATACACATATATATGCATATGTATATATATGCATGTGTGCATATATGTATATAAAAGTTAAATATAACAGATATCAGTCAGTCTCCTCACTATCATATCAAAAACAATTTACGAGAGTGCCAGAATAAAAACACTGGTCTTACGATGCGTTAACAGCACCTTTAGATACAAATTTGCCCAAAAACCAGTCTACGCCATCTCACAAAAAGTAGTAAACCTGATTCTTTCCTTTGAGGTTCGGACACTGCTTGCTAGAACGCTGCGGGGCAAGAAACCTCTACTACTTCTCATGACCCGAAGTCAACAGTACGGCAGGACTGGGGCAGGGCTCAGCAGGGAAAGTGAGTGTCCAAAGGAAACAAACGCTAGAAGAGGTCAGCGAGCTTGCAAATAAGAAGGCCGACAAAACCGCGACCAAGCACGGGCGTCTTATTGTAGACACGCGCGACGCCAAGTGGGAACCCCGAGTCAACAGGTTGGCGGCCCACGCCCGCCCCACTCTCCCTCCCGCAGGGCGTGGGCGTGCCTGAGGCTGACACGCCAGGCTGTGATTTCATCAGAGCTCGGGCCAGGCGCTCACGCCGACGTCCCGCCCCGCCCCCGCCCCGGCCGGCCGCGGCGGGAAGCAACCTCCGGGGCTCTGCCGGCTCGAGGGTCTCCGGGAAGCCTCTCGAGCCCGCCCCCTTCCGCCCCGCGCTCGTCCCCCAAAAGAAAGCCCTCCAGCCTCGAGAAGCCGCCGGCGCCACCGGAGGAACTGACCCTCGCGGGCCCCCGTTCGGAACTTCCGTCTCCTCGTCTTCCCCCACCCCGCCCCCGGAGGGAGTCGGCTGAGGGGGTGTGAGGCGGAGCCGGCGGGGGCGCGCGTCCACGAGAGCCCGGGCCCGCGCAGCAGGTGCGGCCGCCTCCCTTCCCTGCCCTGGAGGGGGCCCCTCCCCCCAGGGCTCTCACCCCGACGACGTTTCCCAGAGACGCAACCACCACGGCCGCCGTCTCGTCCGACCACTGGACTCCCCGGTCGCCGCCGCCGCCGCTGCGTTCGTCGTCGTCGTCGTCGTCGCCGCCGCCGCCGCCGCGGCGCGCGCTCGCTCCCACGCACAGCTCCGTGGCCGCGCCCGTGCCCGCGCCCGCTGCGCGCTGGCGTCACGTAGCAACCGCTAGAGGTCCCGCGCGGCCCGGCGTCCTCCTGGGTTCGCGAGCGTCCCCAGAGGTGGCCGTGGGACTGCCCCCGCCTGCCGGCGCTTTGGGCCCTTAAGGACCCGGGAGGAGGCGAGACCCTCCGCCCCCCTGGGGGGGCGTGGCTGATACGGGCGTCCTGCCCCCTACGTCACCTTACGTCACTGTATGTCGTCACCGCCGCTCCAGTGCGTCACTGTTGGAGTCGGGGCAGATAGAGGGGGCTGCCTTGGGCTGTCACGCTTCCGCTCAGTCAGGAGATCCGTGGGGTGAAGAAGATGGAAGCATTGGGGGGGTTCAGAGGAGCAGGTTCTACCGCCTCCGACTTTTCTTTTTTTGGGGGGCGGGGTACGCCTCTCGTTGTTGTGGTGGCCTGGGGGATGGCCACCACTTCGGCCAGTCCTGGAGGGCCTTCCAGAGGAGGGGAATCAAAAGACTGAGGTGGACGCCAAGAAGCCCCGATTGAGGGGAACCGAAGCCCCGCCCGATAAATCAGTACAAATGCCCGTTCTCTGGGGCGCAGGGCGCTGCCAGAGTTGTCTTTGCTGCTAGTTAGTCGTTTCACCGGTTTCCTCCCCCCACCTCTTCTCCACCCTCGGAGCAGTCCAGGGCTAATAGATCGTCCTCCAGGACTATAGAATGTCATTCAAGAGAATGGGAAAACTGTTGTGTAAAAACTGTAACAAGTCAAATAGATAGTGTAACTAGGTACTCAAGGGCTGAAGAGGAGTTTTAAGTTTCTCATGCATCTCCAGCCAACTCAGATGAATCTAAGGTTCACTTGTGTCAAGTCCCTTTGGTCCGGTACTGGTTAGAGCTCTCCCACTCCAGGAGTGGGGCACAATATTAGTTCAACTCCACCAAAAAAAGTTTCGTTCAATTGCAATGTGTACACCTGTTCACTAAACCCAAGAAGGGGAAGCAGCGATGCTTCTCTATAAAAGAATAACTGGATGCCCGACACTTTTTACCAGGTCATTCACTAAGATTGGTTCCCCCCGCAGATACTCTGATGATCTTATTTCACTGCCTCTAAAACCACCCACCCCTATTTATTTTTAATCCTTTTCTGTTGAAGAAATATGTACATCTTGGGTAGAAAAATGTTCTAAAATGCTGCGCTATACAATTTGAATAAAGTTTTTTGTAGGTTGGGGTTTTTTTGTCCCATCTTGTAAGGAGTTCTGCCCAGTATTTTTCCTCTCCGGACACTAATGTCTTCTCATCAGTTATTTACTTGCCCAATAGTCCTCCCCTGCAAAACTGTAATAATTAGACATAGCAAATGGTAAGTCTTAATTTTTTTAGCACAAACATTAGCATGCTATTTTTATAATTACAAAAATTTTTGTTGTTCAGTCATGTCCAATTCTTCATCCCCGCATTTCAGGTTACCTTGGCAAAGATACTGGAATGGTTTGCCATTTCCTTCTCCAGTTTATTTTAATAGATGAGGAACTGAGGTAGATAGGGTTAAATGACTTGCCCAGGGTCACACAGCCAGATTTAAACTCAGGGAGACTCAGACATAAAATGTGCATTCTGCATGTAGTTATTTTTGCAAGATATAGTGTATTTTATATTAGCATTACATTATTGTAGTCTGAGTTTTTCATGGACAGTTTCAGTTATGTCCAGCTTCTCTCTTGTCATTGACTTTGGGAATTAATAGGAATTTGACTCTTGAATCTAGCCATTTGCTTATCAAAATAGTTCTGTCTTTGGCCCTGATCATTTATAATATCCTGGATTCCTTAACATTCCACATAATCCAATCAGTTGTCAGATTTTCCTTTTTCTACCTCCAAGGCATCTCTCAAATCAAGCCCCATATCTGTTTACAAAACCACCACTTTGGTTTAGACCTCACTACTTCTTGCTTATAAGGCCTCTCTACTTTAAATATCTTCCTTACTCCACACCATCCTTCCCACAGCTGCCAAAATGATTTTTCTTAAGCATAGATCTGATAATGTTACACCCCTACTCAGCTCTGTGGCTCCCTGTAAAATATAAACTCCCCATTTAGATATCAAAGCCCTACATAAACCTGCCCCTAACCTGTCATTTCAGTCTCATTGTCCATTACTCCCTCTCCATACCCTGAAATCTGTCTAGCCAAGCTGACTGCCTTTTCCAATCACACCACACTCTATCTCCAAGATCTATCCCTTTGCATTGACCACCCACCATTGCGATAAGCTACTCCATCCTCAACTCTGCTTCACAAAATCCCTTTCTTCCTTCAGGACACTGTTAAAGCACCATGTTCTACATGAAGCCCTTCCTAATGCCCTCCACTGTCAGCTGACAGTGCCCTCATTCCCAAACCATCTTTTATTACTTTGTATCTATTTGTATTTATTCCCTTTATATTCTGCATGTTTATCATATGTGCTTTACTCCTTTGTTAGAATTTAGGTATTAGTTTGTTTAGGTATTATTTAGTTCTATGTATTTTGTTACTGGCACATAGTAAGCACTTGATAAATACTTGATTGATTGATAAATGCTTATGATACCTACCTAGATATTTTCTACCTAGTTTTCTATTTGTTCACCTAGGATTGGCAACAAACACCATCTGACATTGATAAGAATACTATTTTTATAAGTTCTCCTGTGATTTTAAGGGGGATTGGGTTAGAACAATATATTAATTATTCTTGAAAAGATTTTTTATTCTTTTAGAACCTCAGAATTGGAAAGTATATGGGCCTCCAAATTAGCAGGACTGGCCCACGTGGCACCAAGGAGACATTGGTGCTTGTTGGAGAAGAGCCTACTAGCCTCTGGAATAAAAGGACATAAGCTTCTGGAAAGCAGCTGAAGTTGGGATAGTGTTCATTCTTTGCCACTTCTTTCGTTCTGGCTTGTTGCATTTAGACTGAAATCTTTGGCTGTGAACTCCAATGGACTCTAGCCTTCACCTCTTCACTCACCATCTTAGGATCATCGACTTAAACACAGAGGCCTGTGCATCCAAACCCCTCATTTACAGCTGAGGCACAAAGAAGTTCAATGATTTGCCCAGGGTCACATGACTAATGTGTCTAAGGCAGGATCTGAATCCAGGTCTTCCATCTACCTTGTATATATCTTGTATGCTTAGAATGCACTCTCATTAGAATATGACCTCTTTGAGGGCATAGAATATTTTTGCCTTTTTTTGTTATCTTCAGCAGTAAGCACAGTGCTTTTAATAAGCATTTAATAAATGCATTTATAAGCAAGCATTCAATAAATGCTTTTTCTAATTCTTGGCTATGAATCTACTTCCCTATTTATTATCCACAGGGCTCCTCTCTGATAGTAGAATGACCTAGTTGTTCATGTGGGATTATATCTGCTCCCCTGATTTGATGTATTTGCCTCCAGTGGTCCTAGGTAAAGATGAAAAAGAACCTGAGTCTGGAATCAAAAGATTTGAATTCAAATCCCAACCCTGTTACTTACTATCTCTATTATCTTGGACAAGTCACAATCTCCCTAAATCGTAGTTTCCTCTTCTGTTAAACAGGACCTGAGCTACCTATCTTCAGTGGATTGTGTTTAAAAAAAAATTTGCTTTGTGAGTTACTATTATGTAAGCAATTATCCCTCCAGTAAGGATTTCCTAATTACAGGCACCAATCCTGCCTCAGGCAGAATTTGGTAGAAAGAACCTCAAAGTCACCAAATCCAACCTGGGCAAGAACATCCCCCCACCCTCCATACTTTCATATATATCTTCTAATTGGAGACTTGCAATGATAAGGCATTCAATGTTTCCTGAGATGTTATTCAACTTAGTAACTCTTAATTGTTTGGAAGCTTTTTATTACAGTTATCCCTTCCACTTCATGACTTTCCTCATAGTGATTTTGATATGTCACAAGTTGGCATGAGAAATTAAATGGGAATTTTAGGAGAGTTTTACGGAAACCCAGGCAACACGCAAAGACCAGATGACACAGACAAAAAAAGTTTAGAAATTCGGAAATATATGAAATATATGTATAGTATTGTATATTATCAACAAATTTTATCTTTTATGTCAATCTTCAGAGTCTGGTTAAAAGAAAGTGAAACAATTAGGTGAAATATTGTTGGTTGTGTTTATCCTTCATTACCAGAGGACCATTACATCAGAGAAATAATGACATGACTTGCACTTGACTTTGTTTTGAGTGAGAGAGGGCTGTGCAGGTCACCAGCCTCACTTTCTCCTCCTGAGCCATCTGGATCCAGTGACCAGATATTCATCAGGATGACTGGAGATGGCCCAGGATACAGTGGGAGACCTTGGCCTTTTAGGCCTTTTCAGGTACTCACTTAAAGTAATGCCCATTCAGCGAATTGGCCTCTTTAAAAAGTAGTCAGGGGGATGGCCCCTTTAATAGAAAAGAAAAAAATTGATTTAGTAAGGTGAGATATATACATATATATGTGTGTGTATATGTACGTATATACATATATATTATTCATTCTCTTTGAGCTAGCAGAAAACATGCATACATGAGAGTCAGAAAATAATTCTGAGTTCAGGAAAAGGCTAGTTGAAGTTTTTACATCAATAGAGTAATTGGTTACCCCCATCACACACCCTCCTCTGTCTCAGGACCCTAGTGTCCTTCATTAGCCAAAATTATAGTTCCACAAAACAAATAGGGTGGCCCCAGGATGTCTGGCTTTCTGCCAACCATAAACATAGGGTATCATAAAAAAGAGAGTGTCAAGATAGTGCCTCTAACAAGGAAGGACCATAAAAAGATAAATGTCCTATGGGTTGTGTTGCTGAAGAATGTTCCCAGGGAGCAAAATCCAGCAGGAGGGCTTGGATTCACTCTGAGAGCATACAAAACACGTCCATTATGCCAAAGCACTCAAAGCATGTTTGCTATGACAAGCTGCTTCTTCTGGCTGGTTAGTTCAGGTTTTGGCCCTTATTAAGGCTCAAATGATCATCATTTAATACTATAAATATACATATTTCTTTTTTAAAGTTAAAATAACTTTAAGTTTGTGAAAAGAATGCAAAAGCAAGCAGATAACACACAAAGGCTAGAAATGTAGAGATATCCTAAAACATTTAGTAACTCATAAATACATAAAATGTATGAACTGTTATGTATGTTACCTGTATAGTATGTATTATCTGATCACTGGATTTAGATGGCTCTGGAGGAGAAGTGAGGCTGGTGACCTGCACAACCCTCCCTCACTCAAGATAAAGTCAAGTACAAGTCGTCATCGTTTCTCTGATGGCATGGTCTTCTTTGGCAACAAAGGATGAACACAGTTCCTGTGAGTAGATGCAGCTGGCTAAATGGGGACCCAGATAGCTGGGTAACTCAGCTCCTCCTCTCCTATCTGCCTCCCTCTCCCCTTCCTTTTCCTTTCCAAAGGAAGGTAAACTTGGATGGCCAAAAGATGCCCAGTTGACTTTGGTTTTACTGGCTAGTTTTCCCTTCCCTTCTCTTCCCTTTCCTTCCCTTCCTGCTTCCCTTCCCTTCCCTTTCCCAAAACCTTAAACCTACTGCACTATGAAGCTGGGACTCCAATGGACCCCTGCCTAAGGGCTCTTCTGGACCTTCCTGGCTTTACAATGATGATCAATACTAACTGTTGCTGTTTCCTTCCCAGCCTGATGTCTGTCCTTTTCTTGACCTCATTAAAGGAGCCACTCCCTGGCTACTTCTTAAACAGGTCAATTCAATGCATTACTGCTACCTCACCCTAAGTGACCACCTGCAAAGGGCCCAAGGTCTCCCAGTGCGTCTTGGTTCATCTCCTGTCATCTTAATGGATATCTGGTCACTGGATTCAGATGGCTCTGGAGGAGAAGTGAGGCTGGAGACCTGCACAGCCCTCCCTCACTCAAAACTAAGTCAAGTGCAAGTCATGTCACCATTTCTCTGATGGCATGGTCTTCTTCAGCAATGAAGGATGAATACAGCATTGTATTTTACTATTTAATAACATAATGAACAGCTATACAATTTTCTTTGTTAAGATTAAATTTGTGGTAAAAGAAGTTTGGTTCTAAGTACTGATTTGGAAATGCTAAGTGTGTTTACAGCAGTCTCTCATGTGACATTTTGCAGTGATCTTTGCCTCTCCTATTTCTCATACTTTGTGTCATGTAAATGCCATAAACTCTATTAAAATCAGGGTCCCAAGTGTAATGTCCCTAGTGGTTCATAAAATGCTCCCAAGAAACAGAGGAAAGTGATGAACTTGAAGAAAAAAAGTAGAATTGTTTAGATATGCTTCATTCAGTTAAAACGGCTGATTTGGGTAACTGCCATTTCAATGTTAATGAGTCCACTGTAAGGCATGTCAAGAGATCAAGAGATCAAGAGATAAAAGAAGGAAATCTGACGTTGCTTGCAGCTACACTAAAAGCTGCAAAGCATTTGAATAAACCATGGGATCCCTATCTCTCTCCTACAGGAAATGCAACATTCTTTTTGGGTGCAGGATTGTTATAAAAAAGGCATTCTGGTAGACAGGCATCATACAAGAAAAAGAAAATCCTTATATGATTTCCTAAAGGAAAATGAAGATGAAAGCCAGCAAAGACTGGTCCGAGACTTTATAAAAAAAAGAGATTTAGCCTACACAATATAAAAATAATGGGAGAGGCAGCAAGGGATTTTCCTGAAATCCTGAAGAAACTGATAGAAGAGAAAGGCTACAAACTGGAACAGATATTCAATGCTGATGAAACTGCCCTGTATGGGGGAAATATGGCTCAGATGACACGCCTTAGTTGAGAAGAAAAGTGAGTTCCAGGTTTTAAAGCTACAAAGGATAGGGAAACCAATAAGGTCCTGTAAACACCCCATAAAAGAAAAAGAAAAAATCCAGACTTCTTTTCTGCCACAAAGGGCCAAAAAATTTCATGTGGATTTTCCAGATCAAGGGTGTGCCATTCCTCCAACCCCTGCCATGTGGAAGGAATAGCTGCATATTGAAATTAATTGGACTTCAGGAGTCAAGATGGTGTGGTAAGTAAATAGCTCTGACTCTCCCTTATTGAGCTCCGAAAAGCCCAGAAAATAGCACCTTAAGAAAAATCCTAAAACAGTAGAGCCAGCAGACAGACAGGGTGGAGCAGTCTTTTAGCATGGGAAACTTGGAGGATCACTAAGAAAGGTCTGTCTCACTTGGGTAAAAGAGGAGCCCAGTCCAGGACAGTATACATCCTGGCAAACCAGCAAAAATCCCCACCTTATCAAACCAGTGGTTGGATCAGGATGCTCACCCATACCTTAGCATAGCCAGGGGAATTAGCAGATTTCAGCTCTGAAAACCACCAAGGCACAGCTCTGGCTGGGCAGCATCTTCCAGTGGCAAGATCTCCATATGCTTCAGTGTAGTCCTGGGGAAACGCAGAAAAACAGCACCTGGCCTCAGCATACAGCAGACACCACAACCAGGACCTCAGTTCAACACCAGGTAAGCGGCCAGCAGCTGGAGCCCCAGTACACAAAGTCTGTGACCAGGCCACTGGCCTCCAGCACAAGATGCTTGGGACAGTGCATTCTGTGCTCCAGCAAGAGAATTCAACTCAAAAAGCCAGGAAATAGGCAAATAAGATGAGACAGAAGCAAAATAGAACATTGATCATTGAGAATTACTTCGGGAAAGAATCAGTGGATTCTTTCAATGAAAATGTCAATTTCAATGATTCTTACTCTCTGGTTCTAGGATGTCAGGGTAGTTTTCCTTGATAATTTCTTGAAAGATGTTGTCCAGGCTATTTTTTTCATCATAGATTTCAGGTAGACCAATAATTCCTAAATTATCTCTCCTGGATATATTTTCCAGGTCAGTTGTTTTTCAATGAGGCCTTTTACATTAACAGGGAAATTAACAGGGAAGATCAAAACACAAACTCAAGCCTGTCAATGTACATATATCTAAAACCTCAAAGGGGAATGTCAAGTGGTCTCAAAATCAAAAAGCCATGTTGGAAGAGTTCAAGAAGGATTTTAAAAGTCAAGAGAGGTAGAAGAAAAATTGGGAAAAGAAATGAGAAGTGTGCAAGAGAAGGTCAACAAATTGGAAAAGGAAGGACAAAAATTGACTGAAAACAATTCCTTTAAATAGAGAAATCTTTCAAATGGAACAGAAGGTACAAAAACTGACTAAATAAAACAATTCCTTAAAAATTAGAATTAGGCAAATGGAAACTAAAGACTCTATGAGGGATCAAGAATCAGTCAAAATCAAAAGAATGAAAAAGTAGAAGAAAATGTAAACCAAACATGACCTGGAAAATGTAAACCAAACATGACCTGGAAAATAGAGCCAGGAGAGATAATTTAGGAATTATTGGTCTACCTGAAATCTATGATGAAAAAAATAGCCTGGACAACATCTTTCAAGAAATTATCAAGGAAAACTACCCTGACATCCTAGAACCAGAGAGTAAGAATCATTGAAATTGACATTTTCATTGAAAGAATCCACTGATCCTCTCCTGAAAGAGATCCCAAAATGAAAACTCCAAGGAATATTATAGTCAAATTCCAGAATTATCAGGTCAAGGAGAAAATACTGCAAGCGGCCAGAAAGAAACCACAGTAAAAATTATGCAGGACCTAGCCCCTTCTACATTAAAGGATCAGAGGACTATGATATGGAACATGATATTCCAGAAGGTAAAGGATCTTGGATTACAACAGGAATCAACTACCCAGCAAAATTGAGCATAATCTTTCAGGGGAAGAGATGGACATTCAGTGAAATGGGGACTTCTTAATTTTCCTGATAAAACAGAGGTGAACAGAAAATTCAATCTTCATATACGAGACTCAAGAGAAACATAAAAGGTAAACAGGAAAGAAGAAAAAACATGCTATTAATAAGGCAAAACCATTTACATCCCTACATAGGAAGATAATACTTGTAATTCTTGAGAACTTGTATATTACAACATTTCGAAGGGGTTGGTTTGTTGGTTGTTGTCCTTTGTTCTCAAAGAAGACCAAAATGACATCACCATAATAAAGTGAAGTTTCAATGTATATAACTATGGCTGATCAGACCAATATGAGCTCGGAATGATCTACCACAGATTGGGTACAGACAGTCAGTGTGAACATTTGGAGTAGTTGCTACAAATTTGCGCATCCGATGTTTCCTCTGTGCTATTTCAATTCTGTTTTGCTCATAGAACACAGCACCTTTTCTGATGTGGGCACACCATGCTTAGTGGTCCTATGCCAGTGTCTCCTATATTGTACAATCAAATCCAAAGTTCTTGAGAGAGACCTTGAGAGTATCCTTGTATCGCTTCTTCTGGCCATCATGTGATCACCTGCCCCATTCGAGTTCTCCACAAAATAGTCTTTTTGGCAAGCATACATTTTGCATTTTGAATGATGTGACCAGCCCATTGGAATTGCACTCTCTGAAGCATAGTTTGAATGCTTGACAGTTCAGCTCCAGCAATCTGCTACCTTATCCTACCAAGTGATCTTCAAAATCTTCCTAAGACAATTCAAGTGGAAGTGATTCAGTTTCCTGGCATGGTGCTGGTAGACTGTCCATGTTTCACAGGCATACAACAATGAGGTCAGCACAACAGCTCTGTAGACCTTCAGTTTGTTAGTCAATCTAATACCTCTTCTCTCCAAAACTTTTCTTCAAAGCCTCCCAAACACTGAGCTAGCTCTGGCAATGCACATGTCAACCTCATTGTCAATGTGCACATCCCTGGAAAGTACACTACCAAGGTAAGTGAACTTATCCACAGCATTCAAAACTTCTCCATTTGTTGTAACCAATAGTTCCACATATGGATGGTGTGGTGGTGGTTGATGGAGCAGTTGTGTTTTCTTGGTGTTAATTATTAGGTCAAAGTTAGCACAGGCAGCAGAAAATTGATCCATACTTTGTTGCATCTCAGCTTCAGAGGCTGCATTGAGTGCACAATCATCTGCAAATAGAAAATCATGCACCAACACTCCCTCCACTTTGACTTGTAACCTTTTCAAATTGAAGAACTTACCATCAGTACAGTAGTCGACCTTGATGCCATGTTCATTCTCATTGAAAGCATTTGACAACATGGTTGAAAACAGAAGGGGTATACAAAGACAGAGGGTGTGAGTATAGATTGACTTTGATGTGATGATAAAAGGGGGTGAAATAAAGGATTATACTGGGACGAGAAAAAGAGGAGGCAGAAAAGGGTAATTACATCACCTAAAGAAGTGCAAAGACTTCTTATAGTAGAGATAAAGAAGGGAGGGAGATGAACATTGTTTGAACCTTGCTCTCATTGGATTTGACTGAAAGATGGAATGACATAGATACTCAGAAATCTATCTTACACTATATGAAGTAGGAGGGGAAAGGAGAAATAAAAGGAGAGGATGAATCGAAGGTAGGGAAGAAGTAGTAGGGAAGAAAGAAGCAGGGCTGATGGAAGGGAGAGTAGATAAGGGAGGTGATGGTCAAAAGCAAAACACCAGTGAGGAGAGAAAAGAAGAAAGAAAAGCATAAATGGGGGGAAATAGGATGGAGAGAAAACTATAGTTATCACAACTATGAGTGTGGATTGGGATGAACTCTCCCATGAAATGGAAGCAGATGGTAGAGTGGATCAAAAACCATGATCCTACAATATGTTGTTTACAAGAAACACCTCTGAAGCAGAGAGATATACACCAAGTAAAGGTAAAAGGCTGGAGCAGAATATATTATGTTTTAGCTGAAGTTAAAAAAAAAGAGGTAGCAATTCTGATCTCAGACAAAGCAAAAGCCAAAATAGATCTAATTAAAAGATATAAGGAAGGAAACCATATCCTGCTAACATGTACCATAGAGAATGAAGTAATATCAATACTAAACATATATGCACCAAGTGGTATAGCATTCAGATTCTTAGAGGAGAAGTTAAGTTACAGGAAGAAAGACAGCAAAACTATACTAGTGGGGAACCTCAACGCCCCCCTCTCAGAACTAGATAAATCTAATCATGAAATAAGAAAGAAGGTGAATAGAATTTTAGAAAAGTTAGATATGGTAGACCTCTTGAGAAAATTGAATGGAGATAGAAAGGAATATACCTTTTGCTCAGTGGTGTCATATACACAAAAAATTGATCATTAGGGCATAAAGACCTTACAATCTAATGCAGAAAGGCAGAAATATTAAGTGCATCCTTTTCAGATCATGATGCAATAAAATATACATGTAATAAGGGGCCATGGAAAGATAGACTAAAAGTTCATTGGAAACTTAATAATCTAATACAAAAGAATGAATGGGTCAAACAACAAATCATAGAATCAATAACTTCATCCAAAAGAACAATAATGAAACAACATACGAAAACTTAAGGGATGCAGCAAAAGTGGTTCTTAGGGGAAGTTTTATATTGCTGAATGCTTACATGAATAAAATAGAGAAAGAGGAAGGAAATCATTGAATTGGGCATGCGACTAAAAAGCTAGAAAAAGAACAAATTAAAAATCCCCAATTAAATGCCAAATTAGACATTTGGGAAATCAAAGGAGAGATTAATAAAATGTAAATTAAGAAAACTGTTGAACTAATTAAATAATATTAAGACCTGGTTTTATGGAAAAAAAAAAACCAACAAAATAAACCTTCATTTAATTTGATTTTAAAAAAGAAGAAAAGCAAATTAGCAGTATCAAAAATGAAAAGGGTGAATTTACTGCCAATTACCAGGAAATTAAAATAATAATTAGGAGCTACTTTCCCCAAGTGTATGTCAATAAATCTGATAATCTAAATGAAAAGGATGAATATTTACAAAAATATAAATTGCCCAGATTAACAGAAAGTAAATAAAATACTTAAAAAATGAATGCTGAAAGGATGTCCATTATCACCATTGTTATTCAATAATATACTAGAAATGTTTGCTTTAGCTCTAAGAGAAGAAAAAGAAATGGAAGGAGTTAGAAAAGGTAATGAAGAAACAAAACTGTCACTATTTACAGATGATATGATGGTATACTTAGAGAATCAACTAAAAAAACTGCTTGAAATAATTAACAATTTTATCAAAGTTGCAGGACATAAAATAAACCCACATAAATCATTGGCATTTCTATTTATTACTAATAAAGCCTAGCAGTAAGAGATAGAGAAATTCCATTTAAAGTAACTGTGGACAACATAAAATATTTGGAAGTTCTCCTGCCAAGACAAACCCAGGAATTATATGACTGTAATTAAAGAATTTTTCACACAAAGTCATCTAAATAATTGGAAAAATATCAGTTACTCATGGCTAGGCAGAGGTAATATGATAAAAATGACAATTCTACCTAAATTAGTATACTTATTTTGTGCCTTATGAATCAAATTACCAAAAATTCCCAACTGATAAATGGTCAAAGACAGGCAGCTTTCAGATGAAGAAATTAAAGCTATCCATCCATCCATCTATCTATGAAAAAAAAATGCTTTAAATCACTATTGATTAGAGAAATTCAAATAAAAAGAACTCTGAGATACCCCAGCACATCTATCAAACTGCATAACAAGACAAAGTAAGAAAATGATGAATGTTGGGGAAAATGTGGAAAAATTGGACCACTAATGCATTGTTGATGGAGTTGTGAATTTATCCAACCATTCTGGAGAGAAATTGGAAACTATGTCCAAAGGGCTACAAAACTGTGCATACCCTTTGACCCAGTAATACCACTTCTAGATCATTAAAATGGAATTGAATGTGTTATGCACTAAATTCCTGGGGTCTTTTTCAAATAATTTATTGTCTACCTATGTCTACCCTAATTGATTTTTTGGACCCAAGTATATGACTATATATTTATCCTTACTAAATTTCATCTTAAATTCAGTCCATTTTGTACATTTTGGGTCCTGATTCTGTCATCCAGTATATTAGTTATCGGTCACAGTGCCATGTCATGGAAAATCCTTGTGAGATGGCCAGTTATGCCTTCAATCAATTTCCCTGTAAGTGTCCATCAAGTCATTAATCAGCACTCTTTTAGTCCGGTGATTTATCCAATTACAAGTGGTGGTGTTAATCAGGTATGTCTGACCTTGAGCTCATTTGAGGTTTTCTTGGCAGCTACTGAAGTGGTTCGCTACTGTCTTCTCCAGCTCATTTTATAGATGAGGAAACAGAGGCAGACAAGATTAAGTGACTTGCCCAGGGTCACACAGCTATTAAGTATCTGAGACGAAATTTGAACACAGGGGACAGGCTGGTCGGTAGCCGAGGCCCAGGAGCAGCGGGGTGTCTGGGGCTCGGCCCGAGGCGGTAGTAATGGCCCCGCGGGGTTTGGGGGCCTGGATCGGCCGTGAATGCTGCCGGGGCTGGTGGAATGGGGACCCTGAGGAGGAGGAGGCCGGGGGCAATTGTGGTTGCCTAGCAACCTGGGCCCAGGAAACCATCGGGAGCCGCCTCCCAGGCCAGTGGTCCAGCCCGGCACCCTCGAGGGGCTGCGGGGCCCACATATCCATCTATGGTACGGAGCCCCGTGCACCTCCCCGCCGTGCCCTCGCAGCATGGCCGAGCCAGGCATCTGTTCCCGGGCCCCCCTTGGGCACCTGGAGGGGGCCGGTGCCCAGGCCCGCGGAGGAGCAGTCTAGAAAGTCGGGGCCGGCGCGTGGGCCTAGGGCGCCGTGGGGAGGATTCTGAGGAAACAGAGGAGAAACTTCAACCTAATGGGGAAAAGAAATTCATTCGATGGGATCTATGGCAGTCATCTTCCTGCCTCGAACATCCGTCATGAGAGTTTACCTCCCTGGAATTTGGAATCAGATGTCTTCTCTCCTGAAAGTAAAAACCTCCCACCTGGAAGGGAGAGTGCAGCAGGTGGTAAGCTGAAAAAGAGTCATTTGGAAATTCCAGCAGAACTGAGAGAACTTAGTTTGTCGGAGAACTCACAAAATCTGATAAATGGTGCTGGAGCCACCCTCATAATGAAGTAGTAACTATGGAGAACAGGGATTTCCAAAAACTTTCAATGGAAGTTGGCTTTAGTGTAAATCATGATCCTCTAAGACTCTTCACTCTGAACCACTCACTAGCAGGTGCTTCAGTTGGTTCTCACCCTGGATTGCAATAGCAGAAGCCCTTAAGGCTCTACTGGCCTTATGCTGATGGAGACTTACATCAACACAGAAGTGAGCCTCACAGTAACTCATATTCAGCTATAGAGAACAGCAGTGGTGAAACTTTATCTGCTTCAAATTGGAATAAGAAATGTGGGAACAGAAGCATTGAAGAAAATCTTACTGTGATTTATCAGAAAATGAAAAAGGAAATGATAACATTATTCAGTTACTTTCAAAAAAAGGGCCTGAAGTTAATGCCAGAAGTAATGGAAGACTTTGAAGAATCTTTCTTGAAACAGTCAAATGAAGTATTTTCCTATCCTGATTTTCTCTCTCTACCTTTTAATATTCTAAACTTGCACAAACTGGCCGTCTCAAAATCTGAAAATTGGAAAGTGGCATTAGATCCTATAGAAAGCTCTATTGAGCAGTTGATAGGTCATTTATTGGAGATGGAAAGAATACATCAGACTATACAAAAGGAGAGACCAAAGATACCAGTCAACCGTTCTACTCAAGTCATTACTGAAAGGCCTAGTTCATCTAAAGGCTCATCCAAGCAAAAGCCATCAAGACATCCTGAATCGCTCTGCCCCTTCAGACAACATGTGTAGATAAAGTAGAGAAAAAAGAAAAAAACAATTCTAATACTTGCCAACTTAAGTAGAATACTTCAAAATGTAGTTGGAACAATGCTGATAAATGTAAGTGGAATTCCAGACCACCATCTATCAGAAGCTTTGTACCACAAAACAAATCATTGCTACCTATGACGACTCAAAAATTTTCAAAGGTTCCTCTTTAAGTCCATGCCAAGAAGTTTCATCCAGACCTACTTCAAGCCATTCTATTGCTCAGACAACTCATCCATTGGTTAAAATGGTTTCAACAAGATGTCTACAGCCAAAGTATCCAATACCTGTATCATCTCTATCTCTTTGTTTGCCTGAGGCACAAGAAAGCAAACCATTAAGAAGTAAAAAGAAATTTTATTGGAAAAATATAGCTGTAAATAGGCCATTCCATGTTCAGAAGAGAAGTTGTTTTTCTCCTTCATTTACAGCTGAATGTGAGAAGTGCTCACACATTAACCAAAAATAATCTTTTTCTTTTCCTCTCAATTCTCATTGGGAATAAGCCCACCAAACCAGTTGAAATCTGACTTATCACTCCCAGTTACAGGGATTTCAAAACAAAACAGAAAAAACCCCAAAGATTTCTTGAAGTTATGTGAAGTAAATCTTGCTAAAATTCCTACTTTATACTTCATATAAATCTGGGAGTTTTTGTGATGATGACAGATTTGATAAACCTTTTGTGTTTCATCACCAAGAAATGTTTTCACTGAGTAAACTAACTTCTTTTGTCCTTTTGTTGTGACTGTTTTCCCGTGTAATCATATCAAATATCAATAAATTGGATAACTGACTTTTTAAATAAACAAATAAATACATAAACAAATTTGAACTCAGGAATAAGAGTCTTTCTGATTCAGGCAATACATTCTATCCACTGCACCACCTAACTGCCCATTCCAAGTGTACCCAACTGAATTTCTAAGCGAAGAAGGCAACATAAATGGTTATAGAAAAGTCCCACTCTCTAACAGAACCTCAACAAATATCTGAAAAAGACCATAGGCAGAATTCAGGGAAGATGGCAGAGTAAGTCAGAAAATTCCAAATTCTTAAGATTTTTCCGCACAAAAGAGAAAATAGCACTTTACAGTGAACAAAGCAGGGGAGTAAAAATAAATAAGAATAGGGGCAGAACAAGGGGTCTTCCTGGGACAATTTGAGAAGAAGAAAAATCCTAGAAAGACTTTTGGTCCCTATGAAGAATACAAACACCTCCAGGATAGGGTGTTCTTTAACAAGTGGCAAGCCCTGGGGTTAGTTGGTGTGAGAGGCTGCCTAACCCCAGCCAAATGAACTTTTACCCCTAGGATAATGAGGGGAGTTGGGTATTTGAGTCCAGGAAGATTGAGGGAAACTCTGCTGATAAGGAAAACCAGATCCAGCTGTGCTGTGAAGAGCAGCCAGCACACATCCAGTTACTGCAGAATCAGTGTGGCAGAAAGCCTCTGGCTGTGGGCACTTACTGGAGGTAAGAGGTTTAACTTTGGTTCCAGGACAGAGGGGAGTATTGAAGATCTGGGGTATGAGGCACCATTTCCCATACCCCAGGGCTAGATCTGATTTAAAAAATTAGCTATTACCACAAAAAAAAAAAATGCACAGGTAAAGGAGAAAGAATCCAACCATAGAAAGCTACTGTGGGAATAGAGAAGACCAGAGTTTACCTTCAGAGAAAGATATTGAAGTAAAGAAATACCCAAAATTAATGTGAAATGGTGACCTGCCCAAAAAGAATTCATAGGAGACCTTTAAAAAGACTAAAAATCAAATGACAACAATGGAGGAATTTTTTTTTTTTTAAAAAGGATAGTTCAAGAAAAACAAGAAGATTATGAAAGGAAAGTCAGCCAATTAGAAAAGGACATACAGAATCTTAAGGGATAAAATGACACCTTGAAAATTAGAATTGGGCAAGATGAAGCCAGTGGAATTATAAGAGAATGAGAAATAATTAAACAAAATGAGAACAATAAAAAAATAGAAGAGAAAAGGAAACATAAGGAAAACAACAGATTTGGAGAATAGATCAAGAAGAAAAAACAAAAATGATCAGAGTAACAAAGTTTTTGATTAAAAAAAGAATTAATATAATAAGAAAGAAAATTGTCCTGAAGTATTAGAGCAAAGGGGGAAAGCAGATATAGGAAAAAACCCATCAATCATCACTTAAATGAGATCCTGTGAGGAAAACTCATGGGAATATCATCGTACAATTTCAAACCCCCCAGCTTAAGTTAAAATATTAAAAGCAACAAAAATAAAGCAATTTAAATGTGATGTGCTACAATTAGAAACATGAAAGACCTAGCAGGAGATATTAAAGAACTGTAGGTCTTGGAATACTATATATTGAAGAGCAAAAAAACTGGGACTCAGGCTGAAAATATCATAAGTTAAGTAGGTCAAAATGTCAGAATATCAAAGTTAAGCTTCGTCATGAATGAAAAGAAACGGACATTTTATCAATTGTTAGACTTTCAAGACTTTGCTAAAAAAAAAAATAGCTGAACTTAATAGAAGGTTTGACATACAAGAGTCAAGAAAATATAAAGTACATACCAAAGACTGATTATAAGGAATTCAATAAGGACAGACCATTTACTTTTTATATATGCAAAATGTAAAATGGAAGTCTAAGATTCTTATTAATAATTGAGTAGCTCATAAGAAAGATTGGGGAAAAACTGAGTATGATATGAATTTAAAAAGTAATGCTATTTAGGAACAGCTAAAAACAGTAATTACTTTATACAAATGAGATACAAGTGGAAGAATCAATACAGAGGAATTAGATGGGGGAGGAGAGCTGGTAGTTCTGATTGCTTGCCTTCATCAGGAATGAGTTTAAGAGGTAATAGTACATATATATATATATATATGTGTGTATATATATATGTATGTATGTGTGTGTGTATATATATATATATAAATATATATATATATATATAGAGAGAGAGAGAGAGAGCAGTATAAAAGTCTTCTAAATTCAGAAGAAATAAAACAGGGGCATATGGAGGGAGAGAGGACAAGGGAGGGATCTTTAGAGGGGAGGGTGAGGGAGTAGATAAAAGGGGAGTATCGAAGGGTGTTTAGATTTATGGGAATGAAAGAATAGGGGAGGGATACTTGGAAGAAGGTAGATAAGTAATAGGAGGGCAAGGTAGGGTAGAACTAAAGTAGAGGAAGCAGGAAGAATAGGAAACCAGAGGTATGCACAAATAAAAACAAAGCTCAGGAGTAGAATTTGTTTGGAAAAGTCTCTATATGCATGTAGATATGTATATGTGTAAGTATATATCTATAGAATAGAGAAACATATCCAAATTTAATTGTAGTCTTCGGGGAGGGTGGTGGTAGCAGGGAGAAAAAGAGGAAAGTAAAAAAGTGCAAAGCAAAGAACAAAAGAAAACTTACAAGGAGGAAAGAAAAGATGGACAGTTCTCAACCAGTGTATTATTTATCATACAGGCTTTCTTGAAATGAAAATTAATTGTTTCCTCTCTTATGTTCCTCTCATGTTCTGCTTTGCACATGCTTTTTTCCCTTTTTTCCTTTGTATTTAAGTTCTGATATTTAAGTTTATGATAGATATGTTCTTGTTTTTTTTTCTCTATTCTGTATTTGTGTTTTGGTATTTGAGTCTAAAATAAAATTTAAAAAAATTTTTAAAAGATCAATGATAATACTAAAAAGAAACAGAATCTCCTCCATCCTGTATATAGAACTGCAAGAAAAGATGGCCAGAAGGCAGTGGGTCTTATCAGAAGAGCCAGTGCAAACTCAGGTAAAGGATGAAGCTGTCAAAGGCAGGGAAAGGGAAGGTGCCAGGTAAAAAAGTGTGAGCTCCAAAAAAATGTGCCAGAAGCCAACAGGGGTAGAGAGAATAGTTACTGCCAGGGAAGTCTGTACCAGTTCCCACAGAGACATGTGGTCAACCAGTACTCTGAACTGGGCATAGCAAACTAGTACAAGCTCTAGTAACAGCAGGCAGCAGGAGAAAAGGTGCATTCAATGCCTCCAGACAAGGGCCAGCACAGGAGGCCTGGGACTGTTATGATCTCAGACATTCTACTGAAATCTGTCAGGGTTACACAGGGTACCAATCCAGTTCCTGAATGACAATATCATGTAGGAGGAAGGAGAAAGACTGGCTGAATTTAAAACCCATCATGGACCACCAAGAGACTGAGAAAGCATCCAAGGATTGAGGTACAGATTAGAGTCTAACTTTTTAAAATCATATTTTATGTTTTTGAATCAGCAAAAATATATCTTCTCTTCCTCCCACTTCACTCCTCCATCCCCAACTGAAAAAAAAAAAAAGAAAAAACCCCTGTTACAAAAGTATAGTGAAACAAAACAAATTTCCACATAAAAATCTCATTTTGTCCTCTGAGTCATTCGTTTCTTTATCAGAAGGTTGATAGTATGTTTCATCATTTGTCCTTTGGAATCATCATTGATCATTACACCAATTAGAGTTTCTAATTATTTCAAAGTTATTTGTCTTTACCATATTGTAAATCATTTTCCTGGTTCTGTTCATACAGGTCGTCCTGGATTTCTCTGAAACTATTCCTTCATCGTTTATTTTCTAAACCTTAATAGTGCTCTATCATATTTATACACAGTAACTTATTCAGCCTTTCCCTAATCTATGTTATTCCATCAGATTGCCATTCTTTGCTACCTCAAAAAGGACTATAAATATTTTTGTATGTCCTTAATTAGAATTTGTTTTGCTTAGGACTAAACACTCATGTAACCTACCTTCCCTCTGATTCTGCCTTCTCCCCTTTCCCTACTGTTTCTTTGTGGAGTAAAATGGATATCTGTACCCAATTCTGTGTGTGTTTGTATGTCAGTGTGTGTGTGTGTGTGTGTGTATGTGTGTTTTATTCCCTCCTTTGCAAGAGTTCAGATGAGAGTGAGGTTCAGCATTGGGTGCTCTCACCATCTTGTCCTTGTCTATTTGCCCATCCTGACTATGTGAAATAGTCTTCCTTAACTTTGCTTTCCCTTTCCACCTTAGTGTATTTTTCTTACACTCCCTTTCCATTCTTCTTAAGATCAAGTTACTCTCAGACTCAGTGCTTAGTACAGTAGACACTTGATGAAAGTTTTTTGACCCACAGACAGTTTAATCACACTTCCTCTGTGACCTCTGATGATAATAGGGTTGAGAGGGAACATGTATTGTCTCCTCCTAGTAGAGTTTATCTTTCATTAGTGCTTTTTTATTGTTTGTTCATGTTTACCATTTTTGTTTCTCTTAAACTATATTTAAACTTCAGTATTTCTACACTGCTCCCATCTTTACATCGGGAATGTTTGGATTAAAAGTGTCCATTTTCATTTGGAGTTTTCTTTCAGGAGGTGACCTGTGGATTTTTTTCTATTTCCCCTTTGTTCTCTGATTCTGACAGATCCAGAAGTTTTCTTTTTAAGATTTAGTTAAGAGTGGGAGGAACGCAGACCAGACCAGCAGGCAGAGTGCAGACCAGTGTGGAGCAGCCAGGACAGGACTCAGAGCAGGATTCAAGGCGCCACTAGCAGCAGTTCCCAGATTCCTCAATCTACAAACATCACAGACAGCTTCAAAGGTCAATGGGAGGGCTCTTTCACCTAGGAGAGGGGAGCATGGTCTTGACCTCTGGGAGCAGGCACTGCAGTGTCAGCTGCCATTTTCAGAGCCCTTCTCCTAGAGCCTTTGGGGGAATTGAAGGGCTGATTGAATCTCAACCCTGAGTGGCAGCCCTGGGAGACCTCCACCTAAAGCCCTGGGAGAATTGAGCCACTGATATGATTCTCAGCCCTGAGCTCCACCCAGGGGTGAGGAGGAGCACTGTCTTGGCAGAGCTGGAGGTGGTTGTGGTGAGGGAATTCAATTGCAAATTCTGAGCAGAAATGTTTTTGGTTCCTCCCAGACCAGTGTGCAGGTCAGGTAGTCCTATAATTTTTAAATTGTCTCTCCTGAATCTATTTCCCAGGTCAGCTATTTTTCCAATGAGATATTTCACATTGTCTTCCATTTTTTCATTCTTTTGGTTTTGTTTTGTGATTTCTTGGTTTCTCATAAAGTCATTAGCCTCCATCTGTTCCATTCTAATTTTGAGAGAACTATTCTCTTCAGTGAGCTTTTGAACCTCTTTTTCCATTTGGCTAATTCTGCTTTTTAAAGAATTTTTCTCATTGACTTTTTGAACCTCTTTTGATAATTGAGTTAGCCTATTTTTATTATTTTCTTCGGCATTTTTTGGGTCTCCTTTAGCAAGGTGTTGACCCACTTTTCATGATTTTCTTGCAACTTTCTCATTTGTCTTCTCAATTTTTCCTCTACCTGTCTAACTTGATTTTCAAAATCCTTTTTGAGCTCTTCCATGGCCTGAGCCCATTGGATATTTATTTTGGATATTTGGGATACAGAAGCCTTGACTTTTATGTCTTTCCCTGATCATAAGCATTGTTCTTCCTCATCTGAAAGAATGGGAGAAGATATCTGTTCACCAAGAAAGTAACCTTCTATAGTCTTATTTTTTTCCCCTTTTTTGGTCATTTTCCCAATCAGTTACTTGACTTTTGGGTCCTTTGTCAAGAGTAGGGTATACTTTGGGGATCTGTAAGATCTCAGTTCCTCCGAGGTGGCACAATCAAGCATGTACACTAGTCTGGGAGCAGAAAGAGATTTTTCGTCCAGAATCTTAGCAGAGTTTCCTCTTTACAACAGCTTCATCTCCAGTTCTGCCAAGTCAGTCCTGGGGGCTGAGATTCAGATAAGCTGAGGGGGCAGGGCCACCATTCATTGTGAGATAAAGATCAGCTGCTGCAGGGCCTCTACATATGGCTGAGGTAAGAATCAGCTGCTCAGTTTCCCCAGGGGTTTTACGATCCAACAATGGATGTGGGCTGCTGTAGGGGCTACTATGGGAACTGCTGCCACCTGCCTGATGTGGTCTCTGTGGCAGCTGCCTAAGGTTGGAGCTACGGGAAGGCCCTTCTCGGCCAGTTGAAAAAACCCCATCACTGACCTTTGGTGCCTGTGGGTTGAGGGATCTGTGAACCACTGCTAGCACAACTGGAGATTCCACCCCTGAGGCCTGCTCGTGTCCTCCTCCCAGAGCCAGGCCATACTGTGGCCAAGGCTGGGCTGGGCTCCACTCCACGTCTGGTGTGACAGATTTAGTATCATAAATACTCAAACCAACTACAAAGGATCTATGAAAAAACAGACTGAATTTAAACTTCAGAATTTACATTTTAAAATATTTGCTTAATTTCTGCTAGCTCATTTTTTTCCTTCTGAGTCTCCTCTTGAAGTTGTTGTGGGATTATTCTCATCTTCTGGATTTCTCTCTCAAACTTTTCTTAACCTACAATATTTCTTTATTTTGTTTGATATTTTCTTCTATTTACTCTTTAAATTCTTAGACTGAGGGGGTGGAGCCAAGATGGCAGAGTAAAAAGGCACACATATGCTAGCTCTCCCCCCACAGCCCATAAAATACCTGTAAAGAAAGACTCTCAACAAATTCTAGAGCAGCAGAAGCCACAGAACAACAGAGTGGAGATTTCCAGCCCAGGGTGAACAACTCTGAATGACCTGAAACTTAATCATAGATTGTTTTGTATTTCCATCTTATTTTTCCTCACTATCTTTCTCAACCTATTTATCCTATCCCTCCTCACCCATCTAATTTTTTTCTACCCACTGCCTTGCCCTCCTATTCTTTAGTCTATCTACCCCTCTAAGTCTCTCCCTTATCCTCTCTCCCCACTCTCCTTCTTTTTGATCTGCACACCCTTCTAAAAGTCCCTCTCTCATCTTATACTTTCCTCTCCTATTTCTTTATAAATTTAGAAGACTTTTATACCTTTCTAGAAGTATATATTATTCCTACTCTAACCCAGTTCTGATGTAAAATTGTAGCAGTACACTCCCTCCTGTTTCCTCTATAAGAGTTCTTCCATTCATGCCTCATTTGTACAGTTACTCCATTTTGCCTCTCCCTACCCAATTTTATTTTCATTTATTTATTTATTTATTCATTCATTTATTTATATTTTTAGAATCACCCCATGATACTCAACCCCAAGCTTTCTATGTGTGCTCTTTCAAACTACCTAAATAATGATAGCATTCTTAAGAAAACAAATAACATTTTTCCTTATAAGAAGTAAACAGCTCAACCTACTGAGTCTCTAATAATTGATCTTTAAAGTTTCTCCTTCATTTTATACGTTAAATTTTCCATTGAGTTCTGGTCTTTTGGTCACGAATACCTGAAAGTCTTTCAAATCTTGAAATATCCTTTTTTCCTCCATTCAGGATTATACTCAGTTTTGTTGGGCAAGTTATTCTTGGTTGCAAGTCTAGCTCCTTTGCTCTTTGAAATATGATGTTTCACGTCCTTTAGTCTTTTAACGTAGAAGCTGCTGGGTCTTGTGTTAGCCTGACTGTAGCTCTGCATTATTTAAAATGTCCTTTTCTTGCTACTTGTAATATTTTCTCCTTAACTTGTGAGCTTTGAAACTTGGTCATAATATTCCTGTAAGTTTTCTTCTTGGAATTTCTTTCAGGTGGTGATCGATGGATTTTTTTTCTATTTCTCTTTCCCCCTCTCACTCTAGTACTTGAGGGCAATCTTCCTTAATAATTTCTTGTAATATTGTATCTAGACTTTTTTTTTATCATATCTTTCAGATAATCCAACCATTCTTACTTTATCTCTTCTCAATCTTTTCTCCAGGTTAACTGTTTTTCTTTTGAGATATTTCACACTCTTTTCCAATATTTCATTCTTTGGATTTTGTTTTCTTATTTCTTGGTGTATTATAACATCATTAGCTTCCCCTTACCCAGTTCTAGTTTTTAAGGAGTTATTTTCTTGCTTAAGTCTTTGGATCACTTTTTCCAATTAGTTGATTTTCTTTTCATAATTTTCTTGATGTTCTTGGATGGCTCTTATTTCCTAATTTTTCCTTAACCTTTCTCATTTGATTTTTAAAGTCCTTTTTAAGCTCTTCCAAGAACTTTTTTTGGGGGCTTGTGACCATTTGACATTTTCTTCGAAGTAGGAGTGTTTTGTTTTGTTTTGTTTTTAGCTTCTCCATCTTCTTCTCTGTATAAACTCAGATAATCCCCATAGTAGCTATCTATGGTTGGGTTCTTTTTCCTTCGCTCACTCATTATTATTATCAGCACATTACAACAGTCAGGTTCTAGTCCTGAGGTGTGGGGGATGATGCCTCAGGCTACATGTTTTACATAGTGTAGTTTTCTAAGTTCTGTCTGGTAACCTGTCCTTGGGCACTCCTCTCTTCTCCTGAGTCACAGCTACCACACAATCACTACAAATGCTCTTGCTCCTTGTGGTTGCTCTCCTGCTTGAAACTTCAACTCACCCCTTTTCTCTTTTACAAAAAAGAATTCTGCTCTCCTGCTAGTGTGCACAGTCAGCAAGATCCCCACCCGTCTGCTACCACATCAACCCAGTGTGAGTTTACACCTCCTTGCCTAAGCAGCCTGCAGTGTCTGGTCAGTGCTCCTGTGCCTGGCATCCAGTAACTGAGGAAGATCCTTCAACCTTCCTGTGCTCAGCTGTCCAGCCCCCACACAATCTGTGAGATGAAAGTTGTTGAAGCTGAGGCTGCTGTCTGGCCCTAGGGCTTATTGTTTGTTTACTCAGCAGAGTCTGCCTAGAGGTATTTATTTGCACTTCAATCAGGCCAAACCTCTGCTCCTGGAGATTGGGTCTTAAGGTCCTTCCTAGTTGTCTTAGGACAAATGCTTTACCCAGACTTTTTATTTTTTCTGCCACTCAAAATTCCCTTTAAGGCAATGTTTTTATTGTGCTTGTGGAAGAAATTTGGAGAGTTCAGTGTTTTCCACTTTCCTCTTTCATTTTCCCAGAATCCATCCCCAAATTTATTTTCCTGAATTTTCTCTCTTCTAGTGATATATGCCATAAGCAAATGAGCTAAAGCATGTGCTCTGCATTGTTGGCAAAGTTCAAGACCCAGGAATCAAATGAGAATTCCAGAATTAGAAGGGACCTCACTGAATGTCTACTCCAGCCCTTACTCAAAAAGAATGACTATTTTCCATGACATATGTAGCAACTGTTTATCCAGCCTCTGCCTGAAAATCTCCAAAGCATTCTCAATTTTAGAAAAGATCAGTACGATCTGTCTCTAGAAATTACTATATTTCTCAACTCTCTAGGAAACTCACTTCACTTTTGGACAGCTATAATTATTTTTTCCTCATTGGTAAAACCTAACTCTGCCTCTTTGCAACTTCTACCCTGGTTTTGCCCTCTGGGATGAAATAGGATAAGTCTTGTAAGTCCCTTCCATCCTCAAGGCTTCCCTTCTCCAAACTAAATGTACCTGATTCATCCATCTTTATCTCATTTCCCACTGGCTGATATCCTCCTGTATTTCATGATCCTTAGAAAATCATCATTCTATAAGTCTATAACACAGTCCTGTCTCAGATGTAGGACTTCATCATGCCCCCAACCAGATACCCTTTTCCCCCACCTTGTCCCAGCTTTTAAGCTTCCCTCATTAGATTGTCAGCTTCTTGAGAGCAAGAATAGTCTTATGCCTCTTTGTATCCCCATTACTTAGCTTAGTACCTGGAAGATAGTAGGCACTTAATGTTTATTGACTCAGACACTGGCATATTGTACTTGCAGTAAACTAAGCACCCCGTATCCTTTTCAGAACAACTGCTATCTATATATGCTTACTCTATCTTATACGTGTGTCATTGATTTTTTGTACCTAGGTGCAAAATTATGTATTTATATATAATTTCAGAAGTCCATTTATTGAATTCAGCTCAATACTCTAGCATACAAAAAAATTCCTTTGTATCCTGACTCTGTCATCATAGAGGAGAGGATTAAAAAGGATGAAAGACGGTGTAAGAAACAGACATCAAGACTGGAGCATGGTGAAGAGAGAAGATATAGAAGAGTAGGAATGAATCATTTCATTTATAGTTATATTCTTATTGATTGTTTCATTTCTTTCTCCAAACCCTTCTTATGATGGACAACAATATATAATTAGCAATCACATCTGTGAATGTGAATGAGATAGACTTACCTCTAAAATGGAAGAAGGTAGCAGAAAGGATTAGTAAGTAGAATCCAACAACATGTCATTTATAAGAAACAAAGATTCACGTAAAATTAAGATGAGAGGCTACAGGGACCCAATTAAAATGTATCGGATAAAAGACTTTAATTCAGCCTTTCCTGGCTTTAAGCCCATATGCTATGCTGCCTCTTATATATGAAAATAATATTATTCTACCATAAGGAATGACAAATATGAAGAATTCAAAGACAAATGGGCAGACTAGGTTGAAGTGATTTTGAGTTCAGAAAGCAGAGTCAAAAGAACAATAGATGCAATGGCTACAATATTACAGATTAAAACAATAAATCTCATGGCCAAGACATAAGACAAAAAAAAAAATAAGGGGCTGTAGCAAAATTCGTCATGCCTCAGGCAAATTCAAAAAAAGGGATTGCAGCCATGATTTCAAAGAAGGCAATAGTAAAAATAGAAATGGCGAAAAGAAATTACAAAAGATTGTAATAGTGTTGGAGGGTAGTGCAAAGATAGTCACACAAATGTATTATTAATGGAGCTAAGAACTGGTCCAATCATTCTGGAAAACATTTTAGAGTTATTCAGATAATTTAACTAAGATGTTTGTGCTCTCTGACACAAAGATTGATAGCAAATAACCCAAAAAGGCCCAAAAAAGGAAAAATCATCAATGAATCTTTACAAAGTAAATAAATACCAAGGAGAGGCAATTGAGAAGTGGACAATCAGCGTGGTGTTGGAACTAGCATGTTAAATTTGAAATATACAGAAAAATAAGCTGTTCTTAGGGAAGATACAGTTCATATGTTATCTCTCTTTTTCCATTCTTTGTATAGGGAAATGTTGATGTTTATCAGGTTCATAATAATTAATAGGAAACTTTAAAAGCATACTGTAATAAATCAAGCATATGTCAAATACCTACTATGTGACTTAGGTGACTGTGATAGGTACTAGAGGTACAAAGAAAAAAGAAGCTATTTCTGCTTACAAAGAGTTTTCATTCTACTGGGAGAGACAACATATATATAAATAGGCACATATAAAATAAAATACAGGGTAAATTTATGGGAAGAGAGCACTTGCAGTGGTAGTGATTAGGAAAGATTTCATAAAGAAAATGGTACTTGATCAGAGTTTTCAAAGGAACTAGGGAGTTTTAGAGGATCAGATAAGATGGGAGTACCTTCAAGATATGGGAGATAATCAGTGGAAAGGCACAAAAATGAGAAATGGAATACTATGTATGAGAAATAGGAAGAATGCTATTTTGACTTGTCCATCATGTGAATAGAGGAGAGTACCATGCAATAAGACTGGAAAGGTAGGTTGGGGGCTTTAAAAGACAAAGGAACTTATATTTGATACAAGAGGCAATAGGAAATGCCAGGAGTTTATTGAATGGGGAAGTAAGAAAATCAGACCTACACTCTACACTTGGCTGCTGTATTGGAGGGAGGAGTGACTTGGAGGACACCAGTTAGGAAGCTGTTGAAGTAGTCCAGATAAGAGACAATGAGAGCCTGAACTATCATCATAGCTGTGTATGAGTAAAGAGAAGGGGCATATACGAAACATTTTGTGGAAATAAAAACAAGATTTAGCAAGTGTAAAATGTAAATGTGTGTAAAATGAAAGAGAATGAGACTAAGCCTGTGGTTGTGAACCTGAGTCACAGGAAGAATGCAGATGCCATCAAAAATAGGGGAGTTCAGAAAATGAATGGATTTGGGGAGAAAAGATAGAAGTAAACAGAACCAGGAAAACAATATACACAAAAGCTACAATACAAATGGGAAGAAAACTAAAATAAAATAAAATTGAAAGCCCTGTCATTATAATGACAAATCTTGGCCCTACAAAGAGTTGAGGAAAATGTGCATCTGTTCTTTCCTTGCAGAGGTGGGGAATGGTTGTGAAATATTTCATAAACTATCAGTCACACAGTAACATACACTATCTTTATTCTTTTCTTTTTTAATCATTGTTACAAGGAAAGACTCACAGGGTAAGGGAAGGATGATAGATACATTTGGAAATGAATGTGATATAAAAAATACATCAATAAAAATTTAGCTGGATTAAGTTTTGCTAGGAATCAAAATGAAGCTCAATTTAAAGAATTCACTTTCTTCTTTTTTTGAAAATCAAGCCAATATTTTCATATCTCCAATCCTATAGTACCTCTCTTTCTCAATAATTCTTCAACAACTGCCAGTAGTTTACTTAGTAATCACATCTATAAGTTTTTTCGTTACAATGAGATGTAATTCATTTAGGCCAGCTAAACTGAAGACTTTGAAGGTACGTAGGCACTTCCTCCCTAGATCTTCATTTATCTTGGGTTTCAATTCCCTAATAGCTGTTATTTCCTGTACTTTCTAGTCTGAAGGTTCTTTTCTTGGCAGATGTTCAGAAACAAAATAAGGGTTGAATATTGTTGCCTTCATCTCATTATATATTACTATCTTCTCATTTATCCCAAGCAATGGTCCTATTCTTGAGTTTCCTTTTCTCCAAGTGAAAGTTAAAAAAGCTTTTCTTATTTTCCTTAGAACCGTTGCAAATTTAAGTTTGATTTTGGCTAATATTTCTCCTCTTTATTCTTAAAGGACCATTCTGTTCTTTAGTAACGTTCTTGGTGCTGCCATTTTCTGTATGTAGACTCCCTGTAAAACTTTGTGAACACATCCTATGACATTTGGGGCACATCAATAGTGACACTGAAGTATAAGAAGTCCAACTCAACTTATTTGCTGCCTTCGTTAAGCCTGCAGAAAAGTTTATCAACACTATTCATTATTCTGTGGGGGAGTAAAATATGTAAGTCCACTGGGGCCCTTCTCCTTGAGTCAGCAGCCCAATAGCTACTTTGGGTCTCCTGTGCTTTAAAAATCCCCACTCCACACGCAAATGTCTGGATTACCTCACCCAAACCCACAGATACCTCCCCCATTGCTACGCTGAAGCCAAATGGCTTGAAATAGTAGTACTGTGGGATACTACTGTGCTGTAAGAAATGATAAGCAGGTTAATTTTAGAAAAAAGAATGAAAGACTTGCATGAAATAATGAATAGTAAAATGAGCAGAATCTAGAGATATTGTGTACAGTAACTTATATGGGTAAGAAGGTATTTGGGTGATGATCAGGGTACAGACTCCTTGGACCTCACTTTTTTGTGGGAGGCACCCCCCCTTTCCCAGCTTCCCCTCTTGGATATGTCTCTCTAATCCACAAGAGCAGGAATGAAGAAAAGAAGGGGAAAGCATATATACACCTCTTCTGTTCTTTGAAATATGACTGTCTCAAATAACTCTGTATTACTGCTACAGTAGCTTACTCAGCTGCAACATAGCAATTGGCATAGCATCTCAGCGTTTGCTCCCCTGTAGTTTTCTCACAGTGTTGGTACTAGATCATTTCAGCTCCTATGCGGGTAGCAATGTCCTAACCCCTCCTCTCTTGCAAATTTAGTCTAGTTTTTCCTTGAAAGGTATCAGAGATATTACAGAGATTTGATTGGCTCAGGGGAATAAAGACTCAAACTGTTGACATCACTTCCTAGTCCCCTGAGTACAAAACTGGAAGGAGTTGCTGTGGTACCCTTAAATGCTAGGCTGGCATATTATGATGGACAACTCAATCAAGGGAGCTTCGCTTAGGTGCAGCAATTCAGGGTGTCCTCATTGCATAAACTTGTTGAATATCTTTCACCTGTTGGGGCTAACGAAATGTCCTTCTATTAACTGTTGAATTACCTATGAAGTATCTCAATTGGTTCTAATATCGCATCTAAATTACCGGGGGACTGGCTTGAGTCAGACCCAGAGCAGAATAGCAACCATGTTTGGGTCCCTGGCATAGCACAGAACACCTGCAACAGTTTTTGCCTGAATTGCCTAGCATGCCTGTGATCATCCACACTGACCCTTTGCCCTTTCTCAGGGCTCTCCCTCAAATACTCTAATCACTCAGTTACCAAGACTACTCATTTTTTATAATCTACTGCTCCTCTCCTCAATCACAGAAAAGATGGTCATACCCTTGATCTTATCACCTGCAAATGTGCCACCTCCATGTTCCAAAATTCTGTTATCCAGTCATAATCTATTGACTTTTTGCTTCTCCTGTCTTCCCTTAACCAAACCCTTCTCTTCATCCATAGCATGACCTCCAATACCTTCATCCCTCAATTCTCTCCAGGCCATCTCCCCTGAATTACACACCCTCTCATCTTTTCCTTAAAAGGTATTCGCTATGCACCATTCACTACAAATTTCCCCTTTCCCCCTCTTCCTTTCTCATCACAAAGTGCTCTTCTGTCACTTTCTCCTACTTCACTCATGTTTCATGTAATGAGATGGCTTTACTCCTTAGGAAATCTAACCCTTTTCTTGTTCAAATGATCCCATTTCATTGTATCTCCTGCAACAGATTGTCCCCTCTATCATTCTCACTCTATCACTTATTTTTTTAATATTTGTTTATTTTTAGTTTTCAACATTCATTCCCATAAGATTTTGAGTTCCAAACTTTCTCCCCATTTCTCCAATCCCCCACCCCAAGACATCATGCATTCTGATTACCCCTTCCCCAATCTGTCCCCCCTTCTATCACACCCCTCCCTTCTCTTATCCCCATCCTCTCTATTTTCTAGGAGGGCAAGGTAAATTTCTATACCCCATTGTCTGTATATCTTATTTCCCAGTTGCATGTACAAACACTTTTTAACATTTGTTTTTAAAACTTTGAGTTCCAACTTCTCTCACTTCCTCCCTCTCCACCAATTCCCACTGAGAAGGCAAGCAAGTCAATATAGATTATTCATGTTATTCATGCAACGGACTTCCATAAAAGTCATGTTGTCAAAGACTATATTACCTTTTATCCTATCCTGCTTCCCATTTATTCTATTCTCTTTTTTGACCTTATCCCTCCTCAAAAATGTTTGCTTCTAATTACCCCCTCCCCCCTTTTGCCCTCCTTTCTATCATCCCCTCCTCTCTGCCCCCCACTTATCTCCTCCCCTACCTCTTTTTAATCCCTCTGACTTGTACAGTCAGAAAGGAAGGGAGGGAGAAGAGAGAGACAAAAAGAGAGAGACAAAAAGAGAGAGACTGTTCTCTGTCTCCCCCACAAAAAACAAAACTCAATTTTAGTCACTTTCATCCCTTACCTTGAATTTATCCTGTTCTTTATCCTATGAAAATAAGGGTAGTTGCCATTTCAAGGCCTCTCTTAATAGCACTGAAAGTTTTTGTGTTTGCATGTTCTATAAAACTTCCATTAAGCAACACAAACAGCCAGCAACATATAGGATTTTCCCTGTGGAAGCCTATCAAGGCACAAGTTGATGTGCATTTATCTAATCAGATGTGGATGGTCAACTCAGGATTTCTGCCCCACTCTCTCCTCTACTCCTGGCAGACATGGCACCTCTTCCTCAGGAATGAAGATGGCCAGGATTTCCCCTGTGAAGGTCTCTCTTCCCAAGTCATTTTTCTTCAGTATCCTGCCAAACTATGTCAAATGTAAGGGGGTAGAATCTGTTCTACCCTGATTATCCCAATTGTAGAGTGTCATATCCTTCAAGAGAATACTGAGATATTGAAGAAAAAGGGGCCCATAATTATTAGGATTAATTGAGTTAATTGAGAGTTTACTCACAAAAGGCCCAGTCTTTGGTAGCAGGAGAACAGTATGGTGGATCTGGACCACCCTCAGGTCAGGTCAGGTATTGTATAGAAACAGAAAAAAAGAAGACATAGTGCTGGGGATGGTCCAGGGTCATGTGCAATGCCCCAATTTTCCAATGGGATAGTTAGAGCTTCTTTTGCTATTTACATTTATTCAAGGTTTTTTACATTCTCTGTAGAGACTTGAGGTCACTCCCAGACTCTGACCCTTCTGCCTCCGCCTCTCTGCTGATTTCCAATCTCCCTTTTTCAACTGCCTTTAAGAAAACATCTTGAACTACATGTTCCACTAACACCTTAAATTCAATATGTCCAAATCCAAGCTCATTATTTTTCTGCCCAAACCCTCTCCACCCTCCCAATTTCCTTATTTCTGTTGGGGTCAACATCCCCCTTCTAGTCCCTCAAGCTCACAACCCAGGTGTCATTCTCAGCTCCTCACTATCTCATTCTCCTTTATCCAATCTGTTGTCAAGGCCTCTCAAATTTCACCTTTGCAATGTTCTTTGACTATATCTCCTTCACTGCCCTCATTCTAGTGCAGGCCCTCATCATCAGGCCCTCATCATCTCATGGTTCAATTACTCGAATAACCTGCTGGTATGTTTGTCTCATTCAAGTCTTTCCCCACAGCAATCCATCCTCCATTCAGCCACCAAAGATTATTTCTTAAAACACAGGTCTTATGCATTATTCCTTTACTCAATAAACTCCAATCCCTCTCTATTGCCTCCAGGATCAAATACAAATTCTCTGGCATTAAAAGCCTTTCATAATCTCACCCTTTTCTACCTTGCCAGTTTTCTTATGCCACACTCCCTGCCACATACACTTCAAGTCAGTGACGCTAGCCTCCTTACTGTTCTACCAACAAAACACTACATCTCTCAGGTCTGAGCATTTTTTTCTATCTGTCCCACATGCCTGGAAGGCTTTCCTTCTTTATCTTTGGCAGTGCCTTCCCTGGCTTCCTTTAAATACCAACTAAAATAATATTTTTCTACAGAAAGTCTTTCCCACTCTTATTAATTCTAGTTTCTTAGTCTCTAGTACTCAATTCTAGTTCTCTCCTTCATTTAGTTATTTCCAATTTTTGCTATCTTTAGCTTGTTTTTACATATTTGTTTGCTTGCTGTCTCCTCCATTAGACTGTGAGTTTCTTGTAGGCAGAGACTGTTTTTTGCCTCTTTGTATCCCCAGTGCTTAGCACAGTGCCTGGCATATAGTAGATGCTTAATAAATATTTATTGACAGCCCAGTCTCTTCTTGCACTCCTCCTCTTGCCTCACCTTTGGAATTAGAGGATTTAAATTAATTTAAATGACCCTAGGAGAGTCATTGAACTTTTCTATGTTCTAAATAACTCTAAGGCTAGAAGTTACATAGAACATATGGATCTGCAATGGTAGAGTGACTTGCTTCATTCCCCACTCTGAAGATGAGGGAGAAGGGAACCGTTTCTCAGGAGTGCTAAGTTTGTCTCACTAAACATCAGTCTCAGCTAGCAATATTCTTTTGGACCTAATTCTTTCTATTCTACAAAGAGACAATCTCATCAGCAGAAGCAGTAGTCACTCTGAATCTTTCATAAGAAATTAGCCAGGGAGCAAAATCCTAAATCTGCTCGACCTTTGCCTCTGCCCATATGATTCCAAGATGATGAACTTTACAAACTCTCAAACTCTACTTTCCAATCAGCTCTATACTGGAACTAAACTGCTTATGTCTTCCTTTCTCTCAGAAACGTCCCAAAACACTCCTGGAATTTCAGAAAAAATGTCACCCTCTCAGGGACTCTGGGATAGCATCTGCCTGAGACTCTCTCATCTCCATGGCAACACAGACAGTATGTATGTTAAATGAAAATCACTTTGGCAGCTTTGTGGAGGATGCAAGTGAACTGACTGGTGAGACATTTGACTCAGGAAGATCTGCATTAAAAGGCTGTTTTAATCATCTCGGTGGAAGGTGATGAAGTCCTAGACTAAGTTAATGGCCATGTGAATAGAGAGTCAAATATAAGAGATGTTGTGGAGGTAGAAACAATTCTAGCTAGTCAATTAATAAAATTTATTAAATTATAATTTATTAAGTTCTCCTATATGCTGAGTTCTGTGTTAAGCACTGGGTATATAAAGAAAGGCTAAAGGTAGTTAGTTCTTGCCATCGAGAAGTTCACAATCTGATGGGGGAAGACAGTATGCAAAAGGAAGGTGGAAATCAATGGGGAGGAAAGACACCTGATACAGGGGAACAGGGAAGTTCAGAGGAGGGCAGGTAGGTGGGAAAGGACCAGCCTGGATGCCCTCCTGAAAATGGAAGATATAGGTGAAGAATTGAGAAGTTATTGCAAATGTAGAGTACAGGAGAGAAAGGAGTCAAGGATAATGCCAAGGTTACAAACCTGGGAAACTGAAAGAATAGTTGTGTTCAGACAGAAAGAAGACATCTGGGAGGAGCAGAATGGGATTAGGGAGAGAATTAATGGGTTGTATTTTCAACACTTTGAGCTTGAGATGTCTCTGGGATATCCAGTTTGGCATACTAATAGGCAGTTGATGATGTAGGACTGAAGATCAAAGGAGAGATTGGGGTGGGACAAAAATGTAATCACACTCTCTAGGTAAAGGGTACCTAGGGAAGTCCATATAGTGCAAATCCTCTCCCCAGATCCCCTTTTGTCCTTGGTTTTCAACCCTGCTAATAACATATTCCCTACAAGTTTACTTTGCATCTAGCAAAGCATTCAATAAAAACTTGCATGTTCTTTTGTGGATATGATGGAGAAATACAGGCTAGATGATAATGTAGAAGTTTTTGTTCAGGAGAGTTTTCTGATCACCTTGAAGGCCATACCCAGTTATGAGTCTTCATTGGGGATTTTGAGACCATCTAATTTAATTATCTCCACTTCTCCATTCATATTAGTATTCATTTTTGTCTGTTTTCTCTTTTCTGAACTCATATTGGAATCCAGAATACTAAAAGTAGACTGGTATCTAGGGAGTCATGTGGACTTTGGCATGGCCCCCCAGGGACAGACCAGTCATCTTCCCCTTAGTTCTAGAGATGGCAGCAGCTGGAGAAGTTGGTGAGTCATGCATAATTCTTTGACTCTAAGTCCCTAGACTCATCCTTGGAGACACAACAGTAGAGGCATGTGGAAAGTACAAATGCTTTTAGTTATATGGCCCCAAGAGATAGGAGTCATATGGTCAAATAGTGCGAGTTCTATAATCTAGACTTCTGTTGAGAGGTAGAGGATTTCTAGGGCAGCTCTAGCCCTTTGAAGATAGAAGAGGATCTGAAAACCTTGGCTTCTATTGAGAAATGAGTATATTTCAAGGTAGTGCCCATCTCTTGGAGGATAGGAGAGTCACATATGTGGCCCTGTAGCTGAAGAAACAACAAAGGACTAATGCCATGACATGGCTGGGGGAAGCAAATAACATGGGTTTTGCCCTCTGCTGTTACAATGAAGTTATCTAGAGCAAAGATATCATCACATTTGAAGAGAGCAGCTTGAATCAGATTAAAATGTAATTGGGAAATATTTAACAAAATGAGTAAAAAATGCAATGAAATATAGATAAAATGCAATAAATATAGATTTTAAAGTTATATTTAAAAAATAAGTCAAAATATAGCCCCCTAGGATTCTTTTTCTATGATTCAGTGCCCTCTGTTTCTATTTGACCCCACTGATCTATATGGTAAAGTTCTAGGAGACAATGGTTTGGATAGATGACCTCTGTAATCCCTTCCAACTCTAAATATATAATACTGTGATTTCTTTTCTCCACCAATACTAAATTTGTTTCTTTTAGGAGAGTCCAAACTGTCAAAGTAGCCTGGATCTCGGTAAGACTGGATTTCTATATGGATCACTGAGGTGAAAGTGGGATGCACTGTAATATTGAGTGGATTGCATGTCTAGTAATAAATTAAACAGCAGTCCCAAATTAATATCCAAGATTAGGAAACCCAAATTTTCTTCTGAGAGGAGTCCAGAGCACAGGGTAGTACAATGAGTCTGGAACATAAAAATTGCTCTAGGGAAAGATGTGACTCTACAGAGAAGGGAAGAGAACTGTTTTGATTATTTATATGCTGTTATAAATTTTTCTACACTATGCTCTATGGGGTGAAACAAAGGGTGTCCAATATATGTATTGTTATCTTGAGTTGTTGTATCAGAGCTGCTAAGCTATATCTGTGGCCATCTATATCCATGGTCATGTTTCTCAGAGATAGTTTGTAGCAAAATAAGCTGAAGGGAGAGTTATTGGGTGGGTGGGATGGACCAGTCTAGGTTACTGGGCTTACTTGTTTCTTCACATTTTCATACATGCTCATTAGTCAACTATCTGAACATATATGCACATAAACTAGATTTTTATAAGTAGTTCAGACACCATTTTTATAGATTAATCAAAATTGATCATTTTCTTTGCTTTTGCTATCAAAGATTCATAGGATCATAGATTTAGAGCTGTAAGGAACTTTGAAAGTCATCTTTTCCAACCCTCATATTTTACAGATGAGGAAATTGAGAGTTTTAAGTAACTTGCTCAAAATCCTTTGTGTAAGTTTAATGAAAAGTTGTTACCCTTTTCATCCTTAGTTGCTTAGAACAGCAGCTAGGAACCACCGGCTCTACCACTCTTCTTACCTTTTGAGTTTTGGGAGGAAATGACCAGCATTTTGCATCGACTGAGTTAGTCATTCTCAAGAAACATTGCATCCTGGGCCATCTCCGGTCATCCTGAGGAAATCAGGTCTCTGGATTCAGATGGCTCCAGAGGAGAAGTGAGGCTGGTGACCTGCACAGCCCTCCCTCACTCAAAGTCAAGTGCAAGTCATGTCATTATTTCTCTGATGGCATGGTCTTCTTCAGCAACAAAGGACAGACACAATCCTGTGAGTAGATGCACCTGGCTGAATGGTAGCTGGGTAACTCACCTCCACCTCTCCTGTCTGTCTCCCCCTCCCCTTCCTTCTCCTCTCTAAGGTAAGGTAAACTTGGATGGCTAAAAGATGCCCAGTTGACTTGGGTTTTATTGGTTCCTTTCCTATCTCCTCCCCTCCCCTTCCCTCCCTTCCCTCTCCTCTCCTCTCTCCTGTTCCCTGTCCTGTTCTCTTCCAAAACCTTAAACTGAAACTGGGACTCCACTGGGGCCCTGCCTGAGGGCTCCTCTGGACCCTCCTAGCTTGAAAGTGATGTTCAATGGTAACTATTGCTGTTCGCCTCCCAGCCTGATGTCTCTTTTTTCTTGACCTCATTAAAGGGGCCATGACCTGGCTATTTCTTAAACAGGCCTGTTCAATGAATGGCCATAGCCTCACCCTAGGTGAGTACCTGCAAAGACTTTGGCTTAAAAGGCCCAAGGTGTCCCAGTACACCCTGGGTCATCTCCAGTCATCCTGATGAATATCTGGTCACTGGATCCAGATGGCTCAGGAGAAGAAAGTGAGGCTGGTGACCTTGCACAGCCCTCCCTCACTCAAAGTCAAGTGCAAGTCGTGTCATTATTTCTCTGATGGCATGATTTTCTTTGGCAACAAAGGACAAACTCACAATCATGAGGAAGACAAACAGAGACTGGGAGTGCCCATCCAAATCCCCCAGACTCAGTATCATGAAATCAAATATGAGAAGAGGACATTTACCAAGGTGTTGAGGGAGGATGAACTCATAACTTTCCCTGAGTGGACCTGTTTGAGCTACTCAAACAAAGCTTATTCTCCCACAGCCACCTAAAAGTGATCTCTGTGTGGCAGATGTAGCTGTGGGAGCTGGATATAAAACCTGGATGGGAATGCTCTGGCCTCAAGGCCATTGAAGAGATAGAACATCATTAGCTGGAATTCATGGACAAGATGCTTAAGAGTCAGCAGTTAGTTATACTTTTCAGCAGGCAAGAGATCTTAGGGAACCTGCGATTTAAAAAAGGTTATAGTATATTATATATATATATATACACACACACTACATATTTATTTATATTATATGTATATATATACACTATATATTTATTTATATTATATGTATATATATGTAAAGTTTATATAGATTATAGTACAGTAAAACACATGCCAAGTAGGTTTACTAGGTGATTTGGGGAGGGATTAGAGTGGAACATGTTCTTTTAGTATCTACTGTGCAGGTATTTTACCCAGAGTTCATTGAGGAATAACCAAAGCCAAGAGTAGAGGGGTATATGGAGGTGTGGTTTTAGGCCTCACTAAGTCAACTAGTGGTCAGGATGGACTGAGAAATACCGGGTTGCTTCCCATTAACATCTTGTTAGACAAGACAAATATAAGGGAGCATACATATGTCTAAGTCTAGGATGCATATGATTGGTCAATGAGCAGTGAATGTCGTTATGACCCAGGATACAGTCAGTTCAGCCAGTGCACAGCTGGTTCAGACTAATAAATTCTATAAGTGCAGCTGACTACTGTAGCAGGAAAAGAAATAAAAGTTTTGCTGGGGTAGGCTTTCCTTGGGCTGGGGAGAAACTGCCTAGGATAGTGTTTTGAAGCTAGAGAGAAATGTGATTTTACAATTGGGGTCCAAACACAGGCACCCAAGCACCCCATAAGAGCCATGGAAGATCTTTGAATAGAAGATATATATATATACATATATATAAAGCACTTTATAAACCTCTAAATGGTATATAAATAAATACTAGCTATTTTGTTATTGTTATTTTGGGTAGTTCTGTTATAGTGATATTAATTCAACAGTTGTGTAGAGGCTATATTAAGAAGTTATTGCAGTAGTCTAGGGGTCAGGTGATATGGACCTGAAGCAGGATGGTGATTGTGTCAGTGGAGAGGAGAGAACAAATGAGAAATGTTGCAGAGGTAGAATCAATAAGACTTCTCAAACGATATAATACAGAGGGTTACAGAGACCAAAGACTCAAAGATGACTCTGGGGTTGAAAACCGAGATGATTAGAAGTATGGTGGTGCCTTGAACAGAAAAATTTAGAAGAGAGATGAACTTTGAAGGAGCATATGAGTTCTTTTCAGAGGTGAGGAGCACACGATGCCAGTGTGATATCTAGGTAGAGGTGTATAGCAGACAGCAAAGTGGGACTAGAGGTCAGGAGAGAAATTAAGGCTGGCTACATATATGTAGGAGTCTTCTGTGCAGAGATGAAGCTTGAACCCATAAGATTTGATGCTATCATTAAGGGAGATAGTAGAAAGAGGATCAAATGAACCTGGGATAAAGCTTGGGGAGGTCTCCCACTCTTAATGATCAGGAAAAGGATTATAATCCATCAAAGGAGACTAAGAAAGTGTTCAGACAGGAAGGGAAAGAAGCAGGAGATTTCTTCTTCCCTCTGCTATTAGTACTCCTATGAACTGAACTCCCTTTTCATTCCTGTGGTTCAGATTTCCATCAGATAGGAAAGGAACTTTTGGTTTTCCATCCAAGTAATTCTTAGTTATAGGAGAAGACCAAGTTTTCAGCTCCATGTTGTGGCTATAGTCCTTAGTTACTCCTCTAGCTATGAGACTCACGTACATGATATTCTCCTTGAAAGACTGCCACAGAGCTTAGCACAGTGCCTGGCACATTGTAGGCATTTAATAAATGTCTACTGATTGATTGATTGATTGATCATCAGTACCTGGGAAAATCCCTTCCTCCCTTGATAAAGCTGCATGCTGGTACTCAAACCTGGGGTCACAGAAAAAACGTTGTGCTGCTCAGAAATTCTCCTTCTCTGCATGAACGTATGGGTTCTTGGATGCTGTTGCCCCTGAAATTCTTCCTCCTCTATTCAGGAGGCTAGCACTCAGGAATATTTGGCAGAAACTCCTGAATAGAGGAAATACAATTTCAGAGACAACAGTGGCCAAGAGGTTCATGTATTCTCATTGCTCAAACCATTTCTATCCACTGCTCAAACCTACTGACTGCTACCTAGTGATAACACTATATTACAGGGTACCATAAATAATGTGGTTCCCTTCTCCATGGCTACTACATGGTGACACAAGACTCTCTTAGGATAGTGTCATGTACTTAGATTTCAGGAACCTGGGGTCCAAGAACTCTCTTTTTGGGCTGCATGGGTGTCTATCAGTCAATCAAAAAGCATTTAGTCAAAAATAATAAAAATAATTAAAAAATATATAATATATAATATAATGTACAATTAATATATAAATATATATGTAAATAATAAAAAATAAAATAAGATAAAGCATCTAACAATCACCTGCTATATGCTTGACTCATAGCAGGTAAGCACTGAGGTACAAAGAAAAGCAAAATAAAACATCTCCTGCCTACAAGGACCTTACATTCTAATAAGAGTGACAACATGCAAATGACTAGATACATAAAAGATAAATACAGAGTATACGGGAGTGATTTCAGAGACAAGGCGCTGGCAGTTGGGGGTGCTGCACAAGGTTTGATTTGAACTGAGATTTGAAAAAAATCAAGGGAAACTAAGAAGGAGAGAGGCAAGGAAAGAGCATTCTAGGCATACAAGAAAGGCAGTGCAAATAACAGAGATAGTAAAGGAAATATTGTGTATAAGGAACAGTTGGAAGACCAGTGTGAAGGGTTTATAGAGTGCATGGAGACTAGAAAGGTAGAAAGGAGTTAGGTTATGAAGAGCTTTATATGACAGATGATTTTATATTTGATCCTGGATGTAATAGTGAGTCAGTAGAGTTTATTAAGGAGGTGACATAGTCAGACCTGAGCTTTAGGAAAATCACTTTGTCAGTTGAACGCAGAATGGGATGGAGTGGGGAGACACTGGAGGCAGGGAGAACAATTAGGGGACTGTTATAACTATCTAGTAAGGTGATGAAAACCTGAATTAGGGTAGTGATATGCTCATTTGTATCATGGAAGTCATAATGGGCTCTAGGAGCCAGGGGAACCTTGGACCCTGGTCTACTTTTATCTCTGTTGCACTCTTGAGAGTTTTCAAGAAAAAAGGGAGAAATGTCCTTAGAACTGAAAACAAAGATTCACTGCCCTGGAAACTCATTAAGTTGATCAGGGAACACCTTTGTTTATGTTACTTTTGGCATATTGAAGGTTTTCTTAGATGGTAAAAGAAGAGGAACTTCACCTCAACCCTTCACAGAGATTAAAAATGGGAAGAAATATTCCAATGCAGAAGGTAAGAGTGGGAAGAGTCTGAAAGAGCAGAAATAGAATACTTTGTCTCTGGTGACAGAGGGAGAGAAATAAGCAACAAGGACGCAACCATTTTTTCTAAACTGTCACTCAGCTAATAAGTCAAATTTAGAGTTATCAGTGCTTAATAACAAAACAATTAGTTACCAGTCTGAAGATAAAAATTACAGTGGATCCAAAGGGTTACAAAATTTCAGTTATTTCAATTTATTTCTACTGTTGTGTGCTTTTATGCTCCGTTTGGTTTGTGGTTTTTTTCCTCCTTTTTGTGAAGATAGCTTTATTTTTTTTTTTAAATGTCTAGTCTTACATACCTACTGACTGCCATCTAGTGATCACACTATATTACAGGGTCCTATCAATAGAGAAGAAAGAAATGAACACTTCTCATTTCACCTTAACATCTTAACAGCAACTCAGTCATAACTGGATCTAGCAGCTAATACAACATGCAATGTTCCTACAGGAAAAAGAAATCTTCCAATACAGTAGATTGGAAAGTTTTGGCAAGGAAAGACAGAACCACAGTTAGCAATACTGGGGCCTTGGATAAAGAGCATAAAACATTGGTGGGGCAAGCAGAACAAAGAATGCTCTTAAATCAACTCAAAAACAAATTTCACTGATGTACAAAGTGGGGAAAGACTCTGGGATCCCACCCACACCCTGGCCTCTCCATTTCCAGTCTTCTTATACTTACTGCCCTTCTTCTCCTACCCCACTCCATGTACTTCTGCAATCCAGTGACACTGAGACCCTTGCTCTTCCTAAAACAAGACACTACATTTCCTGACTATGGGCATGACTGCTTCCCGTGCATGCAACTCTCTCCTTAATTAGACCCCCTGGATTCCTTCAAGTACCACCTCCAATTACATCTTCTATGAGAAGTCTTTCTTGATCCCTTTTAATGCAAGTGCCTTCCCTGTATTTATTATTTCCTATTTATCTTGTCTATATTTTGTATGTGTGCAGTTGTTTTTATGTTATCTCCTCCATTAGATTATGAGCTTCTTGAGAATGAGAACTAAGTATTCTTTTACTTTTCTTTGTTAACATTGTGCCTGGCATGTAGAAGGTGTTTAATAACTACTTGTTTACTAAGTCCAGTAGGGCACTTCAAGTAATGTCACTAACTGGCAGAGATCAGGGGCTGAACTGGGAACTCAATCTGCCTAATCATCTCTAGGGGGAAGAAGCATGATATCTGTTAATTTCTCATTTTATTTTTTTATTCATTTATTTTTAGTTTTCAGTATTCACTTCCATAAGATTTTGAATTCCAAATTTTCTCCCCCTCCTTACTTCCCTCCCTCTTTCCCAAGATGGCATGCAATCTGCTATAGGTTCTACATATACATTCATATTAAACATATTTTCACATTAGTCATGATGTGAAGAAGTATGAGAAAGAAAAACAAACAAACCAAAAAAAAGAGCAAATAGTATGTTTTGATCTTCGTTCAGACTCCATAGTTCTTATTCTGGATGTGGATAGCATTTTCCATCATGAGTGTTTTGGAGTTATCTTAGATCTTTGTATTGCTGAGAAGAGGTAAATCTATCAAAGTTGGTTATCACATAATATGGTGGTTACTGTGTACAATGTTCTCCTGGTTTTGCTCATTTCATGCAGCATCAGCTTATATAAGTCTTTCCAGGTTGTTCAAGTCCACCTGCTCACCATTTCTTTTAAAACAATAGTATTCCATTACATTCATATACACAACTTGTTCAGCCATTCCCCAATTGATGGGCATCCCCTCAATTTCCAATTTGTGACCACCACAAAAACAGCTGTTATAAATATTTTTGTGCATGTAGGTCCTTTTCCCCATTTTTATGATCTCTTTGGGATACAGACCTAAAAGTAATATTTCTGGATCAAAGGATCTGCACAGTTTTATAACCCTTTGGGCTTAATTTCTCATTTTAACTGATTACTCTTGTGAATTGTGAACTCTAAGTTCAGCTGTTTCTAGGCTGGGTCATTGTAAGTGTTATCTGTGCCTCTCTACATTATAGTGCCCTAAGACAAAGCCCCAGTGGACCCACTCCAATTATTTCTATAAGAGTGGGTTAAGATGGCAGCTCTGTGGCATATTGGGTACTGCTGTAAAATGATGGCATAGTGCTGTTTAGTACTTTTGAAACTTTATGGTGGCAGCTAGATAGATACAGCACTAGACCTAGCGTCAGGAAGACCTGAGTTCAAATTCAGTCTCAGACATTTAAAATTTTTGTGACCCTGGGCAAGTCTGCCTCTGTTTCCACATCTGTAAAATAGGGATAGTAACATTACTTACCTCCCAGGGTGTTACAGATAATCAAAAGAGACAATGTTTGTAAAAAGCACTTAGCACAATGCCTGGCACATAGTAGGTGTCATATAAATGGTCATTCCCTTCCCTTCTCTCCCTTATAGACTTCATGATTTCAGAAAAGTCTTTTCACTCTTTTCCATTTCTCAAATTCACATGCACACGCACAGAGACAAACACACCCTTATTCATACTTCAGGATTTATGGAGTCTATACTTAAATCTCCCAGAGCTTTATTTCCTTCTCTTTACACAGAAAATCATAGAGGTTCCTTATGTAATTCAGCTTCCTTATGTAAACATTCAGGAAGCTGACGACTTGGAGAGAGCGTTACCAATGTCTAGGATAGCGACCCAAATCTCCTGACATCCTGATAATGTACACCCCCGACTATGTTATATGATATCTTTGTTATTTTCCTAGGTTTTTATAGTGGTTAATGTAATTGTACTATTTAAAAGCATTTCACTAATAGGTACCACCAGAGATATGACATATTCTGGCTTGAAAATGCCTTAAGCTGGAATCTTTGGTTTATGTGAAACTAAGTCTCTATATAAAATTTACTTAAAATGAAGCACAGCTATATTTACATTCATCTAAGAAAAGAATTAAAATTTGAGTCCTGGTTTTAGTGAGTCATCCAGATGCATTAGATGCCTAGTTTCTTAATAATACCTTTGTTTTGTGAGTAAGGGTGGGGTATGAATGACAGATAGGCAGCCACAGTGCTTCATGGATACCCTCGAAGTGTCAATAGAAGGCTCTGTTCTGTGGGAAAAGTTACAGAAAGACCTGGGCAAGACAGGAAGGCATAGATTTGAACTACTTCATTGGAGCAAATTTTTACATTGATGAGATCCATTTAAGAAATAATTACCTTGCATTTTTGTGGTTTGTTACAGTTTTCAAAGTGTTTTCATATGCATTCCCTTGTGTCATAATAACCTCACATTTCCAGAGAGTTTTAAGTTACAAAATACTTTCCTTGTAGCAATCTGTGCAATGGGTAGTACTATAATAAAATGAGGCACAGAGGTCACCTATACTCAGACTCATGTAGCTAATTAAGTAACTAAATTGGCATCCAAACTAAGATCTTTCCACTTTTAAACCAATGTTCTTTGTGTTAGAGTATCCTCTCTCTATCCTAATAACATCCCTAGGGGGTAGGTAGGTCAGATATCATCACTCACACTCTGCAGAAGAGGAAAGCGATACTCAGAGGGGTTAATTAACTATCTTGTTGAAGCTCACAGAAATTAGATCCCAGATTTTCTCATCCCTATCCAGGGGACTTCCTCTTCATCATGGTTGCCTCTGGTTAGGTCTTTTTTCCTGTTTCTCTCCTCTCCAAACACTTAACAATGTCATGGGCTTTTTTTTTTTTTAACATAACACTGCCTTTAGGTGTTAAGGCATTTTTCTTCTTCAGATATTTCAGTAGTACTTGTTATTCCAGGTTTCTTTGAACCATCAAAGCAGAATTCTCAACCCCTAATTTTCTTTTAAAAAAGTATAGGACCTGGGGAGGGACATATTGGGACATGTAGACAATGGAAAAATAAAAATTATCCATCAAAAAATTTTAATATACATTGTCAGAAGAAAACCAAGTTGTTTTTTTTTTTTTTTTAAAGGCTGAAGCTTTCCAAATAAAGGGTTCCCATTTATTATCTCAAGACAACCTATCATCACCACTCCATGAACAAATTATATTGCTTGTCAGTGCACGATGAAGATGTGCAATCATTTATCAGTCAGAATATAGAAAATGTATAGTACCAAATGCTTTTGTAGTTCCATGCATGTTTACTCCTGAATTATTTCTTCTTTTTCTGGCTTAAAGGAACCTTGTCAATAGAGACTCCAAATTTTGTCTGTAGTTTAAAAAAAACCTTTTAGAAAAATCTAATATGAAAAGAAATGTTTGGGGGACATTCATAAATACAATTTTTAATCATATAGGTCCAAAAGAGGACTAATTTAAATTCCAAGACATCCACCATAATATGGCACTTGCAAAATCCTTTTGTGATATCTTCAAGTTTGACAGTTAGCAAACTTGGTCTCATGAGACAGGGAAGTAGGCATTTTGAAATGAGAGTCCTTCAGTAAGTGCTATGTCTTTGGTGTCTAGAGAGCCTGATTTTAATTGCTAAAATGGTGCACTGGAAGGAAAAAAAGAACCTCAAAAGTGCCACAATTCTTTCCTAGAATTTTGAGAAACTTATTAAGAAATCTGGGCATAAGAATCTGGAAAAAAATATGTAGTCACAAGCAGCAACAACAGCGTTATAGTAACAACAAAATGAATGCTGTGTAATTACAAAGTCTAGCTCTAGAGAAGAGCTGGGAAGAGGTACCTCCATCATTTCATTGGAGAAGGGACTATGGGTATGGAGTATCACGTATGCTGATGGATGTTGATGTTTCAACTGATTGTGCTGATGTTTTTTCTTTTTTAATCGTATAAGGAAAGGTTTACTGAATAGAGGAGAGGGGAGGAACATATTAGGAAATGAAGATGATATAAAAAGAAAATAAATCAATAGAACAAAAGAAATCTAGGCACCAATGTTAAATGACTAAGTTTTTGAATGAATGCTAAGTTATCAAATTCATTAGATTGTAGGAATTAGGAAGAACCTTAGAGATGATTGATTGGGTCCAATTCCCTTGTTTTATAGATGATGATAATAAAGCCAAAGCAGTAATGAGACTTGTCTAAGGACATGAGGGTCGGAAGTAGAAGAGCCAGGATTCAAACCATCAATTTCCAATTCCTGATATGATAATAACGTGTGTGTGTATGTGTCTGTGAGTGTCTATGTGTGTGTGTAATAACTGCTAGAGCAAGTTTTATGACATTAATGATCAGACTGTAAAACTGTCCAACTCTTGGAAAAAACAGTTCTCTGATTTGGTCATGGTACCTAGTAGGAGCACTGGACTGGGAACCAGGAGCCCGAGGTTCAAATCCCAGCATTGGCACTGATGAGTTAGTTATATGATTTGAGGCAGCAAGCTGGCACAGTGAATACAGTGCCAGGCTGGGAGTCAGCAATACTCATCAAATCTGGCCTGAGACACTTACTAGCTATGTGGGCCAGTCACTTAACCCTGCTTGCCTCAGTTTCCTCATCTATAAAATGGAATGGAGAAGGAAATGGCAAACTGCTCTAGTATCTTTGCCAAGAAAACCTTAAATGGGATCACAGAGTCAGACATTACAACAGTAACAGTAGTAGCAGCAACAACATCAAAGTTATATGACTTAAGTCACTTAACTTCCCTGGGCCTAAAACTCATCCTATTTAGGAGAGACAGAGAGAGACAGAGAGACAGAAAGACAGAGAAACAGGGAGAGAGAGATGGAGAGACAGGGAGAGACAGAGAGAGACAGAGAGAGAGAGAGAGAGAGACAGAGACAGAGACAGAGAGAGAGACACACACAGAGAGAGAAAGAGACAGGGAGAGAGAGACAGACAGAGAGAGAGGGAGAGACAGAGACAGAGAGACAGAGAGACGGAGAGAGACAGAGAGACAGGGAGAGACAGAGAGACAGAGAGAGACAGAGACAGAGAGAAAGAGACAGAGAGAGAGAGAGACAGAGAGAGAGACAGGGAGAGAGAGACAGAGAGAGAGAGAGAGAGGGAGGGAGAGAGAGAGATGGAGAGAGAGACAGACAGAGAGGGAGGGAGAGAGAGAACTTGATAAGCCTTCTGACTTCAGTATTTTGTGATCCTGTGACCAATTCAGAAAAAAATTATAAATTGGCCATAACAATTACATTTCTATAGGGACTTAAGCCTTACAGAGTCTTTCTTCACAATCCCCACATGAGTTAGTCAGTACAAACTTTATTATTTCTAATTCACAGATGAAGAACAGAGGTTCACACTGGTTAAGTGATGTGCTCATGGTCACACAGGTAGTAAATAAATGTGGAAAATTGCTATTCAAGCTCAAGCCTTTCAGGAAAGCAATTTTCTCACCATATAAGATGGCCTCTTTGGAGATATATGTGTGTGTGTCTTTACATACACATGCATATATTTTATACATATGTATATATTTATATAGATATAGATATTTATCAGCTGTGTGACCCTGGGCAAGTCATTTAACTCTGTTTTCTTAAATCTTCATCTGTAAAAAAAAAAAAGAAACTTTAGAAAGAAATGACAAACCACTCCAGTATCTTTGCCAGAAAATCCCAAAATGAGGTCACAGAGAAGGATATGACTGAAACGACAGAACAACAAATACGCATTCATACATGCATGCACATACATACGTATGTACAATGTACATGCGTATGTATACATTAATATAAATATATAATATAGTTTATGTGTTTGTACAATATATATGTGTATATATATATCTACATACATAAGTGTATATTATAAAGTGCTTTCATGGAAGGTCTGAGTTTGAAAAGCAGTTATACACACATATACAGACACATACACATATATGCACATATGTGTATATAATATATATGTATATGAATATCTATGATAACCACCAGGGATTAGGGTGGATTAAAAAAATTAATATCTTGCAAAATAGACTGTAGAGAAAATTTTGTGGAAATTAGGAAAACTATTGACAGAATGATAATAAGCAGTATAATCAACTTCTCAAGGGAGCTCTTTTTTTAAAATAAAGGATATTAATGGTCTAATATGTGAAACTTCCATTTTTTGACACATATGTAAGAACTTCAGCTACACAAAGAGAAATGGATAATGAACAGGACTGCTTTGGTACTTCAACAAATCTGTGACATAATCAATATAGGAATCTCTCTTCATCAATTTAAATCCCTTTGCTTATCTTTTAAATGAATAAAGTATTTATTAATAAAATACTTTGTGTGAATCACTGTGCCTAAACGCTGGGGATACAAATGAGGTAGATCCGGTTTTCAAGGACCTCTCATGTGGAAGATTTCAGCTGCAAGTCAGATGGAAATGATCCACGGTCCTTGGGGTGTAGTGGCAAAACAGATGGAAATGTATCATTTTAAATGTCATTTCCACTAATGAAGTCACATCATTCCTCTATGTTGAACAATTTGACTGTGCCAAGGACTTTGGTGACAAGAATTTGGGGGGAAGAGTGTACACAATAGATGTAGCTATTACTTTTATATATTTTCTTCCACACTGTGCTCCTAAATTAGTCTTTCTCTACAATGCCCCAAAAGCTTTTTTACCTTAGAATTCATGCATTTGAAGTACTACCCCTTCTGCTGCCTCTCCCTCTGATTCTCTGACTCCTAACAGAAATTTCATTTTAAGAAGGAGGCCCAAGTCAGCTTTCCTGGATGTGCTTTCCACTCTCCTAAACTTTCTCCACAATGCTTCTGTGCTGGGTACCTTCATATGCACCTCCCCCACTCCAAACTTTTCAGCAGCAACCTTTTTATGTTTTCTTCTTTACAATGTAAGCTTCTAATTTAGGATATGTAAGATATATCTCATTTACATTTTGTAAAGGGATGCACCTTTATTTTCTCAATAGTTATCCTGCATATATGTATACAGGCTATCCCAAAAGTTGTAGTGCAATTTTAATCTATTAAATCTTCTACTGCTCTGTCTAGGTAATTGTTATCTTAGAATTCAAGCTCCTATAAAGTTGAGGTTATTTCATCCATTGTATCATGTTGCCCTAGTTCCTAGCATAGTACCTGGCATGTAGTGTGTGTTCATCCTTCGTTACCAAAGAAGACCATGCCATCAGAGAAATAATGATGTGACTTGTACTTGATTTTGTTTTGAGGGAGAGAGGGCTGTGCAGGTCACCAGCCTCACTCTTCCTCCAGAGCCATCTGAATCCAGTAACCAGATATTCATCAGGATGACTGGAGATGACCCAGGATGAGGCAATTGGGTTAAGTGACTTGCTCAAGGTCACACAGCTAGTGAGTGTCAAGTGTCTGAGGTGAGATTTGAACTCAGGTCCTCCTGACTTTTGCACTGGTGCTCTATGTAGTAGTTGTTTAATAAAGGCTTGCCTGATTCATACAGATAACAATAATAACTGATGTTTATATACTTGAATATTTGCAAGTATGTTACATCCTGATGTTATAAGTCTCACAGCACCCCTGAAAACACAGTACTACTCTTTTTAGTAGTTTCCATTCTAAAGATGAGGCTCAGAGAGGTCAAATCAATTGTGATGGTCCTACAGCTTGTAAGTTTAAGAAGTGGGATTTGAACACAGGTTATTGCTGATTCTGCACAATACCATGCTGCCTACTTTCTGCTGGTGGACTCTTCTTGTCCCTACCTTCCCAAAGATCCTCCACAGAGAACTTTTTCTAGGATTAAAAACAAAAACAACATTATGTAGATTTCAGGGTCTCAGGCTGACCCTGTCAGTTGTCCCTCAGTCTTTCTACATTTCCAGTCTTTTCTCCTTTTTCCTATCACACTTCTTGGATGCTATCCCTCAAACACTCTTCACATGTATAGTCACTGGTAATATGATGTAGTCTACTTACACTCACAATATGTGATTTCTTTTGGTCACCTACAATTTTGATTTTGATTCCTTGAGATTGTGCTAGCTCAGGATTCATAACCAGAGACTGTCAGGAAGATAGATCCTCATGTCAGAGAACAATCTGTGCTTGTATGTGGGAAAAACAGGAACTACAGTTACTTTGCAACATACTAATAGACTAATCCTTCAGCTATCTGATGACGTGATATTAGAAATTTTTGACCTCTACTGAAGAAGAAATAAAATGTAACAGTTAAATAGAAGGTCTCATTCACTGACGTAACAAATGTTTGTTGCCTGGATAAGAATCCTTGTTGTTTTGTCTAAAGGGACTTCTTTCATAATTGTAAAAGTATTTGGTCACTTTCCTTTGCCTCTTGTCTTTGAACAAGGAATGTTTTCTTATAATAAATCTTGCCAATGGCATTCCAAATGCTTGCCCTTTCTCCTTTGGTTGATTTTCCTCTTTCTCTCCCCCTGCTGTGAAATGCTTTACGTATCTATCCTAAATTGCTGCAGAATACGATTGATTGGCTGTGTACTCTAAGCAAACCTAAAAGGTTATGAAAACCAAATGTGTACACTAGGAAGCAAAGGCTGTTACTAACAAGATAACAGTCTTCCTTGGCATGCAAATAAATTTTCTTGCCTTCAGTTTGGCTTCCTATCTGACCCACAGTCATTGGACCCCCACTGATGTTTTGCCTCTACTAAGAGGTCCTATTCCTCTTAGTTGAGAATTCCCTGAGAGTTGAATGCTCTATGCAATTTCCCAAATGCTATCCTACCCACCTCTCATCCTCTTACCCTACTATGATCCTAGCTCATTGCCCGTATGAATGCCTGTCCTAGAGGTATGGCCAACCAACTGCATGTCATGATCTGGAAATTAGTATTTTGTTTATGCTTTTTTCTCTTTATTTTAAACCAAATATCAACCAATATGAACATTTCAATATAAAAAGAATAGGAATAAGGGTTGTATATAAAACTGTAAACTCTTATATACAATTTTTAAAAAGTATACAGGAAATTCAGCACAATAGTAACACAATTATCCTGCTTCTTTGTGTTTCCTCTTGTATTTCTTTCTGTTTTCTTCCGTAAGTTAAAGTAACAGATTTTTCATCTATTTAGTTTCTCATAGATTTTTAACTCTCTCTTTTTAGCAGTCATGGATCTCAATGAGGAGGCCCTAAAATATTCCAGGACTTGATATAAACAGTGACCTAGAGAATATATAGAGAATTTCTCTCCCATTTGGACTCTGCATGGGTTATACTTCATGACAATAACAAATTTGTTTGTTGTGTATGGGTCTCCCTATTTTATGACTTATTTGCCATTATTTATCAGAGGGTTTTTGCATAGAGGTATCTCCATTATTGCATATATCAGTGAATCTTCCATTCTCCTAAAAATATTTGCACAAGAGACTTAATATTGGAGAAGGACCTATAAGCCTATGTTTTTTCTCTGTGGAGTTGAAAAGTGTTTCGTTTGTTTGTTTTTGGTAATCAACAAAAATTGAATGATGTGGGATCTTTGCATGTTTTGTACCTTTCTATTTCTTATGTGACTGTGATGTTATAATCCCTTATAGAAAATTATCTGGGAAAGCCTGTCTATTCCCTTCTCATATTTTCGTCAAGAACACCCTCAGTATATATGTAGATCATGTTCATAAAGAGTCTTGAAAGATTGAAAGTTTGCATGGTTTGGTGGTTCTCAATGTGCTCTTGATAGATTTTCTTGGGTGGCCATATTTTCTGCGATTTTTTTCACCTTTTCTTTGTCTTTACCTTCCTGTGATATACTGTATCTGTAAAACAATCTCACAGTGTTTTCAAGATTATATTGCTGCCAGCGATTTCCTATGTATGTACTTGGTCTAGTCCATCAACCCTTTCTGATTTCATCTTCTTAAGTGCCATTTGAACTTCCTTCTATGGCTCATGAGGGACTGAGCACAAATATGGTATTTCTTCTGACAAGGATGATGAAAATAAATTGTAGAAATATGGACCCATCTGCTCCATTTCCTATCTATTTGCTGTCCTTTTCTAGGTCATTTATAAATGCTCTTGGGATAACATGGCTAAGTTGAGTCTCAAGCCAATCTTTCTGCAGTCTTTTTTCTATCTCTATTGATTTATTTTTTGCTCTTTTTATGAGTCATACTGCTTGTCATTTTCTAGAATCATTCTTGGAAAAGTTTTCATAAGTTTGTGTTCTAAACTTGTCTGCCCTTGTCTGCCATGTCTTTCTGATTAGCAGTCAATTAAGAAGAATTTATTGAGTGCCTAGTATGTGCCAAGCCCAATGCTAGACACTAGAAATGCAAATAAAAATGAAATAATCTTGGCCTTTAAAAAGCTTACATTTTATCAGTGAAAATAACACAAACAAATATAAGTACATGCAAAATATATGCAAAATAAATGCAAGGTAATTTAGGATGGAACTAACCTGGTAGGGAAGGACCAATGGCTATAAGATGTAGCACTTGAGATGAGTTGTGAAGGAAGCTACAGATTCTAAAAGGTGGAGATAAGGAGAGTTTACTGAGAAATCGAGATTCAGATAAAGAGAGACAGACACAGAGAGAAGTATGCCTAGAGCAGATTCTTGGGGACACTCAAACATAGGGGACTGGAGATGAATGAAGGATAATCCATCAAAGAAAGGAACAGTCAGGCAGGTAAGAAGAGAACAAGGAGAGGGCAGTACCTCAGACATCAAAGAGAAAAGAGTATAAAGGAGGGGTGGCTGATCGTATCAAAAGTTCTAAGAAGATTGTTGTGGCTGTTATTACCCATCCTTCATTCTTGAAGAGGACCAGTGGCATCAGGAGGGTGAAATCTTGACTTGCAAGTGAATTGGATTAAGTGAGGCAGAACTGGGCAAAGTCATCAGCCTCACTTTTTTCTCCAGAGTCAGGGGAGTCTAGTGGCAAGACATAGGTCGGGATGATTGGCAATGACCTCAAATCTAAGGAGATAAAGATTGAAAAGTGACCTTTGGATTGATTTAGCACTTAAGTGAGTGTTACCGGTTAGTTTTGGTATGTGGTAGTTTTGGAAGCCAGAATACAAGGGATTGAGAAGTAAGTGGATGGTGAGGAAGTGGAAGTATGAGTGCAGGTGACTGGAAGAGTCCTTCTTTTAGAGGAGAATGGAGAGTGATAGGATGAAAGGTACAATTGTACTTATCAAGAGCAAGGATCATTTCATGGTCTGAGTGTAAAGGAAGAGAGAGTGAGCAAAGATGAAGAGAGGTTTTGAGATGTCAAGGAGGGAAATATGATCATTCAGAGAAGTTAGCCTCAATTTTCTTTGTAAAGTAGGAGGAAAAGGGGGTGTGGATACTGTTGGGGAATTGAGTTAAATAGTATGAATTTGTAATGAGCTCCATTGGCATGATTTTAATATTCAGCACTTCCAGAGTAGAATCAACAATGATAGACGGTAGGAATAACCCAGTATTGGCAGGGTATAAATGGAAAAAGACAAAAGGTAATAGATTGGAGGTTGTGGAATAGTGCCTTGAATATGCCTTGTTGAACTCTTTAAATAGGATCAAGTGTGAAGGGAAGCAAATAAGACCAGGGCAGGGGTGTTGGACTGGGAAAGCATGAAAGGATTTAGGATCTGGAGCTGATGATAAGGATGAAGAATATATTTGGTGCGATTGAGGCATAGGGAGAGACCTGAGGCCAAAGGATGATGATTAGAGAGAATTTTCAAAGTTAAAAAGCATGGAGTTAAAAGAGTTTTGGGTGAGGGTCTAAGACAAGCATGGTAACCAATGAAAAGAGTCTTATGACAATAGGATTTGAGTTGAAAAAGAGACAAAGAGAGAGGTGGCTGTTTTCCCCTTTTGTTCTAGAAGCCAGATGTACACAGATAAATTGTTAAGTTTCACACAGTAACAGGATATGTATACATATAATATAGATAGATATCTATATGTATATGCACACTATATATACTGTGGTATATATAGTATAGTATGTATGTTATATCTATATGTACACAATGGAGTATGGAAACTAAATATGGAATCTATACATATAAGATATATATGCATACATATATATGTATATATGCATAGGTGTGTGAATATAGCTTGTTAGCTAGTTAGATTATGTATGGGTGTTCAAGGAGGACTAGCACCTCTGGTGTAAGGGCTTGCCCAGTCCTTTTCAACATTACTCATCCACCTTGGTGTACACTTGACATTCAATTCTCCCCTGTGGCTCCAAGAAGCTATAGCATGAGCAGCAGCCAGACCCTGGTAAACTGTCATGAGGGTAACTGATGGGCCACAAACTCATCATTGAGTTAGGGGGGTGTCTCTATCCCCAGCATGTGAAGACTTCTGGCAGAATGGGTGGAAGAGAATAGCTTGTTCCTACAACCATGAGGGTGGTCGAAGCAGATGCTAGGGAGTGCTTAGCGCTTTGTTTAGACATCAAAAAAGCCAAGGTCATCCAGTGCATCCTGGGTCATCACCACTTGTCCTGACTTTTGTGTTACCACTGGACTTTATGCAACTCAGCCTTACTTGATCCAATTCACCAATGAATGAAGACATCACCTGTGACATCACTGGTCCTTTTCAAAAACCCAGAATATGCAACAATATGTATGTATGTATGTATGTATATATATATATCTATATATAGTATACATAAACATATATGTAGGTATAGATAAAATAGATTTGGAAGCTAATTGTAGAATAAAATAAGGAGAAAAGGATTGTAAGCCATGTGCAGGATTTTGCATTTTTCCATTTTAAATTACCGTTATCTGATTCAGCCTACTGTCCTAGCCTAATGAGCTATTTTTGCTAATATTGAATTATTTCACACTTCTCCATACACTGCATTGCAGTTATCCTCTAGTTGTTTTATGCGTGGGTACATTATTTTATTCACTAGACTGTAAGTTTTTCAAATTCAGAGATTGAACAGAATGCTGGAAGTTAAGGGAAAAATACAAAAGAATTATTGCTATGCAGAATTACACAAAGTCAGAGGAAAACTACAAAAGAAACGTGAATCTTTTGAGTTTTCCTCTGATTTCATCATCCACCACAACACAGTAGGCACTAAATAAATGCTATTAAAATTCAATTGATGCTTTTGGTTTTGTTTGCTGCTTTCTAAGAAAAACAGCTAAACATAGCAACCTACTTATACAACGTTCTGCAGTCTACCACATCTTTCTTAAGAGGAGGGAAGAATGTTTCCGTTTCAATTTTCTGAATCTAGGAGCAGTCGTTACAATTTAATCTGAATTCTAATGTCCTTTAGTGTTGTTTTCATTCATATGATTGTGACCACTGTTGCATATTCTTCTCTTGGTTCTGTTTTCTTTGCTTTACACTATCAATTCATACAAAGTTTTCCATATTTCTTTTAAATCCTTATATTCACAATTTCGTATAGCACAATAATATCCCATTAAATTACAATACTACAATTTGTTCATTCAACCAGTTTCCAATTTGGTGGGCATATACTTTGTTACCAATTTTTTGCTACCACAAAACATGTTGCAATGAATATCTTGGTATAGATACGACTTTCCTCTTTGACTTTCTTAGGGTTTATCCCAAGGGCAAAAGGTATGAAGTTTAGTAACTTTTCTTAAATAATTCAAAATTATTTTTGAGGGCAGTTGGACCAAATTCCAAGTCTACCAACAGTATGACAGTGTGCTTCAGTTATTCTGATTCATCGTTAATTCCCACAAATAACTGAAAATTGAATATAAGCTGTGCCCCATCTTACAAAAGTAAAAATTCTTTCCTAGGTTAATTATCTGGACCTTGGAATGCATTTTCTTATTTGAGCAACGTTATAAATTGTCATTAGATTTCCCAACCATCCCATTAAACCATACTTAGCTCATAACATGGCGGGATTATTCATTTGTTCATAAAATTACTGGCTAGTTATCTAATGTGGAAAACACTGTGCTAGGTGCTAAAAAAGATAAAAAGATAATTAGGATATGTGCACTGTATTCATGGAACTTTCAGTACATCTAGGTGAATCATAAGGTTATAGATTTAGAGCTGAAAAAGATTTTCATGATTTTAAGATGACATCTGAGCAATATTTGTGACTCAGGACTGCCTGACTACCCCTTAGAAATGTGGGAGGCGGTTAATCCTTTTTCAAATAGGGATTGACAATTTCAAAATTGAACACTGGGCGGAGCTCTTGCCTGGTTAACGTCTGTGCACTATTGTCTTTCCAACTAAAATTTGAAAAGGTTAACATTTGAAAAGGTTATCAGCAGAAATAAAAGTCCATTTAGAATCAATCAATTGGTATTCAATCAATCAATTCAATTTCATCAATTGGTATAGAATCAATCCTATTGGTAGGAAATGAGGCTAAAAGAGAAATATGAGTATCACCATTTGCAGGGATTTTGTCATCACCTTGAATAGATTTGTTTTTAGCCAAACTTTTGTTTTTTATATAAGTAAAGAGATTCTGGAATTTGTCATTGGACTGAATTTTGAGGTCATCTAGTTCAACTTTATCATTTCACAGACCAGGAAACTGAGGCTCAGAGGTTGTCAAAGGTCTTATCACTATATAACCACTTTAAATAATTTAAGATCAAAGCATTATCTAAGAAAAGTAGTGGATAGAAACCATCCGCTTTTCTCTGTCAGTCCTGGAGTCAGGAAGAAGGGGTTCCATCTCTGACACCTATTAGCTATGTGACCAAGGACAGTCACTTCTTAGTGTTTCAGCAACTCTCTAAGATTATATATACATAAGTTACAAATGAGTGGTCAGTCTGTAACAGTGTGCAAGTACATGGATCTCCCTCTACCTTTACCCCCACCTCCACCCCACCAGAGTTATGTGCATTTGAAAATCAGTAACCATTTTGAAACAGAATTTTGCTTAGCAGATTAAAAAATGTACTAGTTAAAAACAATGGAAGTACTTACACCTCACTTTGTGCAACATGTTCTTTGGAAACTGCACTGTAACATGTTAGCAAATCTAATCATATCTTACACACTTCAGACAAGCAGTAATTTACATCTAGTGTACACTGATTTTTCTTTCAGATAGAACACTGTAATTGAGATACAGTTTTACACTGCTGATCTCTTCCAAATATCTGAGGGAAAAGAAAGTGCTTCTGCATTCACATCCCTTTCTTCTATCTCTGCCACTAAAATGAGTATGTAAAACTGAAAACCACGATTTGGGGAATAAGGAAAGGTTATAGAAGTAAATGCTTTCCTGTGGTTTAGAGCGGGCAGAGGAATATCCTTCTTTTTTTTTCTCTCTCTGAACAGCAACTCATCCCATAAGGTAGGAAGAGACAGATATGAGTGCTGCTGCTGCCGTGATGGTCAAAGGACTTGGATTAAAATCTTGCCTCTATCACTTATTTCTGTGTTTCTCTGAGAAAGACTTGTCATGTCTCTGGTCTGCTCTCTCATCTGTAAAATGATGGGGTTGGATTTGAAATTGAAGGTTCCTTCTCGCTCTGAATCTATGAAACAATCACAAGAAGCTAGGGTCCCAGGACTTATGTGTATTGAGGAGGAATCAAGAAAGATTGTTTTGAAGTAGGAATTAGTTATGGTACTTCTCAACTTTTTTTCTAGTTGGCAGTGTCCTGACAAATAAAAGATTTGTTCACAGAACATCCTGCGAGGCTAACTATACTAGATAGAGATGGATAAAGGAGCATGAGTCGGAATCATCTATGTTCAGATAGCAGCTAAATCTCAGGGAGTGCGTAACGTTGTCCAGGGCTAGCAGGGAGAGGCAGGGAGGTAAGACTTTTCTCAAAGACCAACTCCTTCACAAAATCTCACCCTGGTCTATGGTGATTTCTCTCTAAACTTCTTTTTGCTTTTGTCTGTAGGCATTCAATTAGCCACTATACAGTTATCCCTTCCACATCGCAGGGGTTAGGGGCACAGCATCCCCATGATCTGGAAAATTCTCGTAAAATTTTTTGGCCCTCCCTTTGTATCAGAGAAGTCTGAATTTTCATGGTATTAAAATATGTACTCTGCATATATTTTATGCATTTCTGAGCTTCTAAACTTTTTCTATGTCACCTGTGGCTTCCACAAGCCTCCCAAATTCCCATTTAATTTTTTACTCTGACCCATGATATATCAATATTATGAGAGGGAAAGGAATGACTGCAGTGCCTTCTTTCTTTCACTAGATTGTAAAACTACTGAGGACAGATATTGTGCTTTATTATTATTTTTTGTATCTTATAGGGCTTAAAAACGGTGCCTGGGGCATAGTCACCAATTATATTTATTGGTTTGTCCTCCTTCCTTCCTTTTTCTCCTTAAAAAAAAAATCCCACACACATGAGGAGGATTTTCACATTTCTTGGGAATACTTCCACTGAAGAGATCAGACTTCAGAAGTATTGAAAAAAAAGGACACTAATGAATATCAAGACCACTTAGGTTTGAAATAGAGCCAATGGATGTCAGTATATCTACCACCACTGGCAATTGTTAGCAAAATTGGAGGCAATCTGAGAGAATGCCATGCAGGGAATTCAGAAGTGAATCCCTGTTTCTGCCTAAAATCAGCTCATGAGGAAAATATGCTCAAAACATTACAACCAAGTGAAAAATCTTTAGTTGAAAAGGGTTCATGAGATATCACTTGTCTTATTTAATATTTTTAAGAAACTCTAAAATTTGTTGGTTATCCTTTTGAAATTATATGTTTGAACACAATTAGAATAAGAAAACCTCTGTTTCCTTGGTCTTTTTTATTCTAAAATTCCTCACTTGAGAAAACTTGAGTTCTGTATTTTGTATCAACCCTCTAATACCTAACAAGGTGAATAACCAAATATAGACTTTTCATTCCTCAATGCTATAGGTGCAAGATTGGATTAAGGAACTAAGTCAGTGCAGAAAGGGATGTTTAAATATCCATTCAGGTTGAAAGAACAAATAACTCTGTAACAACTCTAGGGTATGGCTCCATGAGGAAAGTCATAGGTTATTCTTTTTTTGGGGGGGAGGACAATATTTTTTCAATAACAAGAATTTCTTTTCTTTTTTTTTTTTGAAATTTGAAGTTCATTATGGCATTTATTTACTATTTTAATTAAAAAAAATTAATCAGTGGAAATCTGCCTTCTCTTTATCTCTCTTCCATACCCTACTCCATTAAGAAAGAAAAACAAAATTCCTGCTGCAAACATGAATAGTCAAGCAAAATAATTCCCCCATTGCCCACACTAAAATAAAAAAAAAGTCTCAGTCTACACTCTGAATCCATCACCTCTTCATCAGGAGGTGTAGCATGCAGGGGTATGCTGGAACTAGTTCAACCAGTCTTTAAAATTTTCAGTGTAAGCATTTTTGCCTCAGAAATTGGCAAAGGCTATAAAGTAGTGCTTGATTTATTGTTTTGCTGATTGCTTAGACTTAATAAAGCAGATTAAATTTGAGAGTGTGTCGTGCTTTTTGGAGAACCTATTGTTAAACATTTACCAGCACATCCTTGGTAGCATGTTTCATCATGAGGAATCTGGAATTGTGTCTGGTCATTGTAATGATCAGAGTTCTAAAGACATTCAAAGTTGTTGGTCTTTACAATAATATTGTCAATGTAGGCATTTTTCTCCTGGTTCTTCTCACGTCACTCTGAAACAAATCTGCCTAGGTTTGCATCTTGAGTCCATCATCTCTTTGTCAGGAACGGGAAGCATGCTTAATCATTGATATGCTGGGTCATGGCATTGAGCAGAATTCTTCAGTCTTTTAAAATTGCTTAGTCTTTAAAAACATTGTTACATTTTGCATTGTTCTCCTGGTTCTCATTTTAATCTACAATCAGTTCATACAAGTCTTCACAGTGTTTTCTTAAACCATCTGTTACTTTCTTACAGCACAGTAATATTCCATTGCTTTAATATACTGTAATTTACTCAGTCATTAACTAATGGATAGACATCCCCTTCTTAGTTTCTAGTCCTTTGCCACCACAGAAATAATTTGTACCTGAGGATCCATTTCCTCTTTGTTCTTTTTGAGGAATAGATCTAGTTATGGAATTGGTGGGTCAAAGGCTGTATACAGTTTAGTGACTTTTGGGGCACAGTTTCATACTGCTTTCCAGAAATCCTAGATCAGTTCCACTAAGAGTACACTAGTGTGCCTGTTTCCCTCCAGGCTCTCCATTTGTCATTTCCCTTTTTGGTCGTCTTTGCCAATCTGATAGATGTATCTGATGATATGAGATAGAACCTTACAGCTGCTTTAATTTGCCTTTCTTTAATTATTAGTAATTTGAAGTATTTTTTATATGGCTACTGAAAGCTTAGATTTCTTCTTCTCAAAACCATCTGTTCATATGCTTTGACCATTTATCATTTGGGGAAAAGCTTCTATTAATATAAGTTCAAATTCGCTCCTTACGTATCTCAGAAATGAGACCTTTACCTGCCACCAAGACTTTCCCCCCCCACTTAACGGCTTCCTTTTTACTTTTAACTACATTGCTTTTGTTCGTGTAAAAACTTAATTTTATAGAATCAAAATTGTCCATGTTATTTTCTGTAATCCTCTTTTCCCCATGTTTGGTCATAAACACTTTCCCCATTCACTTTTTAGTGTTTTGAACAGAAATGTGTTAACCTTGTTAATTTTTGTGTTAAACTTTTTTAAATTGTTCTTGTTAATAATATAGTCTAGCACGCTTATAGTTTTCCTAATATGGGACCAACCTGCATTGCTGGTATTATCTAACTTGGCAATACTGTATCATCTTTTTAATATAGCTTTAGCCTCTTTGAAAATTAAATTTCTTGTGTTGATATTCATTAGGGATATTTGTTTTTAGTTTGTGTGTGTTCTGACTTTCCTTTTTTAGTTATCATGTTTAGTTTTAGTCATTCATCCATCCATCCATCCATCCATCCATCCATCCATCCATCCATCCATCCATCCATCCATCCAGCTCATATTTGGATCCTAGAAAGAATTTGGGAGGATAAGTTCTATTCCTACTTTTTTTGCAAACAGCTTATGTTTGCATAAACTGTTTTGTTAATATTGGAATTAATCATTCTTTGAATGTTTAATAGAATTCATTTATAGATCCATCTGTTCTCCCCCCCCCCCTTTTTTAAAAAATTCTGGCCACTGTTATGGTTTGTTTAATTTCTTTTTCTGAGATTGAGTTAATTTTAAATTTTGTTTTTCAATCTGCTAATCTGAGCACTTTATGTTTTTGTAAAGATAAATCCATTTCATTTGATTGTTTGATGGAGAGATAGTTGGGTAAAATAATTTACTTTATTTCTTCTTCTTTTGCTGTGAATTATTTTTCATTTTTGATACTGTAAATTCTTTTCTTTGAAAAAATCAAATTAGTTAGCAATTGATTTATTTTATTGCATTTCACAAATCAGTTTTGTTTTTAAAATTTTTTTTTGCTTTTGATTTCAATATTTTTAATTTTTAGAATTCCCATTTTGGTGTTTCATTGGGGTTTTAAATTTTATTGTTTGTTCTATGTAAAATTTTTTTTTTAATATATGCCCAATTCATTGATCTTTTTGATGTTGCTGATGAGGAGTCCAGAGGTATACAAGATGTAAAATTTTTCCCAAAGAGTGCTTGGCTTCATTCCTAGAATTTTGGTATGTTGTCTCATTGTTCAATATTCTTTGATGAAATCATCTATTGTTTCTATGATTTGTTCTTTGGCCCCCAAATTCTTTAGGATTAAGCTACTTAGTTTCCCATTAGTTTTAAATCCTTTTTCACTGATCTTTACTTAATATAATTTTCATTTCATTGTGGTTAGGAAAAGATATATATAGAGTATTTCTGCATTCATCAGGTTTTTATATTCCACTATATGGGGTCAACTTTCGCAAAAGTGCCATTTCCAACTGAGAATATGTATACTCTTTTTTATTTCTATTCAGTAACAAGCAGGGATCCCTCGTATGTAACTCTGCTAAAATGTTATTCAGAACCTTACCTTCTTTCTACAGTTTTTTTTGGTTAGATCTAAGTCTTAAAGAGTCTCTCCCCATGATAATTTTACTTTTTCTCCCTGCTACTCATTTAAGTATTTAATGTGCCATATGATACATATGTTAAGTATTGATATTAATTCATGTAGTTTCTCCATTTTTTCTCCTCTAATCAAGTCTTTTTTTTTGCTTTTTGCCTTGACTGAGATCATAATTATTACCCCTGCTTTTTTGAGTCCAATTGTAGTATAGTAGATTTTTTTCAAGCACATTTCTTGTAAAAAAAATATCTTGTTGGATTTTGCTTTCTAATTCGTTCTCTTATCCTCTTCCATTTTGTAAGCATGTCCATCCCATTCACAGTCACAGTTGTGATAATGGTGCATTTTCTTCTATCTTATTCTCTTGTTTTTCCATCTCTATGTCCATTTAACAAGAGTAATGAGAGGACTGAATATAGCACTAATGACTTATGCTTCATGCCATCTACTTCTGCCCCACTATCCTTCTCTTCTCTTCTTCCCACCACAGATTATCTTTTATTTCTTTCCTTTTAAACTTTTCTTCACAATCTATACAGGATTCAAAGTATGGTCATCTGGACCTCAAGTCTGGCTCTATCCACACCACCTACATCAAAACAGAAAATGATTCCCAGGCCCTTTGTCTTATGTGAGTGACACCTAATACCGCTGATATTAGAATTTAGGGAAAAGAGAACATTTCTTTCTTTTCCCTATAAAAGAATGTAAACACTTTATCCTTGTATAGTCTCTTCTGAATACTCATTCATATTTACCCCTTTTATGTTCCTCTTAATTCCTCTGTTTACATTTCAAAGTTTCTACCTTTTTTTTTTTTTAAATCAGCAATACTTAGAAGTCCTTTCCTTCCTACCCTCTCCCTGTAGGATTATATTTAGTTATGGTAGGTAGGTCACTGTTGGTTATAAGCCTGTTATCTTTTGCATTTTGAAATATATTTAAAACTTTCTGCTTTTTTTTTTTTTTTAACAGTGGTAGCTGGCAAAACTCATGTTATCTCCTGACTATGACTCTTTGGCATTTGAGTTTTCCTTTTGGATATTTGTAGTATTTTTTTTTTTTTTAATGTGAAAGCTCTGGATATTGATTATGGCATTCTGGGGAATTTTACTTTGCAGTTTTTTAGAAGGTGATAGATGATTTCTATTTTCATTTTGTCATCTGGTTCTAATAGATCTGGGTCGTTGCCATTCATGATTTCTTGACAAAGGGTAGCCAGGCTGTTTTTTTGTTTTTTTTTTTAATCATGGCTTTCAAGCAGCCTAGTAACAATTTTTTTTTCCTCCTTACCTATTTTCTTCTAGGTCAATTGATTTTTATATTAGGCATCTTGTGTTTCCTTCTATTAGTCTTTTACTATTTTTTTGCTGTTTCATGGAGTCATTAGCTTGTTTGGTTTGTTCTAATTTTTAGGGAATTTGTTACTTTGTTAAGGTTTTTTAACTTCTAAACTATTAAATGTTCTTTCACTTTTTTCTCTAGTATTCTCATTTATTTTCCAGTTCTTTCCTAAAGAAGTCTCATCTCATTTATAATTTTGTTTTTAAATACCTTCATTTCTTCAGGAATTTTAGTTAACCTTGTCTAAGCTTTTTTTCCCCCCCCCTTCTGATGCTTTTAGCTGCTACAGAGCTATCCTTTCTGCATTTGCACCTTGGGCATCCCTGGTTCCATAACAGCTCTTTGGGTCTTCTTTTTACTCATTTTTTTCTAGCATTACTTCCTGTATCATAATTTTGCATTAGGGTCAAACTGTGTACACTTATATCTGGGCCTTGTTTGCTGCTGATTTTGTATTCTCCCGGGCTTGCTGTTGTTTTCTCTAGGTTCTGTGTTCGAGGATTTCAGGATACCTAAGGCAGGAGACCCCAAGAAGACTGTTCTAGGTCACTGCCCTCCTATTCTAATAGCTAACATTTTAGTTAGCTTAGTAAGTGCCAGGCAGAATGTTAAGCACCTTAAAGTTATCTCATTTGATCCCCATAATAATCCTGAGGAAAAATGTGCTATTATTCCTATTTTATAGATGAGGAAACTTAGGCAAAAAAAATTAAGTGACTTACCCAGGGTCACACAGCTAGGAAGTATCTGATGCCACATTTGAACTCCTGTCATTTCCAATTCCAGATGCAGTGCTCTATCCACCAACCTACCTAGGCTGCCCTGAATTATGCAAGCTTCTGACCCTGCTTTGGGTTTGGGTGCCACAGCTTAAGTCCTGCTCATCAACTACCCAGAAGGTTCTCCAGGTTCAGTGCAACAGAATTGCAGGCTCATCCTTGATTTGAACTCCTCACTTCGATTACTTGGCTATTGGCCCATTCGGATTCTGTGGGCTGAATCTGCAACTCGAATCCCAGATCAGAGCCACATGGCTTCTGGTTGGCTCCCATTTCTGCTTCTTGCACAGAACACAGCCTTCAGCCTCCTAGTTGCTGAATCCTCAGCCTCTGGTATATGGCTCCACAGGCCCCAGTCCACTTTCTGTGCTAGCAGGCTCTAGGGGGGTTTTCCTGGCTGAATCTCATCCCTAGGGCATGCAAGCCTGTCTCCTTCATTCTGACCTTGGCTAGACACATGACCCAACTGTGGCTTCTTCTTGGATTTCCTAGTCACCATCCTGGTACTACAGGGTAGCTAGGTGGTGGACAGAGCAACAGGCCTGGAACCAGGGAGATCTGAGTTCAAATTTGATCTCAGACACTAGTAAGTGTCTGAGCTAGTAAGCTATGTGACCGTGGGCAAGTCACTTAACCCTGTATACTCATTTCCTCACTTATAAAATGTGCTGGAGAAGGAAGTAGCACACCAGTGAAGCATCTATGCCAAGAAAACTCCAACAAGGGTCATAATGAGTTGGTCACACCTGAACAACAAACAGCCCTGGTCCTCTTCCTTCAACTTTGCTGGAGTAGTTGGACAGAGCTGGGCGGTACTGCTTTACTCCTTCTTTACTGTCTATCAGGGTACTTATTGTTCATTTTTATCACTCACAGAACCCACCTCTGAACTGAATCTGGTACCGGAATTAAGGATGTTGTCTAATCAAAGGAAAATGTTTTCTTAGGAAAACTGAGGCAGAGGTATGTTTATGATAAATACTCCCATTTCAACAGTTACTAATATATAAAATTCTGTCCCTCCTTACATTCCTTTGAATATTTAGCCTTTCTTTTTGATTTCTAATCCAAATTATTTATTCTACAATCTCTCCCACATTCGATATTTCTCACTTCTTTTTTTCTTGCCCCTTATACTTTCTGCAACTGCTGTAACATTCAACCATTTTGAGAAGATTAAGTATTCTGAACTTTCTACCCCTTATGTGCTGTAAAGAATTTAGAAATTTGAAGAACTGGTACAGTGAATCCTCCTGAAGGATGTGCTCTGGAGAGTAAAAACCTGACTTCAAGAGCACCTGCTATTGCCAAACCATTTTTATATAAAGTGTGATAAATACTATATTCACCAAAAGCAACTGTGCCTAGAAAGAGTGTCTATACGTAGCTCTGGCAAAAAAGAAAAAAAATGTGCTAATAAAGTCAATGAAATTTTATTTGAAATTAAACTTTGAACTTACAGTACTAATTTAAAATTTACTTAATAGATCTATTCAGTCCATTGTAAAGTGCTTCTAGCAAGTCAAGAAGCATTTATTAAATGCTTACTACATGCTAGCCACTGTTTAAAATGCAAAAATCACAGTCCCTGCCCTCAAGTTGAAGTTTACATTCTGTCAGGAGAGATAAGTAAATCACTAGATAGCGCCAAGACAAAGCGACCAGACGTAATCTCAGAAGAGAAGGTATAAGTTGAATAAAATGGGAAAAACCTCTTGGACTAAATTCAGTTTAATTTCAGTATTAAAGTAGTTCAAATAAACTAGGAGGCAGAGGTAAGGGAGCAGAAAATTCTAGGTGTGGGGGAAAGCTAATGCAAAGGCAGAGAGACAGGCAAGGGGATTGTGTTTGAGGAGTCGCCAGAATATCTAGAAGTGAGTAGAATGGCTAAGGTATGAAGGATTTTAAAAAGCCAGTTTTATCCTAGAGGTAATAAGGGGCCACTGGAGCTCACCGAGAAGGTGGAGGGTGATAAGGTCAGATCAACATTTTAGAAAAAAAAAATCACCTTGGCAGCTAAAGGGAAGATGGATTGCAACAGGAAAAGAACTGGGGCAGGGAGACTAACCAGCAGCAATATTCCAGGTGAGAAGTGATGAAGGCCTGAAAGAGGATTGTGGGTGTGCATATGGAGAAAAGCAGACATAAACTAGATATTGTAAAGGTGGGAATGTCAAGATTTGAAAATAGATTGGACATGTGGGATGAGAGCAGTCATTACTGGAATGGCCCATAGAGATCGATTACACTTTACAAAATGTCTATTGCTAAATGAAATTGGATTTTTGTATTATAGGGCCATGATGAATATAAAGATGAGCTATATTTTAAAAATAGATCAAATGGATGTCAGTTTGATAGGGAAGTACATTTAGCAGAGGCGTTTGCTAATTAGCAGTTCCTGTGTTAATTAAACTCTGTGTTGAGCAATCATTGAATGTGATTTACAACCAGTATAACATAAGTAGCCTTTTATCTAATTCTTTATTTTGGTGTGGAGGCAACTCTGGCTTCCAGAAGTCTATGCTGGCAGAACATAAGCTTAGGCAGCTCCAGTGGTAAGAGGGAAAGACTTTAAATATGGGCCCAGTTGGCAGATTACGTCTGTTGCCTGAAGATCAGCCTAGCAAAGCTGAAGGAAACTTTTCATAAAAAAATCTGACCATGAGCTCAAGAAAAAAATCTTCACTTTAACTAATGGCACATTTCAATGCAGAAGACTTATCATGATACATTTTATGGTTCTAATTTCAGATGCGTGATCTCAAAAGTACAGCTTTAAAAAAATGAATCGCTGAGGTCTTGATTATATGAAAATACCTTAAACAGAATAAAGTTTCCACTCATCTCAAAAAGCTTCTACAACGACTTAAAAGTACTTTTATACTAGCATCCTTTAGCAACCTGATGGGATTTTTAAAAGTTGCATCTCAGGGCAGTTGCTTGAACACAATGAATACCTTATACGAAATTCTCCAATTTTTCCATCTGTAGATCACATTAAATTTCAAGGTGTGCACTTTCCTTGCTCTCTACTGTGAAAAGTTATTTCTAGGGCATTTAAATCTCAGAAGACATCACAACACAAGCACATTAAATGCTTTTTTGAAAGTGATGGTTAAACAGAAGTTAAAAGGCAAAGAGAAGTGGTGTTGAGGAAACATAAAAGGCTAATTTAAAATCAGCCTCTGAGGAGGGATTGTACTAATTATTACATAAAAGGCAAAGAAGCGTGACTACGTTCAAGGACAGAGCTGGAACTATGTGGGAAGACACATAATGCTTTCCAACATGAACAGTAAATGTAAAATATAGCCCAGAAAGGGTCATGAATACAACTAAAGGGCAAATTTCAAGTGGAGAGAGGACTATGTAAATACTGCCTTCTTCTTTTAGTCTAGCAACCTTGAATCACCTTGTTTCTTGTTTTCAAAATGTCTTCTCAGAAAATTCCAGAACTCTAGTGTTCCACAAAACTAAGTTAGGGTGATCATGTGATTAGGATTCAGAATTTCAATCCAGTAGCCATCAGGATCTTGAATAAATGCCAGTCCTTTCATTTTGCCTGGATGGGGAAAAGGTAAAATATTTACTACTAAATCATTAAGAAAGAAAACTGAACATTCAAGGTCTTAGACATGTAATGCCCAGTCCTTCTTTGGACAGAACTATATACTGTCATCTGAAAGCATACCCTTCTCAGAATGTCTGGGCTCAAGCACATAGCTGGAAAACAACCCCATGAAAAGTAAACTGTTAATAAAATGGCAGCAGCTCTGATCACAGGATCCTGTGTCCAGAGCTACAGGGACCTCATATGTTGTCACATACAACCTTCTTATTTTACAGATGACAAAATTTATCTAGGGAAGGGAAATGACTGGCCTGCCACCCCAGTGACTTGGTGTGTGGATGATGGGGTCCTCTCATTCCAGTGGCAGGGATAGTCTTTCCACTGGAGTCACACGGCTGAGTGTGGGAATTTCTTTTTTTTATTTTAAATTCCCTGTCAGTTGACTAATTCAAGAGCATGTACTGAAAGGGACAGAAGGGAGGGAAAATTTCGAGGAGCAAGTCCATGGAAACTGAGAATTCCAGAGCTAGAAGAACTTTAAAGATCTAGTCTACCCCAACCTGGTTATACTGGAAATAAGTGAAAACAAGTCTAGAGAAGGTATTGGCTCTAGGTCCTAATGATATCATGTAGCAGAGCTGGGAACCAAGCCCAGGTTTTCTGGACTTTGAAACCAGGACTCCTTCTGCCATGTCACACCTTGTCATACGGTGTGACTCAAGGACTCTTCAATTCTAAATTCAAGGCTCTTCACAAGTGCTACTAAGGCTCAGGGTTTTTTCCTACAAAATGACTACGTACTAACTCTTTGTAATCTTATACTGTCCAGTGATGCCAGGTGTATTTGCATTCCAATTTGACTTCTTTGAATTTTCAAAGGCAAAAGGAACTCATTGGCTGACTGGTTAATATTTTACAGTTTTCATTTGCACAAGTAGAGAATACCTCTAGTTTACTAAGACTATTCTAATCCAATTCAATCCTCAAGCATTTATTAAGTAGTTATTACAGACAGTTCTGGTGTTCTATAAGGGCACAGTTCTGCAGACCTCTATGTAAAGCAATAATTTTACATAATTTAAATTCGCTGCAGATGTGGGGAAGGGAGGGAAGGAGACAGGAAGGGGGCCACACATGCACCCATGGACCTTCCAGGGGTCTGGATCATGGTTCAAGGACATGCAAAGTCTGGGGACAGAGAAACAAGAGCAGGGGCAAGAACATGTGAGGGCTGGAGTCAGGCACGTGGGGGCCTGGACAGGACACAGACAGCAAAAGATGGGTGGCATGGAGGAGCTGGAGACAGATACATCATACCCCAGTACAGACTGACAGACGGGGGGCCAGACATGTGAGTGAAGCAGGGCTTCACTGTCTTTTGCTGGTTCTAGGGATCTCAAAACAAGCCCCAATTTGCTCTGCTGGTTGCGTGTGTGGGGGGGTGTCTCTGTTCCACCATGTCTTTTAGCTTTGACTTGGAGGGTATTTTAAAGTTGTGTTTTTTTAAGGTTTTTGTGCGTGTTAGGGATAGGGGGTGGGGGAGATCATAGAACACCAAGCTGAGAGTGAGAAAATGGCACTGTACAGTATTGTTAACATTTTACATAAAGTTGAATTTGTGTAATGGGAATTTACATAAAGCCATAACTACACAGGCAAGGTGCTTTCTGCGAGTTGCTAAGCAAACAAATTCAATTTAATAATTTCAAACAGTAATCACAGCAGAGCACAATTTTAAAGGACATACTTTTCCAGGGCTATGGAAATGCTAACCAAGCTTTGAATATGGACACTAGACAAAGATACTCCTGAAACAGGCAGACTTTGGGTATTTAAATACATATTATTTAAAATGAAGGAAAGAGTGAGGAAGACTGATACTAAGACTTACCTTCATCAGGTTTCTTCACAAATTTTACTCCTAATTCCTCGAATCTTTTACAAGCACCTTGCACATCAGGAACAGCAATTCCTATGTGGCCTGGGGGACCAGAAAAAAATAATATAGCAAAGTAGTACCATTGATTTACAGTGAGAAGAATTCTTAAGAGTCATTTAGTTCAACTCTCTCATTTTAAAAAATTTCTTTACTACTATTGTGAATGTAATAAGCACCAAATAAAATAGACATTTTCATTTAAAGAGCAGAAAAATCATACTTGAAATTGGCAGCTAACTGGTGCAGTGGATAGCACTGGGTTTGAGGTCAGGAAGATCTCAATTCAAATCCTAATTTAAGATACTTAATAGTTGTATGACCCTGGGGAAGTCTCTCAACTTCTATAAGCCTCAGTTCCCTTTTCTGTAAAATGGGTTAATAACAGCACCTACCTCACAGATTTGTGGCAGTGAGAAAATGAGGTTAAATATGTAAAATGCTTTGCAAATCTTAAAGTGTTTTATTATAAAACTGGTTGCTTTCTATTACGGAGTTTGCTTTTCTTTTAAAATATAATAATAACTAAATTGAACCTGTACCTTTCAAAGCTCTTCTGCATATCTAATTTTTCCTGGTTTTTCATCCTTTTGCTACATTTTTTAAAAAAAGATGCCTTAATGACCACTATTTCTTCCTTTTCTTTTTGCTTACATATTCCCATCCCCCACCACCATTTCCATTTGTTTGAAGTGAAAAATCAAAAGACAGAAAGTCCTTGCAACAAATATGCACAATTAAACAGGACCCATTCCCACACTGGCTGTTCTCAAAAACATGCGCATTATTCCACATCTTCTGTCAAGAGGCAACCTCCTCACTCTGAGAAGAAAGTGCAGCGTCCTTGAGGCGGAGAGGCGCGCCAAGGCTCAGGGCCAGAAGTGGAGCCCAGGTTCCCTAAGTTAAACTTGATGCTCTCCCCACTATTACTGCACTGATTCCCAATACCGTTAGAGGGAGGTAATAAAAACCCAGTTCATTTAAAGCAAAGTATTCAAAAACTGACTGAATCAACTCGGTTTGGGTTAAAAGAAAAAACCTTATTTAGCTGGCTGACAATAACAGTTATTTTGGCCTATGCATTGTTCTGTGTAGTTATGGGTACCATGAGAGCTTTAAAAAGCCCATCCCAATCTATCTTTCCAGGTTCACTGCCCTCCTTTCCTGTGCTGTGAAATCCAGCCACTGGGCTTTTTCTGTTCCTCACAAACAGCGCATTACCTCCTGTCTGAATCTTTGCCCTGGCCAACGCCCAGGCCTGGAATGCACTCCTCACTGCCTCACACAATCCTTCCTTCCTTTCCTTCAAAGTGGAGCTCAAGAACCACTGCGTAGGTGCCTCAGTCATTCAATAGACATTTATTGAGTGAGTGCCTACTATGTGCCAAGAGCTGGGCTAAGAGCTGGAGACACAAAAAGAAGCACAAGACAGCCATTGCCCTCAAGGAGCTTACAATCTGAAGGGAGAGACAATACGCTATATACTGGAAAACCAGGAAATCAGTAAAAGAGGGAAAACACTAGAATTAAGAGGGACTAGGAAAGGCTTCCTATGGAAAGTGAGATTTTAGCTGGACTTGAAGAAAGTCAGGGGAAGCTAGCAAGCATTAACTACCTCGTATTTATTCTGTGGGAATATGTGTATAAGGGTGTGTTGTGTCTGTGCACATATTAAGTTCTGTTACAATTTAATTTTCTTGAGAACAGGAATGCTTTCCTTCACCGTATTAACTCCCAGCATCTCTAGCACAAAGCCTGGTACATGGTAGGCACTTAAATGCTTGGTGTTTGATTGTTTCGTGGTATTTTCTTTCTTTCTACTCAGTCCATGCAAAAGGAATTAGTAGGTTTAAGATTCTACTGGCTTTAAGAAGGATAACTGATTTTAATGGAAAGGTTTGGTTCAAGAAAGAAGCATCCAACTGGTATAAGCATGACATGATATTGACAATTACACTTTGCAATATCTACTGAAGACACAGCGAGGATTCCAAAGTGAACCTGTCACAATAAAACAATGCTGAAGTCCAAGCTGAAGTAATAACATGAACAACTCCTAAAGATGAGAATGCATGTGCAGAACCAAAATAACTGCATTACCGATGCCCTGCTTACACTAGTTTTGTATGAACTGAAGACAATGACACCAACCCAAAACATTCATCCTAAAAAACAGCCAGACAAACATCCAGATGAACATGAAACATACCAAATCCCCGAGGGTCTGAATTGCCATTATGGTAAGCCTGGTTCTCATCACTTTCAGTGCCCCAGTTGCTGCAGAAGTAAAATATATCAGGGTGAAAATTTTTGTAAAGAAAGCTTTTCGAAATACTACCATGGCAAGCAATTGCCTCAACTACTAAGCTATTGAAAAACGAAGAATGGTTTTGATCACAGAGAGTGAGAATCCAAAGTACATACACTTGTTTTTACATCACATTTTAGTCCAAATGCACCAGCTATCTCTACCCAGCTATCCCCATGTTGTTCAGCAAAGGCAACTAATACATCAACTGTCAGAAAGCATATGCAGCATTCCAGGGCCGCAGAACCCCTTCTCTAGCCACGTGGAGGAGGGAGGTGCCTCTTCTCATCTCTTCTCCAGGGCCAACCTAGGTCAGGGTAATTATGCGCAGATTCGGTTTGACTTCATTCTTTTACTCCCACTGTTGTGACTCCATGCATAGTTTTACCTCATTCTGCTTATTTGCTTCACTTTGTGTTGGTTCACATAAGTCTTTCCTTGTGCAGGGCATCCAATGCTGAATCTTTTCCTCTCTCCCTCCACATCTGTCTATTTCTCTTTATTCCGATGCCCATCACTCTTCACCTGTCTCCTAGACTAATGCAATGTATTGGTACAGAATATACTGGAGACCACTGCCCTAGAGAATGGCAGGGATCAAGTGATCTCCTGCCTCAAAGGCTCTCCTTTCCCTAGTTCATTTTCCATAAGGTGCCAAAGCAATTTTCCTAAAACGTAGGCCAGCTGTATCATTCTCAATATAAATTCCAGTGTCTCTATATTGACTTCAGGATCAAATACTATTTCAAGCTTTTAAATTTTATATTTTCTTATAGCATATACAATTGTTAGTGTAACAATACATGTCTAGAATTCATAAACATTTTATATACTGGGTGTAGGTGTGCACTCAAAAATTACATTATGGCTAGGCCATGAAAGGTTTGGGGACTCCCACTCGAAGTGGTTTAGTAATGGCAGGATTCTGCTCACTGCTTAAACAAGGTTCTTCATGTGCCCAAGCTTGCTTTTTGTGACTCCTGCTTCCTTTCAGAGATATTCACTTACTTCTTTAATAATACATTCCAGAATCTGGCCAGTTATCAAAGCCAAACTCCCTGTCTCTTCCCCACCCTTCTATCCCTTCCTTTTTCTTTTTTTCTGAGACTGAGACATTTTCCCCCTTCCCAGGACTCTGGGGTCCCTACTGCTCTTCCTAATTTCTCAAGGCTCTCCAATAGTGGCTCATTGTCCATCTCATTGCACCAGAACTGTCAGTACCAAGGACTTAGTTCATCTAGGTCAGGAGACTTGGATTCATCAAGAACAGCTCAGTGTTTCCAGGAATTACTCTCTCCTTCCTCATCTTGGGCATGCATTCCCTGCTAGCCTCTCAGCCTGGCCTTTCTCACACAAAGGCTGTCCTCCTCAGTAGAGAAGAGATAAATAAAATAAGATTGGAGGGGTCTGAGTGCCTTCTGTTATTGGTTATGGCCTTGCCATCCACCCCTGCAGCAACCTTCTCCCTCCGTCAGTCCTCCTTCCTCAATGTCCTTTGCTTTTTCTCACCAGTTCTAGCTTATTCTGACTTCTGCCCCTCATGACACTATTTACATACCGAGTCCTTTTGTAGTGATCCACCATTAATCTGCCCTTGTTTTCATCCTCTCTCTGCATCATAATTTAGAGTTGGAAGGGCTTTCAAAGACCATCTGTTCAACTCCCTCTCCCCGGCCCTCCATTTTATAGGTAAGGAAACTGAGTCCTAGGGAGAACTTACCCAACATCTTGAAGAAGCAAGCCTCAGGATCAGGATTACAACCCAAGTGCTTTGATGCCAGACCTAGTGCTTTTCCCCTACAATAAATACCCTTCCTCCTTTGTATCCATGCTGGTTTCTTCAGACCCCCTCCATTTTGTTTCCTTATTCCCAACTGACATTGACTCTTTGTGCCTTCAGGATTTTGCTCTTGACAAGTTCTCATCCTTCCTGCAGTAACTTCTAGTCCATAGGACCACACTTGTCCCTTTTCTGCTCTCTCAGAATCAAGGATGCTTGTCAAGAGCATGTTGGGCTTTCCTCTTTTCCTCTACCACAGAAACTCTAGGAGTGGGTTACTTCTCTCCAAGGTTTCCATAAATCTAAACCCCAACACCCAGTTCTTCTCTGTAAGAACGATGTACAGAACTGAGTTTCCCCTTTTAGGTTCCTCTGCTTCCTAGTTCTTCGTTGTCAAATGCCCATGTAGATAGTATTACTTTTCCCCATGATATTATGAAGAGGACCTTAGTAAAGAAGACAAATATGAGACAACTTCCTATAATAAGACCTAAAAACGCATACTCACTGTGTTAGCTCAAGTGTACCTTTCCTGGAAAATGTCCAAGCTGTTCTTTCACTTTTATCTTTTGGGATGTCATTTTTGTCTTCAAAAGCCAAGAAGTAGAGTGAAAATTTCATAGTGGGAAAATCATACTTTTGGAGTAGTCTGAAATTAGAGGGGATGAGGGGCAGAAGGAAAGCAATTAGATTAATTCTTCAAAAAACCCAAAACAAAACAACAAAACAGTCTGAGTGGTTCATTTGTGAAAATATCATAAAGTCCAGTTGACATCAGCAAAGACATTTTTTAAATCCCCCAAAGAAACCTAAAATAAATACACTACAAAGAACAAATCTAAAAATAATTAAAGTACCAAGGAATAATCATTATGCAATTATTCTAATTCTTTAAAAAAACAAAAACAAGAAACCACTCACTTCTTTTTATGAGGATTAATGTTTATTCAGAAATATTCACAGGTGAGGTCTTTCTCTAATGCTGTTCATATGATTTCTCTTTGACCAAGGTGGTTCTAACATATCTATTCTTTCTTTATGATGAAATAAGAAATGCCAAATAAGCCATATCAAGAGTTCCCAACATGAACTCACTTAGCTTAAAGAATGATATATTTGTAAAATATGTCCATGGTCCTTGAAGCTTGAAAAATTATTTTTTGAGATACAAATCATTAATATGACCTCACACCAGACCCAGAAGACCTTAATAAGAATAATAGAAAATACAAAAAGAAGCAAAGGACAGCAAAGGGGTATGCAAATAGGAATTTGGAGAGAGAAGAGAGGCACAGGAAACAGTTTTTTCATTTTAGGAAAAGTTAAAAATCCAGGTTATTACACTCATTGATATTTTAGGGTTAGTAATTCTTTTGGGCGTGTGTGGTACAGGTCTTGAGACTCCTGAAAATAACTGATCAGAGACTTGTCTTAAGAAAGGCAGAAAGGAGTTTATTGCCTTCTCATGAAAAGCGCTGCTTGCCCGGGAGTACAAGGTGGTTACAGAAAGCAAGGTCTATTATACCCTAATGTGAGCTCCTCCTTCCTAACCCCTTTCCCCTTATACCATTGTCTGGGTTTCAGGAGTACAATCTATTCACGGAAATATTCCTCAGCAACAAAGAACACACAAACTTGGTTGAAAGTTTTGCAAGGGTAAGCAGTTTAGGTTGGGGGCATAAGGCATATGCTATTTTTTTTTTTTTAAACTACATGCCTGAAACAAGGTTGGTACAAAGGGGGAGTCAGGCACAGTATACGATATGTTACAAAGCATGCTTCTTTACAAGGCCAGCTAGCTGTAGATTTAGTTTTTCAAGGGAGTGTGTTTCAACAGTACAAGAGACAATTAATTCTTTGAGGAAACTTCACTCCTAAGAGATCATCTCTTGCAGGGGGAAGTTACAAAAATGAAACTCCCTGGAAATCAATAACGATATCATTTTTTTTGTTAACCAAAGCTCTCCTTAATAATACATTTTGTGACTTGAAAATACTAAATAAATCTGTTTATCAATGTAACTTCCTCACCTGCGAGGTATACACTGTAACACACACACACACACTCTCTCTCTTCTAATTTAAGCAATGGAAACTATTTTAGTTCATATAATGGGTTAATAGCTATGAAGTAGTCAGTTTTTTCCTGACACAAAACGTCTGAAGTTGATGCTTTCCCTTCAATTTTTTTTATTCTGACTTAAAAAACAGCAAATAAAATGAGCAATTCTGTGTACCAAACAGAAGTGAAAAAAGACTGTACACAGACTGCAGATCTCTACTACATGCAGCTTGCCTTTACTTTTAAGTACAAAATAAATAAAATATCTAGCTTTCAAAGTCATCGTTTATCTGTGTTTACTTCTGGTCTTCCCTTTTGTTCTTGTCTGTGCATTAAAAATACTCTAATGACCCTATTTTGTTTCTTTCCTTTTTTGGGGAAGGAGGAGAATATAACCCCTTTCCCTCCTATTCTCCTTTCACAATGGAAAAAAAAAAAGGAATTTTTTGTAATAAACAAGTGTATTCAAGCAAAAACAAAGTCCCACACTGGCTGTGTTGGAAAATGTCTGTCTCATTTTTCACCTTATGTCTTCACATCTGTCAGTATAGGGGAGGCCTGTTTTATCATCAGGTCTCTGGTATCACTGCACCGATCAGATTCTAAAGTCTTCCAATGTTCATTTGTTTTCACAACTATTGTTACTGAATAAATTATTCCCCTGGTTCTGTTCACTTTACTTAGTATGAGTTAAACTTCCTGAAACTATTTATGGCACAATAACATTTCACTATGTTCATACAATATAAATTGCTCAGTTATTTTCCAACTTGACAGACCCTCCTTTAGTTTCCATTTTTTTGCCACCATGAAAAACAAAGCTGCTATAAATATTTTGGTACATATGGATCCTTTTGTTATTTATTTGATCTTTGGGGTACTGGCCTAATAAGGCTACACAATTATGGAGGCACTGAGAATTCTGTAACAGTTTAAAAGAAAACCAAGAAAATAATCAAAGCTTTGGAAGTCTTACACACAGTAAGTACTAAATAAATGCTTGCTGCCTTGACTGGAGATAAGTCCCATAAGTAAATATTAAAGAAATTAGGGCTATTCAATTAGTAAAAGTATAAAGTAGGTATTGGGTGGCACAGTGGATAAAGTACCAGGCTTGGGGTCAAGAACACCTGAGTTCAAATCTAATAGCTGAGTGACCCTGGGTAAATTAATCTGGTTTGCCTCAGTTTTCTCCTCTGTAAAATAAAATAGAGAAGGAAATGGCAAAGCACTCTAGGATCTTTGCCAAGAAAACCCCAAATGGTATTATTAAGAGTTGGACATGACTTGGTATAGGAAATGCCTAGATGAGGGAACTCTCTCAAGTTCTGATGCAGGCTTGTACCTTCTCTGTAAATTATAGTTACCAGAGGAGCCAGATTAAAACAGGATTGGTAAATATTTAACAAAACAGTACACAGACAATGATGTTATGTGGCCCTTTAGTGGCTGAGCACTGAGAAGTTAAGGAACTTGCCCAGGGCCACTCTGAGAATATGCTAACGAGGTTTAACAACCATTTTCTAGTGTGCATACCAAACAATGAAATTTAGCATTCATTTATTAACAGCTTCATTGCCAGGTGCTAGGGATAGAGAAAAATGACAAGTCCCTGTCCTACATTCTACAGGGGAAAAAACCCCAAAACATTTACACACAGAGAACTAAATATAAAATATATGCCATATAAATGCAAAGTAACTGGAAGAGAGGGGAGTGCTAACATGAAAGGCCTCTTTTAAGAGATATCACTGGAGCTTGCAGGGAGCTAGGGATTCCACGAGGCAGAGTTAAGAGAAGGGCCCAAAGAAGGGAGAGAGAATGATACATATTGGGAAGATCAAGTTGGACAGTTTGTCTGGAAAGCAGAATATGTGAGAAATAAAAAGAAAAGAGTCTGGAAAAATGGGACCAGAGTGTGACTTTGGACAGTCAAACCTAGAGAAGTCTATATTTTACCCTAGGAATACCTGGAAGCCATTGATGGGGTTCTTGAGCAGTGAAGTGACATGGTTAGCTTGAAACTTCAAGAATATTAATATGACAGTTGTATGGGACATGCATTTGGGAGTATCAAGGAAATCATTCAGAAGGCTATTTATTTTAGCAGTCCAGGGAGAGGTGAAGGGGCTTGAGTAAGGTGCCAAACAATAATACCCCATCTCCAAGGAAAATTTAAAAAGAAGAAATTGACTGAAATTATAGCAAAAAAATAGGAGACAAAACTACAAAACCATTCTAGCTTACTTAATTCAATTAATTTTCTTATGAGAAAACTGTGTTCTTCCACTTGGAAAACTTATGTAAATTTATTTCAAATATTAGTTTTGATTTAGTCAACTTAGCTATTTATTATCAATAAAATATCATGAAACAACTCCATCAAATATCTCAGAAACACAAATATCTTCACAAACATCCTTGACATACTTTTTTCTCCCTCCCTTCCCCCTCCCTAAGAGAGTAAGCAATCTGATATAACTTTTCTAAAACCTCTGGAATATCACATTCCAAGCTCCATGGTTATGTTAAACGTATTTCCACATTAGTCATGTTTTACGAGTTCATGACAGACTCATAAAAAAGGGAAAAACCACAAGAAAGAAAAAAACACAAAAAACCGAAGAGTTAAGTCTATCATAGTTGATTACTGCACAATGTTCTCCTGGTTCTGTTCACTTCACTCAGCATCAGTTCATATAAGACTTGACAGGTTTTTCTGAAATCCAGCTGCTCAACATTTCTTATAGAACTATTGTTCTATATGTATTACATTACATTCACACACCACAACTTGTTTAACCATTCCCCAACTGATAAGCATCCCTCATTTCTAATTCTTTGCCACCACAAAAGAGCTGCTATAAACACTTTTGTACATGTGGGTCCTTTTCCTTTTTTTATGATCTCTTTGGAGTACAGACCTAGTAGTGGTATTGCTGGATCAAAGGCTATGCACAGTTTTATAGTCTTTTAGGCATATTTCCAAATTGTTCTCCAGAATGGTTGGATCAGTTCACAACTCCACCAACAATGCATTAGTGTTCCCATTTTCCTACATCTTCTCCAATATTTATCAATTTCCTGTTTTTTCACATTAGTCAGTCTAATAGATGTGATATGGTACCTAAGAATTGCTTTAATTTGCAATTCTCTAATCAACAGTGATTTAGAGTATTTTTTTCATAGATAGCTTTAATTTCTTCACCTGAAAACTGCATGTTCATATCCTCCGACACTTATCAACTGGGGAATGACTTGTATTCTTATTGATTTGACTCAGTTCCCTATTTTCCAAAATTAATTAATTTTTAGTTTTCACTTTCATTCCCACAAAATTTTGAGTTCCAAAGTTTCTCCCCATCTCTTCACTCTGCCCACCCCAAGACAGCTTGCATTATGATTACACCTTCCTCCAATCTGCCCTCCCTTCTATCAAACCTCTCCCTTCTCTTATCCCCTTCCCCTATATTTTCTTGTAGGGCAAGAGAGATTTCTATATCCCGTTGCCTATATGTCTTATTTCCAAGTTGCATGTAAAAACAATTTTTAACATTCTTTTCTAAAACTTTGAGTACCAACCTTTCTCCCTTCCTCCATCCCTACCCATCCCCAAGAAGGCAAGTAATTCAATATAGGTTACACATGTATAGTCATGAAAAACACTTCCATAAGAGTCATGTTGTGAAAGACTAACTATATTTGCCTCCATCCTATCTTGGCCCCCATTTATTCTATTCTCTTCTGACCCTGTCCTTCCTCAAAAGTGTTTACTCCTAATTACCCCCTCCTTCAATTTGCCTTCTATCATCCCCTCAACACCCAGCTTAACCCCTATCCCCTTACTTTCCTATAGTGTAAGAAAGATTTTCATGCCAAATTGAGTGTGCATGTTATTCCCTCCTTAAGTAAAATCTGAGAAAAACAATGTTTATTCTTTCTCTCTCACCTCCCACCTCTTCCCCTTCACTGAAAAAGCTTTTTTTCTGCCTCTTTTATGTGAAAGATAATTTAATCTATTCTATTGCTCCCTTTCTCTTTCCTTCCAATATATTCCTCTCACCCCTTAATTTTATTTTTAAGATATCATACCTTCATATTCAACTATGTGCCCTATGTCTATATATACAATCTCTCCAACAACCCTAATACAGAGAAAAGTCTAAAGAGTTAAAAATATTATCTTTCCATGTAGGACTATAAACAGTTCAACTTTAGTAAGTCTTTTATGATTTCTCTTTCCTGTTTTTCTATTCATGTTTCTCTTGACTGTTGTGTTTGAAAGTCAGATTTTCTATTCAGCTCTGGTCCCCAGTTTTCGACAATTTCCTGAAAGATGTTGTCTAGGCTCTTTTTTTGATCATGGCTTTAGCCCAGTAATTTTAAAATTATTTCTCCTGTATCTTTTTTTCCAAATCAGTTGTTTTTACAATGACATATTTCATATTGTCTGCTATTTTTCCATTTCTTTGGTTTTTGTTTTATAATTTCTTGATTTTTCATACTTGTTGGTTTCCATCTGCTCCATTCTAATCTTTAAGGAATTATTTTCTTCAGTGAGCTTCTGGACCTCCTTTTTCATCTGGCCAATTCTATTTTTTAGGGCATTCTTCTGCTGATTGGCTTTTTGGATCACTTTTACGATCTGGGTTATTCTAATTTTAAAGGTGTCATTTTCTTCAGCATTTTTTGGGTCCTCTTTAGCAAGCAGTTGACTTGATTTTCATGATTTTCTTGCATTACTCTCATTTCTCTTCCTAATTTTTCCTCTACTTCTCTTACTTGATTTTCAAAATCCTTTTTGAGCTCTTCCATGACCTGAGATCAATTTGTATTTTTCTTGGAGGAGCTTTGACTTTGTTGTCTTCTTCTGGTTGTATATTTTGGTCTTCCTTATCACCAAAGTAAGATTCTATAGTCTGATTGTTTTTCTGATTTTTGCTCATTTTCCCAGCCATTTACTTGACTTTTCAGCTTTTTGTCAACGTAGTTTCCTACTTCCAGTGGGGGTGGGGGTTGTACTGTTAGCTGCTTGATTCCCTCCACAATCCATGGGCCTAGAGCTCCAGAAACAGCCACTACTCCTGCTGTTGCTGTGCCTGCGGTAGGCTCCTCTACCCACTCTGCTGCCATGAAGCTGGATCATTTTATTCTCTCACATTGGTCCCAAAGGCTTTTTCCACTGACCTTCCAATTTGTTCTAGGCATTTTGGGGTTGTGAAGTCTAGAAATTGCCACAGGTGCCAAAGCTTCAGTTCCCTTGAGGTGCTCTGCTCCCACCCCAGTATGATAGCTACTTTCTGTTAAACTTCCAAACTGTTTTTGGCTAGAGATTTGCTTCACTCTGTCATTCTCTGGGTTCTGCCACTCCAGAATTTGTTTAGGGTTATTTTTTTACAGGTATTTGTCTGTGTTTGGGGGGAGAGCGCTAGAAGGTCTTTTCTCTGCCATCTTGGCTCTGCCCTCCAGTTCTCTATATATTTTAGAAATGAAGCCTTTATCAGAGATACTGACTGTAAAGATGGTTTGCCAGTTTTCTGCTTTCCTTCTAATCTTGGTTGCAATAGTTTTGTTTTTAATTTTATATAATCAAAATTATCCATTTTACAATTCACAATGTTTTCTGTCTCTTGTTTGGTTATAAAGAACTCCCTTCTCTCTTCTCCACAGATGTGATAGGTAAACTATTTCTTGCTCTCCTAATCTGCTTATGGTATCACCCTTTATGTCTAAATTATGTATTCACATTGACCTTATCTAGGCAGAGGGTGTGAGGTGTTGGTCTATGACTACTTCCCACCATACTATTTTCCAGTTTTCCCAGAAGTTTTTGTCAAATAGTGAGTTCTTATCCCAGAAGCTCAAGTCTTTGGATTTATCAAACAGTATATTATTATAGTCATTTACAACTGTGTCTTGTATACCTAATCTATTCCACTGATCCACCACCCTTCTTAGCCAGTACCAAACAGTTCTGATGATTGCCGTTTTATAATATAGTTTTAGATCTCGTACAGCTAGGCTACCTTCCTTTTGTGGGTTTTTTCATTAATTCCCTTGATAGTCTTGATCTTTAGTTTTTCCAGATAAATTCTGTTATTATTTTTTCTACCTTTATAAAATAATTTTCTGGTAGTTTGATTGGTATGGCACTAAATAATTAAATTTGTCTAGATTATCAATTTTTTATGAATTATCAATTTCATTGTATTAGCTCTGCCCACCCATGAGTAATTGATATTTTTCC